>JAOWCC010000019.1:6224638-6824638 GCA_030867875.1 Actinernus sp. WN-2022
CAGTAGAAATTGAAACACGAAGTTACATAGTGTTTTACAGGCAGTTTACAAGAATAGGTTAAAATGCCATAATGAAAAGGCAATTTGGGCAAACTAAGTGGCTCCTTTTAACCCGACAGACAGCAGAAATCCACCAGTTGCTGGCTTCTACTGACAACTCTGCAAGGAGGTTGCAACAAAATTCAAGGAGTTTTGGCCATAAAAAATCAAGGTCTTTACAAGGAGAAAACCTAATCTGTCAAAGTTCAATGACTTTTCAAGACCAATGTGAATGAGATGCATGTAGCATACTAGACTTTTCACTATACCTCAACATTTCTCACAGCAGGGTTCGGTGACACCTCTGGGTAGTCTGGCAGTTCCTGGTAGTCACTGGCCTTGGCATTGATCATGTGGGATAGAGACCCTAATTGAAATCCCTGCCGATCTTAATTCAGATACCACTACTGTCAGTAAACATATTTATTTACATAACAGGCTTTTGTGAGCTACATTATAACAAAGTTATATTTAAAATGAATATATATAATTATCAAAGCTCAGCCACATTAATAATAATACACTTTATTTTACAAGGGTAAATACACATAACAACCAAGGCTGATAAACTTGTCGCCCTCCTAAATTTACAATGGTATAAAATTTGTTTTACTAATATAAATACTAATATAAAATATACAATGTGTATATAGCTCTAATATAAAATGCTTAAAACTAGATTATTAAAAATGACTATATTCTACAATGGTCAATGCCTTCATGCTGGGAGATTGTTTTAAAGAAGCCGGAAATGAATTCCATAGTTTTGTAGCTTTGACTATGAAGGTGCGGCCATTGAAGTTTATAGAACTAATTTAGATTGCAATTCTGGTCTTTCCTGCTTTCAAGGTTAAAATCATCACAATTACACTCTTACATTATTTTTTTGTAAATGAGTTTAAAACAAACACTTGTTTTTTTCCCCTTATGACCCCTTTCATATGGAGGTCATGATTGCTCACCTTTGAAGACAGATTCTATCACAGGGGGTGGTTTTGAAGCCAGAACTATTTTCTTGATGTGTTTATGAAGGTGACCAGACTATACGAAGGAAGGCAAACATATTCATTTTATTTTATTTTATTCCATACAGTGAAATAATCTGATTTCTGCAAATATTTAACTCAAAGCTAAATGTTTCTACTCACTGAATCGTTAGGGGTGAGAAGTTGTTTCAGGAACCTTGCTCGATCCCTCACATCATAATTCTGATCATACTTTGCAAGGTTTAGCACATACTGACTTAGAATCTTTGTCTGAGGAGATAAAAATCGATGCACACCAAAAAGTGGTTCAATTAAACAGTCCTGATAGTAAAATGTAGGTATATACATGTATGTTGTAGTTAAAATGTCATCACACTTTAAAATTTTTAACTTGAACTAGGGTATATTTTTTTTAAACTAGGATTTTTTTGGATTCACTTACTATTTTTACTAAGAGTAATAGTGGTCGCTGTGTCAACCCGATGAGGGGACTGGAGGCCCCAGAGTCAGAACTGACCATCTACCAGTTTTATCTGCCATGAGTCACAAACAGTTGAACATCTATTTTGGAATTGCCGAGCTTCGGTTGCATTCTGGGAAGATTTCTTTGGATGGGCGAAACCAATCTTCGTATTCAAAGAAATGCTATCTTTATCAAATATTTTATTTGGTTATCAACCGCAAGTAAAAGGATTCAATACCTTTAACCAAATTATTATCATCGCCAAGCATTATATTTATGGGAGCTGTCTTGAGGAACAGGAGTTTTCTTTTAGGAATTTTCAACAATGGCTTACTAATAAGATTCATATCGAACGATGTATATATGTTGCTAAAAATAAGTTTGATGAATTTCTCTCTAAATGGAACTAGGATATTTTTGACACAATTTAGTTACTACGATTGCCGTTTCTCTTACTTTCTCTTGCGCCGTTTCTTTTACGTATACTGTCTTTCTTCTTCTCGTCAGTTCTACCTTATGATTTACAACTAATTAACTTATAAATATTGTGAAATGTCTGAATTGTACTTAAATCTGTAATACTGAGGAAAAAATAAATAAATAAATAAAAAAATAAAATAAAAAATCTACCAGTGCTTGCCAGAATGTAGTTTTACGTTTGGATTCAATGGGGTACTGGGTTTGTGTTATCAATTGCTGTGCAGTTTTATTGAAATTCTAAGCTTAAAGGTGCTGTGTCACAGTAATAAGCTTCGCGTTCTGGGCCGGAATCGAAACAGCAATTTCCACCGTTTTTGATATGACCTAACGAACCATGTGGGATGCTTAAAATCAAAACAAATATGCATAAATGACCGACAAACAGTGTATATAAACAGTCTCCAGGGAAATATTGAAAATCCTTTCAATCAAGCATTGAGGGAGGGAAGTTTAACTGTTTGTATCCAATTAAAGCCACCAACCGAGCGATTACTCAATACATGCGCAGTACCATGACATAGCCCCTTTAATTACAACGTTTTACTGCACAAACACAAATTTGGACTAGATTGTGGTGGACTGGGTACTAGTAGCACCATCATATTTAGTAAATAAGCATGGTGCTTCGCATAGATCACTTCAGTGGAACAGTGGTTAAGGCTCTGACTAACAGATCTGATGGTTGGTGGTTAAGCACCAGAAAGGTGTGTGAAGGTCATTAAATAAATATGGTAATTAATATACATGTAGTTGATTATGTGGGAACAATGTAAAAAAAACACTATTTATAGAGGGAAACACGTTTTCCACTAAATGTATCTCAGTAATCTTCTACATGGCCATTTGTTGACTTAGACCTACGATTTTACATTGTCATCCAAGAAGACGTGAAGGTCTAACCATTTACTGTTGGATTATGTAAAGGTAGCACCTTCTACTCAGTTACATGTATTTTAAGACCCTGAATGTAGCACTATAAGGAGACAGGGAGAGGGGAAGGAAGTGATAAGGGGGTAGAAAAATAAAGGGGAAGGAAATGATAAGTGGGTAGAAAAATAGAGGGGAAGGAAGTGATGAGGGGGTAGAAAAATAGAGGGGAAGGAAGTGATGAGGGGGTAGAAAAATAGAGGGGAAGGAAGTGATAAGGGGGTAGAAAAATAGAGGGGAAGGAAGTGATGAGGGGGTAGAAAAATAGAGGGGAAGGAAGTATAAGGGGGTAGAAAAATAGAGGGGAAGGAAGTGATGAGGGGGTAGAAAAATAGAGGGGAAGGAAGTGATGAGGGGGTAGAAAAATAGAGGGGAAGGAAGTGATGAGGGGGTAGAAAAATAGAGGGGAAGGAAGTGATGAGGGGGTAGAAAAATAGAGGGGAAGGAAGTGATGAGGGGGTAGAAAAATAGAGGGGAAGGAAGTGATGAGGGGGTAGAAAAATAGAGGGGAAGGAAGTGATAAGGGGGTAGAAAAATAGAGGGGAAGGAAGTGATGAGGGGGTAGAAAAATAGAGGGGAAGGAAGTGATGAGGGGGTAGAAAAATAGAGGGGAAGGAAGTGATAAGGGGGTAGAAAAATAGAGGGGGTAGAAAAATAGAGGGGAAGGAAGTGATGAGGGGGTAGAAAAATAGAGGGGAAGGAAGTGATGAGGGGGTAGAAAAATAGAGGGGAAGGAAGTGATAAGTGGGTAGAAAAATAGAGGGGAAGGAAGTGATGAGGGGGTAGAAAAATAGAGGGGAAGGAAGTAATAATAATAATAATAATAGCATTTATTTAAACACGGTATTGGCGATACTGCAGCATTCAGAGCTGATGTGGCCGTGAAAGTGATAAGGGGGTAGAAAAATAGAGGGGAAGGAAGTGATAAGTGGGTAGAAAATAGAGGGGAAGAAAGTGATAAGGGGGTAAAAAAAATAGTGGGGAGGGTGGATTTATTTTAGTACAAAAAAAATCCTGGTTCAAAATATATTTTTTCTACAGTGTAGCTCAAAAAAAATTGAACTGACATTAATGTTGAACTACAACACAGATACATTAATTTTGTATGTCAGTTCATTAGTAGATCCTTTTACAACTGTGGATTCATGGTCAACTCTGAATTTCTAACGGGACCTAAAACAACCATAGGGGCTGATCAACACAAATTAATAATGATGACCTATGTGTTGATGCATGGTTCAATACAGAGAGGTTATTGATCAAGTGCAAGGTCAAGATGGGGAAACACTGGCAAGGTTCTTCTGTTTGCATATTTATGAGGACAAGATGAGAGATATTGGCCAATTTTTTTTGCATGTTCAAAAAAAACAATGGATAGTTAAGTTTTCATTGTCTATTCTTTGTAGCAAGACAAACACATGTTTCATACCTGCTTTGGGTTTGTAATGGACAACTTGGCTCCTAAGCTGAGAATCTGAAGTTTCACAATGTCCTCCTGTTGGATACAAAGTTGTACAAAAAACATGTCAGATTACAAAGTAATATTAGATTCCTCAGATCAATGAGATCAGGGATTTTATTAATTTGGAAACTTGAAACAACCATAGGGGCTGATCAAAGTCAGGATCCAGCTAAACTGCAGATAGAATTGGAATTTAATGTGCTGGTTTACTAGAAGTCAGAAAATTAAGTAGTTAACCAACAGAAGGAGGAACCCACAGTACAAGATCAAGCTCAAGTCTGGAACAGTAGGCGCAGGAGCTGGAACAGGGCCTGGAACAGCAGGAGCAGGGTCTGGAACAGAAGGAGCAAGGGCTGGAACAGGGTCTGGAACAGCAGGAGCAAGGGCTGGAACAGGGCCTGGAACAGCAGGACCATGAGCTGGAGCAGGGTGTGGAACAGCAGGAGCAGGGGCTGGAACAGGGGCTGGAACAGGGCCTGGAACAGCAGGACCATGAGCTGGAGCAGGGTGTGGAACAGCAGGAGCAGGGGCTGGAACAGCAGGACCATGAGCTGGAGCAAAGTGTGGAACAGCAGGAGCAGAGGCTTGAGCAGTTGGAGAAGGGTAGCAGGAAACAAGAAACTTCCTGACTGATTTGTTAATGTCACCTGATGCTAGAACTGCACCATGTCTATTGCCATCAGTCCATATGTTAATCTGAATCTACATGATTGTACTATGTAGTATAATATTGTTTCACTGTCAATGACACTTACCCGTTACTTAAAATATGTACATGACTAAATACATAAATTGTTGCCTTTTAAGTGACCAATATTGGAAAGAAAGATTAATGGTTCATACCTCAGTATGGAAAGTTTTAGCAACCTTTCTCAGGACATCAGGGGCTATCTTGGAGACCTTCTCTGCATATTCACCCAGTAACCACAGGATACTTGCTCTTGCCATTGGTACCTGAAAATTAGCACAATCACGTGATAAAATGTACAGCACTGGTCTGCAGGAGGTTGTGGGTCTAAAGTTCTCTTTGCCAAACTATTGCTCACAGTCTTGACCTGCTGCCTTAGAAAAAACTACCTTGACCATCAGGTTTTCACAAATAAGGAAGCCCCTTAAATACAAGTATCAGTCACGAGCTTATCAGTCTTCTGGTTAGCCCAGTGGTTAAGATGTGTGGGAAATTGAGAGGGCCATCAAATAACTGAGACTTGCAAATGGTTAGACCATCACGTCTTCTCGGAGAAGGATGTAAAATCGTAAGTCCCATGTCCGCTTCAAGTTTATCAGTCACACCAGACTGTCACGAGTTACCATCATTAAATAAGGTTGCTTAGAAGACTGTCATGAGTAAATGAACAATGTCAAATAAGGTTGTTTCTACCTTAATTAAAACCATGCACAGAGCCACCAATAGTTATTTTCCTTTCAGATTTTTTTTTTTTTGGCACACACATTGCAGATAGCACAACAATAACTAAGTGAAAATGATCACTTACAGTTATTGAATCCAGAAGTTTTGCCATGTGAGCAATGATGTCTGAAAGCCCTCTTGGCTGCAATTATAAAGACAATAAAAATTGAGTAAGAAGTTTGCTAAAATTAATATACCATAATGAAGCTTTCTCGGCCTGATGACTATGAAACTGGCCACACTAAACAAAAATCTAGTGTTTAATACATTTATGTTATAGGTTGGGTTTTCTACGTACATTAATGTAAGCACAATACAGAAAGATGAGACCTGAGATGTAATTAAACAACATACTCTGAACACCATTATTTGTGGACCCAACAAACCCTAAACACTGCCAATAATTGGACACCATATCCTTTTGACACTATGGGCTATTATCACAGTCTGCAATGGTTTTGGCCCTAGTAGCCTAGCACTGATGGCTTTCAGAACAAGTTTACTGGACGAAAACAAAGGTTTTTATTCTCCTGGGACTCAACATGGCCGCCGCGTGATAAAAGCCCATATTCTGCTTTTGTGCCATATATACTGAATGTGAACTTTGCAAATAATATTTATCATTGCATGGTCAAAATCGTTGTGGATTTCATGATGTGATAGCCGAATGAATCCACAACAAATTTTGACCATGAGATGACGCAAAACATGGTAAAAAAAGAGGACATGTATACCATGGTAAACTATCGTAACTTTGTTTTTTACAACAACAAACGAGAAACAGTCAAATGGAAGGGCATTGAAAACTAGGGAAATTGGGAGAGAAAAGTTATTCTAGCGTGCGCTATCACGTAATCCGTGACGCGAGCAATGATGCAATCCATGGCATGTCCTCTGATTTCCAATGGCAATAAACCAATCAGAAAACGAGAAACTGAGCAGTTGTTGTAAAACATTGTATAGATGATATCAAAGTAAAGAACACATCATCTGAACAATACAAAAGTGCTTCTTTTAAGTTACATACTTTTCATAAACTTGAACTGACAACAGTGCTAACAAAGACTCACTTTCAGTTGAAGTAGCTTCTTGATGACAACAACACTCTCTGCAACAACCACCTCTACAAAAAGAGAATATTGAGTTACCCAAAAATTTCACATCTAAATGTGCACCTAACCCCTCTTGCAATGTTTATACATGTAGCTACTGTACATGTATGAACCTCCAAAAAGTTTTGAGTACTTCGGTGAAGTTTTGGTTTACAGAGAATACTAAATGTTCTATGCTTGTTTGAAATAATGAAAATGGAACCATGTAATTGAGAGATACTGTAGTGTAATATATAATTATATTTAGGCAAGCCTAAAAGTGGAGCTCCCAATTATCTGAACTGAGGTAACGAGCCCACCAAAAAAAAAAAATTACAAAGAAAACAAATACCAAACACAAAAAAAACTGGTAGAATCAAGGGAAATCAGTACAAAAGGTTTAGAAGAAAAGAGAAGATAATAGAAAATAGAAAAAAAGAGAAAGAAAACATTATCACCAGCCACTAGCCAAGGTTTCGATCCGGCCCGCTTGGTTTCGACTTTTTCAGGCACGTCGCTCACTGTGCATCAGGGTTTGCGCACGAGGTAAACTGCTCACATGGCCCTCTGACAGGGTTCTTTGACTCACCATCTCTATTGGATAAAAGTCTCACCAGGCCTGCCAGGCAAGTTTCTGTCACTTCAGGGATGTTGGACGCACAGCGGCCAATAGCTTGGATGGTGGATGCTACAAACTGTTTGTCAGCACTTGTGATATAGCTCTGTGATAAAAATTACTTTGTGATATGATGATGATCTCATTATTGGCATGTTGTATCTAATCACAACAAATCTAACTCCCATACACACCAAGAATGGCAACGGCTGTGATGACGGGATGTGAAAAGGGTTTTGTAAGGAAATCAGGTGTTTATTGTGAACTTTTATTTATTTCACCTTTTATCGCTTTTCCCATCAAGAGTTTCAAATAATAGTATAAGCAGAAAAATATTTCAGACCAACTGAAAAATAACGTTAATTCCCTTCTTATTTATCCTCCCATCCTCTACTAAACATACAACTTGGGGTTTTCATTGTGTTTTTTTTGCAGAAGACAGCCAACATGTTTGTGGCTACATGCATTTTCACATGCAGTTATTCGTTTTTGTAATCGAAGGGCTGTGTGCAAAATGGGTGTAAGTGTTTCCTGATCAGATTCTAAATTCTCCTTTAATTTCTTTGTTTTCTAAGGGAGAATTTAGAATGTGATCAAGAGTCACTTGTGCCCTTTTTGCACACAGCCCTTCAATTAAGACTATTGGTTTGTGTCTACATCCTAGATGTTGGAGTCCTAAGGCCTGGTACCAATTTAATAAAACATTTACACATGTCTTTTACTAGGCTTTCCATTGTTTTATTGCCTCAAAACAATCACCAGACTTGTAAGATAGAAGTGTAAAAGTTTTCTTGAATTGGCTCCTGTTACAAAGAGTGGATTTTGTGTGAATGGGACAAAATATGGCATGTCCATAGTAAACATACTGTAACTACGCCATATGGTAAACTCTGTAATTTGACTGGATCAGAGAGAGGACCAACATGATTAGGCTGCATGGGCTGTGTACAGTACACAGATGTCACAAGCTCTGTCCATACATGTTCATGTACCTGAAACTCTCTTAGTATTGTTCCTATGCTTGTTTCTCCTGCTGCATTGGTTAGGATTTCAAGCTAGAGATAAAAAAAACATGAATTGTCTGAACACTTCATCATACAAACACAGCATACATGTACATTTGTTATGAAAACAAAAAAATACATGCCTAAAACGATTTTGCAGTTGTGCATGCAGTGTAATACACAATACATGTACCACAACTACTGTATCATTGTATAAGCTATTAAAAAGGTTAAACTACATTTTGATTGCCAGTTCCATTCATTATACTACATACTCATGAATTATGAATTCAGACATGGACAACTTCCAAAACTGCAACACAACTAGTTTTGAAACTCTGACAGGGTACATGCATACTCCCAAAAATGGGCCTCATTAATTCACACATTATTTCTCTAGCCCCACCCTAATGCTACCCAAATAAAAATATTTGTATATGTGTGTACAGAAATTAATGAAAAGAATTGCTATATAGCAGTAAAAAAACATACTTAGACATATATAAATGTACATTGTACATATATTAAGTAAATATGTAAAGATAATAAAAAAATTAAAAAACTGACTTAACAGCTACAAACCGACAGAGTGATTTTACTTAACCTGTGTATTACACACTATTACACTCTAATTCTTTTGTTCTCTTTTCTGTTTATCTTGGTATTACACACTAACTAATAGTTTCTGTTTCACAGGTCAAGTAAAATCACTCTAGCATTAATTTGATGACACTTAGGGCATACTAGCTTGTATGTACAAAATAATATTGTCAGGATCAAAAATAGTGTTGAGTCTTTTAAAGATTTAAGACCTTTTTCGAAAACTCTGAGAGAAGTGCTAGATTTAAAATCAACTGTTAAAGCATTCCATGAGTGCACAATTCTGATAAAAAATGCTTGCACCTCGAGTTCGTAAAAATGTAATTCCAATAAATCATGGCCACTCATTCTGAACGAAAACTTTATTTAAAGAGGTAACACTAAATAGTGGAGCACTAATAAACTTGTGGCCCTCCTAAGCTAATAAATACAATAATAGAAGCTAACAACTACACAAAATTGAAATTACAATTATAAGGGCATAAAGGTAAAATTATGATAGAACAATATTCACTAGGCATTAAAAGCTATATATAAATACCACTTACTATAAATGGTAATGAAAATATGAAAAGACTGAAAGAAAACTTTAAGATATATGTGAAACTCGGTTTCCAAAAATGGTATAAAAGTATTGCATTCCTTTTGGTAGGCCAGGCAGTGCTTATACAGAGAAGTTTCAAGAGATTTTGTGGAAGAGGATGATCTAATATAGAAGGGTAGGGAGTTCCAGCATTTAATAGTTGAGACTGTAAATGATCTGCCACCTTCTGTTTTACGCGCATACTTAGGAGAAACATAATTAAAATGTGCATTACGAGTAACTCGGGAATGACGATCACTATTGAGCACTAATATATCATTAAAGTAGGTTGGCGTTTCACCAACACAATGCGTAAAAACTAAAACACATTTCCTGATATCAGCTTCAGTATACAATGGCAGCCAACCGAGAGAATTAAATAGATCCACAGATGAATGTCTCGGCTGTGCATCTAGTGAAACTCTGGCCGCCCTTTTCTGGAGAGACAAACCTCTGTCCAGATTACATGTATCTTTGTTGCAGCAAGACCAAACTGTACTACAGTACATTAATAAAGGTATAAAATAAGATGCATTCTTTAAATGGAAGATATGACTGAATGTTTTTAAAAATACTGATTCATTTGGACAACTTATTACAAAGGTTATTGGTATAATGGTTAAAATTTAGATTCTCATCCAAGTCTAAGCCAAGAAGCTTTGCATGTTTAACCTGCTCTATACTTTACTGCCATTAGCGTAAACTACAAGGGATTGATCCGCATGAGAGAGCTTCGCTTGAAGACATTTGCCAGTAACTAGCAAAGTTTTGGTCTTAGAGCAGTTGAGGGGGAGGTTGTTGGCTGTAGCCCAATCATCAATATTCGATGCTTCAGTAGACAATCTAATATTAAGCTCACTCGCATCACTGTAATCAACAGCAGTTAATAGTGTTGTATCATCAGCAAACAAGTCTAATTATGAGTTAACATGTAGGGGTAAATCGTCAATGAAGAGTATAAAAAGTAGCGGGCCCAATATTGAAGCCTGTGGTACCCCTTCAGTTATTGATCTCATGGAGGAAGAATGGCCCATGTAGACGACATACTGTCTTCTGTCTGAGAGAATACAATTTTATGTAAAATTCTATATCTATTACTTACAAACCTTTAACAGGCGGATGTGTGTTGGGTCACTGGAATGGACAAAAAAGCTCTTCAAGTGTGGTTCAAATGTTCCCTAAAAAACAAAATAAATTATTAGAAACAAATCCTTCATTTGAAAACACACTGATTCAAATCAAACCAGACTTTATTATTCGCACTTTTACTACTTCATTAGTTACAGATAGATAGTAATAAGAAATATAACTAAAATACATAAAATTAATTATGTATTACATAAAATTTAAAATTTTGAGAAGTGCTGGGCAGTCGAAGGAACCAATGTTTTTTTAAGTTAATCCTAATTCAACAATGAGAGAAAGCCGGTATGGGCAATCTGCCTACCTTTCTCGTGGAAGACATTGTTGCAATGTTGCTAAGGACAACAGTTTGTACTTCCCTGTAACAGATAAAGCCAAAGTTGAAGCAACAATTCAAAAATTATCATTAATACAACAAATACTAAAGTAAAGAAAAGTTATCATGTAACATTCAGCAAAGTTTGGGAGAACTGGAAATACATGTAGTGTGTATGTTCACGTTTCCACAGGTAATTTTCTGTTCTCTTACACTTCCCCTTTTGTTGTCTGCTACTTCAATAGTTAACAGTGCAGCAGGGTTGTAGCAGTAAATGCACTGTACATTGTACGTACCTATATCCCCTCAGTAGTCTGACCAGTGCTCTTGCTACAACACCAACTTCATTAGCTGGAGCACAGTGATGGTACAGTCTAGCTACTGCCATGACTGCCTACAAAATACAATTAAGTAGCATATATTCATATCACTTAATACCAAATATCAAGTCACAAAACAAAAACTGTTATATTTGTGACTTTTTAGAATCATTTATATCCTTGATAAAAAATTCTAGAAGAAAGCTATTCTTTAATGAAGAATTTTTTTTACATCATCATCACAACTATAGACTAATCCATTGCCATTATGATATCTACTTGAATTAGTGATAGCACCCCCATACTGCTAAAATTAGCACCTCAAAATTAGTCAAAATCCCAAATTTGAGATGTATATGTTGTAGGTTGTTTCTCAATTCAGTTCATTTTTAAACAACCTAGGTCATTTTTAAATAACCTAGGTTATTTTTAAAATATAAATAACCTAGGTCATTTTTAAACAAAATGGTCATTTTAGGGTCTTTTAAATGTAGGGTTAGGGTTTGTATGACTATATTGAAGAATTTAAAGCATTACATTTCTACGTTGCGACTTAGCTCTAAAAACCCTAAATTAGTGAGCACCCATTGTTGACGGTTAGGGTGTTTTTAAATGTAGGGGTAGGGTTTGGATTAGTTCACAGGACCATTGAAGAAGCATTATTTAAAAAGCTTAATTTAGTGACTATACAGTACCGACCAGAACTTACCTCCAGTTAAATGTTCGCTCGGGTCCGCTTTAGTGAACGCAAACTGAACGCAGGGTTTGCTTCAACCGAACCCTGATAGGGTCCGCTCGGGTTCGCTGCATTCGCTTTTGCCCGGCCTGCAAAAAAGCAAACCCGAGCGAACTCTGAAAAAGCGAACCTGAGCGAACCCAAGCGAACCCTGCAAACTCTGAGCAAAGCGAATGTATATGTGCAAAAGGAACTAATCTTAGGAATATTATGTAAGGCAAAATTATTACCCACAGAAACGGCCGATAAATATAATATTGTTCGCTTCATTCAGGCCGCGCCGTTCGAGAATTAAGCCAAAGTGGCCGTTCGATAATTAAGCCAAAGTGTGCTTTATTTCAATCATAAAAGTGTATATTTTTTGAAAACCAACTTCTGCAAAATTAAAAACAAATTACCATCAGAGAATTCGAAGTGAATTCTGTTTCTTAATTAAATCAAACGGCGCGCGATAATCGGAAGAAAATTAATTAGTCTGAGAAGTAAACACGGCCATTTCAGTTCCCGCAAATGTTTATAATGCTGCTCAATAACAGTTTTCCACACTATTTTCACCGATGAGAGCACAGTCGAAGTTCACTGCTACACAATGAAGAAATTTAGAGACGTAAAATGGAGAAGCGAATAAATAAAGGTCAAGCCGAAAACATCCTTTGAAGAAAGCCGACCTGGGAACGGAAGTCGTAATCACGGCATGAAAGCGAGGGCGAACTTGACACATTCAAAGTCTTCACAAGGTCGGCAAATTATTTGAGTTTATACTGTATAAAACAATAATAAAACCACTCTAAATCGTCTAAGAGGTTCTTCAAGGTGTTAAAAGATAAGATGGGAAGGAAAAGATGTTGAAAGAGAGGCGAAAGTTCGCAAAGTTAAGTCTTTGTTTTGACATTTATTTTAATGTGTTTTCAGCACGTGCTTGGATGCAAAACTGCGTTTGCTTGAGGGTTCGCTTGGGTTCGCTTTGTTCGGTCTGCTCGAGGGTTCGCTTGGGTTCGCTTTGTTCAAGCAAACCTCAAGGGTCTGCTCGAGGGTTCGCTTGGGTTCGCTTTGTTCAAGCGAACCTTGAGGGTCTGCTAGAGGGTTTGCTTGTGTTCGCTTAGAGCGAACGCAAGCAAACATTGAGCAAACCCTTGAGCGCACCCTGGGTTTGCTCGAAAGCGAACCCGAACCCGGACGCACTGGTGGTTAATTCTGGTCGGTACTGTAGCTCTAAAATCATTGACTTCAAAGTAAGTGAACAGCCCTTGTTGACGGTTAGGTTTTCTTTAAATACAGGGTTAGGTTTTGGATTAATTAGTTCACAGGACCATTGAAGAAAAGTGCACTTGAAAACACTTGAAAACTTCGCTAAATTCTCCATTAAGTTCAGATGTATTTAGACTTGTTCTATTAATGATTTGGGATTTAAAATGGTTAGGTTTTTTTCAAATTTGGGGTTAGGTTTTAGAAGGTTTGTATGAAAATTCGACAATATGAATAATTAATATGCTTACACTGAGAAAGCGCCCGATCATTTATCCATTTTTTACGTCTTTTCACATTCTCGGAGTTCTTTGATTAGAGACTGACAAGACAATATAATACAGTTAATGTTAGACGTGATGCGCTTTCTTTTGTCTTTACTTTCGGTCAGTGATTACTCTAAGTCGGTTCGGTTGACACAGTTTGTTTCGAAGTACGAGTGGAGCCGTAATAAAGTCAAGAAACAAAGGATTTTTTCTGGATTTACATGTAGCTTCCTTACTTCCCTTGATTTGCTGCAGCTTTCATAAAAGAACGCAGAGTCAACACAAACGTGTTGTTTAATGTCGTCCATACAATGACTGTTTTCGAAAGATGTTTCAAAGTCCGATTTTGTTAGTAGTACGCATGCGCACATAACGAGAGGGACTGGGTTCGACGATAAGTCACTTGGAGAATAAATGATGTGTTCAAATCAACAAGCGCTTTCGTGGCGCAGTGCGATAATCCACTGGATTAATATCTACCAGGCGTTCCTTGTGATTCCGCCAAGTTAAGCCCGACCGGGCAAGGTTAGTAAGTGGATGGGTGACCGTTGAGGTAAGTGGTACAGTACAGTAAGGTGTGTCAGGGGGGACAAGGAGAAAATTGAGAGGCAGTGGGAAGGGAGGGGAAGGAAGTAGAGGGGAGGGGTAGTTCGTCAAAAAATATTTTGTAGGGGAGGGGTGGGTGATTTTTTTCTCTTTTTTAAAATGACACCTACAACATATATCTTGTGTGGAAGCAAAGATACGGTTCTGCAAAGTAAGACAATTTTACAGACATTTGTATGAGGAAGTGCAAATTGAAGGGCTGTATGCAAAAAGGCATGTGACTCTTGATCACATTCTAAATTCTCCCTTAGAAAACAAAGGAATTGAAGGAGAATTTAGAATGTGATCAGGAGACACTTATGCCCTTTTTGCACACAGCCCTTCAATTGTTGCACCCCCTCACACAAATGTCAGCCAAAATGTCTGTAATAATAGTGCACCTTACTCAACTACATGCATGTATACTGTATCTTGGTTTCTAGGCGAGATCTAACTCTCAAATTTGGGATTTTGACTAATTTTAAGGTGCTCTTCTCAGCTAAATTATGTGACATCATAATGGCAATGGCAATGGCAACCTTGGATTGGCCTATTGTTATTACTTACTGCAGCATTCCTGCTCTGAAGTAGGGGTTTACATGTTCTCAGTAGAAGTCTGTGGTCTGGGTCCATAATGTATGGCTCCTTCTTCTCTTCCTTCTCCATGCCCTCTTCTTTCTCATCCTCGTTTTCACTGCTCTCCGACTTCACATAGAACTGCTCTTCACCATTCTGTTCCTAAATTAAATTTACCACCAACATAAGGGTGAGAAGGAAATAAAAGTTGATGTTTGACCTGGCAAGCTTCAACCTTACTTCACTAGCCCATGATCTATCAATTAAATTTCAGTTAAAAGAAGTATACATGTATTTCTGCTCCTTGCCCATTGTGCATGTTGTCAAACTGATCTACTTATAGCCCAACAGGAAAAACCACCAACCCCAGGCTATCAGACATGACCTTTGTTGTGACCTACAACATGCCAATGTTTTGATGGTATCTTAAACTGTGCAATACAATAATATTAAATAATAATAAATAATATTACCGGAATTTAGAAGTCGGAAACTGAAGTTGAGAATTAGCCAATTATCACAAAATTCACAGGCCGATGTACTGTCTACATGTAACTACATAGTTACACAAGTAGGTGACTCTTTACCTGTTTGTTAGGATCCAAGAACTGTGTGCGTGCATATCTGGTCAGCATGTGGATCACAGTCACCTGCCCCCACTCATCAATGTCAACTAGTAGCTGACAGAATTTGCGGTAGTTCTTGTGGATGAGGTCAATTCTCTCTGGGCATACCTCTTCAAATGCCATCACAGCACTGCCAGCTACAAGCTAGTAGAGAAATACCAATCATACATTAAAGGGGTACCTGCTGCCAATCGAATTGAACAAATCTACAAAAATAACATGTGAATATCATGTGAATGTCCTGATGTGCTTTTCAAACTTTTTCGATCTTAGAGGAAGGCAAAAATTAATTAAAAGTGGATTACAAAAGCTTATTCTATAAACTTGATTTAGGATTTCAAGTAGTTGCTCTAAACTTCTCTTAAAAGCAGTATTTTTCTTCCACTCTAATCTTTTCCATCCTTCATCAAAACTGTATCATACTTTATCCATGTACTGTATCATACTTTATCCAGTATACACTACTGACAGAAAGTAATGAAAGCGAATTTCACCGAAATTCGCTCTTTGTTATATTCGAAATTTCATACGAATGTTCGGAGATATTTCGATACGCAAGAAACGAATTTACCTCGAAATTTCGCACAGCATTTCGAAGTTTCGAATTAAAATTCGAATGGTTCGAAAATTCGTATTGAAATTTCGAATAACTCCGCTCGAAATTTCTTAGTGGAACTGTACAATTCGCTGCGATATGGTAAACGTGTAAACAAAGCAAAATCAACGCAAATACAAGAGTGCCGTGGACTCAAACCATTTTTCGCACTAGGTGGAAACTGTTCAGATATGCAAATGAAGTAAAAACTTTCAAAACGTTTCATTCTGTAAGCATCTCGATTTCTAAAAGAAAATTTAATCTGTAGAGAATATTTGGTGCGATCTCAAAGCAAAACAAACACTGCGGATCGAGTCATTAATTATTCAAATCAGTTCGCGGAAATTGTCACACTTCTGTGTCGCGGAATTCAAGACCTTGTTACCTTTGAAAACGGATCCACATTAAATAAAAAGAACTCCAGAATGTTATGTTTAGTAGACGTTATCATTTGCAAGCAAAGTTCAGAAGCTTTGTGGTGATTTAAACTACAATGCAATAAAATCACACTTCCCACTAAGTTCGCGGCACTCTTGACGTCTTGCATTGTTGTGTGAAAAACCAGACAGTTTAGTCTCCACGGCTCAAAGCACATGTCAACAGAGAATCCTTCTATCTCCAAAAAGCTGGCTTCTTCAATTGAAAACATACACAATTACTTCACCAAAAATTCTGAAGGATTGTCAGATCTGAGTTGAAACTACAGAAGCTAAAGTTTATCAGATGAGCTAAAAAACACCAAACCAGCACTGGGAAGGACTGTTTCGTAACGCAATCCTGTATTTTGGTGACAGAATGCACAAATGTCAAGATCACCGTTAGAACGTTTTTAGTTTTTTAATAGTCCTTCGTGAAAGCTCCAGAGGCTTTGATTGAGTAACAGATTGAGTGCATCGTTCGAACGGATTGCTTGAAAAGTTCGAACAGTTTAAAAAGTTCGCTGGAGTTCGCTGGAATTCGATTGCTCGTTACTGA
This sequence comes from Actinernus sp. WN-2022, assembly GCA_030867875.1. Taxonomy (NCBI): domain Eukaryota; kingdom Metazoa; phylum Cnidaria; class Anthozoa; order Actiniaria; family Actinernidae; genus Actinernus; species Actinernus sp. WN-2022. The sequence goes on from JAOWCC010000019.1 coordinate 6,241,684, forward strand.
GATGTATTATTCACTTACATGTAACTCACGGAAAGTTTGGTTATCAGATGTACATGAGCAATGAGGATTGCGAAGTTTCACATCTTGCTGTACAATCGATTCGAAAATTCGACCCATCGTAATTTCGATTCAACATTTCGAATCGAAATTTCGTTCGAAATTTCGCCATAATGTTCGAAAGAGTGGAACGAAATTTCGAAGTTAAAGACAAAAGGCAAATCGAAATTTCTTTGAAATTTCGGAAACTCTTAAACTTCGAAGTATTTCTTCGAAATTCGATGAATTTCGTCGAAATTCGCTTTCATAACTTTCTGTCAGTAGTGTACCTGGACAGCATTATCTGCTAATCTGATTGGATATTTTTGTCTTTCATCAAGAGAAAGTTTATCATTTGGGGGTTGCCAGTGTCCCTTTAAGGCCGCGCGCCATTCAGTCCTTGGTAAGAACAGCAGGTCTCAACATTAGGCACACACAAAACGTGAGTAGATTTTTAGAAATGAGAGTAAAACTTCATGACAACTCACAATTGTTGCCAGTAGAATCTTGCTATTACTCTTAATTTTGTTAAAAGTGCTGTTGTCGTTGCTAGTGGATCAGAAACAAATATGACCTGACATTTCACTTTTTTGGCAGGCCGTTAAGATCATTCCACATTTGGGCATACCACAGTTTACCACCAATAAGCTGCAGAATGTCACTATAAAAATAAAATGTTGAAATTGTGAAAAAAAATCCCAAAGTTAGGGGTGCGTCTTACAGCCGAGTACTTTAAAAAAAAAATCTTTTTTAAATTAGCCTGAAATAAAGCTGCCTCCTCAGCTCGTTCCAGGGTCCACTCCCCAATAAAGACGTCTGATTTCAATAGCCGCTAATGCCGTCCGGTGACATCACTAACGCAAATCGCGATAGTGATTTTTGATTGGTCAATTCTATAAGTATGTGCATACTTCCACATTAAATATTTTGGATAGATTTGCAAAATGATGTTTGAAATTGTTGTACATTGTCTCTTGTAGAAAAGCTGTATCCACATCAAGAGAGATCACTTCTAGAGTTTTATCAAGGAGAAATTAATGTCTTTGTAAATTTGACTACGGAGTACAGGTTATGGAAAGCCCTTGCTTTGCTCAACTCGTTGCCAGTGCGAGTGAATATATGGCTATCACGCCACGTGCATACAGTTTGTTTGTCCCAGAAAGCATTATTTTGCTTTAGTATCGTTGCTTATATCTCTTCAAGTGACCTTCCTCAAAACCCTAAAACATCCCAGCAGCGTGTGTTACAGCCGATCAAGAGGAACCAGTTCTAAAAACAAAATCAAAGTGGGTTAGTTTTGCAGTCAGAGATTTGTGTTGTTTAAATTTTACATGCTTCACCTCCCATTCACCTGAAGTACTAGATTCGGATACCATGTCTATTTATGTCATATGCAGTTGACTTTTAAAGACACTGGTTTTGAAAATCATCCTTATTTTTCAATCGCTCCAAACATACCATAGAACCATTTCCTCCAATTTTCAGCTGTAACACATGCTGCTGGGACGAGGGTTTTGAGGAAGGCCACTTGATCCTTCATCGGTGCAATTAGGGAAGAGAGATAAACTACAATAAATGCTTTCTGAGACAAACAGACTGTATGTACGCAACGTGATGACGATATTTTCACAAGTTTGTGCTTGCGACGAGTTGTGCCATTTGAAAAATCAAGGACTTTCCATAACCCGTAGGCAAGTTTACAAAAACATTTCTCCCTGATAAAACTCTAGAATCAATTTCTCTTGTTGTGGATACAGCTTTCCCACATGAAACGATGTACAACAATTTCAAACATTTTGCAATCTTTGATCCAAAATATTTAGCATGGAATGATGCACATAATTATACAATTGACCAATCAAAAATCACTACAACGATTTTTGGTAGTGCATGACGTCACCGGACGGCATTAGCGGCTATTGAATTCAGACGTCTCTCTTTGGGAGTGGACCCTGGAACGAGCTGAGGCAGTGGCTGTATTTCAGGCTATTTTGAAATTTGCTCTCACTGAATGTGTTTAGCTTCGAGTTTTCAGTATTTTTGTCAGGTTTAACTAAGACATATCCTAAACTTAGCAATTGTAGATAAGCTGAGGGGATTTGAGAGCCAGAAACATTTAGGGAAAGTTGTTCCAAACTTGAATTGGTTTTAGCAAGAACTCATTTTTCAATGAAAATATTTTCAAACTTCAAATTTGAGCTTGTGATTTTGTCAAAGTTGGGGGTGTGGCTTATAAGTTAGTGTGGGTTATTACTGGTATAAATATGGTATATATGTCGTTATTGATATGTGCACACTTACAGTTGTTTTGTCTTTCAGTAGTTTTTCTATCACCTCTATCAAATACTCCTTTTGCTCTGGATCCAAGCTGCAATTAACAATAATTGTTATTACTGTCAGTAATTATTAATTAATACTAATTATTACAACAAGATAATGTACATTATAAGAGCACATTATAAGAGCACATTACAAGTGCATTATTGAAGCCAGACAGGGTACATTAATTATTTTGTAATCCAAATTAAACATATAGTCTTTTCACCGTGCTATTAATTTAAAAGTGCTCCTAACATTTATTTTGATATCACACATACTGATTCCCCATCACGTGACCAGTTGAATGGTTGAATATTTCTTGATTAGAGTGTTGAGTCTACCAGTCGTAGAGGTTTTTATCTCCACAATGCTAATAAATGCAAGGCCAACCCAGGAATATACTCTTCTATACTTCTCCTTGGGAATAAAACTATTCTCTGATTTATACAAACTATAATAATTATCCCATGGATGTTTATCAAATAAAAAAAATATCTGTTCTCTAAGAATAGTCAATTTTATACCTTTTAAAGGCGAGGTCTCACAAACATGGTGACCGTCTTGTTCCAGAAATAACAAAAAAATGACATCATTACAATCACACTGTAGTGGTGATCAGTGCATACCTGTACAGTTTGGGAATGGCATGAGCTGCTGTTTTTCTCACAAATGGGGACATGTCAACAACTCCCTAATAGATAAATGTTAACATTGTTAGCTGATGGGCTTGTACAATACCCATTGATCAAACTTATTTCTAGCATTCAACACGAGTGCTCAGTGAACATAAACTTCATAATCATAATTTATTTATAATCATAATAATAATAATAATTCCTCAGGATAATCATAGAAATAATACAATCATTAAATAATTAATTGATTGTTTGGTATGTTAAAGGAATAAAAACCAGCCTATCTTATGTAATTTAACCCAACTAGATGAAATCTTTGGGTTAATACTGTCTTGTGCAAATGAAGTTCAGGCGTTCAAATGGTTTAAGCTACCATATTCACTCACAGATAAGTCACACCTTTTTAACCGAAATCTTCATTTAAAATCGGGGGTGAACCTTATCTGTGAGAACATCTACCGTACATACATGTAAGATTCTGGAAATTTCCATAAATTAACATTTAAAAGAAATACTAAGCTATACTACACCAAACCAAAAGAAAGTAAGCACTGGCCATTGCTTTTGGAAGTTTGATGGTTCCTACCAGATCCGTTTATGTTGTGAATATTTGTTCCTCTGCAAGCGATTAAATACCACACTAAATGGCCCAACGTTTCTTCGCAGTTTAGCACTTTAACAGCAAATTTGTCTAACAGATCTTCCACCTCTCTTTGAGTAACAACTTTTTCTCCAATAGATGGCTTACAGATATCTTTTTAGACATGATAGCAACAAAGAGCTGATGAAAAAGCAAACTACTACAGTACCGTCGGGAATTATAGGGACATTTACCGCGGCTGTGCCGCATGCAATGCCCGCGGTTTTTCCGCTAACCGCGACCGCATGTAACATCTACATGTACATCTCATACATTTTACTTTGAAGCAGTTGGCTTCGTTAGAGCGTGAGCGTGAACGGCGGTCTCGAGTAAGAAAGACAACTTACGAAAGTTAACAAAAGATTGTTAGCGCGCCGTGTCTTACGAAATGCTTATTTTGAAGCAGTTGGCTTCGTTAGTTAATAAGAACACGAACGGCGGTCTCGAGTAAGAAAAACAACTTACGAAAATTAACAGAAGATTATTAACGAGCCGTGTGTTAAAAAATGCATATTTTGAAGCAGTTGGCTTCGTTAGTTAATCAGAACGCGAACGGCGGTCTCGAGTAAGAAAGACAACTTACGAAAATTAACAGAAGATTGTTAGCGTGCCGTGGCTAAAAAGAAGCGGTTGGCTTCGTTACAGTATTGTGCAAAAGTCATGCAAACATATTTCAACGAATTTCGCTCTTTGTTCAGCGACATTTCGACGATTTGTCAAACGAAAATTCGGACCGAGTTATCGAAGTATCGTGATCCGAAACGTGTCTGTTGATTGCACAATTACGTATTTTAACCTTTCTTTCACTAGGATTAACGAGTGACAAATTCGTATTCATAACAAACAGTTTTACAAACGTACGGTAAGATGGTTTTGGTAAATACCCTGCGTGCCAGAGGCGTCAAAAAGTCAAGATTCTTACTGCGCAGTATAATAAAAGTTCCTGTCAATCGTGAACTGTCAGCCAGACGCGTGTCTCATTTCTGACACAAATACTGCGGGGAAAGTAATTTCCATTTACGCGAATTGACTGATCTGATTCGATGCATTAAAACTCTTAATTCGAAAGGAATTGCACTCTCCGAGTAGAAGTTTTCTGGTAAGAGTATAGAAGTTTTTGCACGTCTTTCAATATGACAAACGTTGCTTCAAAACTCTGTCGATGTTCTGTAAAAAATCAGAATGACACGTTCACGCCTGACTGATTGCACGTGGAAATTCAGAAGAGTTGAGATTTGAGGTTTTAATCCCGGGGGGGACTCCCCATAAAAATAGACGGGGGTGCTCGACGTGAGAAATGAAATTCACCCCTAAAAGATAGCAATATGGGCGTGGCTCACAAAAAAAATACCCCTAAAAGATAGCACTCCATAACCTCGTCTTTAATATTCGGATGGATAAAATTCTATATCGAAGCCGTAAATACCGATTCAACTTGTGGGGTCTCATGCTCGAGGATCCAGCGCTATTTTTTCTCGGCCACAAACATTTTGGGTCTCGGAGACCCCTAAAAGATAGCAGACCTTTGGAAGACCCCTAAGAGATAGCACTGCTAACAATTTTAACCCCTAAAAGATAGGTCGCGCACCCCCGTCTATTTTTATGGGGATTCCCCCCCCCCCCCCCCCCCCCGGGGTTTTAATACGCAAACATTTACAATGATTTCTGCCGAAACCTTTTAATACTAGTAACAAGACAAGGATCTACTGTAAATGTGAAACTACACTGAAGCAAAAGTTTATTTGGTGTTATGCTTTGCACTCAGCGAGTGAGTCAAGCTTTAAAGCGGGCCACGCACCGCCGGTCTGGGAACTAAGCGAGCAGCCATTGTTTTGTTTACGGCTCACGATATTTCGATAACTGCATGGTCCGAATTTACTTGAAAACTTTATGCAACGACTTTTACAAAGATCTGGAAGGCTGAAGGATCTGAATATTATTGTGGATATACGGATAACGTTTACAACATTGAACACTTCCGAAGTTGGGACGTGCGCGCGATTTATAGTAACGCATTCCTTTCGTTTATTACCCTTCGGCCTTCCGGCCTTCGATTCAAACCGGGTTCAAAGCATCGGATTTCTATTCTTAGCGGAGCCATTCTTAGCCTGATTATACTGACTGAACTGAAGTAAACTCTACAGTTATCCTCCTGTACCGTTCGAAAGTGAGCCGTAAAGTTCAGTTAGTCAAAGTCCGAATAAAGTTTACACTCAGGTTGGTCGAATTGACCGAGTGAGCCGGAAAAGGTAACTTGATCTTTGACGGACAAGGATCGAAATTTCGAAGAAGCGAAGTTTCGTGCGAATATTCGCAGAGTATCAAACAAAATTTCGCACGATATTTCGTAGAGTGCAACGTGTGAGTCTGTGAGCGTGAATAAAATTCAAAGATCGAACTAAAAAGCCATCGATATACTGCCAGTTGGAATGAGTTATTTATTTCTGGACCGTCATCAGAAACGTTTCCTTGCTAGTTAAAACTTTTCCACAAAACGTTAGCTTTTCAAGCCAACACCCTGTTTAAAAGATTCGCAAAAACGTCAAAAAACCGATAGCTACCCGTTAAAACCGTTAGCTCTTCAAGCGAAATCGTTAAACGGTCTAAGAAAGCGTTAGCTTTTTAAGGCAGCCCGTTTAAAGTATTCGCAAAAACGTCAACAAACCGAATAGCTACCCGTTAAACCATTAGCTCTTCAAGCGAAATCGTTAAACGGTCTAAGAAAGCGTTAGCTTTTTAAGGCAGCCCGTTTAAAGGATTCGTAAAAGCGTCAATAAACCGTTAGCTATTTCTTGTTCCTCCATTGCGAGTTTGTGAAAATAATGTGTGATATAAATATTTTGCTGTTGTTTAAGGCCGGACGCTTTGTTATGGAAACATGGAAATTTGGTGCGCGCGGATATTATAAATCACAAAGAATTGCCACAGGCCTGTATCCAAATAAACTCCACCTCCGGCAGTTTAGTAGTTTTGTTTTCACTGTATCGGGCGCCACGTAAAAAAACGGTCACTCTTCGAATTGGGATACCTATGGTTTGTATTACGTGATAGAACATTGCCATATTTAGCTTGGCCGCCATCTTGGATGCGAAAACAAACTTCGCAACTTGTTGCATGCTAAAGAGGTACATGCAGCAATGGACTTAATACATACTGAGTGGCAGTAAAACGGAGGAGTTAAGAAAAAACAAGGTATAGAGGTGAACTAGTGCTGCATTCTTTCAGGTGAATTTTTAAGAATGAAAATTGGAAGCGCCATACTTTTTGTTACAACAACGTGCGACTTCTGTGAGTAGAATTCAGAGATCGAAGTCGAACTAAATTAAAAAGCCATCGATATACAGTTGGAATGAGTTATTTATTTCTTGAACTCTGATTTGAACGAAGAGCACTTTCATTACTGCAGTTAAAATTAATCATTCCATTGGTTGCCTCAGTGCTTGTGCGAGTGATGTATATAGGCCGTGATCAACCAAGCCGTAGCCGTTTAATCGTTTGAGCAGAGCGTTAACTTTTCAAAAGGAACCGTTTAATTGATCTGGTGGGTCATCGGAAACGTTTCCGTACTCGTTAAAACTTTTCCACAAACCGTTAGCTCTTCAAGCCAAATCGTTAAGACGATCTCAGAAAGCGTTAGCTTTTTAGGGCACCCCGTTTAAAGGATTCGCAAAAGCGTCAACAAACCGTTAGCTACCCGTTAGCTACTCGTTAGAATTTGCCCGTTCAACGGAAAAGCGTTAGTGTACGTTTTCGCGTGTTGGGTCACACCTGAATGAACAGATCCTGGTAAACAAATACTAAGGAAAGATAAATCATACATCTAAGTATGCAGACATGAAGTTTATACTATTTCAGAGCTGAAATTACATGCATGCAGGTACAAATTGGAAGTACAACTTCTTCAGTTTGAAAGTTACAATGCATTTGAATATTCTTCCCAAAAAACTTTTACCCTAAATCAAGCTTCTAGACTTGGGTTGTGGCTTATCTGGGAGTGTGGCTTATCTGTAAGTGAATACAGTATTTTGAAATTTTGTTTTCGGTCTAATTTCTCCTCCCAAGCTTTAATGTCAAGCAAACTAAAAGGACCCCCTGTAGTTTTCTATCAGTAACATTTTGTTGAAAACTCCATGTTGCTATGATGTTCCAAATGGATGGTACTTGGCAGAGTGGGGCCTGCATGGGTAACCATTTAACTTTAAATTTGTAGTTCTTTTCAGAACTTGAAATCTTGGAAACCAATCAGTTTTGTCATGAATGACATTCCAAACATAATTATATGTTCACTTGACAATCTACTGCAGCCAACATTAATCACAAATTATTTTGCAACAATGGACACTTTAATAGTCAATATTCAGCATCCAGCCTTGATCTCACTTGAAGAATAACTTGAATGCTTGAAGGAACTGGAGTGCAGTTAATACACATGACTTGTGTATATATAAAGTTTATGTTCTAAACTGGAGTGTATACTGATAACATATTGTAATACGGCCAGGATCTGGTCACGTCATTTGATTGGCTAGTACACAAATTGGCAAATACAATTAAGCCAATCAAATATAATTGTAACGCAACAAGATCCTGGCCACATAATGTCATTAGTATGGAATCTTTTGCCTCAAATTGCAGACATCTCTCTAGGGAAACACGTTTTGATTGTGGCTCCCGATGCGAGGTGGCTGTATTTGCAGGCTATTGTGGAACCAACCTTCGTCATCATTCTGATCATGAATGCCAGGAACTGGAATGCAGTTTATACACATCTGTATAGGTTGATTGTGTTCTATACACATCACATGGTTAAACTATCAATGTACACTATATCTCCTGAATTTGTTAAAGTTTCCCTCAAGATTCCACATGAGACATGAACTTTTGATAGATTTTCAAATTCAAAATTGAAGAGTCAAACATACTTTAAATAAAAGCTAATACATAGTTCTATAAGGATACAACGCTAGATTTGTGGTAGTGGCCACGCCCAAGCTGTGCGCCGCCATTGTTTTTGTACGTTATTATAAGCCTAATAAGCCACTTTTACCTACAAATGTTTAAATTGCTATACATCAAAGAAATTGATTGCTATGAATCAGATTCTAAGATCTTAACTATTTTATAGGATGGGCCTTTCAAAACCAAAAGAAAAAAAATGTCAAACATTTATTGCCTCTGGCTTATGAAGACATAAAAAAGTGTTGCGGACGTGACATTTAAAAGATGATTCAGACCAACATTTTTTTGGTTTCTATGTTTGTTTTCTCTTGTTTCAGTTCTTGTTTATGCCCCTTTTTAAGTCAAGTATTAAGATGATTTTGGCACCCCAACTTGGTAAAATATGTAAACATTTTCAGAGATATGGTGTTGCGGACGTGACCGTTGCGGACAGGACAAATTTGTAAAAAAACCAAATCCCTTAAATAATCTCCAAATATGATGAAGTTATGTTGATATTTAATGATAGCAATAAGAATTATAAACCTGTTATGATATAAAGCCATCACTATTGTAGAAAGAGATGGTGTTGCGGACGTGACCATGGCGGAAAGGAAAATTGCAAGAAACCCAGTATCATTATAGAATCTCCAAACATTAGAAGACAGTATGTTAATATTTAATGATAGCAATAAGAAATAAAAACCTGTTACATGATATAAAGGTATCACTATTATAGAAATCCAATGCTGCAGAATAACAAATGTCTTTGTCATAAACAAATGACAAATCAAAGTTGTTACGAAGAACATAAATTAATGTACTCACTGTATAAACTTCAACTATATTGTAAACTATTATATTATATTATATTGTCCTTCTCTGTGATATAATGTCAAACATGTATTTTATCTCCTTGAGTTCAATGATTTCATGCCATTCATTGTTTGGTCATTGATTTGACCAACTGCAACAACATGGAATGAGTATGATATTAACTATAATCTCTTGAATAAAGGTTGCTCAAATGCTGAATGAAAGCTTATTCACTAAAGCTAAAAATACTGTATGTCATACATGCCATGGTTAATTTGCTTTTCTTGTAATGTATTTGAAAAGAGTTGCAATTTCTTTTATCTCAGCAATCTCAAAGGGGCAATTTCCCATAATAGTAACAGGGCCATAAAAAACACAAGAGCTGTGTTTTGACTCGATGTCATTACTTCTTGGCCAATCAAACTTGTTTGCACCAGCAGAATATAGGAACTTGAATTTGGTTACTTTGTCATCAGTTTCAAGTGCTCTGCCAATGTAGAATTTGTTGACATAGTCAACAGCATAGTACTGTCCAGGGAAGATGCTTGGAGATATGGCAATGAGGCTCTGCTTGTGCAACTCGGCAACCATGTGTTTTCTGAGGTCTTGTAGGCTTGCACATTCCACAAACATGGTACTGTTGTCAATGAAGCATCTGGCATACAGGGTGACAAAGACTCCGCAGTCAAAGTCATTGTCTTGTTGGGGAAGATCATTGGGTTTGTTGACAGCAAAATGCCACTCCTTCTCATCAAGGGTACTGTCAAACATCTTTAACAGCACCCACATCTTCTTAATGGAGACTTCTGCAGTTGGTTTGACAAAATCTCCAGCTAAACTGTCAAGCACAGCAATGACTTTTATCTGGGGAAATGCCACAAGAAGATACCAGTGTGCAGAGTTCACTGGATTGCAAGGTACTAGTATGAGGTCTTGATTGAGAATATTTTCATTTTCAGCAAAGATCTTCTTCACAACAAATTTCTCAAAAACTTCCCATGAGATAACAGAGACCTTCTTTGTAGTACATGTAGCTTTCAAGATTGTTAAATACTCATCAATGACAAAGTTTGAGAGGTAGTTCTCTTTACTATTTGTATGGCCCCCAATTGTTGACTTGAGATCATTATCATCTATGATGCAATTACCCTGGAACTTGATGTGGCTACTGAGAATACCATCAACTATACAGGAAGTGTGAAGAGGCACATTATAACAAGAAAGAATGCTATCACATTTTAGAAGCTTGTTGTGTGGTGGAAGGCCATAATCTATCTTGATATAAATATTGTTGAATGATTCTTCACTATCTTTATTATAGATATCACTCATTTCATGGACAACATCTGCGTTGCTACATGTTTCATCATCCTCGGAAATGGCTATATCCTCATGATCTGCATAATTACTCTCTTCATCAGTATAACTCACATCAGCTTCATCACTGTCACTTCCTGACTCTTCCAAATCAAATGGGAAGACATGAGGCACCATTTCCTTCTCGAAAATGCCTTGAGTGGAATACATTTTGCTTTGAACAAACCCATTGGTTTGTGGCTCAATGCAATGAAACTTTGAAATTCCTGGCAGAGCAACAGCTTCTTTAAAGGCCTTACTTAGGCCAAGTGAAGTAGCTCGATCTTGTATCTCTTTCTTTTCCATAAGATGAACAGAAACACATGAATTTAACTTGGTGGCTACTTCATGGAAGGACTTGGCATCAGTAATGTGTGGTGCTCTTCTGGATGACACAGCATTCCAAACCAAACGCTTTATTGTGCCACCAATGCCATCAACAGCACCTTTGCCATGCAACGTGGCAAAGTAGTTCCATTGGACATGCACAATCTTGTCAAGTTTTGACAGAATACTCACTATGTATTTATTTTTAAACTGTGAACTGGGCCCATCTGAAAATATGTATACATTGGTGACCTCTGGGTGCTTCTGTTTGACAAACTTTTCAAGTACTGTGGACATAAACACTACCACTGATGTCTTCTTGTGCTCTAGATCATCTGATACAATCACATGTGATTCACAGGTAAGATCTTTGGTTGCTTCATTCCTTGTCCAGACAGCCACAGTAAACAATGTTATCTGCTCTTGGTTCCAGTGAGCTGACTGTATTTCGTCTTGATATTTACAAGAATAGTTCTCAGCAAAATCAACTTGGACAATGGCCTCCCCCTGTTGAAGGTTTGATTTTCTCTCCTCAAAGTAGCTAGACTGCTGTCTTTTAATAAAGACATGTTCAAGAAAGCTTGGCATTTTTGAGCCCAATGACTCAAAGACATCTTTGATGGTACCTTCTTTGTAGACCTTCTTTGTTTTCTTACATACTTTTGAGGGCTTGTTCTTTTTAGCTGGTATTGCAACTTCTACTCTCTCCCACTGATTCCATGACACTTGTTCACACATAGATGGCTCACAGCTCTCCGCCATTTCATCCAGCCAAGTGTATGTTGCACAGTTTTGGCATCTACCAAGCATGCATTCCTCTGAGCTACTATCACAGACAAATTTGTCTACAAAGTCACCAGAATAACTTGGGAAGCCTTCTACTTCTTTAGAAAGACAATCACAAATGAGACGGATGTTCTCATGATATAGACACAGACATACATTACGAGGTGTATCTGATGAAAGACGAACATTAACTGGTCGCAGAGAACTGAATTTACTCAGACCAATTTTAACACCTGGGTGTTCCTTCTGAAACAGAGCGTGAGCCTCTCTTAGCGAAAACATCAAGTGCCTTTTCTGTAGATACTCTTTCTTTCCACTTTGCCTCTGAATGACATAGTCTTTCTTTCCAGGAGCTTGGCGGGACACATAATCTTTGCAGTAGAATTCTTTGACCTTTGTTATTGTTGCTGCTGCTACCTTTTTATTTCCTCCGCTGTTGCTCTTTTTACGCTTGGCAATTACAAGGCCTGATGTGGTGGCTAACTTTTTGATCACTGCATTCCTTTTTCTTGGACTTTTGGGTAGGTGGGACTTGACTTTTCCAATTGCCTTTCCAAGAGCTTGAGGTTTTGCATAAGCATGCACATTTTCTTCTTCACCACTGCAGCTTTTTTGCGGTTGGGCCTTTTGTTTTATTCTACTTCTTCTCTTTCTCTCTCTGGCTTTCTTTCTGATGTTTTCTAATTCTATCTCACTGAGTGGTTTGCACTTCTTTCTTTCATTTCTTTTCCGTTCTCTATCCTTTGCCTTAAAAACACTGCACTTTCCAACATCTTCTCTCAACTTTTTACGGAATAATTTTGACCTTTCAGTACTCGTTTTTGCCATTGTATGGCTGTAGAAGTTGAAAAACAACTTCCTTCATACAGCACATACAAAGAAGGAATATTGGTCAGCAGTTTTATCACAAAGTGCATGCTCTATCCATAGAGCATGTCACTCATATAGTAGGCTGCTGACCAGTCATTTCTATATTTGCTTTATTTTTACTGCAAAAGTTTTCCCTTCTAAAATATACTGATACAAACTTGATACAAAGATAAAATACTAATCATATTCTTGTTGATTATCATTTATTTCATTTTTTTCTCTTTAAAAATAGTAAACATTTTACTTCACGGGCATTATGAAGTGTTTTGGGATTAGAAAAAACCTCTTTTCCAAACATCCCCAAAATGTCACGTCCGCAACAAATTGTGGTCACATCCGCAACACAATGTTTTCATTAATGAATCCATGGCAACAAGTGATTTCTACAATCTTTTTTTCAGATTCATTAAGCACAATTACTATTGTATTTAGTTAGTATAAGCAGTCACTTTGGAAGTTTTACAATTAACAGGAAATTTGAAATAACCAAGAGCAATTGAGATCAATCGTTGTTTTTGGAGTCACGTCCGCAACACACTCTAAAAAATTATTCTCTCTGTATCTTAAAGTGGTAGTCAAAATGTTTACTGCCAAAATGAAAGGTACTAAAAGGGGTTATTTTATGACATGGCTAATTTTAATTCAAGTATTTGGGATCTGGCATTGGGAGACATTTAATACCCAAATTTTGTCTCCAAATGTCACGTCCGCAACATGGAATTGGCCATTTACATTTTATTAGCAAAATACAAAAATATATGTCTTGTTTGTTTTTCTTTGTTTAACAATACAACTGATAACCCACATACTCAATATTACAATCAAAATGTTTGCTTTATCTCAGTAATTTGATGACCTATTTAACCAGTCCATCCCTTGTATAATTTATAAGACATGACATTCAAAACTTCCCACATTATTTAAAGGCAGGCATTTTTTTTAAATCTCAAAGTCAGCTCAGTCTGTCAACAGATAGGCTGTGTATTTGTGTTACCACAGTCCTGAAGCCAATTTTTATTTCATACAAAAAAATATGTCAAATGCACTTTGATAATCTATGATTTAACTTCTAGTAATAATAATAATAATAGACTTTGAGTGTCATATGTATTTAGCATGGTTTTATTATTATAACTTGGGGACACCATTCTTATAAACTCTATAATTATATGGCTCTATCAACTGAGGGTGGTCACTGCCAGATATTTGTTTGTGTTCACAGTGGAGGCATACTATTTAACATCCTGATCCAAGGTGTGAAGGTCTAGCCATTTGCAGACGTCAGTACATACATGTAGTAAACTATAACCACCTGACCATAACTCACATTACCTCTTTGATAGAAAGCATAAGAATTGGAGCAATAACAGGAACACGAATGCTGGATAGAACCCTCAAGGCACTAGCACGGATCAGCTGATTAGGGTCCTGTTGGATTAATAAACATACACAAAAATTTAAAAAACTTTGAACACAACACATTATGCTAAATGTTATGTTTTAATATCTCAGAGAGCCTTAAAAGGAAACTCAACTCCTCAATTTCACAACAATTACTGTGCATGTACAGTTATGTAATTATATACATACATGTATATAATTATATCATAACAAAAACACTTTTCAGGGCTTTGAAACAAGCTGGTGTGCCCATGTCAAAATAGAGGCATGTACAGTACCGCCTGGAATTATTGAAGCATCGGGTCGCGGTCAAACCGCGGTAATACCGCGGTCATTGGACGCGGTATTACCGCACCATGGACGAGGTTTTACCGCGGTAAAGCCGAGGCTTTACCGCGGTCAAATTATTCACCGCAATGAAAGCCGCGGTCAAAATCCGCGGTCATGACATTGTGCAAGCAAAGTCATGCAAAGGTATTTCGACGAATTTCGCTCTTTGTTCCTACGAATGTCGCCGAAATTTCGACGGGCAACTTTTCGTTCGAAATTTCGACGAAGAATTGATCAGATACGCGAAAATACGAATGCCAAGGCGAAATATCGCCAACCTGCGAGCGACATTTCGAAGATATTTCGTTTATTGTCAAACGAAAATTCGGACCAGGTTATCGAAATATCGTGATCCGAAATTTCGCGTAAATGTTCATTGCCCAGTTTTGTAATTTAACCTTTCTTTCACTAGGATTAACGCGTGACAAATTCGAATTCATGACAAACAGTTTTACAAACGTACAGTAAGATGGGTTTGGTAAATAACCTGCGTGCCAGAGGCGTCAAAAAGTCAAGATTCTTAATAAAAGTCCCCCGTCAATCGTGAACTGTCAGCCAGACGCGTGTCTCATTTCTGACACAAATACCGCGGGGGCGCAAATCATTTCCATTTACGCGAACTGACTGATCTGATCCGATGCATTAAAGCTCTTTTAATTCAAAAGGAATTGCACTTTCCCAGTAGAAGTTTTCTGGTAAGAGTATCTAAGTTTTTGCACGTCTTTCAATACGACAAACGTTGCTTCAAAACTCTGTTGATGTTCTGTAAAACTTCAGACTGACACGTTCACGCCTGACTGATTGCACGTGGAAATTCAGAAGAGTTGAGATTTTAATACACAAACATTTACAATGATTTCTGCCGAAACCTTTTAATACTAGTAACAAGACAAGGATCTGCCGTAAATGTGAAACTACACTGAAGCAGAAGTTTATTTGGTGTTATGTTTTGCGCTCAGCGAAGAATCTTTTAGAATCTTTTATTTTCGCCGTTCATTCAGAACTCTAACGGCGGGTTAGAATCTTAAAGATTCTAAAGTCTTAATTAGTTTCACCGATGAGTGCTTCTTTACCCGCCGTTTGAGTTCTGAATAAAGCGAAAATAAAAGATTCTAAAGTCTTTGTTTCACCGATGAGTTCTTCTCTACCCGCCGTTTGAGTTCTGAATGAAGCGAAAATAAAAGATTCTAAAGTCTTAGTTTCACCGAATAGTACTTCTTTACCCGCCGTTTGAGTTCTGAATGAAGCGAAAATAAAAGATTCTAAAGTCTTAGTTTCACCGATGAGTGCTTCTTTACCCGCCGTTTGAGTTGTGAATGAAGCGAAAATAAAAGATTCTAAAGTCTTAGTTTCACCGAATAGTACTTCTTTACCCGCCATTTGAGTTCTGAATGAAGCGAAAATAAAAGATTCTAAAGTCTTAGTTTCACCGATGAGTGCTTCTTTACCCGCCGTTTGAGTTCTGAATGAAGCGAAAATAAAAGATTCTAAAGTCTTAGTTTCACCGATGAGTGCTTCTTTACCCGCCGTTTGAGTTCTGAATGAAGCGAAAATAAAAGATTCTAAATCTAAAGTCTTAGTTTCACCGATGAGTGCTTCTTTACCCGCCGTTTGAGTTCTGAATGAAACGAAAATAAAAGATTCTAAAGTTAACAGCGGTTTTGAATAAAGAATGAAAAGAACGCCGAGTCATCGCTACATCTTCACACTAAAGTCAATGATTTCGGCGTGATACAAATCTCAGCGGGCGCGGCCGTGACCGCGGCCAACTAATTACCGCAGTTGACCGCGGTAATACTGCGGTCATTCTGAGGTCAAACCGCGGTATTACCGCGGTCATTGGACGCGGTAAAACCGCGGTAAATGCTTCAATAATTCCAGGCGGTACTGTATGTGTACATGTACATGTATGTGTATCAGAAGAATTATTAGAGTCTAACAACACCCAGCCACTGTCTATTGGCAAACTTGCCATGTTTGGCTAGCCAGGCATTGTCTATAGATTGATAGTAGGCTGTACACGTGCTGCAGGCAAAAATCACTTGGAAGAATGATTTTTTTGCAATTTGTTCATAGTTTTCTCAATTGCAAAATTGATAGTAAGAATGTTGACTTGGTTATGCTAAAAAAAATAGATTTCTCACTCTTGGCTTCCATTGACTTTGATAGTTGACTTCAGAATGCATCCCTTGTCAACTATCTGATAACAGAAACCTCAAGCTCGTAGTCTAATATTATTGTTAAATATCTTACCTTGAGGGCCTTCTGAAATGTACTAATGGACAGGAGGGCCAGATCCTGTTGCTCCTCGGCATATCGTACCAAATAAACATAAACCAACTTCTTAACCTACAAAATTAACAATGTACTTAATACATTTACTCCACTGTATGTGTAATTATATATTATGTTACAGATGAGTGATTGAAAAATGATGTCTATATATATGTTACAGGTTAAATTTGATATTAGTTCAATTTTAAAACTAAACTAGGTTAATTTCAATAAAACTAGGTTAATTTAAAATCAAACTAAGTTATGTTTTGAACTAGAATAATTTAAATATAACCTCAATAAATGATGGTGTTCAAATCAACAAGCATTTCTGTGACACATTGTACGTGTCAGGTGACTAGATCATCGAGTAGCCGAAGTTAAGCCCGATCGGGTGAGCTTAGTAAAGTGGATGGGTGACAGCGAAGGTAAGTGGAATAGCAACATGTAATGGGGGAGGAGGGGAGGTGGGGGGGGGGGGGGGGTGACTTCACGTAAATGGTACATGTACGTACTAGGAATGACGCCTACAAAACCTCCATAATTTGCAGCTTTACGTTATTATATTATCCCATACATAGCTAAAATACTGTAGTATTTTAGAAGGATAAAAGAAGGATAAAAGCCCATTATTTGTACAGAAACCATACTACACACTAACAACATAAGCTGGCAATAAGCAGACTGGAACAATTGATTGAATGGCACCTGTTCCTATAGCTATTTATACTCGGCAAAGCTAATTGCATGACTACACACTGTATAAAATGAAAAGACTGGATCACAACTATATGTAAATTAAAGTGCATTAATTTTACACCCAGGTATAGATACAACTTTTATACATCCCATACGTAGCTAAAATACTGTAGTACTTTAGAAGGATAAAAGAAGGATAAAAGCCATTATGCGTACATACATACATACATACTTTATTTATACACGTAAGAAACCATCAGTAATAGCATAACATTAAAAGTAAAATTTTAAAATCGTAAAAAGAATGCCTACTGCTTTACATGTTTGACGTGTCTTATAAGATTGTGATTACAATAGTGTATGTTTACGTAGTTTAGTTCTAAAAATATTAATTGTATCAGATAATCTGATATCCTCAGGCAATGAATTCCAAAGTTCAGCCCCGTTGTAGCAAATTCGTTTTTTGCCAAAGTTAGTCCGGGGTTGTGGCATAGATATTTTGGAACTCGCACCTCTCAGATCATATTTTAGGGCCGAGTTTCGTCTTTCAAACTTTTTAGTTAGATATGTGGGAGCCAGACCGTGCAGGGCTTTGTACATTAGGATAGCCTTTTGGGTGGCTCTCCGACTGTCGAGCCTTTTCCAACTGAGGGTTTCCAAGAGATCATCGATATGAGTTTGGAATGGGAGATTTGTCAGTATGCGGGCTGCACGATTTTGTAGTTTCTGAAGTTTGTCTGCCAAACCTTTGTTTAAGTTACCCCAGACGCAACTACAGTAGTCAAAATGAGATTGAACTAGGGATTTGTATACACTCATCAGTGCCGAGTATGGAATGAACGGTCTTAGGCGTTTAAGGGCACCAAGGCCAGACGATATTTTTTTTGTAAGCTTTTCTATATGAGTGTTCCAAGACAGCGAATCGTCAAGGTGTATTCCGAGATACTTAACCGACGACACCCTTTTGATATCCCCATCCCCAACAGAAAACACCATATCCGAAGGAAGACCTTGTAGCTTTTGCTTGGAGCCTATAAGCATGATCTCTGTCTTAGATGTGTTCAGTGTAAGCTTATTGGCACCAAGCCATTTGCTCACCTCTTCAAGATTTTCAATAACGGAGTGTTGGATCTGGTCATGTTCGGTTCCGGTGGTGGTGAGGATCGTGTCGTCAGCGTACATTCGAGTAGTTGCATTGGGTAAGCATTTAGGCAAATCGTTAATATAAATTAAAAACAATAGTGGTCCCAAGATAGAACCTTGGGGGACGCCACATGTTACGGCTTTGGTACTAGAGAACTTACCATTAACGTGGCAATTTTGTTGTCTATTATATAGATATGTTCGAAACCACTGTAGTGATACACCCTTAATTCCATACGATGAAAGCTTTTGTAAGAGTATTTGATGATCTACAGTGTCAAAGGCTTTTTGGAGATCTAGAAATGTGACAGCGTTAATAAGCCCTTTATCAATATTTCCGTACCAATCATCGGTCGCCTCTAGCAACGCCGTAACTGTTGAGTGTAGCTCCCGGAATCCGGATTGACATTCCGTTAAGAGATTGTTTGACTGAAAATAATCGTAAAGTTGGTCAAAAATTAAACGTTCAAAGACCTTTGAAATAGCCGGAATAACAGAAATTGGTCTGTAGTTGTTCGGATCCGATCTGCTGTTTTTTTTGAAAATAGCAGTTACTCTTGCTAGCTTCCACTCGTTCGGGAAGATTCCTGATCTAATAGAGGTGTTAAAAATATCCGTAATAGAATTACATATTATGTCAGAGGCTTCTTTAAGAATTTTGCATGAAATGTTATCGAGGCCGGTTGCTTTGGTAACACATAACTTTTTTAGATTATTTAAGACTTCTGCGCTACCAACCGGTTTTATTTCAAAGGTACTATTTACTCTATCAAGATAAGTTTTAAACGATATTCTGCTATTAGGAATGGCATCAGCTAGTTTTGGACCAATATTAGTAAAGTGGTCATTCATAGCCTCAGAAATATCTTGAGAATCGGTTAGAAGACTGTTGTTGTACTTAAGCTCATTGATAACAGTCGCGGGCGACTTCCTCGAGGTTAATTCGTTCACGATTTTCCACATTCTAGATTGGTCGCGACCGTTTGTATCATTTATACAAGTATTGTAGTAATCTGCCTTGGCCTTTCGAATGTGGTTATTGACGATATTCCGAGCGTTTTTATAAGCCAACCAGTCATCAGATCGGTTTGATTTAATGGAATGTGCCTTAAGCTTATCCCGATTATACATCTCTAACTTAAGATCGTGGTTAATCCAGGGACTACTCTTAGGTCTAACTCTTCGTCGTTTTGTGGGAGCATGTTTGTCGACAATGTTTAGAAACGTTGATTTCCATGTTGTCCACATGGCATTAGGATCTGCCGTTGCATATATCGCATCCCATGACTGGTTGTTGAGATCAGTACGGAATGCAGAGGAGCTGAATTTAGAAAAGTCACGGTACTCAACGAACCGGTGACCAGCCCTCGAATTAGTTGTTAATTTACGATATGCATAGACTATAAGTTGTGATCACTAATGCCAAGTGTTAACACCCCAGAACAGCTAATTATTTCCGGGGCATTAGTGATCACGTGATCGATGAGGGTGCTAGAATGTTCAGTGACTCGTGTTTTCTCAGTAATAATTTGGCTTAACCCGTAGATACCATTGATACGCGTTAGGGCTTTTGAGGGGCAACTTAAATTTGGTATCGACAGATCGCAATTTGTGTCGCCCAAGAGAAATAAATCTTTGCCTTCGGCATCAATAATACCTACTAGCGACTCGTATTGATCAAATATGTCTAGGTTCGAGGAGGGCGGTCTGTACCAAGTTCCGATAATATACGATTTGCTTCGGGGTTTACGTATCTCAATGCAAATATTCTCGAGCTGGGTGACATTTAAGTCAATGCGAGTCGTGTAATTAATCGTTGATCTTATATAAATACAGACTCCGCCCCCAGAGCGATTACGGTCACGACGAACTATTTCGTAACCGGGTATATTTAGCTCATTGTCACTAATGATATCATCGATTTTAGTTTCGTTAATAGCAAGAATATCTAGTTTTTTATCGCTCATGAAAACCCTGAGTTCATCGATATGGGCTAGCAAACTATTAATATTTAGACAAGCCATTTTAAATCCTCTTGCTTCCGGGAGAAGATTTAACTCAGCTCGTAACTCGGGGATATGTGTATCGCAATGAGTGCTAGTCCGCATGCCGTCAGGAATGCATTGCCTGGGAATATCTATTCAATTACTATTAATATGGTCACTAAAATTGGAAGCAAGGATATTAGAGCCTTCGGCGTTTAGGTGGAGGCCGCCCTTATTTAGATGACGCTTGGTGATTTTGTCATGAGAGATGAATGACCAGCCTTCTGATCTGCAGCGTTGCTTAAGCAGCTTGTTGACATCTTTGATCTTTATATTCAGCTCTTCTTCCTTCCTGGGAAGCAACGCAGAAATTGACACTGTAGTTCTTGCACAGCTATCCTCGACTTGGCTAGCTAGGGAAACTATCGAATCTGCTAGGTCATCCGGTCCCTTCATAGTTTTCAAATCATTTGTTCCTATATGAACAATGAAGTGTTCCGGTTCTCTGCGGAGTAACGGCTTGATGTAGTCGTTCATGTCATTTACTGTAGCTCCCGAGAATGGCTTGACAATTACTTTAGATGTATCAGCTGATAGCTCCCATCCTCGAGTATGTTGGATGATCGAATCTCCTGCGATAACCGTTATAGGTTTCCGGTCTTTATTTGGATTTTTGTCAACATTCCGCGGTGTTGTTCTTTCATGGCGGCTGGCTGCCCTTGGCTGTTTATGTTTTTGTAGAGTAGGACGACTAGCACGCTGATAGGCGTTTTCTTCGTGTAATATGCCAGGCGTCATTGAATCTCTGTTGTTTGACGAGTTTCTGTTTGTATTTGCCTTCACATCAGCGGCCTCTCTATTGTTTTTCCGCCGGGTAACCTTGGTCCATGATTGGCTATCTGCTTCGTTGTTGTCGCTGGGTTTGTGCGAAGGTGACGACTCTCTTTGATTATTTGCTAAGATTTGAATAGCCTTATTTAGAGAGTCTTTTTCTTCTTGTAGATGTAAATTTTTGTTGGTAATTTCGTTAAATTTAGCTCGCATGTGGGAAATTTCCGATTTTAAATCATCATTCTCACTTTGTAGCTTTTTAACTCTCTCCGTTAGATAGGCATTATTTTCTGAAGACGATTGGCCCGTTAAGTCATCTAATTTGGCCCAGATTTTCCCGAGTTCTTTTCGAAGTAGAGTTTCTGTTACTAGAACCTCGGGGGCATCTGTTTGTAGAGTTTCTGTTATTAACACTTCAGGGGCATCCGTTTGCTCGCTAGTCTGTACGGTTGTAGCTTCTTCTTCAACGCCCTCAGCACTTCCATCGGACTCCAAAGGCTCCTCTTGAGACTCGAGGAGTGGGTTAGTAGCTTGCTCTTTTAGACCAACCACATGTGCTACTTCGTTCTCGTTAGTCTGTGAGATAGCTGCTAATAGCCGTTCACGTAGCACCATCTTTGTTCCCTTGGTATCCAGTAGGAGTTTAGCAAGCTCTGTCTTAAGTTCTGCCTTCTGCAGCTTTTCCACATGTTCTTTAGTTATGTCTTTAGTTGTACTCATCCTTGATTTGTGAAGTAGACTTGATATGTAACTTCAAAACAGTGAGCGTTCAAAAACGTGACCGTTCAGTTCAGTTGACGGGAGTACAGAAACCATACTACACACTAATAACATAAGCTGACAATAAGCAGACTGAAACAATTGATTGAATGGCACCTGTTCCTATTTATACTTGGCAAAGCTAATTGCATGACTACACACTGTGTAAAATGGAAAGACTGGATCACAAGACACAACTACATGTAAAGTGCATTAATTTTACACCCAGGTATAGATACAACTTTTATACAAACACTTCTTTGAGGTAATCTGTTGGTGAGCTTTTTAAATCTAAATAATAACTTTCGCTTTATGCTAGACAAAGGTAATATATCAGCCGAACAATGCTCAAATATTTAAATCAAGTTCACGTAATGTACTTCACAGCACCGTTTCAGGACCTGTTGAATTGCTTATACCAAATAATATACCATTGTACAGAAATCCAAGGATGTTTATTAAGTCCATTAGCTACATTTCATTAAATCCAGATTTATAGACATCATGACAGTCAGCAATTCTCTAAAACTAAAAGTAAAACTAAAAGAAAGGAAATAATTTAAGCTTATAAGTTATACTTGCCTCAACATTTCTCGATACAACATTTTTCACAACTGCTGCAAACAGCTCAGACATATCTTTTCCAGTTGCCATGTTCTGAAGATAATCAAATTAAACAAACGTGAGTTATGACTAGTTCTGGGCTAATTCATCTAGCGTCCGCCACGTTGTCTTTCTATGTACTCGATTTTTTTTCCAATATTTAACGAATGAAGAATACTTATCAATAAAAATCTATCAATAATTATTACGGAGCTGTACTTACGGAAATTATCCTTTTCATAGCATCCAGCTTTAGATTATCTTTTGAGCTATCCAGCATAGACTTCAAATCATCATGTCTGATGAAATAACAAGAGGAAAAAATAAGGATCAGCCCAGAAGAATCATAGTGAACTCGAACTCTGGAACCCAGCGAATGTCTCGTGACTCTATTAAAACTCAGCTGGGCCAACTTCGATCGTCCCAAAAATTATAATACCTCTTGTAATCGCTCGAGAAAAGCCCACCGATATTGGTATCAGTTTGCTCTGACTCGCCCATCGGCTTTTCATCGTTGTAGGACATTTTGTTGTGGGAAAAATCCGGGTTGCAATTCAGGATTTCGGCATCGATGTAGTCCGCCTCGTATTCCTCACTGACTGACAATATGGCTGCCCTGCTTTTGGGACGCTTTGATTGGCTGAATAGGGACTAGTACTCAGTTCCTCTCTGCAGTTAGGGTTAACCCATCGTCCATTGCGCGCCCAATGACATTCGCGCGCTATCTTCAAACAGACACAGAGATTCAGTGTGGTGTATGGTAAAGTGAAATTTATCAAAATTTGGAGCAACTTTGACATAGACTTCAGATTTAAGACAGTACGTTTCAAATGTTGTTACCTAGAAGTAGAGTGCACTCATTCTTGAAGTAATCAGAGAGAGATTTTATCGATAATTTTCTGACCCAAGGGTAGTGCTGCATGCTGTTGTCTTGTTGACGTGACTCGGTCACTAACGCCAGTAACGGGTCAGGAAGGTGGGACACGATCATAAAACAACATGGAAGTGAATAGAAAGCATGTGAAGGTTTGACTTATCGATTTATTGTTTAATTGTCAAGTCCATGTTCAATCTCAGGGGAAACCTTTACATGTACGTAGAGGCAATACGTATACGGAATTCATTCCTGTCCAGGCCAGGTCCCACAGCTCCTATACATGAATATTCTCATGTTTATTACACAACTTTGTAATCTGTGCTGTAAGACCATTAAAGTTCAGTAAAGTAAATCATGTCGAAACGAAACGATCAACTTTTGGTATACTTATGCACATATCAATGAAAGGGCCATCCTGTACCGCTCAAAACGAGCCACAGCATTGGCTTTCCCAACAATACAAAACACCCTAACCTTTAGAACGTGAAGTACGAAAACAATAGAGCTACAGTATAATGGGAGCAATCAGAATACAGGTCTCGAGCAGTACAGGATTACTGGAAAAAAAGGGAAGGGGTGGGAATTTGACATTTTCTCCCAAAATAATGTCAACTTCCCCACCCTTCAGACAACATGTTTGGTCAAAAATATCAAATATTTGCCCTATCTACCTTATATTTCCTATTAATAGTCCTACCCTGGACAGGCAGCATATGTCAAAATCCCCACCCTCTGGGTAGCCCTACCAGTCAAATCCCCACCCCTTGCCTGCCCCTCCCCCTTAACATTTATTAGTACATTACTGCCATGTCATCCATTGTCATTAATGTGCCAACCAGAGATCCATTGGTTCCTGGCACAAAGTGGCCTTTTGAAATCATGGTTGGCACATTAGCATAACAATAATACTGTAATATTTATCAACACTAAGTATCACTATTGGATAATTTACTGATGTCCCCACCCCACACCCCAGGCATTGGGGTGGATCAATTGCCAGCAAAGAACAACTTGAGGGTGTGGCATATGTCAAAGAGAGTGAATTTTGTGTCAAAAATATACTAAGAGATTTGCATTTGTTGCAAAGTTCCACTGTACTGTGGGACATTTGCAAAGCTTAGCTGACCTCGCAGTGGAGCAATGTTCTGATTTGAATGCTGCACAAATACCAGGGGGATGGGCAGATTTGTAATGGGTAGAGACATGGGATTTGTGGGGCAAATTTGACATTATTGAATCTGTTTTGCAAATACCCCACTGTTGGGTCAGGTATAAAGCTACATGTACAATGTAAACTATGCAAATGACCCACCATGAGGCTTTGGATGAGTGTACATCTGTTATAAACATTGATGTAAAATTTGCTTTCTTTGAATCTTTGATTAATTACCCAACTGCAACTTTTCTTTAATTTGCTGGCAAATGCCCCACCTCACAGAACTGAGTGATTTGTCAAATGCCCCACATACAATGTATGCCTGGTGGATGGGTATGCATACAGGTTTGGAATATATTGATAGAGACATGCCTATGACTGACGTGTTGGTAACTAATATTTGATTGACATTTTGCAATTTACCCACTCAGGTTAAACTGTGGTTGGAAGAGATTTTCACTGATGAGCCAGTTCTCCAGTACGAGATAAACACAAGATCAATGGAAATCCTTGAACAACTGGCAGAAAGAAATACACGGCATGATAGATATGCAAAGTTGGTCATGGAGGACTTAAATCAGAAGGCTGCAGAGTATGCTGTAGAAGGTAGAAATAAAAGGCTAAGTTGTGGTACAGTTAATGGCAGTGTGTCTGGGGCTAAACTGCAGTCTGAATACAACACCACTGCAGTGCCACTTGAAAAGATCACTTGAAAAGATATTATTTTGTACTTTTCCACTTATGTTTTTATTTTGTTGTCAATAGGAAATGATTATTTCAAATCTATTTGCTTAAATTTTTTCATGTAAAGTTACTTGTTAGATGGTTGTGGTATTTATTATGAGATGTTTTATCGGTGGCTATATAAGCTTTTAGAAGTTGACTACATACATACATTGTGATTTAAGACCATGCAACAGTTTTATGGGAAAGCTGTAAGGCATGAGCATCTAGGGGAATGCTCCCCACAAACATTTTGCAATTTGGAAGTGCTGCAATGCTACATGTATTTCCAGCACTCCATGATATACATTACAATTTGTAATGAAGTAGTCAAGAAAATTTTTTGGTCAGATTTCAATTCAAATTCTCAAGCCCCCCATATTTAGCAAGTACATGTACATGCATGATTGTACTTCTGCAATTACCTCCCCTTTTGCAGTGCTAATAATTTAAAGTCCCCAATTTCCTCACCCTGTCTCCACTCTACCATAAATAATAAACAGTCCCTAAGCCTGGCAGGGCTTATAAGTGGGATTTGTCATGTGGTATCTAAAGTAGATGAGGAATTTTACCTTGCATTTGATCTTTATTACAGCTCAGAGACTAAACAGAATTCTTGCTGACATTGGTATTTCTCTAACAAGCCTTTCCCAGTCTGGTTGCCTTAGTATTAAGATATTGTCAAGTGTAGCAATGTTACTTGGACTGAAGGATTGCTCATCTTCTAGGTTAGTTGTAACAACAGCTACACAAATAATAGTTTAATGACAGAACTTGAATTTAATGGTGCATGTAACCCATTAACCAATAATGGTAACTAGTTTTCAAGGTTAAGGTTACTAAAAAAAAATTTAGGTAACCCAAAGTGCTTAGTAAAATTTTAGGCCTAAAATAATATTTGCATCCCAGGGCTGTCATGAAGCTTTCAAGTTGCTAGACCACTGTGAAAAATAGCCTGTCTTTTTGTGCAATAAGATACAACTCTGGCTTTAAGTTTAATTTACATTATGTAGCCAGTGAACATCAATATACATGTAGTTGCTGACGATAATCGCTGGTGACAGCCCTGACATCCATAGAAAGTGAGTAATAGACCCTAGTCATACATCCTGGTGACTTGCATGTCAACGAGGCTGGTAGGTCCTCTGGAATGTTGAAATTGAAGCGCCCAGAGAGATGTGTGAAATACACTGAACAAATGTTCAGTGAAATGATATACAGCAAATTAACGGGATTGTTTCACTGAACATTTGGGTTCAGTGCATTTCACACCGTAAGTTTTGTGCGGTACTGTCTACATTGTACCTCAAGTCCAAGTACCTTACAAATTATTGGACAGTCAAATCTTACAGTTGGTTCTAAAGTAGAAATTTTGTCTACTACTGTGAATGGTTAATTTTCCAATACAAACCTTCGGACCTATGACCTCCACCACCACGACCTCCTAATCATCCTCTGACATCTGAATCCTCAGAATCTTGTATGCATGTGCAGTCAATGCTAATGGCCAGCTATTGATAATTAGCCAATTGAATTGAGATACATGTACTGTACATAGCGAGTAAAATGTATAATACTAATGATGATGTTGATAATTAAGGATGAAGATGAAGTTAAGGTTCCCTGTATCCTTTACATTTTAGTCTCATGCTTGGTATTAGCAATCAGTCTAATTCCTTGGCAACTGTACTTGATGACAGAGATGCTGAGAAAAGACTCTACTCCAGACTACTTGCAAAAACAAAGGCAGCCTTAGTTCGAGATAACACTCTACAAAGGTACACCACTGTGCAGAGAGATTTGATTTATTTATTTTTATTACAAATTAATGTCATGCAAACAAAAAGAGGTAACTCTGTTTAGATTAATTTAGTTGAACTTCAGAATGATTATATAAGAATTACATACAAAAATTCATGTAGTCACATTGAAGCTGAACCGCACAATAAATTGCTTTTGCAAAATCAGAAGCTGATTGGCCGAGAGGAGTGGTGATTCACAGTCTGTGGAATTCACAGTGGAATCACTGTAGCTAAGCTAAGGAGTGCCAATAATTAATCCTGTCATTATTATTCAGACCTGTTTCATTTCTAAAATGGATCCTTCTATTTCTAAAATAGTGCCCTAAATTTATAAAATGGACCCCTCAATAATGTTATTGATATAATTTATTTATTTATAAGCAATATTGTTTTAGGGATTTCCAGTTCAGTGTAGCTGGTTTGAATGGAGCCTGCTTGATTTAAAAGTGGTGCCCTCAATTTCTAAAATTAATGGTGGCCTCGATTTCTAAATAATGCCCTTCATTTCTAAAATGGTGCCCTCAATTTCTAAAATGGTGCCCTCAATTTCTAAATGGTGGCCCCTCGATTTCTAAATAATGCCCTTGATTTCTAAAATGGTGCCCTCAATTTCTAAAATGGTACCCTCAATTTCTAAATGGTGGCCCCTCGATTTCTAAATAATGCCCTTGATTTCTAAAATGGTGCCCTCAATTTCTAAAATGGTGCCCTCAATTTCTAAATGGTGGCCCCTCGATTTCTAAATAATGCCCTTGATTTCTAAAATGGTGCCCTCAATGTCTAAAATGGTGCCCTCAATTTCTAAATGGTGGCCCCTCGATTTCTAAATAATGCCCTTGATTTCTAAAATGGTGCCCTCAATTTCTAAAATGGTGCCCTCTATTTCTAAATAATGCCCTTGATTTCTAAAATGGTGCCCTCGATTTCTAAAATGGTGCCCTCGATTTCTAAATAATGCCCTTGATTTCTAAAATGGTGCCCTCAATTTCTAAAATGGTGCCCTCAATTTCTAAAATGGTGCCCTCAATTTCTAAATAATGCCCTCGATTTCTAAAATGGTGCCCTCGATTTCTAAAATGGTGCCCTCAATTTCTAAAATGGTGCCCTCAATTTCTAAAATGGTACCCTTGATTTCTAAAATGGTACCCTTGATTTCTAAAATGGTGCCCTCAATTTCTAAAATGGTGCCCTCAATTTCTAAAATGGTGCCCTCAATTTCTAAAATGGTGGCCCCTCAATTTCTAAATGGTGGCTCCTCGATTTCTAAATGGTGGCTCCTCGATTTCTAAATAATGCCCTTGATTTCTAAAATGGTGCCCTCAATTTCTAAAATGGTGCCCTCAATTTCTAAATGGTGGCCCCTCTATTTCTAAATAATGCCCTCAATTTCTAAAATGGTGCCCTCAATTTCTAAATGGTGGCCCCTCGATTTCTAAATAATGCCCTTGATTTCTAAAATAGTGCCCTCAATTTCTAAATGGTGGCTCCTCAATTTCTAAGTGGTGGCCCCTCAATTTCTAAATAATGCCCTTGATTTCTAAAATGGTGCCCTCAATTTCTAAAATGGTGCCCTCAATTTCTAAAATGATGCCCTCAATTTCTAAATAATGCCCTTGATTTCTAAAATGGTGCTCTCAATTTCTAAAATGGTGCCCTCAATTTCTAAATGGTGGGCTCTCGATTTCTAAATGGTGGCTACTCGATTTCTAAAATGGTGCCCTCAATTTCTAAATGGTGGCCCCTCGATTTCTAAATGGTGCATGGCCTCAATTTCTAAATGGTGGCCCCTCGATTTCTAAATGGTGCATGGCCTCAATTTCTAAATGGTGGCCCCTCGATTTCTAAATGGTGCATGGCCTCAATTTCTAAATGGTGGCCCCTCGATTTCTAAATGGTGCATGGCCTCAATTTCTAAATGGTGGCCCCTCGATTTCTAAATGGTGCATGGCCTCAATTTCTAAATGGTGGCCCCTCGATTTCTAAATGGTGCATGGCCTCAATTTCTAAATGGTGGCCCCTCTATTTCTAAATAATGCCCTCAATTTCTAAAATGGTGCCCTCAATTTCTAAATGGTGGCCCCTCGATTTCTAAATAATGCCCTTGATTTATAAAATAGTGCCCTCAATTTCTAAATGGTGGCTCCTCGATTTCTAAATGGTGCATGGCCTCAATTTCTAAATGGTGGCCCCTCGATTTCTAAATGGTGCATGGCCTCAATTTCTAAATGGTGGCCCCTCGATTTCTAAATGGTGCATGGCCTCAATTTCTAAATGGTGGCCCCTCGATTTCTAAATGGTGCATGGCCTCAATTTCTAAATGGTGGCCCCTCGATTTCTAAATGGTGCATGGCCTCAATTTCTAAATGGTGGCCCCTCTATTTCTAAATAATGCCCTCAATTTCTAAAATGGTGCCCTCAATTTCTAAATGGTGGCCCCTCGATTTCTAAATAATGCCCTTGATTTATAAAATAGTGCCCTCAATTTCTAAATGGTGGCTCCTCGATTTCTAAATGGTGCATGGCCTCAATTTCTAAATGGTGGCCCCTCGATTTCTAAATGGTGCATGGCCTCAATTTCTAAATGGTGGCCCCTCTATTTCTAAATAATGCCCTCAATTTCTAAAATGGTGCCCTCAATTTCTAAATGGTGGCCCCTCGATTTCTAAATAATGCCCTTGATTTATAAAATAGTGCCCTCAATTTCTAAATGGTGGCTCCTCGATTTCTAAATGGTGGCCCCTCAATTTCTAAATAATGCCCTTGATTTCTAAAATGGTGCCCTCAATTTCTAAAATGGTGCCCTCAATTTCTAAAATGATGCCCTCAATTTCTAAATGGTGGCCCCTCTATTTCTAAATAATACCCTTGATTTCTAAAATGGTGCCCTCAATTTCTAAAATGGTGCCCTCGATTTCTAAATGGTGGCCCCTCGATTTCTAAATGGTGGCTACTCGATTTCTAAAATGGTGCCCTCAATTTCTAAATGGTGGCCCCTCGATTTCTAAATGGTGGCCCCTCGATTTCTAAATGGTGGCCCCTCAATTTCTAAATGGTGGCCCCTCGATTTCTAAATAATGCCCTTGATTTCTAAAATGGTGCCCTCAATTACTAAAATGGTGTCCTTGATTTCTAAAATGGTGCCCTAATGATTTCTAAAATGGTGCCTTTGATTACTAAAATGGTGTGTTTGAACAATGAGCATATTTTTATTATTCAATACTAAAATATAATTGAAGGGCTGACAGTGTGCAATAAGGGCATAAGTGACTCCTGATCACATTCTAAATTCTCCTTTATATTCTTTGTTTTCTAAGGAAGAATTTAGAATGTGATCAGGAATCACTTACACCCTTATTGCACACAGCCCTTCAATTTAGACATGGTAAATATCCAGTAACTATTGGGGGCCCTGTGGTATTCATGGGGCCCTGGAGTTCACTGCCAGTTACATGTCGCTGCAATTGCTTGAAGCTTTTCCTGGCGACCAAGCTCTCAAGCACTGCCAACTTAGATTCGTCAACTTGGATCCCTCAATATTTGGTCAATGGTCTGCTTATTAATTAGCTGTTTAATCAGCAGTCTGGAAACCAAATAATATGACTAAATGGTTGAGAAGAGCTGGTGCCAAGAACTGGTATTTCAAAATGGTGCTTGGCCATGACTATTAATAATAATTACACTTTAATGTACAGTATGCCTTCATTTGTTGATTGCAATTTAAGAAAATGTTGGAGATACATGATTTTTGTATCCATTTTTATAATTATTGTTCCTTGTTTTATTGAAGGGCACTAGAAACACTTGAGGAGCAGTTCATTCTGAAGGAACCTCTTCTGGACAAAAGGTCCCAGGAGACTGGATTCTTAAGAAGCAAATCAAAAGAATATCACAGGATAGCTAAGGAATTAGAGGTGAATAGACCTGACCTAGTAGTCAATTTTAGGCTGATAGAGAGGTTTTCAATTGAGTGTAGAAAAGTAATTACTTTGCCTCGTGACTGGTTGACAGTGTAATACAACACAGTTACTGAACATTATTTTACTCTTTGCTTGGTTGAATTTAATTGAAATTAGGGAAACATCAAGGATGCAGGACTTGATTCAAGTATTTATCATGAAAACTTGGTAAAGAGAGCAGAGGTAAGCAAACAAAAAGAAAGATTAAAGAAATGTATATTTAATGTGTAGTTCAAATTTCATCTCAGTTATTTTTTTTTAAACTAGGGAATTTGTTTGAAATAGGGAAATATTTATTAACTGTATATGGAAAATTTTTGTTGGCAGATCTAAAAGAATTTTTGAACTAGGTAATTAAAATTTGTAACTATTTTTGGGGATTCACTTAGATTTTTTTTGCCCACTGTGCCCACCCGATGAGGGGGCCCCCAGAGTCGTAACTAACCAATCCGCCAGTGTTTGCCAGAACATATTTTTTCACTTGTATTTTTTGTTCAATGGGGTACTGGGTTTGTGTGACCATCAATGTGTACACAGTTTTAGTGAAATTCCAAGCTATTATAAGGTTTTTAATGCACATATGCAAATTTGAACTAGATTGTGTTTTTTTTTGGGGGGGGGGGGGGCTGATACTAGTAGCACCATCATATAGAGTAAATAAGCATGGTACATCGCATCAATCATCTCAGTGGCACAGTGATTGGACCAACATATCTGATGGTTGCCATTTCAAATTTGTTTAGTACCAGCAAGGACAGTGAAGGTAAATATAAAGATAATGATATTTAGTATAGTTGATTATATATATATAATCATATGATTATATTGGTACAATGTACATTTGTAGCACTGTAAGAAGACTCAGTGGGAGAGGGGTAGGAAGTGATAAGGGGAAGGTAGAACAACAGAGGGGGAGGGTGAATTTATTTTTAGTACATAAAAATTCCCTTGTTCCCCCAAAAAATCTCAGTTAAATTTTGTTTCCAAAGTTAAAAAAAAATCCCTAGTTCAATACACACACTTGGCGTTCATGAAGTGAGGGGTTTGAGTCTCAAAGAGGCCTCTTTTTTTCACTTTTATTGGCAACATTTAGCTCCTTTAATTTCCTAATTCTGGTATTTAAATTCTTTCTTACCAAAATATTAATTATCATTTCAATAATATTTGACAAAAAATCATAGCCTTTCAAATCAATTAATCAATCTGTTGCTACTCCTCTCTCCAAATTCTCTCTCAGCTGGTCAATAAACCACAATTCCTAGAAATCAGCCATAATCCACTGTGATCAGAAATAATTGGAGCTCTGCCTATAGGCAGTGCATGTATTTATATAATTATATATTAAATAATTTCATTGTGTATCTACAGGAAGTAAACTATCTGAGGGAAAAGAGCAAGCCATTGAAAGCCAAATTGGATAGTTATCACAGCCTGCCACCTGTGAGTCAAGTGTGCAGCACTAATACTCTCTCTCCCTCCCTCTCCCTCCCTCTCCCTCCCTCTCCATCCCATAAGTACTACATTGTACATACCTTACATACATGTACATGCAGGGAAATCATAATTCTTCTATTTGTTTTGTAATACATAAACACAGTTAATATATTGTTGAAGCTTGCATTTGTAATAAAGTCATGTACCCTGAACTCTAGTATTTTAGCCAATGCAATTGTGCATTCTTGGGATGCTTCAATCCGTAATTTTTATTATAATTTTTTTCATTAGTTTGAAGTTCTGGTTTGTAATTGTTTAGGATATATCTTTGGCAAGAGTTAAAGTTGAAGAAGCCAAGAGGGAATTGGTAAGATTACAAGTTACAGTGTATAGCTTCAAGGCTGCAGTATTACCATAATGAATTTTAGTGTACCGGTAATCGTAAATATGACTAATTCATTTAATCAAATGTATTATTCATCATGGGACCACAGTAATTGCCAACAACAGTTGTGGTGTCCTTGCCCTGTTACAAATTGTTATTATCATTAATAACATATCAGATGGATATATATATATTGATTTATTTAAATAAATACTGCTATTGGTACCAATAATAGGTAATGATTTAGAGGTACAATGTAGTTGCTGAGTATGTTAGACAAAGTTGGTATCTCTTAGATAAATTTCCAGGTGAACTAAGACATTAACATGTTTTTATATTATCCTTGTAAGACCCTTGAAACATTATACAAAGTTGTTGAAAAGCTTTCTCATAAAATTAATATGAGTCATGTAACAATAGGTTTTGTTTTTATTTCTTTAGGCTAAACTGGAGCAGCAGCTATCAAGAAATATTGATATGCTGCACATTTAATGGTGCCACACTATATAGTTCATTTAATGCATGATGAGTAATATATAGAGGTTATTAGTTGGCTTGCAAACTATAATACAGCTCTGTTTTACAAGTCATATTTTGTATTTTGGTAAGCCAAAATTTGTATGACAAGTACAAATACACAGCCGTATTTGCTGGTTAGGTACAACTGTATAACTAAAATAAGACTTGTTTATTACTAATATTAAATGTAAATACTATAAAGCATGTGTCCCAAGACTGTTATTATCAAACTCATTAATAATTACTCGGGCTGCCTGTGGCAGGCACAAGTCTAAATCTGCAGGCCATTATTTTTTTGTTTCATGCAGCAAAATTTCTGCGCAAGCATTAAATTATGCATTAATTGTATGCATGCACTCGTGGCACTAATATATTTCCAGTGCAATTCTGCGGACGCTTATAGCGAAATATAGCGATTTACATGTACTAGCAAATATAAAATTATATACTATGGTTGAGCATGAGTTATGGGTTACTATCCTCTCTCAAAGTCTGAAGACATCTGAACTCCTGAACTGTGAGAGCAACACTGTCGCTCGCCAACACGAAGCCAGAAATACCCCGGAGAAATGCACACTCGACACAGAATAATTTATGATGAGCGAAGCAATATTCAACTCTCAAGGTAAACTTAAACAAGAAACCTCTCACGGCAGAGGTTTTGGTTCGAGAAATTAAAGGCTTCCAACAATTCCCTTTATAGTTCTGTAATATAATGAGCAGACTGAAGTTTTGGGAATGAGGGTAAAGCTTTTAATTAAAGATCCAACAGGCATTTCAGTTAATAATCTTTAATCCAACAAATACCAATATGGACTAGTAATGGCTCATCATGTATAGCAAGAACAGCAGATAGAGTTACACAGAGGCACACAAATTGACATAGCTCCATCACAGGATGGACAGGATACAACTTACAATGTATAATATGGTACAAATATGAACATACATTTGAGACAATCATGTATTAGTACTCGGAACCTGCAGTATAAAAGAACAGCAGACAAATTGTAAATGTGTGTTACATGAATAAGTAGTGTTTAAATCACTGCGCTACCGGCCACTCCTAAAGACTGCTAAATTCAGCTAATAATTCTTCCCTTTGGTTATTACTAAGAGGATTTCAAATGAAAGTGTATTTCATCTTCAATCTCATGTGGCCCGAGTGAAAGCCAAGATGGGCTCTAGTTTAATATTCATTTCTGTTAAAAGTAATGGCATCAAATATAGCAGTAAATAGCCCAATTCCTGTCATAGGCCATGGACAGCGTCGGTATTTTCACTCTGTCACTTCGTGACATACATGTAGTAAGAATTCGGGAAAGTCGAGTGATTGAAGAAAACAAGTTGAAATTACGTATGTTTCGTTATAAATTTCAGCCTCCTGCAAGATGTAGAAAATTAACACTAGCCATAATATTGGACAAGTCACCACTCTACTCGAAAATGAAACTGCATGAATGACTAGATAGATGACTTTATTTCACATTTAGAATGACCATCCCTATTCACAAGGGATATAGCTATTATTAGCTAAAGGAAAAGTTTTACATGTACATGTACATGTATGCCACAATAATATAATAGCACCTGTGCTTGGACAGTGAAGTTAGAAATAATATTATCAGTCCATTAATCCAACTGAAAACGGACGGTATAAAATGCAGGTGTGCAGGTGTGCAGGGAATTTTAAACTAACTAAAACCCTACCCTGAACCATAAAAAAACCCTAACCGGTCAGTAAACAAGATCTTACCCACCTAGAGCTAGGGCGGACGGTATAAAACGCAGGTGTGCAGGTGTAGGGCGTAGAGGGAGGTTGAGTTTGCGAGTTTTTCTTGAGAACCCTAGCTCTAGGTGGGTAAGATCTTGTTTACTGACCGGTTAGGGTTTTTTTATGGTTCAGGGTAGGGTTTTAGTTAGTTTAAAATTCCCTGCACACCTGCGTTTTATACCGTCCGAACTGAAAAGCATTGATTTCTAAGAATGTTGAAAAGTATGGATTGGTTAAACCCTTCTATTAAAAATAATTGTTTTCTAAAATACAAACAAAAAAAACAAAAAGTTAGTTCAGAGAGAGTGTTATGTGAAGTTGATTTATTATAATTACTGGGAGCAGTTGTGATAGGCCTTTTGCAGGAAACAGTCATGTGCTGGTATAACACTTTGTGAACGAATGAATTGAGCTGGTGACCTGCAGCCATGGGAAAGACATTGCCATGGATGCTGGATGGCAAGCTATCTTTAAAAATGCTGTGTACAAAGATCGACAATCGATTGGAAGTGGAAAAATAGCATTTACAAACAGGTTTTGCTAAAAACACTACCGATCTCGTATAAGTGCCTTTAAATATATGAATTAAGATTTTTTTTGCCATCTAGTACAACCATGTGATTGCATTCCTACAGAAGGCGATTCCCATTATATATAAATGATCATGAGCAGGAATAGTGAATCAATAGACCTATAGTCAGCTTGCCTGTTTGTCGTTCCATTTCAGACCACCCGACTTGCCTTGAATAATGCATTTTTATTTTTCTGTAGCCCAAGAGGAAATGTACCAATTTCTATAATTGGAAAACAAAGCACTGGATCTTCTGGAGAACTAACACGTGGTCTGATATGGGGCAACAAACAGGCAAGCTGACAACTTCTATTATCCGGCTTCCCTAGCACAAATCATGTATGACACAAAAATATGTTGTAACTCCATGAACTACATGTATTCACCTATTCCTAGGTGGCCCAAGTTAAGGCCACTCAGGGCCTCTTGTTCATGAAGGAAAAACGAAGGAAATCAGTGACAGTGCAATAAGTGATCTGTAAATCTGATACAGATTTTATCCTGATTTGCATAAACTTTGGCTTCAATTTTCTTGGCCAAAATAGGTTGCATTATAATCGCAAAAATAACTGAAAAACATGACTCTACACACCTAGACATTTGATAAGTCATACATAATTTGTGACAGTCCGTCCTTTATCAGATTTACAAACTCTCACTTCCATCCAGATAAAGCACAGCTACTCATTCTGTATCTATTATTAAACATTTAGCCTTACAAAGTAGAAAAGAAACAACGTCAGCAAAATTTAAATGTAGATTCCCAAAATGAGCTGGTAGAAATGCATTCAATATAGCTGTTTTAATATATTTCAGTATACTTTATGTAATTCCATGAAGTTTATATTATAGTTTCTTCTTGCTTCTACATGTGTAACTTGAAATGCCCAACATTCAGAGTGGCTAACTACACTGGGGAACGATGAATCGACCATGTCAAAATTACTTAATATTCAGTTTTAATCCAATCGCTGTCAATCTGTACAACATAAAAGCTCTCATACCAAGTGGTTCTATGGTTTTTGTTATTCAAATTTAAGGGATTTTGGTGGGAAAATGATATCAGGAAGTTGGCGTTAAATATCACATTGTGATAGATTTGATGATTGCTTATGGAAGAACAAGTTGAGAGAACGTCAAAACTGAAGAGATAACTGAAATATCTTCGTTAAATAAAAATGTTTCTGAAGTTTGACATTTCCACCATTTTGTTACTAATAATAATAGCACAAAATGGTGGCAATTTGAAAATTCAGAAACACATCTTTTGATTGAATCAAGATTTTTCAGTTATCTCAGTCTTCAGTTTTGAAGTTTTCTCAACTTGTTCAGTCATAAGCAATAATAAAATAGCTTACCGTGTGAAATGTAATATTTAGTGACATCATTTTCCCACCAAAATCCAATAAATTTGAAAATCAAAAAACCATAGAACCACTTGGTATGAGGAGAGCTTTTATGTTGCTGAGATTGACAGCGATTGCATTACAACTGAAGAAGTATTTTGGCATGGCCAATTTGAAGATCATTTTCCTCCAGCATGAACTGATAACAATATTATCTTAAATCATTAAAGAAATGTAAGAATTTTAAGCAGTAGTTATCAAACTCATTAATAATCCATGAAGCAAAAACAAAGGAAATCACCGACCGATAAGTGATCTTTAAATCTGATACAGATTTTGTCCTGATTTACATAAACTTTGGCTTTGATTTTCTCGGCCAAAATAAGTCGTATTGCCAAAATTACTGAAAACATGACTCTACATCTAGACGTTTGATAAGTAAGATAAAGAATTTGTGTCCGATCTTTATCCGATTTACAAACTCTCGCTTTCAGCTCGAGTTTGTAAATCGGATAAAGATTGGCCACTCATTCTTTATCTATTACTTAAAACTCAATCATTTGATACATGTAGTTTGATTATGTTCAAGTTTTTGTGCATGTTATCTGAAAGAAGAATAAAACAGACTGCAGCTGTTTCTAAATTGAGTTTATTTCACTTTTCCTAGTCAAGGCATGTTTATGCTTTAAATACATGTATGTCAGCTAATATTAATTCTAATTAAAAGTTCTTAGCTAGTACCGATAGTGTAAAACAATAATTGTAATTATTTAGGGTTTTGAATAAGTTTTCACATAGCTGGTACATGTACATACATAAACTTTATTCATAGTTAATAGAGTGGAATGGTTAGGAAACCCGGCAAACTTCAAAAGGGCTAACAAAGGCGCTGCGATTTAGGTTGGAAGGGGTAAGACAAACGATTGTGCACTATCATAGTTCATTAGCGTTCCCTGAACGACTGAACTCACGCGTTTCTATTGGCTGAATGATTAACACATTGGAATTTATATTGTCTTTTGTGCACGTTCAAGGTTGAAAAAAGCTAACAAAGACCTATAACAAAGAAGGTCGCTGGGTTTCCTAACCATTCCACTCTATTAACTATGCTTTATTTAATCTCGAATTTAAGAGTAGCTTTGACAAGCTAATGTCATTCTGTGAAGTAGCCAGAAAAAAAAC
This sequence comes from Actinernus sp. WN-2022, assembly GCA_030867875.1. Taxonomy (NCBI): domain Eukaryota; kingdom Metazoa; phylum Cnidaria; class Anthozoa; order Actiniaria; family Actinernidae; genus Actinernus; species Actinernus sp. WN-2022. The sequence goes on from JAOWCC010000019.1 coordinate 6,280,157, forward strand.
TTTTCATAGTCCTTTCAATATAAGAGATCCTTACTTTGTCTAGGTAAATTAACTGGCATAAATATACAGAGTAGACAGTGAATTTAGCTAGCTACCAGCTCTTATTGAAAACCCTGTTATTGTTAGTGAACTTTAAATTAATATTAGTGTACATGGTAAGAAATATTGATAAAGTACATATTTTCAACAAAAAGGCAATTTGAATGACATGATACATTCAGACTAGAGCCAAACTCTAAACTCTGATATATGATGGGAAAAATATTATTACCCAATCAAGATGCAGTATGGCATGAAAATTGCATTTTTGCAAATCATTTTAAGATTCAATGTGTACAAATGAACAGTAAAACAGAAACCATACAATGAAATGCAGAACTTCTCTTATTAATTAATTTTACACCAACATTTTTGGAGTCTTAATGTGTGCATATGGATGGTCCTTCATGAAGGCAACACATGAATTGCTGTCAAAATACAATAGAATTAACACAATACAATTTGGTAGTAATTCATGTCTGCCTACATGAAGGGATTGGGAGAACCGTGCATACAGTATGCAGTAAAACAGCAAATTAATTTATCATTAATGATTGATAAAAAGTACCTGGTTTGGCAATTGGATCTCTTACATTGTCCAATTGCTTTCATATCAATAATTATTGTACAGTCTTAAATACTTCAAGAAAATGAAATAAGTCATTATAAACATACAAGCAATTACTTTTTTTAAATATAATAATACAATTTTGAATAAACCCTACAATAAATCCTTTGAAAAGTTCAGACTGTCTAAAAATACAGTGCAGTAGAAATTAAGACTGAAAGAAATTTGCATGGAGTTAATGGCATCACACTTTTAGATTGTTTGGTTTGTTCTTAAAACGTGATCCCTGTTTGAACGATACTTATTTCATTTAATAATAGCCTTAAAAGCTTTGAAGGGATAAAAGTAACAAAACAGAAAATTTAAATGGAGCAGTGATTGTCATACAATTCATTTAATATGAAAGCACCCATTACTTTAAAATATTTTAATGTTATCCATCACAACACATTGTGCAATGCACTTCTTCAGTAACAGGTACTCAGAAACAAGACAAACACACTTCAAGTGCATTTGATTAATGGTATTCCAGAACAAGATTACACAATCACTACAAAACACTTATATTGGGATTTTTTTAGCCACTGTAACCAATCATTTGTAGCTTACAGTGCAAAATGTGCCTGAACCAGTGATTTTCAGAGACTATTCAATATATTCTTATTCTGGAAAATGGCCAATCAAATGCACCCTTGTTTAAATGCACAAACAATGTTCAGAACAAGGTAAACTTTTCTTCTGTTTTTCTTTCATTCTTTGTGTCTCTCTTAATGACATTAATGTAAAAAATAAGTTGCAAAAATACAAGTTAATTGCCAGGTTATTATCTCACATTCTTAGGAATCTAATCAAGCTCTAAGCTCTAAGGCTTCATTCCTAGTTCTCAGCAGGTACTAGCTGCCTGGGAGATCAATTTTACTTGAATATTTTATGATTTGAAATCAAAACTCTCAATATACAAGTAATGACTATTTTCTTTCTTAAATAATACTAAAGTAATGAGTAGGCATACCATACTAAATAGAAATTAAATTTATGGTAAGTAGTTCTGTGCTCTGTAAACTCCAATTTTGATTAAGTTCATCTCCTAGTGACAGTAAACATGGATACTACATGTATGTAAAGTCCAAAGCTTCTTTCATATCTTCTAACCAAAATCTATTTGATATATTCTTCATTCTTAAGACATAAGTATAACTTATGTTACTCTTGTGCTATTAAGAGAAATGACATTCAGTAGCTCGGTGCTCTCAAAAAGAAGTTACAAGTAATTTAGAGTGTCTGACACAGTGTGAATAAACCCTGGAAAGAAAAGCTTCAACACTAGAGTATATGCATGAGTGGCAACAATAGTTTACTTTGGAAGTGATGTATACTTTGCATAAATTAAAGAAAACTCCAAGACCACCTCCAGTATCATGTAAAAACACAATCATTTTAATTTGCATCTAAAAATATTATCTGAAAAATACTTCCATGGAATAAGATACTTGGCGAGTGATAAGGAAGTATAAAAACAAATAAGAATAGAGACCAAATCATTCCTTGTGGTTATAACATTATTGACCACAGCTCCCTACAAATCTAACTTATGACACTACATGTATAACATTGTGGTATATCATCCTAGTGTGAGAATTTGATAATAAAATCATGGAAAACCATTTAAAAGTGCTTTCACTATTTGTCCATGCAGTTCATCTACAATGTACATGCATACTCTCAGTCATAACAGAAGTCATAACAGTATATTAAATTCAGCTTAAGCTTTAGTTGGATATTAAATATTTAACACCACCATATCAACCTACATTTTAAATTATATGGCTGCATTTATCTGTTATAATTTAACATTGTTTGAATTTTTGAAAGAAAATTCTTACTTAATCTTAAATATGTATTAGTCATAACCTCAACATTTGTATATAAAATACAATACCAACTCTACTAATGTAAAACTTAAAATGACAAAAACTGTCAGCCAATAATGTTCTATTAATAAAATGATCTACAATGTTCTAACTACGATGTATGTATCTCCCCATCCCATTACTGTTTGACCTCTATTACAAAACAAATGATTTGGGTCGACTACGTGGTATTCTTCTCTCCTTTTTAGCTCTTTGCTCTTCTTCAGCTTTCTTTGCATTCTGTTCCTCCCACTTTTTCTGACATTGCTTTTCATGAATTGAAATAGAAGCAGAGCCATAGGCCCGCCCGCAAATGTAGCAGGTCACTGCTGAGGGCTTCCTAGATCGTGGGGCCCCCACAGTTGAGTTTCCTGGTGCCTTCTCTTCTTTCTTTATCTTAGTTTCCTGATCAAGACAATCTTGTGACTTGGAAAGCTCTAAATTGTTATTTTCAAGATCTTCATCTTTATCAATCTTGATTGTAACAGGGAAATTAATAGAGTGCCTCTTTGTTGGTGCATTTTCTGAGGGTGCTAGTTTCTTTTTTCCTTTCAATGCTTTATCACTCTTACTTTTTAGTGCATCCCATTTCTTCATACACTGTTTCTCATGAACTTCTAGTGAGTGCTTAATAAATTCCCTTCCACAAATATAACATGGTACCATCTTGGGTTTCCTAGATGGGCTCAGTCTTCCATGGGATTTTGATAACTCTCTTAGGGCCTGAAGACTTCCACTCTCTGTTTTATATGCAGCTGTATCCAGTAAATTTTCACACGAGGCAGACTTCATAGATGCGCTATTCTCAGATGTCTTTGCCCCCTTTACACTTGCTGTTTCATTCTGAAAAAAGGATTTATGGTTGAGAGTACTACTTAAGTGAAGTGAATTGATTGATTGTGCCTTAAACATACCACCACTACTTCCTTTCCTGGAGTAATATCTAGGATTTGCAAGCTTCCATTTCTTTAAACACAGTGGTTCATGTATCTTAAGTGACTTGGAGCCATACTCATTGCCACATATGTAGCAAACTAGCATATTAGGATTTTTTGTTGATCGAAACCTTGGTGCTGACATGTTAGGATGGTCACTAATCATGCTTGTCATTGGGTCCTGAGAATCCGATGATGCTTGAGATGATGCTGATGAGAGCGATGAACTGCTTCTGGAAACATGTATACTTGCCTCGGGTACTGAGTGCTTGTGCAGTGCTGGTTTTCCTTGGCATTCATCAAGGTGGGTAGCGTTAACAAGGCTTGCTGATTTGTTCCTATGTTTTTGGTTAATAATTTCGGCTGCCTTAACTTTGCTTGGAAGAACTGATGCTGGTAAATGCTTCCGCAATGTTACAGTTCCTGATCTTGCGGGTTTTGGAGATTCATCATCCTTATCACTGGCACCATTTACTTCTTCCCCACTTGGAGAGCCACCTTTTTCTCTTTTTCTTTGGCTTCTTAGGGTCACGGTTTGAGGCCGTACTGTGTGCATAAATTGCCTTTCACTATCAGTTGCATGCGGTTCTGCTCTTGAAGGCATTCTGATATCTTCCATGCTCTTGCTATAGTCTTGAGAGTCCCTAATTGGAGGCAAGGTGTCCAGTCGCCACGGATCGACAGTTGATTTATCCTTGCGCGACTTTCTTTTGTGATCCACTTTCTCGTTTTGTTGATCTCTGTTCTTCTGGTTCGTAGCTTCCCAGCGTTTTGCACATTGTCGTTCGTGAAAGTTTATCGAGTGAGGTCCAAAATCCCTGCCACAGATGTAGCACACGACAGTTTTGGGCTTTGGCATGTTTGATTTCCGCGCTGTTTACAGCAGGGCTACTGTCTACTGAAGCTGTGAAAACAAACGAAAAACAATCATGTTCTTGGGCTTCTATCATTCCGTTTCGAGAGGTCTATCAACAAAGCCTTCCGCCTTCTGACGTTGTTTATATTACGGCCATACAGGTTGTGCGGAGAAGAGGAATTACATTCAGACACCGGCGGAAAGATAGACGGAAAGATAAGACGGCCTTAGCTTACGGTTAACTACGGATCCCATGGATTTAAGGTGACAAATATGAATATGAGGTCTTCTACAAGGAACAACTTGTTCGAAACCGTTACTTGTTAAACAACACAAACGTGTCGGGAATCATCCAATAAAATCTTGTTGATACCTAGATGTTTGAAAATAGGTTATTCGTCAAATTATATACTTGGAGACGCTATTCAATTAAAAGGTGAAATATATTTAGAACTCCCAACAACGGGTGTATAATAAAGTCACAAGCTGTTCGTTAATACACGATACGAACGAACGTACACGGTTTTTCTGGGTCCCTTTCTTGCTTTCAGTTTCACAAGAAGTTTTTGAACGACCCGCTCAAACGAATCCGCTCAAACATGTAGCGAAATTTCGAAAATATTATGTCCTCTACACAAACCTGTGCGGCGTTCAAAGAGAAATGTCGTTCTGAGTTATGGCCTAGAGAAATGGCTAGTTATTATGAATAGCAAATACCGCACTAAAGGCAACGTTTCCTTCACCTCTTCTTAGAAAACAGTGGGTTTCGAAATTGTGCTAATCACAGCATGCCAGCCAGTCTTTTACAATCAGCGTTGAACAACAATCAACTATCCTGGTTGCGCGATTGATGCCATTTTCTAAATTACTCCAAAAACACTCAACTTACCTGGTCGAAAATGTGCCCAAGATCCACCGTAAATCGACTGCCAGTCATGATATTGTTGATTTACTCACAAACGCCACTATTCGAGCAAAGAATTCCTCCTTATGGCCCAGCGAACCTGAAATATTCAATTCCTGATGAGGTCATGCGTCAAATATTGCAAAGTCCAAACACGATGCTTTCCTTTCCTCTCGGCAGGTGTGACAAACAAGAAAAAACAACCTCAATATCCAGTGGGAACTGTATTTTCAGAGCTCAAAATGAAGTCTTTAAACCTGCTGGGGAATGGATTCTTTGCGGCCTATAACGCTGCTCGGTTACGGGGTCGTTATTCCAACTAGCGTGAAACTGAATGAATGACTTGAAAATGACCAAACGCTTGACAACAACACTAATCACCGGAACTTAATAGACCGGAAGTTAATCTGCATTTATGGATGACGCCGCTGACTGCGACGACAGCACAACCTTGTTCCCAGTCTCGTTCCCAGGGTTTTCCGCGCATACTAATGTTTGGCCTTGTTTACCTTAGCCTGTTCACAGGCTCTAGATACTGGGGAAAATGATGAGATACTGGGGAAAATGATGAAAATAAAACGTGGCGAAAACAAAATGGCGGACGGAAAGAAGAGGGGGCCTCTTTCTCTCCCCATTCCCCCTTCTTTCACGTCCGATTTTTTAGTTTTTTTAGTATCTAGGGCCTGTGAACAGGCTATGTTTACCTGTGAACCCTAGCTCTAGGTGAGTGAGAACCCGTCGTTTACCCGTGAACTCGTCCGATGGTTAGGGTTTGGTTTGTGGTTCGGGTTAGGATTTGTCGTAGAATTAACGGTTATCATAATTTCAAGCGTGTTTGCCATTATTTCAAGCATGTTTGCCATTTAAGGATAATTGTTAATTCAACGGGGAGAATGCGTTGTCTGGGTAATCAGACTGCCGGCTCATGGCGCGCATATTCGGGAGGTCTGGGACGAAATTCTCAGAGCTTGTAAACATAAGCTGCATGTTTATCGCTCCTAGTAGTAAATACTACACCAAACTAAAGTAAATGTCTACAAAAATCAAACATAGTGCGGCAAAAGTCGAAAAATAGAAATCGCTCGCCTTTTGCATATAGGTAGCCCTTAGTCAGAATACAAACGCTGTGTAGTTTGTTTCGTGAAATATTTATTTATTTCCGAGAAAAACGAAAAAATCCCATTGAGCTCCAGACACGATTCCGGGAGGTCCGACAGCTTTGAAAATCGGCCGTGTTCGCTCGATTCGCGTGTCAAAACTATTGAACCGAGAATTATTATAATACTACCAGCTTATTATATGACTCTTCCTTGTTCACTCAGAGGAATTTCATAAGCCTTTGATTATTTTAAGACTTCGAGGGAAGTCGAGAGCAAAGTACACTGTTTTGTTATGACAATCGCATACATCGCAGCCACTTTTTGGACAAATTTGATAGGAAACTATAGCTGTGCAAGTTCTAAATATAGGAAAATATAGGATTTTTTACCAAAATATAGGCACTTTATAAGAGCTAAAATAGCTTTCAAACAATAAACACACAATTTCACTAGGATCGACATATGTTCACGAGGAACAATAGCCTGATTTTCAGACGGTCGAGGTCGTCCGCTCACTTCCTCGACCTCGACCGCCTGAAAATCAGGCTAGAGGAACAATCGTTCAATTCAATTTACGACCGTTTGTCATGTGGTCGGCCGACTACGTCAAGAACGACAAAGAATATGATGAAAGAATATTTCTATCGCTATACGATCTGCAGATTGATCGGTCCACAAATCAGCGGTAGACATCGCAAGCGGTGCTTTCAAGTGCAGTTGCCATGCCCACGCATGAGCTCAAACTCAAAGTAAACAAACTCTACTCATGAGAACATGTGATTGTCTTTTTCAGTATATTTCTTAGGTCATTATAAACAAAAATAGCATGATTTGTACGTGATATTTATCACTTGCTGTATTTATGCGGTGCTTTCAAGATGCAGTTGCCATGCCTACGCATCTTGAAAGCACCGCCTGCGATGTCTGCCGCTGATTTGTGGACCGATCAATGCGATATAAATATTTTGAATTCGGAATTTATTTTCCAAGCCGTTTTCAAGTCGTTTGGTCTGAAGCGTGGATGAGAAGTGCTAACACATCTCTGGATTTGTGTGCCGAAAGCAGAGGCGAAATCGATTTGAATTTCTTGTCGAATTTCGGCGGCGAGTGAGGTGACATCGATGAAAAGCGCCTCGAAGCTGCATACCTTGTGTATATTTTTTTTTACCACAATTGCCGGTAATCTCGCGATCTGATTGGTCGATGTGCGGTGGTAAATGAGAGTCCAGACAACGGTGCTGACGCGAGAAAGTTATAGACAACGCTGGCTCTTTCAAAGCTGTCACGCTTTGTAACGAAACTTCCTTGTACGTTTTCTAATATTGTTGTAAAAAACAAATTTCCTCTGGTTTTCCGTGGTGTGGACTCTTATTTACCACGATTTACGTCATCACATGGTCAAAATTTGTTGTGGACTCACTCGGCTCCGCCTTGTGAGTCCACAACAAATTTTGACCATGTGATAACGTAAATCGTGGTAAATAAGAGTCCACACCACGGAAAACCAGAGGAAATTTGCTAATTTTACCACAACTGCCGGTAATCTCGCGATCTGATTGGTTGAAGTACGGTGGTAAATGAGAGTCCAGACAACGGTGCTGACGCGAGAAAGTTATAGACAACGCTGGCTCTTTCAAAGCTGTCACGCTTTGTAACGAAACTTCCTTGTACGTTTTCTAATATTGTTGTAAAAAACAAATTTCCTCTGGTTTTCCGTTGTGTGGACTCTTATTTACCACGATTTACGTCATCACATGGTCAAAATTTGTTGTGGCCTCACGAGGCGGAAAATTTTGACCATGTGATGACGTAAATCGTGGTAAATAAGAGTCCACACCACGGAAAACCAGTGGAAATTTGCTAAGTGTCTTTGAAGTCACACCGCGGCAAAACGGTATGCTCCGCTGGCCAAAAGAACGAAGGCTCTGCTATCAAATACAAATTACCGAGGGTTTCAACTTTTTTAGTAAATAATTTTATAACTTAGTAAACTCAGTGAATTACAAATTACGAAAACTTCAACCTGTTAAAGTCTTAGGCTTAGGTTTTAAGTAGTTTTCTTATTTTTTGACAAAACAGTTCACAAATGGATGATTTTAAGCAGAAATTTTAAAATCACGGGTATGTGCCTGTTGTTTCATTTCAGTTTTCGCGGGAAACTGGGGGCGGCCGCGCGCCGACAAGAAATAGCAAATACGCATGCGCGTAACGTTTTGCCGCGGTGTGCTTTGAAGTAGACACGCGGCCAACCGTCAAAACCTCGAGGCCTAATAAACTGCTTTAGAAGTCCCCAAATCACCCCAAAACCACTCACAAAACTTCATTAAGTATCAATCTTTTATTATTGAAGATTTATTTCGTAGGAATCGTAAAAGAGAATTCACAAGGAGCAATTATGTAAACTCTTCCGAGATCGCTCATGAAACTTACCACAGGTAACCCAAAAAGCGGGAAATATATGTCGAGTCTGGGCTGCCTGTGGTGATATACCAGCACAAGAGGAAGACCTTTCCCAATAATTCTAAGTGTCTAGTCGTTGTCCCACTGTCCCGGGACAACAAAATTGTATGCATACTAATGAGTATAGCCGGCCCGGGGGGGGGGGGGGGGGGGGGGGGGGGGGGGGGGGGGGTGAGGGGGACTCCCATATAAAAGGGGTAGGGATGCTCGTCGGACATTTTCGATTTGACCCCTAAGAGGTACTAAAATGGGCGTGGCTCAGGCTTATTTTGACCGCTAAAAGATAATAAAAATGTAAATTGATAACAGCTTTTTTGTTCAATCGACACCCGACCCTTAAAAGGTACCGCTTTACATAGAAATGTCTGTGTTTGATGGTGGATACCCTAAGTGGTACCAAACTCCTGATTTTGACCCCTAAAATGTACGACGAGCACCCATGTACCTCTCACATAAGGGAGTCTTCCCCCCCCCCCCCCCCCCCCGGGGAGGTCAGGACAACGGGACAACCTGACTTTGACGAAATAATATTCTAAATCTCTAGTCGTTGTCCCACTGTCCCAGTACAACGGGACAACAAAATTGTATGCATACTAATGAGTATAGCTGAGAGGCCGGGACAACGGGACAACCACTTCGTCGAAATAATTATAAGTCTCAAGTCGTTGTCCCACTGTCCCCGGACAACGGGACAACCACTTCGTCGAAATAATTCTAAGTCTCAAGTCGTTGTCCCACTGTCCCAGGACAACGGGACAACAAAATTGTATGCATACTAATGAGTATAGCTAAGAGGCCGGGACAACGGGACAACCACTTTGACGAAATAAGTCTCTTGCCGTTGGGGGGCGCTTAATATAAAAAACGTGATTTGAACTCGGAAATATTTTCGTTGCACGATAACAAGTATTTGAAATGAAAAAATTGAAGTTATAAACAATTAACAGTAACGTTTTCACAGTCTGGATTGCTGCAATACGGTAACTACTTCAGGTACGTTCAGTATAACGGTATGGTATTCATGCAGTCACTAGATTCGGTAATATCCAAATCGTGAGTCGATCGTTACCAATAAGTTTATCAGTTAGTAATTAGTCTATTGTTCTTGTTATTCGCATGTAAGCATTTATGTATGCCGGAACTTGCGCACTATAAATGTTATTTATTATTATTATTATTAAATGTTATTTATTATAATGGTAGCCGAAGTGCTCAAACTGCTTTTCTGACTAGTGTCTCTACAAACAAGAGCCGGAATCACGTGATAGTTGGGATCTATCGTGTCTATCGTGCATGTCACATGCTTGTTTTTAATAAGTAAACAAGTCCAATTCTGCCTTTATCTTGACATTTTTAAGGGTGTCGAAATATGCCCAGAAGAGAACACTTCCCCGTGTATGGTCGAAGCAAGGTTAAGCGCTAACCCGGGGTTAAATCGCTAACCCGGGGTTAAATCGCTAACCCGGGGTTAAATCGCTAACCCGGGGTTAAATCGCTAACCCGGGGTTAAACTACCTACTTTACCCTGGGCCATGGGAACGAGGTTGATGATAACATTGCACCACCGGAAGTGAGACCACGATTGCATCGCAACACCACAGGTATAAAGGACCTGTCGAACTGAAGTCCTTATTTTTCAAAATGGCTGCTTATCAAGATGGTGTTTGCGCTAGCAGTGAGCAAATACCAGATGAAAAACCTACCGAAACCATCAAGAAACGAACGATTTGTAGGTTTTACTTCAAAATTAGGGGTTGCAGGTTGGGAGAAAAGTGTCGATTCGTTCATCTCGCTTCACCTGATGGCGGGAGAGTTGCTGAAAAAGAGGACGATTTGCATATCACGCACTCAGGGGAAACTCCAGAAATCGACGAGAAAGAACAAGCAACACCTATAAATTCCGATGGCCGAAAAGGAAACCCAGAAGTCATTTCTGGAGCTTCAAAAAAAGAATCAAAGGTACATCTCGGTACAGAATCATCACCAACTGCGCTCGAGAACGACAAAGAGCCAAAGCCAAAAGTTCGAAATGAAACACGTTGTCGTTTTCTCTCCAGCAAGACAGGATGTAAAAGAGGAGAAAACTGTCGGTTTTCGCATGTTAAAGTTGATAAGAAAAATAAGCCAAAGTTAAAGCCAACTCGAACTCCTTTGGAATATCAAGCGGAAGTCGTCAATGAAACAAATACCACGTCGCAAATATCTGAAGAAAGCGATGACATTGACAAACAAAGTTCCAAGAAGACAATATCTGGGCAGTCAGGTCCACATGGCTTTCGTCCTTTGTCTATGGCCATACCAACGACTAAGCGACTATCTGCTCTGGGAGAAGCTGAATTGGAGAAACTAAGGTCAAGAGAACTGGGCCAATTGCGGCGTAAGTTTGGTGAAGAGAACTTGAAGATACTTCAAGAAATTGATGGAACTACGTATAAGGTTGAGTTTTATCCATCAGATCCTGACTGGGTAAGTTTCGTTTTTCTTTGTGGGTGGCATTAAGCCATGTCCGGCACGGGCAGTTCTTGACACATGACTACATAACCTAACCCAACATCTTAAGAAACCCTATAACCATCACCAGAGTAGATACAGGTAAACAATGAGAGCTCACTCTGCAGGACATGGTCACATGACCATTTTAGCTTGTCAATCAAAAAATCTGGTGCTAGATCAACATGAATGAGAGTGAGCCACAATTAGTAAACAGCACACATTTTAGGTTCATATCTTTAAAAATAGGTACCCAAAGGGTACATGTGTCTACTGCATTTTTGTCTTCTCAAATTTGAGAGTTACAAGCTTGAAATATTCAGTAGTTATAGTCAACAGATCATAGTAGTTGAATACTGAATTATCTTTTTGAAAGTGACAAATCTGACTCAAGAGGGATTTGGGTTCACGTAAACCAGAGATCTGCAGAGAGCAAACATTTAGATTGAGTTACGGTTTCCGGTCAGTTCACTGAAAACAACTGTGAACATAATGGATGTGAAGTGACACAGTTTGCATAGCTGTCATAGAACAAATTATTGTGAAATAAATGGTTAAAATAAAGTAATATGTACTTGATCGTTTTCATTAATATGAACCAAGTAAAGTTCTGCAAAAGAATTAGCCTGGCCACTTAATACAGGTTAAAATTTAACAAGAAATAACATAAACAGGACTGTAAAAAAGTGGCCGCAGCCACTTTATACAGGTGGTTGCTTAGTACAGGTAAAGTTTACAGTATTTGACGGAGAAAATTCGAGACTTTTACTACAGGATGGCTGCTTAATACAGGGTCGTTATATACAGGTTTGACTGTATTTTCATTTATGCAGTCCAAAACTCCATTGTCCAATCAGGGAGGGTCCAATGGATAATAAATAATAATAAATGGTGAAAGGTCTTTATATGCATTTAATAAATGTATAATTTTGTATGCTTATGCATGTAGTCTCCCAATTTATTTTCAGCCCTTTGATGTGGAGTCCATCTCACTTCTGGTCATGTTTCCTTCAGATTATCCAAAGCAGGTACTTCATTGACCAAATCCAAATGTGGCTCAGTGGCTAATCAATTGTATAATGTTAAAGCTCAATATTTTCAGGAGAATAAAGTGTGCCATTTAAAAGTAAATGTGCATGTCAGTAAGGTTTATAAGTTTGGCGATGAAAATAATAATGACCCCTTGTGAATTTATCAAGATTTGAAGTATACTGTCTATGTGAAAAACTGCTTACTGTATTTCCTCACGTATAAGCCACACTTTTTTGATCTTTCAGATTTTGAAAGAAACAAAAATTGCCTCAAAGTTGGGAGTTCAGCTTATACATGAATATAAAAAATAAAAAAATTGGCAATTAAACCATATTCTTCACAGAGCACAAGTGTCAGCAAGATTTTCTACTCAAGCTGCTCTACTTCGCTTTCCAAAGAAACCTAGCTGTCCATTTGCTTGTTATCTTCTCTGCTAACTCCTCAAATGCTCCTCAAAGTGCTGTTGTAAGTCAGCAGGTTAAAATACACAAGAAATGACAAGGAAAATTGTAACCATATTCGAAGTTGTGATATAGCAGTTGGCATGACTTGGAATGACAATCTCTTCTGGAGAAGTTTTGCAAGTTTGGGGTGCCACTTATATGTGAGTTTTTTCCTGTGACTTTATTTGCAGAACAGTGGTTCATGTTTGTCAGGCCAAAGTTAGGGGTGTGGCATATACGTGAGGTGCAGCTTATGTACTGTTAGAAAATATTACAACAAGGGTGAAATGAAATTTCACTTGAATAAGTGACATTTCTATTATTGTCTTCTGGGGGAAATTTCACTTGTCCAGGTGATATTTGACTTCCCCTGTTGTAATATTTTCAAGAGTTGTACGTGAGGAAATACAGTATACAGTACCGCCTGGAACTATAGGTACATTTATCGCAAGTACCTTGCTTGCGATCTGCTCGCACCTTGCTCGCGATCTGCTCGCACCTTGCTCGCGTTCTGAACGCACCTTGCTCGCACCTTGCTTGCGATGTGACCGCAATCAACTGTGTCCGAGATGGACATGATCGCAGTCACGTTCATCGGATATTAGATTTTACTTATACATTTACCCGAGCCCTTGCAAAACATTTTACAATTTCTTCCTTTGACAAAAACAATGCATTAAGGTAAAAACAAAAAGCTCAATATTACAGTTATATGAAGAAGTACTTGAGAGTAAACTGTCGCTGGTTAGAATGGATCATAAATGTTTTGACGGCCATAAACTGCAATGTCAATGACAAACTGAAGAAGCGATGAAGTAAAAAAGCTGAAATCGAAACTCCAGAAGATTCGGTGCGATCTCACGGCAAATTAAGGAATTAATGTCGCTTTTTGCTCAGTGATGCAATTTGGGTGCATAAACAAAAGACAACACTGTGTTTGTGGTGGTAAATGGGGGAGACATGCCCAGCCGATAGCGTGATAAAGCTGGCGTGACGACTTTTTGTTACATAACACTGTAACCGTCACCTTGGCCTTTTAAGCCTCACTCATCTCCAGCACGCCCGTGTTGGATTGGATAAGGGTATTGGCAAGTCAAGTCAAGTCAAGTCAACTTTATTTATACACGGTGTGCTCGATCAGGTCATATACAAATATTAAAATATGCTATTAATGCTATACTAATCTATCTTACAAGTTAATTAAAATATGTGATCTACTAATATGTAGAAATGTTTAATTACGATTGTTAAAAATGCTAAAATACAAAGAATAATGAATGAAGAAGCCTGCTTTCCATGAGCGCCGTGTTGTTATTTTAACTAACAGTGAAATCCTGCAAAGTCATGACAACTTAGCTTGGATTTAAATGCATTTAGGGATTTCTGTGCACGTAATTCGAAAGGCAAGGCAGCACAGGCCTTGACCTTTAAGACCTCACTCATCTCCCCAGCACTCCGCGTGGTGGATCGGACAAGGGTATTGGTAGGTCAGCAAATGCAAGATCGCAATGACTGCTCAATAAAATGCCACATAAAGCAACCGCTACATGCTTGGGGAAGTCGCCAGACAGACTTAACTGCTAACTGAAGGGATGATGACCCCAGTTTATTACTATAACTTCTATAACATGTTTATTACTATAACATGTACATGCAAGTACTATTACTTTGTCATAAGCAAATACTGAAGACTACAATATCAAGGGAGGGTGGGTGGGCAAAAATTTGTAAACATCCTGTACTGCTTTTGGCCAACTCCCCAAAGTATGAGAAATACTTTGACCCTGAAGCTTTATTTACCCAGACAAGTTCCTGTCATGTGTCTTTGCTAACCAATGCTACAGTCTGTATTATATTGATAGTAGACGTCACAAGCCTGGAATGGAGACATGAATGCTCTATTGAGTTACTGAATACGAAAACACCCAATCACATGTACCCTTAGAAATTGCTAGCCGAGCAACAGACAAAGTGGACTTTGGAGCAGGTAAACACCCGACGCCAGACTAAACATACCAATGTATCCCGAGGCCGAGGGCTTAGAGCTCCATTAACTAAAATTAATGACCCAGATCGGGTCATTAATTTCACATTAAAATATCCAAAATGTATTCACCTGGGTGTTTCACCTGGGTGTTTCATCTGGGTGTTTTTATTTGACAGAATGGACTCAAACCAGTTTTTGCATCAGGTGGAAACTGTTCAGACCATAAATAAAAGATACTGTCTATAAGTACACACGAGTGACCAGGAGTGACCACGAGTGACCACGAAGTGCCCAGAAGTGAAAATAGCGAAAAATGAAAAATAAAACAGGAATAAAGTGGCTAAGATTCAAATCAAAGAAATTTGGGCCCTCATTTTCTCCTTCGAGTGACCAGATTTATATTCCTGAGTTCCAGGATTCGTTGTATGATGAATTTTGTATGGGGCACGTGTTAAAACAACCTCGTCCCCAGGGTCTTCTTGGTCAGATCCTCTATCTTGGATCTGACCGAGAAGACCCTGGGGATGAGGTTGGTGTTAAAATACAGATACGGGTCGAACCACACAAGCCGTCTGCATTGGAGGCTGCATTAGGGTTTTATATGCTGAGGTTCCGTAGACGTATTTTACCACTCATAAATTCGAAGAAACAAGTAAGAAGCCAAAATTTGACTCAATCCGTTTCTCTCATATAGCTTTCAAATGAATTTTATTGAGCTGTTGGATGCTAAATGATGGAGATTAGAATAGTGATTTTTTTTTGGTGGGGGGGGGGGGGGAACCCCAAAAAATAATGCACCCCCCTCCCAATCAATATTCTAATAACATACAAGACACATGAAATGAAAAACAATGAAACGTGAAATGTACGAATTAGTCTTGTCTCAAGCGTGGGATTGGTCAATGCCAAATGTATTGTCTGATGCTGGGTGGCACTAGGAGAGTCAGTAATATTATTCCTCGACCATTATTCCATTACGTCACTTTCCGCAACTGATTAAAGTTGCATATTGTAAGCAGATGTTACTTCTTTCTGTGAACAAATTATACATCTGCATAGCATCCTAAACCTGGCGTTTATTCGAAGAAAAACAAAACAAAATGAATATAGAAGGGATTAATGTTTCAAATAAAGAATTACTAGATATTTATGATTATTTGAGATAAATTTAATAAGAAATAAAACCGCTGATCTCATGGTAAGAGTAATCATGTATGTATACAAAACAAATCAGTTGGTTAAAGCTAACTGCTTACTTTTATGAAGTTCACGGTTAATTAGTTTATTTACATATTAAGATTTGAAAACCAGGAGTATGCAGCGTCTTTCCTTTTCAGGTATAAAGGCAATTTTAAACTCAATTTAAAACTGTTTTCCCAGGTCTCCAGTTATACGACTGACTCATATGAATTTAACAATTGAACTTACCTAAAATATGCCTGTATCTTCAAGAAAACAATTCTAAAAAGGCCTTAATTTTGAAAATGCCGAGACACCTGGTTATTGCCGATACTAGTACGTACACGTTAAAGAGTTGAAATGCCTATATACCTACGCCCCTGCTTGTACGTTTTATTTTTCGTTTATTTTTTATTTTTTCAATCGTGGTGAATTCTGGTTACTCGTTATCACTCGAGGTCACTCGTGTGTACTTATAGACAGTATCTAAATATAATGCCAACTTTCAAAGCATTTGATTCCATAGGAAGATAATTTTTGGTGTGATCTCAAAGCAAAACAAACACTGCTCATTGATTATTCAAAAATGTCACACTTCTGTTCGTGCAATTTGAGACTTGGACCCCATCGCCTTTCAATTCAAAATGATGGATCCCACATTAAATAAAAAGAACTCCAGAATATTCTATTTGGTAGACGTTTATCACTTGCCAGTATTAAAAGTTGTGAAACTTTCCTGCATTATTTAACTCTGCATTCTGCAATAAAATCACCATCTTGTCCCGCAAAGTTCGCGGCACTCTTGTTGTGTCAAAAACCAGACAATCAGTCTCCACGGCTGAAAGCACATGTAAACACCGAAAAGCTGGCTTCTTGAATTGAAAACATACAACGTACGCAATGACTTTTAAAGAATTGTGAAGGGATTGACGGATACATTAAAGTATGAAAGTACAGAAGTCTGTAAAGTTTATCAGATGAATAAAAACACCGAACTAATAAACGATCGGACAGTATTTATGCACTAGTCAATTGAAACTCCGGTCCCCGACCCCCGGGACAAAGTGGGAAAGTAGCATTTATACAGTGTTATATTTTGACCTTTTCCCCACCCATCGGGGGCAGTTGGCTGTTACAATACCCGCCCCTATGGCCCGACATGTGCTTCAGAATTTTCAATTAGGAGGCATTGAAAAATTTAATATACATACATGTAAGCTTCAGTATCATATGACCCGTACAGCCCCACATGCGCTTTCCTTTCAAAACCATTTACAAAAGTCATGTGATGAGGGCCAGACCTGTATGGCGTGAGCGGGCCGGAAAAAGCCGGCAAGGTCCATACGTCATCATGACCTTGAGCCAAATATTTTCCCGTCCGACCCTCCCACTCAGTCAATAAGTACCTAATCTGTTGTTCCATTATTTGAAAAAATTACATTTTCTGAAGCACACTTTCTATTACTATATTTTCTTATTACTATCATCGACATCAACCCGTTCGCCCCAGTCTTCGTCAAATCTTTGCAAAAACACTGCATGTGATACACCAAACGCTTGGCTTGCTTGGGACAAAAACTCACTTATAGTGGAATTTCTATCCACAACCACAACTTTCATACAATTATTGTAATGAAGAAGAACCTGATATGAGAAGTAAATACATGCATTACAACCGAAGTTCGTGAATAATGGCGACAGAGATCTCATAAGTTTGAATATGTATGATGATTGAATATTTATAAACTGATCACTACGAAAATTGCTACGGAAATAGAGAGCAAAAAATCGGGAAAATACAGTCTTTAAGCATCAATAAACCAAGCGTTTAGGACTAAAAATAGCGATGCCAGGGTAAAAAAAGGGATGATTTCAAAGGATGCAACTTGCCTTTTCCAGCATTGTTGATGCTCGGGCCCAGTCCCGCTCTGTCGTGGCTGGCGTTACAACCACTGCTGAAATCCCCGCAAATTTTTAAAATCTTTACTTTCCCCGTTCCACCGGAGAAATGCAGCGTTAAATGTGCGTTATTCCACGGCCATGTCCCCGTTAATGCCCCACTATGTCCCGGGGGCCGGGGTTTCAATTGACTAGTGCATTAGTAACGCAATCCCACACAACCTTTCTTTTGGTAACCCTTCGATATTTTTATTGGGACCTGAAACAACTGTGTATGTGGCTGATCAACTAATCTGCAGATCGAATTTCAATTTAGCGTGTTGGTTTTTGTGGAGGGAGGAAAACCAGAGGACCTTGGAACAAGGGCGAGATTACAACAAACTCAGCTCGTATGTGGGGCCGCGTGCGATAGAATATTTTGGCTAACCATCAGAGAGTTGGTCAAGACCATCCGTTCAAACGTTTTGATGAACCATTACTCCATTAGATAGACCACCAAGGAACATTCATTGCGGATTTGAAGACTGTAGCTTCAAAAGATTCATTTAATTGTTACATGTACGTAATGGCGTGATTGAGACACCCTGCCGCCTGGCCGGAATTTTGCCGTTCATCGTATCATAACCTCTATCTCGAATTAATACTTGTTTCCCTGCACTGGGTTTAGGATCCTGGATTTACATTTTCACTAATAAAAAGTTCAGCCCATGTTCAAGTGGAACGTACACGTAAATGTTATAGACCCAAAAGGTTTGTGGAAATGTTCATAAGCAGGCATTTTGTTTCCCTGTAGACTGCGACTGATGATCGCGATCATCCATAGTGATCGCAGTCAGATCGCGAGCAAGGTGAGAGCAGATCGCGAGCAAGGTGCGAGCAAGGTGCGAGCAGATTGCGAGCAAGGTGCGAGCAGATCGCGAGCAAGGTCACGCAATTTGATCGCGACTTGATCGCAATCAAATGTACCTATAGTTCCAGGCGGTACTGCACTAAGCTGCAATATCATAAAAGGCTTTGTTGCTGGTACATTGTATGTCATCCAAACTTTCAAAAACTATTGTTTACAAAGTGATATTTTATTTTGGTAAGCAAAACTAAAAATCGTCATATTTGGATTCAGTGTATACATTATGTGTACGTGACTGTGTACACATATATGACACTTGGGGGTTGGTTAATCTATTGTGTAGGAGTAGACACAATGAACCAAGTTAAGGAAGCCAGGCACCATAGTTGACCTCGTTAGTTGATGGATTTATAAACGGTCCTGGCTAAGATTTGGTCCTGGAGGTGGTGGACAAGCTGTTGTAAGTCAGCTGCACCATGATGGAGCATTTGGATGGACACAAGGACATGGACAATCTGACTACACAACAGTAATTAACCAGGAATGCCACAGGAAAGAGGAGGATACAAACAAAACCAGAAAAATACTTGTTTTAAACCATAGCAGAAAACTGGAAACTGGCAACAAAATGGGGAAAAAGGATAATAAACTGATAAGAACTGGCTGCAGCATGCCAAGCACACCACAAGATCCACCACTATAAATGCAGACCACAGTCATGTTCTGTTTGAGCACACCTCACAGGGGTGACTGCTGACTGCCATAGAAGTTTACTGTTGACCACTAATAAGCTGGTATAGCATATACTACACAAGTGAATAGTGTTGTTTGCGTGCTCTCATTGGCTACTCCAGAGGTGAATGTCCTTTGCTATTCACCTCCGAGTGAAGCAGCGATCACCACGTGTGAGTTTTTGTCCATTTGACAGAAAATAACATAACTTTGGTGCTGGCTATTCACTTGTGTGGTATTTACTAAAACAATAGTTCACCTCGGTGTTGGTGAAAAGTGGTCCAATATTTACCTCGCTGCTTTGCAGCTCTGTAAATATCCACCACTATTCACCTCCACTTTGGTGAATAATTGTTCAATATCCACTAACCTTCCACTAGCAATCTGTCCATTATTAAACCTTAATGCTAGCAATCTAGCAGTTCTACACTTATACTTACTATTTGTGCTCTTCGTTATTAAATCATGTAATTGCATTTAAAATTGAAGGGGTCTGTGCAAGAACAGCTTGTTACTGATCACATTCCAAATTGTTCTTTATATTCACTACATTCTAAGGGAGAATTTAGAACTTGATCAAAGGTCACTTAGTGTAATACTCTGTTCTTGCATGGACCCTTGTCAAACCAGGACTATAACTTTTTCTATTTATATCTTACTAGGCTATTTTTCTCTAGCTGTTTCAGGTGTCTTTATCCATAGACCAAGACCTGCCAGCAGAACTTATCAGGTGTGACAAAACACTACATAATTTTGTGCTAATTAATACTAAAACCAGTTGATTGGTCAGTTGGCCATTCATTGCCCAGGTACTGGAGTTGCCAATAGTTACTATGAACTTTAGTCATAGGTTCTCTTACATGTATATGATTGTGCAAAAACAAGGCAAAAGACAAAAGCTTCAATGTCTGTGAGAAACTACATGTATTCCTCTTTGTTGATTTCATTCATCCCATTTTTTCAAGTTATGTCAACCATGGAATAACCAAATGGCAGAACAAAGAAGAGAAGAGCAGGAATAAGAGAGATACAGTGGATTTACCATTCAGACCTTTCTTGAGATGGCTGGACAGGACCTTAGAAAATCTTTTCATTAATGCTGGAAAACAGGTAAAAAGAGAGACTATGTACGTACGTGTATGCACTTTTTTTGCAGAAAAAAAATGGAATAAATATATTTCCTGGATATTCCAGGAATTGAAAGCCTTCTCATAGCAGAGCTCCAATGCGGGCCTAGCGCCTTTGGCCTGCACAAGCAGAGCACTTATAGATACAGGATGAAAGCAAAAATTGGCTGATCTGTGACTTCCAGTTTCCCTTGCTCCTGAACCCTGACATGTGGCATGTGATGTTCCTGAAAAAGTGTGGTATCTGCTTGTGCACTGTTGAAACCAGGTGGCCCGGATCGAAACCTTGGCCGGTAGCTAGTAGTTTTTTCCCTCTTTTTTCATTTTCTGTTATCTTCATCTTTCTTCTAAACGTTTTGCACTGATTTCCCTTGATTCTACCAGTTATTTTTGTGTTCTTATCTTTGTTTTCTTTATAATGTAAGTTTTCCTGTGTTTTTTTCCGGGTCATTACCTATATATAAGTTCAAATAATTGGGAGCTCTACTTTTAAATAAAGTGCCACTACGATCAAATTTTGACATATCATTGTTTTTGCATATTTTCAAACTAACATACATGTATATACATGTACGATAGGCAACTAGTTCCTGTAAAAACTAGTGTTGGTCTGCGTCGGCGGGGAAGATAAACACTGGTATGTAATCAACTAAAGTCAATTGAGGTATGCTAACCGCCATGGAAAACGAGTAGCAGCTGACGTTTCGAGTGCTAGCCCTTCGTCAGAGCAAAAGAGGGAATTGTGGGTGGGGAAACGGTTAATATACATGTAGTGTCGAGTGCATGATTACCGAAACATGTACTCGGATCAATTGGGATCAAAGGAAATTGCGCCAATGCATGATTACCGCTGAGAAAACATGTGCTCGGATCAATTGTGATCAAAGAAAAGTGCGCCAACAATAGAAATGCTAATAGTAATATTTCTAACAGGAAGTGTTGATGAGTAAACTAAGGAAACATGCTGATCTAAGCGGTCTGAGTGAATACGTGAATTCTGAAATTAAATGAAAGAAAATCGTTCATTAATACAGTGAGGTGACAAAGTTCCTAATTTGAAAATAAAGTTCTGTTCTTTGCGTTTGCGAGTGTCGGTAGTACCTTGATGCAGAGAAATGCCGCATACGGTGATGTGATTAGTGCAATGACCAGGAAGGTTAAAGTGATGAGCTACAGGTTTGGCAAGATCCTTGCTGTTAGTTTTAACATCTAGCAAGTGTTCGCGGAATCGATCTCCTAATCTTCGCCCTGTTTCTCCGATGTAGAGTTTGTTACAAAGTGTGCAGGTGATACAATAAATGACATTACTGGCAGTACAATCAAAATGGTCAGTGACTTTAAGAGAGCCTTTCGGTCCTGAAATAAATGTTGTAGGTTTAGTATAAGCACAAGTATTGCATCGTGTCCTAGAACATTTAAAAGTGCCTGGTTGAAGATCAGGTTGTAGTGATCCTTTGACTAGGGAATCACGGAGATTCTTGTCACGTTTGAAAGAAATGAGAGGAGGTTGCGGGAAGATAGAGGCGGTCTCTGGATCACTCTGTAAAATCTTAAAGTTCCTCTGGATAATTTTCTTGATAGACAGATTAGACGGATGGTAAGTTAATGGAAACGGAATCCTATCTTCAGTCTTCGGTATGGACGGCAGCAGAGCCGATCTTCTGTCGATGTCACGGGCGCGGTCCAATGCAGTTGTCACAACAGCGTTAGGATAACCGCGCTCGACAAAGAACTGGTGCATCTCCTCGGACTTTGAATTGAAGTCAGATTCATCGCTGCACAAACGGCGAAGCCTAAGGAATTGGGAATATGGGATAGAGGTTTTAACATGTGTAGGATGAGAAGATGAAAACAATAAATAACTGTGCGAATCAGTTGGCTTGTAATGAACAGTAGTGGTTAGACTATTGCCGCTAACAGAAACATTGACATCCAAAAAAGTGATAGAAACATCTGAAATCTCCCATATGAAGTCGAGAGCCGGATGAAAGTTGTTAACAAAATCAATAAACCGTTCTAGATCCCGTTTACTAGAAGAAGTCGCACCGATGCAGTCATCGATGTATCGACCGAAAAAAATCAGGCGTAGGACCGTTGTACTGATCAAAAATTTGTTCCTCTACATAACCAACAAAAAGGTTAGCATAACTGGGGCCCATTTTCGTGCCCATAGCTACGCCGTTAGTCTGCTTGTAAAATTCACCAGAAAATGAAAAGCAATTGAGAGTAAGAACGAGCTCGGCTAAATGAATTAGAGTTTCGGTGCTAGGTTCTCGGATAGTTCGGCGGTCAAAAAAGTGTTTAAGTGCTTTAAGTCCCTCGTCATTGGGTATGACAGTGTACAGAGACTTAACGTCCATTGTGAATAGGAGCTTATTGTCGGTATGAAATGTAAACTGGTCAAAAATCCGGAGTGCATGGTTAGTGTCCTTAATGTAGGAAGGTAAAGACTGTACGAAAGGAGCCATCTCCTTATCCAGGTAACTGGAAATTAATTCAGTAGGACAACTACAAGCAGAAACAATAGGGCGGCCGGGATTGTTAGCTTTGTGGATATTAAGCAAAAAGTATATGTGTGAAGTCCTAGGAATAGTAACGATAAGGCTACTAGCAGTATGCGGGAGTTCCTGTTTAGAAATTAAACCATTAATGGTCTCCTTGACGAGCTTTTGATTAGCCGAAGTGAGATCTTTTTTGACCTTAGTGTAAAAATTAGTGTCGGCGAGTTGCCGAAAAGCTTCCTGCTTGTAAAGATCGGTGCGCCAAACAACTACGGCACCGCCTTTGTCGGCTGGTTTGATTACCACATCTTTACGATTGCGAAGAGTTTTAAGTGATAGGCGTTCCCCTGTAGTCAAGTTAGAAAACTTAATGGCCTGATTGAAATTAAGGTTTTGAATGTCCCGACGACATTTTCTAACGAAAAGGTCTACTGAAGCGAATTGGCCTTCAGGAGGTATCCAATAAGATTTACGAGTATTGAGCGATTCGAATTTGTCTCTGTCAGGTAGGCTAGAACTGTCTTGCTGGTCGTGAAAAAAAGCCTTAAGTTGAACGCGACGGAGAAACCTCTCAGAATCCTGTTTAGCAGCAAATTCGTCGGGTCTTTTAGCGATAGGTACAAAGTTTAAGCCCTTGCTGAGAATCGATTTCTCAGTGTCGGAAAGAGGTAAATTGTCAGGAATAGTGACAACTGTGTTACGTGGAACTTCTGGCTGCACAGTAACGGATGGAGGGCCGACAAGTTGATTGAGTTTCTGAGTCTTAGTTTCTACTAAATAGCTAAAGAGCCTAGAGTTAAGTTCCTGAATCTTAACGCGTATAGAATTAACTAAGACAGTAGGGCAGTTACTTACGAGTTCAGAGCGGCAACTTAGAATATTGCGGTCAAGTTCCTGGCGTTTAGACGACATAGCTCTAATGGTAGATCTCATAATACTTCTAGAAAATGTTACACAAGCGCGTTTAACTTCCTCTATGTAACGATCACTAGTGCTAGAAAAAATGGACGGATGAAAAGACGACCGAAAGCCCTAAGGAATAACTTTAAAGTCAAGACAACGACCTATGAAATTAATGTGGCTACAAAATCTAGTCTTAGTAAAAATAAGTACGGCTAAGCGAAATGCTAAATTACTACTAATAGAAGGAAAAGGTTGAAGGTAACTTACGATTTCTTGTATATATATATATTTCATGTATATAGCATTGAAGAAAGTGTACCACTTTGCTGTAAAGAAAAGCAAAGAAAAAGAAAAAAATAGAAATATGCCTTCCAGTTTGTGTATTGTACAGAGCTGTAGCTATTTAATGAATGAGAAAGCTGGTATTTCGCTGCATTCAAGTGATCTAGTAAGAGCAGCTGTGATAATCTGCAAATAAGGTTTTTATAAATTATCTTCAAGCCTCAAGAGAAGGATGTTTCAAATGTTGTATGTTTTTATCGTTTTGAGAACAGAAGCAATTGTGGAACTGATAATGGTGCATGCAGATAATTTTGTTTCAGTTTCACCGCCAAAGAGGAAAACACACGAAAATGTCCGAAAGATAGAGACAGCAGACGAGCTAATCCGACGCCATGCAGAAGTATTCGCGAAAGACCTGGGAACCCTACCCGGTACAGTCCATCTACAGACTGATGAAAACGCCGAACCATCCATTATGCCGTCCCGACGAGTCCCGACAGCACTTAGAGAGAAGTTCAAAGCAGAACTAGACCAACTGGAGAGTCTGTACGTCCTAGCCAAAGTGGATAAACCCACAGCATGGGTAAGCAGTGTTGTCATAGCAACAAAGAAGTCAGGCGCTCTACGAATATGTATAGATCCGCGCCCGTTGAATCAAGCACTGAAGAGAGAAACATATCAGCTGCCGTTCCTTTTGATGCCGGAGCTAGCCCAAGTGAAGATATTTTCAACTGTCGATCTGACGGCAGGCTACTGGCATTGCGTGCTTGATGACGAGTCCAGTCTACTCACTACATTGACAACCCCCTTCGGAAGGTATAGATGGAGGAGACTCCCATTTGGGTTGTCAGCATCAAGTGAGATTTTTCAGAAACGTGTCAACCAAGCCCTAGAAGGACTTGACGGAATACTCAACATCACTGATGATATCCTGGTCTACGGAGTTGTCAACAACAAAGAAGCAGCTTGTGTAGATCACGACCGAAAGTTAGAAGCCCTACTACAGAGTTGCCGAGAACGCGGAATCGCGCTCAACAAGACCAAGCTGAAATTGTGTCTAACAGAAGTGCCGTTTATGGGTCACATATTCAGCAACCAAGGCCTTAAGATTGACCCCAACAAGGCTAAAGCAGTCTCAGAGATGCCAAGACCCGAAGACGTTGAAGGAGTGCAAAGATTGAACGGGTTTGTGAACTATTTGGCGAAGTTCCTACCCAAACTAGCAGACCATATGGAGCCGATACGTCGACTGACGCGACGAGACACCGAGTTTAACTGGACGGAGGAACAGGAGAACGCGTTTCGACAAATCAAGCGACTTGTGACCACCGCACCAATGCTCAGCTACTACGACCCAAAGGCCGACCTAGAGATCCAGTGTGACGCGAGCAAGAAAGGCCTGGGAGCAGCCCTCATGCAGTCTGAGTGGCAAGCCAATTGCATATACGAGCAGAGCACTCACCGACACCGAGCAACGATACGTGCAAATCGAGAAAGAGATGCTCGCAATTGTATTTTCACTTGAGAAGTTTAACCAGTACACATACATGTATGGATGCCACGTGAAAATCCAGAGCGACCATAAACCGCTAGAATCCATCCTGAAGAAGTCTCTCGCATGTGCACCAAGTCGCCTACAAGGTATGATGATGAGACTTCAGAGATACGACTACGAGGTGCGCTACGAACGCGGAAATAATCTACACCTAGCCGACACCCTCCAGAGCTTACCTACCGACCACCGCGCACCCTACTGGAGCTGAATTTGAGAGCATCAACGCAACTGCCTTTCTCCCCGTATCCAGCTCGAGACTTCGAGAGATACAACACGCAATCAAGAACGACGAAGCATTGAGAATCCTCAAAGATGTTATCTTACGAGAGCATCAACGCAACTGCCTTTCTCCCTGTATCCAGCTCGAGACTTCGAGAGATCCAACATGCAATCGAGAATGACGAAGCATTGAGAATCCTCAAAGATGTTATCTTACGCAGATGGCCAGGGGAACGCAGTCAAGTACCAGCACAGATAACACCCTACTTCAGCGTGAGGGACGAGTTATCGGTACAGAACGGAGTTATATTCCGCGGACAGCGAATAGTGGTTTCTGTAAGCCTACGACATGACATGAAACAAAAGCTACATGCTTCACACCTCGGCACAGAATCGTGTCTACGAAGAGCACGAGAAACCATATTTTGGCCTGGAATGTCCGCCGAAATGAAGGAGCTGATCGCTACATGTGAAACCTGTCGTAAGTACGAGACCAACAACCAGAAAGAGTCCCTGATGCCACATGAAGTACCAAGTCGACCATGGGAACAAGTGGGAGTTGACCTGTTTGAGCTGAACAAGAAGGAGTACATGGTAACAGTGGACTACTACAGCAACTTCTGGGAGGTTGACCGCCTCACAAGTACTACGTCAGCAGCCGTCATCCTGAAGCTGAAGAGCCATTTCGCCCGCCATGGATGCCCTGATCGACTAATCAGTGACAACGGTCCTCAGTTTGCATCATCGGAGTTCCTGAAGTTCGCTAATGAATGGGATTTCGAGCACAGACCCAGCAGTCCAGGAAATAGCAAAGGTAACGGGAAAGTAGAGTCTGCAGTGAAGACTGCGAAGAACCTCATCCAGAAAGCTTTAGACGCTGGAACAGACCCATACATCGCAATCCTCGACTACCGAAATACTCCAACACAAGGAATGGAGTCAAGTCCAGCACAGCGCCCAATGAACCGGAGGACACGGACACTCCTACCTACTACGAAAGCTCTCTTGCAACCCAGAACCCCCTATCCAGACCGAGATATCAAGGAGTTGACGAAGCGGCAAAAGCAACAGTCCAAATACTACAACCAACACACTCACGACTTACCCGCACTCACGGAAGGCGATGTAGTACGAATGAAGCCCTTCCAAATGGGAAACAAGGTGTGGAAGAAAGGCACAGTCACGTCAAGACTAGACGAAAGATCATACAGGATAGAAACACCTGACGGAGAAACCTACAGGAGAAACCGCTACCACCTGAAGAAGACGAGAGAGAACCCTGTTATCGCGGAAACACCAGATATGACACCTGTCGGAAACCCTGAGGACAACACATCACCGACCAAGCCTACAGAAGAACCGCATACAGACAACACCAGCAAATCTGCAGAAGTCACACCCAAGACTCCAGCATGACCTCAGCGCATCAGACGACCCCCATCATATCTGGGAGATTACATGCGGTAACGAACTGTGATCCTGTGTGACTGATGGACGAGAGACAATGTACAGATAACTTAGAGACTATTAGAAACCTGTTACTGTTTGATAGTGATTAATTTTATGATTACCATTTTTAGTAATACCTTAGTTGCAAGAGACACTTCCAAAACAGGAAGGATGTTACAATATGTCATGTATACGTCAATCATAGATGAATTAGTCTTAGTATAATTAGCATAATATAATATATTGTATCGTATGTCACTTTGAGTTTGAGCTTGGGAGTAAAGCACGATTCAACTGAAACTACTCTAACTTATAATATTGATCCGAAGCTATTGAAACAAATACATGTATGACAGTTTGGAATAAACCCAAAACTGACAGAATGTAGTAATTAACCGAAAAATAAGCAGTTAAGTTTGCTGAGAACAGTTTGTCATATTGCTGTTTCCTATAAACAGATAAGCCTAGCGATAGAGTGTGCCTTTATACTTCACTGCTAACTATTTTCAAGTCAGAATAAATTGGTATATTAATGTGAAGAAACAACCAATATTATTTCATGCACTGTACCTTGTTTGTGTCTCAAACAGCTACCGGGGTGCGTGAAGTTTGGTTCTTTTATCGCCACAATTTCAGGTGTCACATTTTGTCATAGTGGCACTTTAACAGCTTATTATTGACAAGTCAGTGCTGCAGGTCATATTTCCATTGTGCCTTTTAACGAAATGAGCTTTGACTTAAGAGTCAAAGTCCCTTATATATCTTGACAAGTCATAGTACATCTGGAAGTGAGAAAATAGTAAATAGGTAAAAACTACATACTTAGCAACAATTTATATATTTCCCAATTATATTGGAATTAATTGGGATTTTAGTATTACCAACTACATTACCAAGTTTTTACCAATTTCTGACATTGGTAATAAGTTTCTGAAATTGGTAAAACTTTTGTAAAAACCCATAAGTACCAACAATTTATATACATGTACATGTATATTTCCCAATATTGGAATTAATTGGGATTTTAGTATTACCAACTAAATTACCAACCTTTTACCAATTTCTGACTTTGATAAAATGTTTTTAAAACCATATTCTCCAAGTCATGATCTTGGTAAAGAGGTTGGTAATTTTGTTGGTAAATCTAAAATTCCCAACAATCTTGATGTTGGGAAAAGTTCTATTTTCCCAAGTTCGGGAATTTCTTGGGATTTCAGAACTTTCCAATGTTTTACCAACATTTCCCCAAAGTTGCTGTGGGAGGGACTTTTCCCTGTGCAAGGTTATATCTTATTGCACAAAAAGACTGGCAATGTTTTACAGTTGTCCAGCAACTTAAGAACTTAATAACAGCCCACTGTATATAGTAGCAGTGGTATTACTTTTCCTTTGCTGAAGTCAAATTTAGATTTCTAGCTTTCCGTTAAAAGGTGATTTTGATATTCAAATGACTTTTGTTACCATATGAACCTTTTGCAGATGAGAAGGGATGAAGAAACAAAAGCAGGACATCTTACTGAAGCACATTCACAGCCCAACCAGAATTCACCCTCAACTGAGTCAAAAAAATATATTAAGGAGATTAAGACAGTAGCATCCAGCCACAAGAAGACAAGCTCCTCTTATCACCAAAGAACCCCAAAAGATTCTGAATCCTATTATTCGAGTTCTGAGAGAAGAGAAATACTACTAAGTGATTTCTTAGCTAGTAAAAGAATAACCAAGGAAAAGGCTGCCAGAAAAGATTATCATGACAAAACTACACAACGAGATACACTTGTAATTACTAAGTCACCTCCAACATTGGAATATACAGAAACGTTTGGTGGTCCTAACAAAGAAACTGCTTCTGGTGATAATATTTTGGGGGCTTGTAAGTCTGTAGATGGTGATGAAGCAACTTTGTCCCAAAAACATATACGTTTATGGTCGGATCAAGAGTATGACTGTACAAGTGACAGACATTTTGAAGTTGACAGTACACTAGGTGTATTTGATGGAGTGCAGAGTAGTGATGATATTGAACCTTCAAGGAACAGAGAAGAAAATACAAGCAGTTCTAGAGGAACTGAAATTAAGCCAACTGGAACAGAAATCAGGTTCAAGGGCCTTGAGATGACTGAGAACACTAGCACAATAACAGCAAATGTGCTGGCTTTGACAATGGAATGTGGGAAGTGCAAGACAAAGATCGATGCAAAGGTGGACAAATCAAAGTGAGTGATTTTCCTCAGCACCTCGGAAGTCAACAATGTAAACTACTTCTATGTAGTAATAGGTACTTATTGGCACAGAGTAGGAGGGCCAGATGGAAAAATATTTGGTTCTTGGTCATTTTGTACGAACCTCGCTGCAATCGGTCCGTATGTCATGATCTTGAGCCAAATATTTTCCTGTTTGGCATGACCTCAGTCAATGTCATTCCAGCCGGCTAGTTACCCATTTCCAGCCGACGAGTTACCCATTTCCAGCCAGCGAGTGACCCATTTCCAGCTAGCCTCCTAAACAGCCGTTTCCAGTGGGAAGTGGAGGGGGGACTGAACACTGGACACGGCTGTTTAGGAGGCTAATTTCCAGTGGCCTAGTTACAATAAAAAAAATTATACCCATTTCCAGCTGGCTACTTTCACCTGCTATACTGCTGATCAAGCTATTGAAAAAAAAGAAAACATACAGCAGCCTACTTTTCATTCACAGCTGTATACTCCAAAATTTGTTGCAAGCAGTGTCCCACATTATAAACATTAATATTGACAATGATTTACAGTTGTGTTAATGCTAACCCATTTGGATTCTTTTCAAAAGATCCTTAGTAACAAGATGTGAGAAGTGTGTCAATGTTCAGAGTCTTGCCTTCAGACCTTCAATTATCCATCAGTATTCATTTACCCTGGGATACTTGGATCTGGATGGGTGAGTATGGTAGTTGTGGTTCCCTGTATGATTTCGTAGATGTATTAGTACATAATTTTTTAAGAACTCTATGAATGGAAACTGCTATTTCTTATATGTACTAGTAATGATTGTTATTGGTTAGGTGTTGCCCACAATGGTAGATGTTTACTTGGTATTTTATGCAACAAATACTGTATCAGTAAGCAGGTAACATATAAAGTATAGAACTGGAAACAACAACAATTAATGGTAATAACTTTTTTTAAATACAGCTCAAAGAAATCGATAACAACCAAATGATGCTGATCAATAATAATTATTGATTACATGTTTTGATGACATTTTATGCAAATGAACTATAAATGATAATTATTGTGGTTTTGTATTAGGTGGCGTCCATTTGATTTGATTATGAGTAACACACAGCTCATGGTGGGATGCCTTTATTGCTCAAAGGAAACAGCTTTGAAGGTACATCATACAGTCTGAGTTAAGAGTTTATTTTAGAGTACAACTACTGTAACCAAGGCCACTTAGACAACAAGAACTAAACACATTTCAAAACGAATCCTAGCATATCCACATAATATTCTTCATTCAAAAGACTTCAACTTCAAAACAAGTCCACCAAATTTGCCTTTTACGATGCTCAAGCAAGTTGAAAACCCATTGTCTTGTGCTTGGCACTCATTGGATCAAATAACCATATAAGTTGAAATGCTTTGTTTTTGTTATGCAATGCGATTGGTTCTTGTTGTGTAAGTGGCTGCTGTTACAGTTGGCACACTGTAATGTAATTACTTGCATGTGTGTCTGGTTTTCTTGCTAGGATCTTCACTATGGTGAAAATCAGAGCTGGTGTGGCAAGTGCCACCAGAAACTCAACTTTAAAGTGGAGTGCACACGTTTCTACCAACTACAGCCTACAGGAGCACCATCAGGTTGGTATTAAACATTTTATTATAGTTTTTATTGAAGTGCGACCCTGGAAGTTTCAAGTTTCATTTGGAAAATTGCTTTTAGCCAACTGTCAATCAAAAATGAATTAAGTCTTGGCAGTAAAAGCTTTGTATGAGTAAGACTAGCCTCTGCGTTTGATTGATGGTAGGCTATATTTATGCAATCTTCCAAATGAGACTTGGAACTTTCAGGGTTGCTCTACAATGAAACGATTAATAATGCTGCATAGACTAAAATAATGCACTTCAATTTTCACAAATTTCCATAATTTCTTTTAATTTAATATCAACTAAAGCTTATTAAATTTTATTTTATACCATATTTTATCATGTATAAGCCACACCTCAGGTATATCCCCTTATTCTGTTTTAACACAATCAACTGTTCATGTACAGAAGCTTCCAAGCTGGCTCTACTAGCAGAGAAACCTAAACGCCAACCAAAGACGCCTGGCCTCAAGGAAGGCTTCCCACTACCAGACAACGGCACCTGTAAACACTATAAAAAGAGCTTTAGGTGGCTCAGGTTTGTACCAAACATTGCCATGTACGATACACCACGTACAATACTATTAATCAAAAGGTTCCCTGTATCTCAGAGGTGCTAATAAAATTTGTAAAGCAACAATTGGACTGTTATGCTTTTTGAATTGAAGAACATTTCTGTAGAACAGTCATGTACCCAAACAAATGTAGAAATTTTCCATACAT
Organism: Actinernus sp. WN-2022; assembly: GCA_030867875.1. NCBI lineage: Eukaryota > Metazoa > Cnidaria > Anthozoa > Actiniaria > Actinernidae > Actinernus > Actinernus sp. WN-2022. The sequence goes on from JAOWCC010000019.1 coordinate 6,312,139, forward strand.
GTAGAAAACAGCCATTTCTCATCGCAGGAGGAGGTAGGAGAGAACTGAGTTTGCAATGAGAGGAGGTTGTTTTCTCAGGCTATATATGTATAGATTATGATCTACTTCTGCCAAAATAACCCAGAACCAATCTTTGATATTAATGATATGTAATAAATACAGAATGAGTGGCCATGTTTTATTGGATTTACAAACTCGAGCCGGAGGCTCGGTGGTGCTTGTGTGATGGTATATGTATAGTAATGTTGTGGTAACTCCGTATTTTACAGATTTCCCTGTTGTGGAAAGTGCTTCCCATGTGATGTATGCCATGAGGAGAATGAGAGTCATGAAATGACATTTGCTTCAAGAATGGTGTGTGGATACTGCTCCAAAGAACAGGTAGCCAAGAGACTTCTTCAGGAACTTTCATCATTTCACAAAGACTGCAGTTACCTTTAAGTTGTTTTCAATGTTCTCTCATTCTTGAATATCCAGCAGTGTTTGCATGGTCTAGTCTCGGATGTCAGCCATCCCAACATTGGAGACCAGCCAAAACACCTCTTGATCTTCGTCCATGATATCCTCGGAGATGCCAAAGAAGGGTCTTTTTCTGAAATAATTTTTTGGGCTTTTCAGCTTTTCTGGGCTTTTCTGGAAATATTTTTTCGGGCTTTTGAGCTTTTCTGGAAATCATGTACCATCATCTCTTTTTAGTCTGTAAAGTAAAGTGACTTGTCATTTTATTTATAGAGGGTAACACGTTTACCACTAACACATAGTTCAATAATCTTCGACATGGCCTAGCTCTCTTGACTTATTCCTACAAGTTTACATCCTAATGTCCAAGAAGATGTGAATGTCTAACCATTTACCGGTGGATTATGTAAAAGCAGCACCTTCTATTCAGTTATTACTCGGGCTGCCTGTGGCAGCGCCGAGTCTTAAAATGCAAGCGGTTATTATTTTTTATTATTTTATTTCATGTCAGACGGCTTCTGCGCATGCGTTAAAGGTCAAATTCAAACCAATCAGATTGCACTGTGCTGGTCACGCAAACAAAGGTTAGATTTCCTCAGGCGCGCTCAGATAAGAAAGCTCAAAGCTCTCAGACGAGGCGAGACAAGGAGATATCAATTTCAAATAGTCATTGTCAGAAATCTATTCCATCGTCGGTGGGCAATTATGCAATACAACCTAAATTTGGGTCAGGTCCATGTTTTACGACAGAATAACCAGAGTCTTTCTACTGGATTCGGAGAGCTCGAGACATTATACAAGTCTGCTAATATGGGGAAAACTGAAACACAAAATGAACTTTGACGGCAGAAACCCTCATATTTGAGCCAAGCGGAATATTTACATGATCCGCTAAGATTTTTACAAATCTAATTAGTTAAGCAGATGTACGCAGTGTATGCCAACTGAAATGCTGTGCTCGTTTTGTGGCCTACGGCTCAGTGGGGAAACTACACGAACAAGAAGCATGAACTGCCAGCAAAGAGAGAGGAATTGATCGGAGACGTTAAATTAATTTCATCTTCAAATTATCGCATGTGGCCCGAGTGAAAGGCCAGATGGGCTCTTTTCTACTTTCAACACACAGTCGCTAAACTGTACGAAATCTCCAAGAATAAATCCCTAATGTCCAAACTAACGGGAAAAACTGAAAGAGGAAATCCTTATGAGAAATCGACGTACATATGAAGCTATATAAGTTATCATCGACTATATGGGAGTCAAACATCGAGCTGCTATGAAACCGCTTGTGACAGTTTGTTTACGCACTTTCATGACAAACGAACGTTTCTACTTTCGACACAACGGTCGCTAAACTGTACGAAATCTCCAAGGATATATCCCTAATGTCCAAACTAAAGGGGAAAACTGAAAGAGGAAATCATTGTGACCAATCGACATAAATATGAAGCTCCAGAAGTGATTATTGAATACATGAGAACCCATAGAGAAAACCGATAATAATGAACACGGTATTAGTTTCACCGACATTTGTGGCGTAACTGAACTCGCACTACAGAATAGCTTGAAATACTGTACGAAAACTCAAGAAATCTTCCATAGAATGTTCTATTTTTTTACAGCTGAGAACTGTATTATTAAACACAAGAAATAAAACAATGGTGCCATTTGAAGAATTATATCATGTCAAAAGTGCAAACGAAGAAATATATATCTACGGACGCGAGCAGCTCGATCGTTTCACTTTGGTCAAACTCGGACTGTTTACGACTGGAACCTGCAGTTTTATCGGACCTGCAGACTAAATTGTAAACGTGTGGCCGTGTTCAGGCTAGTAAATCTAGCTAGCTAACCACAGGAGGTAGCGAGCTTCTTTAGTCTGAACAGTTTTTCTGCTCTGGTGATTAGCTAGCTAGTGGTCGGTGGAATACTTTGAAGTTCCAAGCTACCAAGCGAGGTAGCTTGAATAGAATCTAGCGCGCTAAAAGCCCATCGATGACAGATTTTAGTTATTTTAAGGTTTTGAAATGTACACAAATGTCAAGTCAGTGTTATCATCCGATCTAGCCGACTTCTAGCTCTCGCTACGACCACGTTCACTACTCGCTCCAAGGTAATTTCTCTTACCACGACAACTACCGGGTGTATTGTACGTCAATTGAGCCATCATGGATAACGAGGATCGCCAAACACCAGTCAGTAGCAGTTTTTCGCACAGTTTTAATATTTTGGTTGAAATTTCAATTGAGCACTTTGGCGATCAATTATTTGCGATTACGAAACACTTGCGCCAAGGGCAGTTATATTTCTATCTTTTAGAGGTCTTTAGAGATAGAAACAAACCAGAAGAGGGAAAAACAAAAAGTAAAACCAACTAAGTTACTAGGTCTGAACAGTACTAATTTATTAACTAGCTGCGAGTTGCTGACAGATATCTCAAGACTCTAGCTAGCTGCACGATAGTAGTCTGAACATACATACACACATGAATAAGTAGTGTTTTCAATAAAAGATCAACTACTTTAATTTACATACGAGAAAACAAAAATATTAAATTACATACATGTATATATATACTAGGGGAGCAGAGAATGAAAGTCACCGCGCTACCGGCCACTCCTAAAGACTGCTAATAATTCTTCCCTTTGGTTATTACTAAGAGGATTTCAAATGAAAGTGTATTTCATCTTCAATCTCATGTGGCCCGAGTGAAAGCCCAGATGGGCTCTTGTTTTTATTAAGACCCTGGGTGTTAGTCTGGCCGGGGTTTGAACCCGCGACCTCCTGCACAACACACTGGCACTTTATCACTGGCACTTTATCACTGGCACTTTATCACTGGCACTTTATCACTGGCACTTTATCACTGGCACTTTATCACTGGCACTTTATCACTGGCACTTTATCACTGGCACTTTATCACTGGCACTTTATCACAAACTGGGAGGTGGTTGTTAGCTCAGTGGTAAATGTAAATATGATATATACATAACAGTAAAGTATCATATTTGCATAACTAAGTGTAATGAAGTAAAGAGTGTTAGCAGGACAGTAACATACTCAGTGGTAATCATTTTGTGATGTTGGTTAAAAGCCAAAATAGGCATTTTGCAGGAAACAGTCACGTGCTGATATATCACTTCAATAAACAATGAATTGCACTTGTGTTCCCATGGGAAAGGCTTTACTGGACAACAAATAAACTTCTAAATGCTGTTTTAGAAAGATCAACAATCGATTGTAGGTGGAAAATAGCATGTGCAAACAGGTTTTGCTAATAACACTATCGATCTTGTACAAGTGCCTTTAAATAAACGAAATCAGATTTTTTGCCATCCAGTTAACAGCTATATGATTGCATTCCTGCAAAAGGCCCATTTCATGAAAAGTCATAGAAATTCGAAGCAAACCACATAATGCCTCATTTTTTTTCTATTCCGTCTTCGCTTTTGTTTTTAGCCTTACTCCCAGAATACCTGCACCAACTGTAAGTCATCACTCACCAAAACCAGGACTTCTCACTGGGAGGGAGGCAAAGGATGTCGGGACAAAATCACCATGAGCAAGTGAGTGGCCGTTTACTGGCATTCTATGTGTGCTAAGTGTTGTTTTGGTCTGTCATTGTTGTCACAGTATTTTGTGAGGTGGGTGGGTGTGTATGTGTGGACCTAGAATTCAGCAAAGTTTTGCTCGGCTTGCTGTATTATGGTGCTCTGCTATAATTAATAGAGATCTACTTCAACACAACTACAAGAGTCAGTGCACATGTATGCATCGCTTTTGTGTCAATTATGTCAGTGTATACAAATGTACAGCTACATGTGTGTCAAAATACAGTGTAGGTTGTCACTTGCATATGACAAAGGACATTGCCAGACCGAAAATTATGTATTGTGGTTATAACTGGCTACTGTCCAGCTATGTGAAATGGGTAAACTACGGTGTAATTCGAAAATCGATTCACAGGAGACCATTAATATTTGTCTTAAAGCTTTTGACCCCCAAAAACAAACGAATTCACCACAATCCATTTCCAGTGGTCTGGGAATGTCCTTTGTTGTTTGCCTGTGACAACCTGTTTTGAAATAGGCATATGTCAATTAACTATGAATTATTTGCCCAAACAACCCTCAAAAACTCATTCTCTGAACATAACACCAAGAAAAATTTCACTCATAATAATGCAAAAGGCTAACTGTTACAATATAAATCTGGACCTCACAATGATCTGTCACATTTACATGTAACAACATTACTATTCACCAAAGTCAAAGTGCATATTAGTGTTAGTATAATGCAGAGTTGAATATCATAGAAAGTCTACTTAACTTTTTTAGTCGTTTCTTCAAACATTTACATGCGAACAAAACAAATAATTCAGCAAAGCCAAAGAGGTTGTTTTACCTTTCAGATATTTTGTTACATCTCTAGTTTGAGCAAATCTTTTGTCAGTCATGTTAAAAATCGAGCTCGAAGCAGCAGCTCGTATTCATTGTTCTCGACCAATCAGAACGCTGAAGTCTCCCACGTCCATTTACATTCTCTGAAGAAATCTTTGTTAATTTTTTTTTTTGGTTTCTAGAGGGGATGACAGAAAGTTCAAGAACACGATGAAAACGGTTTCTCGTAAATCGGAGAAAATGACAAATCCTAAAGGAAAGAGCAAATAGAAAGAGAACAAACGTACAGCTAATAAATGCTAGTAACTCTTGACAAATACATTGTATGTAGTTTAAAAGTCAGAAACCACACTAAGTATTAAGTGTTGTAGAAGCATTAGTGGAACAAGTAGGCGAAACAGCTGGATGAAAGAGACCATCTTGGGATAAATAAAATCTTAATCATTATGATGATTGAAAGTGAAGTTATGATAATAATTAAAGTTTATTTGTCAGAAGAAGAGCACAAGCAATTCTATCCCACAGTATCGTATTATCAGCAAAGAAAGAAAAGTAATAATTTTGATATAATACAACGTAATATATGTAGATATTTATATAATATTACGGGTTTTTCTCCACTGATCAAGGGCCAGTGACCAAAGATACAAACATTACATGCCCTATCAATTACATTTCACAAGGAAAGTCATTGTAATCTGGGTAGTGTTCGCGTTTTGTGTATAAAAATGACATGTGTAAAATGTATAGCAAAATAATAATTCTGTATCACGATTCACTGATCATTTTGTTTACTTTTGAGACGCCAATATAACATGGTATTGGCGTCTCAGAATACCAGCCTCTGATTGGCTCTTGCACGAGCCCTTGCAGTTACATGGGTTCCAGGTCAAGTTCAAAAGTCGTTTGTTCAACAGCAAGATTTCTACAATTTCACCTTCAAAACACTGTAAATTACGAGATAAGAATTATTCAATCCTAAAGGTAAGGTTGGCATTGTAGTTTCCGTCAGAAATCTTATCACTCTTATCCGCTAAAAGTACAATTTTCACAATTTTTGAGGAGAGTCAAAACACGTCGCGAAAGTTGTCTCCACTCAAGCCGTGAAACCGTTGCCATAGATATACTAGGCACCTTTTGAGAATTGAAATTACGATCAGCATAAGTTTGGTGCTTCATTGTCTTCTTTCTTTTAACAATTCCCGACTTAACTGTTGAATCGCGATACAAAACTAATTATATTTCGTATTGGGCGGAGTCGCGCAGCGACGAAGCCCAGTACGAAAAATATATTTTCTTCCAACGCCGGCAATATAATTCGGTATCGGCGTCTCAAAATCGCAATTAGTTTATAGAATTAAACAAATTAAGGTATTCAGGATCTGTTGATTACCGTACCGTATTACTTCAAATCATTCGCATTGGAGGTGAGGAGCTGTAACTAGAAAACTGTATTTTGGCTTGCGACCGTTTTCTATGGCATCAGAAATGGAGGCTTTGGAAAGATTAGAAGGAATAGCCCACTTCGACGATGTTGCGCACGCTTCAGAGAACAATAGATGTGGCCCGCCAAATAGTCTGTGTGGCCCTCTAGTCTCCTTCGCAGCCGTTGTGGTCTCTGTCACGCAACGCTCTGAGCCCCAGGGCCCCAGGGCTCAGAGCGTTGCGTGACAGACCATAACGGCTGCGAAGGAGACTAGCCAGTCTCTTGTTATTCAGATGTTATGTGCATTGTTCTAGTTGCGTGCGCACCATCATCAAAGTGGGTTAAGGCCTCATGCGTGACGATATCTTGCTTTTGTGATCACCAGCAAGCCTCGCTTGTGTGTTGAGAGGAAATGTTGTGCCAAAGTGAGGCTTGCTGGTGATCACGTGACATTGGATCACGCATAAGGCCTTAGAAACAATAGATTTTGTCCCTTTAGCCTCACACCGGAGCAGTTTCATAACGAGTTTACCTGGCGAAAAAAAAAAAAGCTTTTTATTCTCCTGTGACTCAACATGGCCGTCGTGTGATAAAACCCCATTGAGGCTTTTTCAATCATTTTGACGATTTTCATGTTTCAACCAATGGGATGACAATGTGAAAACAATACAAACGTAAGACCTTGCTACATTCATTGCTGTTGAGTCCAGTACATGGATTATTACGTAAAATAACTAATGATGAGCTGTGAAACCAACTGGTGCTCTAACACGAACCAATCCTGCAATCGGATTGACTAAGCTGCACACTGTAGTTTCTGTATTAGCATAACCCAGCCGCCGTCTTTTGGCAAACTCGCCATCTGATTGGCTAGCTAGCCAGGTGCCGTCTATTATACAAATAGACTGTGTCCGACGAGGAACTATCGGCTGATAGTTGCCCCGGAAATTTGATGTTCTTAAAACAAATATATGCTCAGCGGGCACTATTATACAAATAGACTGTGTCCGTCGAGGAACTATCGGCTGATAGTTACCGCTTATATGCTAGTTTTAAGAACATCAAATTTCCAAGGGAAACTATCAGCCCATAGTTCCGAGACAAACACAGCCTATTTGTCGTTATTGTTCATCACAAAATCGTCTTCCGCTCTGAGCGGGCACTATTATACAAATAGACTGTGTCCGTCGAGGAACTATCGGCTGATAGTTGCCCGCGGAAATTTGATGTTCTTAAAACAAATATAAGCCCGAGAACGAAGTTCGAGGGCTTATATGCTAGTTTTAAGAACATCAAATTTCCAAGGGAAACTATCAGCCGCTAGTTCCGAGACAAACACAGTCTATTTGTCGTTATTGTTCATCACAAAATTGTCTTCAGCTCTCGGCGGGCACTATCGCCTGATAGTTTGCCTCCGCGGACGACAACTATCACGTCACGTGATCGCTTTTGGCCAATGAGAGCGCGCCAAAATTTTGTGGTGAACTATAACGACTGATAGTTTGCATCCGCGGACGACAAGTATCACGTCACGTGATCGCTTTTGACCAATGAGCGCGCGCCAAAATTTTGTGGTGAACTATAACGATCTATAGTCGACCGTGCGCGGGCTGCAGGCAAATATCACTTAGATAAATGCCTTTTCGCGAGTTGTTTTACAGTTTTCTCGTTCGCTAAGTTGATAGAACGGTGGCTCGGTTATGCTAAAACAATTAGACTTCTCGCCCTTGGTTTCTATTGACATTAATAGCTGACTAGGAGCTGTGCCCCTCGCCAACTATCTGTCGATAGAAACCTCGAGGTCTTAAATATAACAAATTAATTTAAATTTAAAAAATCAATTAGTACTGTAAAATTTAAATAAAATTCACAACTATTTTTCAGAAAGCCTAGTATCGTCGTAAACTTGTTCTAAAACTTAGTAGTCGTTCAGTTCGAGATCCCTCTCTGCTCTGTCATTTTCTTTCTTCATCCGTGTCAAATCTATCAACTCCTGCTTTTGATGCTCAATTACTTTATTCAAAGCCACAAGATCCTTAGCCATAGCAATGCTCTTGGCTTTCAACCTCTCCACCTCGTTTTCCATCCTAAGAGATGCCTCTGTGCTGTCTTTCTTGATTTTCTCAGCATCATTAACTATATCCACAAGGTGCTTTGTTTCCTTCATGCCTTCAAAAGATCTCCTACGACTCAAGAGTGGACTAGTTGGGTTTCTTGCACGACCGGTGTCGAGGATACCGCGGGAGTAATCACTGGGGTGTTCGGTCCAGGCTCTTCTCCCGCAGTATCGTGGTTCGTTGCTGTTTTGTATCTCATCTAGCTTCTCCCGCGCTTTTTGATGCAAGACATCAGTCTCGTAGAGGTAGTCTGTGATTTCGTCTTGCACCTCTTGTAGTTCGCGCACATCTTCTCTTCGTTTCCCGTTGCGCATGCGCTTTGCCAAGGCCAGGGACCTGGTAACGAATAGACCAACTTCATTTCAACGAACTTATTTTAAAGATATTTTCTCATTTTTGGTCAAACGTGATATAAACCATATTTAAAGCCAGACCGAACTTTGTTGGATGAAGATGTGGGATGGCGGCCAAATGCTATCAAACATTTGATATAGAACAAAAGTAAACTTATCCAACATTTGATCAAGCAGAACATGTTGGTCCATGTTGATGACAAACTATCGAACAATGTTGGTCCAACATGGGATGACAAGCTATTGAACAATGTTGGTCCAACATGGGATGACAAGCTATCGAACAATGTTGGTTCAACATGGGATGACAAACTATTGAACAATGTTGGTTCAACATGGGATGACAAACTATCGAACAATGTTGGTCCAACATGGGATGACAAACTATTGAACAATGTTGGTTCAACATGGGATGACAAACTATCGAACAATGTTGGTTCAACATGGGATGACAAACTATCGAAAAATGTCGGTCCAACATGGGATGACAAACTATTGAACAATGTCGGTCCAACATGGGATGACAAACTATCGAACAATGTTGGTCCAACATGGGATGACAAACTATTGAACAATGTTGGTCCAACATGGGATGACAAACTATTGAACAATGTTGGTCCAATATGTGATGACAAACTATTGCACAATATGTTGGATCCAGCCGCGTTATTGTTCGATAGTTTGGTCAGGGCTTTTGACTACAGGTCTGTAACATGTCCAGTCAGCCAGTTATAACTCTTCAAAAGAAATCTATCCGTATTATTACACACTTTAGCTTTGATACTCATACTGCTCCTATATTTAAGAAATTGGAAATATTGAAATTTATTGATACTATATTTCTCCAGAATGCTTTATTCCTTGATCGATTTCATCACGGACTGCTTCCTACAGCATTTGATAACTTTTTTGAACTGATCTTTCAGCAAGATCGAATTATTTTATACCTCAAATAAGAACGAATTACGGAAAATTCAATTTGCGCTATAAAGGAACTCTGATTTGGAATCCAATAAAAGAAGAAATAAAAAAAGCTAGGTAAGCAGCCCTTTAAGGTAAAGATTAAATGCGACCTTGTAAATAGTATTCGTCTCTAATCTGATATTACTACTTCCGGTCCATAGCCTCTCTGTACCATTAATTATAATGCCGTAGAACTAATAGTCAGTTGTGGTGCATTTTAGTAATCAACAATGGTTTATTTAGCTGCCTGAACCAGTGATTACCAGAGACTATTCCATCTATTCGTTGAACGCGCCCTAGTGTATCCTGAATATCATATGTCAATAAGTGTTTGTAGCTTACAGTGAATACAGCCACTGGAATACTGAATGCATCCTGAATATCATATGTCAGCAAGTGTTTGTAGCTTACAGTGAATACAGCCACTGGAATACTGAATGTATCCTGAATATCATATGTCAGCAAGTGTTTGTAGCTTACAGTGAATACAGCCACTGGAATACTAAATGTATCCTGAATATCATATGTCAGCAAGTGTTTGTAGCTTACAGTGAATACAGCCACTGGAATACTGAATGCATCCTGAATATCATATGTCAGCAAGTGTTTGTAGCTTACAGTGAATACAGCCACTGGAATACTGAATGTATCCTGAATATCATATGTCAGCAAGTGTTTATAGCTTACAGTGAATACAGCCACTGGAATACTGAATGTATCCTGAATATCATATGTCAGCAAGTGTTTATAGCTTACAGTGAATACAGCCACTGGAATACTAAATGCATCCTGAATATCATATGTCAGCAAGTGTTTGTAGCTTACAGTTTTTAGCCACTGGAATACTAAATGCATCCTGAATATCATATATCAGCAATTAAGTGTTTGTAGCTTACAGTGAATACAGCCACTGAAATACTGAATGTATCCTGAATATCATAATTATGTCAGCAAGTGTTTGTAGCTTACAGTGAATACAGCCACTGGAATACTAAATGTATCCTGAATATCATATTTATGTCAGTAAGTGTTTGTAGCTTACAGTGAATACAGCCACTGGAATACTGAATGTATCCTGAATATCATATGTCAGCAAGTGTTTATAGCTTACAGTGAATACAGCCAATGGAATACTAAATGTATCCTGAATATCATATGTCAGCAAGTGTTTGTAGCTTACAGTGAATACAGCCACTGGAATACTGAATGTATCCTGAATATCATATGTCAGCAAGTGTTTGTAGCTTACAGTGAATACAGCCACTGGAATACTGAATGTATCCTGAATATCATATGTCAGCAAGTGCTTGTAGCTTACAGTGAATACAGCCACTGGAATACTAAATGTATCCTGAATATCATATGTCAGCAAGTGTTTGTAGCTTACAGTGAATACAGCCACTGGAATACTGAATGTATCCTGAATATCATATGTCAGCAAGTGTTTGTAGCTTACAGTGAATACAGCCACTGGAATACTAAATGTATCCTGAATATCATATGTCAGCAAGTGTTTGTAGCTTACAGTGAATACAGCCACTGGAATACTAAATGTATCCTGAATATCATATGTCAGCAAGTGTTTGTAGCTTACAGTGAATACAGCCACTGGAATACTAAATGTAATATCCTGAATATCATATGTCAGCAAGTGTTTGTAGCTTACAGTGAATACAGCCACTGGAATACTAAATGTATCCTGAATATCATATGTCAGCAAGTGTTTGTAGCTTACAGTGAATACAGCCACTGGAATACTGAATGTATCCTGAATATCATATGTCAGCAAGTGTTTGTAGCTTACAGTGAATACAGCCACTGGAATACTGAATGTATCCTGAATATCATATGTCAGCAAGTGTTTGTAGCTTACAGTGAATACAGCCACTGGAATACTAAATGTATCCTGAATATCATATGTCAGCAAGTGTTTGTAGCTTACAGTGAATACAGCCACTGGAATACTAAATGTATCCTGAATATCATATGTCAGCAAGTGTTTGTAGCTTACAGTGAATACAGCCACTGGAATACTAAATGTATCCTGAATATCATATGTCAGCAAGTGTTTGTAGCTTACAGTGAATACAGCCACTGGAATACTGAATGTATCCTGAATATCATATGTCAGCAAGTGTTTGTAGCTTACAGTGAATACAGCCGGCACTGGAATACTAAATGTATCCTGAATATCATATGTCAGCAAGTGTTTGTAGCTTACAGTGAATACAGCCACTGGAATACTAAATGTATCCTGAATATCATATGTCAGCAAGTGTTTGTAGCTTACAGTGAATACAGCCACTGGAATACTAAATGTATCCTGAATATCATATGTCAGCAAGTGTTTGTAGCTTACAGTGAATACAGCCACTGGAATACTAAATGTATCCTGAATATCATATGTCAGCAAGTGTTTGTAGCTTACAGTGAATACAGCCACTGGAATACTGAATGTATCCTGAATATCATATGTCAGCAAGTGTTTGTAGCTTACAGTGAATACAGCCACTGGAATACTAAATGTATCCTGAATATCATATGTCAGTAAGTGTTTGTAGCTTACAGTGAATACAGCCACTGGAATACTGAATGTATCCTGAATATCATATGTCAGCAAGTGTTTATAGCTTACAGTGAATACAGCCAATGGAATACTAAATGTATCCTGAATATCATATGTCAGTAAGTGTTTGTAGCTTACAGTGCAAAATGTGCCTGAACCAGGGATTTTCAGAGATTATCATTATTCCGGGAATACGGCTATTCGCACGTACGTGCCCTCAGTGTCATTGTAAATGCTGTTCCATTAACCAATCCTAGTGCTTGTTATGTTGGTAGTATTTAAAGAAATGAATTAGAACGCTCGTTGCATAATTTATACTGTCGTAATTCCATTTAAATATGGTTATAATATTATGATCCAGTTTAGATAGCCTGAATTTCAGCCGTCTGCTCTGGGTTCGTTCCTCCCGAGAGAGACGTCTGAATTCAATAGCCGCTAATGCCGTCCAGTGACGTCACTACCAGAAAACCTGGTAGTGATTTTTGATTGGTTCATATTCTATAATTTCGCATAATTATCATAATTAGCAGCCGAGGAGTCGGCAGGATTCACTTTGGACTCGCGATTGTTGATCGTTGAGTTTCAGTGGAGTGATTGTCTTTGGCAAAGACCTTGAATTCGTAAGGAAAACATCTGGAAATGGATTGAAAGACCGGCCGACTAACCTGTAAACATGTACATTTTATCGCGTCGCGTCTGCGGGGTTGTTGACAATCGATTATTTGTTCACACTCGCAGTGGTAAAGAATGTCGCTACTCTATTCAAGGAAATGTTCTTTCCCGTAAATGAGTCTTCGTATTTCATCGAAAATTCTCCATTATCCTTTCATGTTTTTCTACTTTTCTGTTGCATCATTTACATAGGTAATATCTCGTAGCCGTGTCGATTCGAACGGCAGATCGCGAGACATGTACAAAGATCAACGGAAAGACAAAGATCAACTGTACTTTGCCTCCAAATATAATATAACGATTTGTTGCTTCGGAAAGGCTTTCACAACATAAGAGGCACTTGAGAAGCAAATGGATGGAGATATATAATATAGGTAAGACTTTTATTTTGGTCGGCATAATCTCAAATAAATATTTCTCACGAACTTTTACTACCGCCGTGACAGTTTTATTTGCATAAGTTAAATTGTTAATCCGCCTTGACGTCACTGGACGGCATTAGCCGCTATTGAATTCAGACGTCTCTCTCGGGAGGAACGAACCAGAGGAGACGGCTGAAATTCAGGCTACAGTTTAGATTGTTTGTGAAAATATGACAGAAGATCAATTTGATGGTTTTCTTTGAATGAATTAAAAATGAGAGTTATGGAAAGTGAATTTGCATAATTCTGTTCGTTATAAATCCGAAATGATCCAAAAACATTTAAAAAAGCTGCATAAATTTAATTGATGACTGCGAATAGTGCAAGATTGCAACTGCATTTGCTTAATTTTTTTTCTAGGGATCTTGTTAAAAGAGCGGTCTAGTTTGAGTACACTACATAGCTTAGTTAATAGTCCAAATGGAACGATCGTGAATTATCTTACTGTAGAATTTTGATAAAATGAAAAAAAATTGGCCAAATATGCACAATTTTAGGTCTAATAAATTCTTTACATACCTGAAAGTTAACGCACTATTAAAGGACACTGTCGATCAAATTGAACTTACGAGTTTCTTTAAAACAAAAGTACAAAAATAATACCCTAAGATAGACTGAAGAGAAATACCATGTGAATGTCCTGCTTTTCATTATTTTTGGATAATTAAAGTGGATTACAAAAGCTTATTCTGGAAACTATATTTCGGTAGTTATGTTTGGCCTTGGTAATTTGAGAGTGATTGAGCAACTGCCGTAGACACGTCCATGAGTCAAAAAAAGAATAATATGAACAAACCTGCCGATTGAACTGTGTAGAATCTGCAGCTCATCTCTCCAGTCAAGAAATACAATCAGCTTTTCTTCCAAAGTTAAATTCTCAGGTTGAGGCATCGAATTCTTGTTTTCTCGTACGAAAAGGCTCTCCTCGATTCTATCCTGTAACTCCTCAAGTTCATTAGCTAACCTATCTCGCTTTTTCTTCCTTCTTCTCTTGCTGCGAAGCCAAGAACCTAGCACGCTCTGGATTCCGTTTATATCCTCGTGTAATCGCGTGTAGTCGGACATTAGGTGGTTTGTGAGAACCGGACATGACCATCCATTGCCATAACCACAACTCATTTCTATAAACGCTGTGAGCTGACTAGAAAAGTATCAAATGAAGATATAGAGTATATTCAGCACAATGTGTACACATACCCGAAGCTAGCCAAACTAACATACAAGGCAGATGTTTTAGTTTTATTTGTGTGAATCAATTTGACAACAAGAAATATTATCTCAATTAGATATTGTGTTGCATGAATTAGTTAATATTATATTGTGTATAGAGCCAATAACACATTTGCTAACCAAACAAGTATTTTAAATTATATTTTATTAACGAATTTGTACATTCTAGATATTTAGTATGATAATTATGATGAAAAGCATTGTTTTGGGGAATTTATCGCCATTGGTCTACTAACAAAAATATTTTGGGATTCAACCAATGCTGCGAGAATGTTCAAATTATAAAAACATCCGCAAACATTAGGGACATTTATACGAGACGAAGTTAGCTGCAGCTTATCTCAAGCCGCGAACAAAAAATGTGCTATTTATACGAGGCGCGAACTTAACTCTTTTTGACCCATAAAATAAAATACTTTATTTACGTGTTTAGTCTCAGACTGACCATATAAGGGGTCTGCTAATTCCTAGGTCGAATTAGAATTGGGGTTGTTTTTTGTGGAGGAAGGAACTGAACTGGAGAACCCGGAGGAAAACTTTCGGAGCAAGGTCGAGATAGCAACAAACTTAACTCACGTATAGCGCCGTGTTGCGGGAATCGAGCTCGGGTCAAAGAGGTGAGAGGCGAAGCACTTAATCTAACCTGACTTTCGAGCGCCTGAAACTCAGGTTACACTTAATCACACGAACCAACGCTTGCGGCTTAGGTAAGCCGCAGCTAACTTCCTTTCGTATAAATGGACCTATTGTTAGTGAACAATGGTATATAACTGATCAACTAAAGTCGATTGACGTATGCCAACCGCCGTGGAAAGCGAGTAGCAGCTGACGTTTCGAGCGCTAGCCCTTCGTCAGAGCAAAAGTTAGTGAACTCGGTTAATAGGCAATGTCGGGTATTTGCACCATCACTAGTGAGAAGCTCAAAATCGCATTTAGACATTCAGAAGAGACTACCTATAAGTATTAAAGTGAAAGTATAGAGAGAAACTCATCTGTCTACAAATTGTAGAAATGTGATCATTAAAAGCAAGTTTATTGTCGATGTTCATTCCAAAAATATCAATAGAGCTATTTACAGGGAAAGAAAATTGGTAATGTGTGGCGCCCAATATCGTGGCCTGGTGTTTGTTCTCATTTACGACCTTTCCATTATCACGGTACCAGGTATTACCGACGTGTACATCGCCTATTAGACGAGCATCCAGAGCGACAGGATCAACATCTGAATCGTATAATTGGTAATGTGTGGCGCCCAATATCATGGCCTGGTGCTTCTTCTCATTTACGACCTTTCCATTATCACGGTACCAGGTATTAACAACTTGCACATCGCTTATTAGACGAGCATCCAGAGCGACAGGATCAACATCTGAATCGTATAATTGGTAATGTGTGGCGCCCAATATCATGGCCTGGTGCTTGTTCTCATTTACGACCTTTCCATTATCACGGTACCAGGTATTAGCGACTTGTACGTCGCTTATTAGACGAGCATCCAGAGCGACAGGATCAACATCTGAATCGTATAATTGGTAATGTGTGGCGCCCAATATCATGGCCTGGTGCTTCTTCTCATTTACGACCATTCCATTATCACGGTACCAGGTATTAGCGACTTGTACGTCGCTTATTAGACGAGCATCCAGAGCGACAGGATCAACATCTGAATCGTATAATTGGTAATGTGTGGCGCCCAATATCATGGCCTGGTGCTTCTTCTCATTTACGACCATTCCATTATCACGGTACCAGGTATTAATAACTTGCACATCGTTTATTAGACGAGCATCCACAGCGACAGGATCAACATCTGAATCGTATAATTGTTGGTCTATTATTTATCTTTATGTCGATATTCACTTGCCTTTTCCTTGTTGATTTTATGATCATAAAATTCGTAATTGTAAAGTTTATTGATAACTTTTTTGTCACACCATTCCTTAACTTTTATTAGTTCAGAATTTACTAAAGTGTCTAGGTCAGAGGCATTACGAGATGAGGTGAATACATTTGTATCATCAGCGAAGATTCTAAAGGAGAATATTTTTGACGAATGTAGAAGATCATTAATTTATATAAAAAACAGTAGTTGTCTCAAGGAGGACGTTTGAGGAATACCACTTTTGCTGACTCAGCATTGTCTATAGAAACGTACTGTTGTCTATTTGTCAAATAGTCGGTAAATGATGCTAATACCATATTTTTCCATTTTCTCTATTAAAAATTTAGTTATTAACAGTATCAAATGCTTTTGATAAATCTAAAATTACACCACACGTGACTAAGTTATTGAATATTGTCAATCGCTTTTTAAAGATTATCAGTAATTTCAGTTATTGCTTGTGCGGTAGATCTTCCCTTTCTAAATCTAAACTGGTATTTATTTAATATTTGGTGGTTTTCAATGTAATGGATCAGTTGTTTGTAGACAAGCTTTTTAAAGATTTGATTGAGTGATGATAGTGTGGATATCGGGTCAAAATTTCTTCTGTGTAGAGTTGAGCATCGAGGTACAATAATTACTACTCTGAAATTCCTGAAAATTGATCAAGACAAAGGCCCAAGCCAAATACTCTACGTACTTATTTAGATAACCATGCAGTAGAGATGCATTTATACACAGGCGGTAACTAAAGCTCTGTAAGTGGCAACTTGCGGTATATTAAATACTCCGAAGCGTCGTCAGTATGTCTTCTTGTTGTCCCAGTTCTTGGAAAGCGGTACTAATCACTAATGACACACTTCCTTCTGTCTTCAGTGACTGCCTTAAATTGTATATTGGTGTCTGTGCCTCGTATTTCTTGACCAATGCAACACAATACTTCATCTCCTGTACGTATCTACCGGGCCGTTAGTCATAATAAGCAATGCCATGTATCCTAACCAGCGACTAACTCAGCTTTGGCCGATCAGTTCCATCCTTTCCAGGCAAAGGTATTAACCACCCCTTGATCAGCCATCGATCCAGTTCTATTAACATCCGCAGCTTTCTCCTCGGCTTTTCTTGTCAGTCTGTCGATCATCTTCTCACCTTCCTCCTCGTCAAACTCTTTAGGCTCGACGGCTACATTTCTCTCGACTGGCTTCTGTTTTCTTTCATTACGATTAGCATAATCCCGTACGAACAGCCGCTCCACCATATCGCTGATTTCTTTTCCCGATGCCTTTTGGTGTCCCATCAGGAAATCAGGATTTCTATCTTTAGGATGTGTTATTGTTCCCCAGGGTTTTTTCGCCATGATGGACGTCCTAGATGAGATCGCTCCTAGGTACGGTTTTCATGATTAATCGCTTGGCAACCAGATCAATTGTCCAGCTTCAGACAATTTGCATTTCAAAGGTTTAATCTCTCAGACAGCACTGTCATTTCACTGTCCAATATTGCATACTCTATTGGTCAGAGAAGCACAGTGTCGAGTGGAGGTAAGCAAAGCACTTAACATTTCTTAACCCTTGAACTTTCTCAATTCAGAGGTACTGAGAGCAGTAAAAAGAATAGAACCATATTCTGATTATTGAACTTCAAAACAATAATTGGATGCATATAATTATATAAGATTCACCTCATTAGGTCTGTTATGTATTTAGTGTTTATGATCTCTTATTATTTTGTTCTACTGTAAAGAAATCATTTCATTCATTTTGACTGTGACGGGATGTGCTTTTATTTACTACTTTCCAGCGTTTTTAACATTTTAAAATCGTTAACGATAAGGCTAGCGTTGTGTGACGACCTCAAGGTGAAGGTCTGTGGGGCCGGAGCGGAGGGGGAATGAGGAGAGAGGAAGAGGAGGTGAGGGCTACGATTGGTATATTTCCTCTTGGGATACAGAAAAACAGAAATACATTACTCAAGGAAAATTCAGGTGGTCTAAAATGGACAACAAACAGGCAAGCTGACTAGGTCATCCAGTTTAACAAATCACTCATTGACAAAAAGAAAAAGACTTCTCTTCGCAAACGTTTTGAAAATAGAGAATTTTCGTATCGGGAGCCTAGAGCCGTTAAAGGGATGTATAACAACCTTCGTTGCCTCTCCCAATCTTGCTGTAGTACCGTTCTCTGCGATGGGTGGATTCCTGGGGATGAAATTTTATGTATAAACCAGAGGGGATGGGACACATGATAAAGTGCCGGGTAGGTATGTAATGGGGGCCAGACCGAACCCAGTTCTACGAGAAAAAAACGGAGAACAAGGTATCTCCACAACCCGGGTTTCCACGTTATTGTGGGTATATACTTCATGGTAGTGTTTCGTTCCATATGAGTGCCCTGCATAATTATTTTCTCTACTGTTTTACGGTATTATGCAGGGAGACTATATGGAACGAAACACTACCATGAAGTATATACCCACAATGTGAACCCAAAGCCGGATTTTGATTATTGTGTGATCGTCATAACTCGGAATTCAACATATAGGAGTGATTGCAATCCTAGCCTGAAATACAGCCGCCGCCTCAGCTCGTTCCAGGGTCCAAAACTCGCGCGGTCACAACACGAAAAAGAGGCCGGTAGTCCTCTGGAATGTTGAGGTTCAAATATTAGCAGGAGGTGTGAAACTTGTTGAACATGATTGTTTAGTTGAAAAATGTTGCTAATCTGTCCTCGTTTATCCTTCAGTGCATTTCACAATCTCCCCGGGCGTTTCAATTTCAACATTCCAGAGGACCTACCAGCCTCGTTGATATGCTAGTTACCTGGGCCGGGTTGTTCAAAGCCTAATCCAGGGTTAATTTCCATGACAACCAATAGGTTCTGTGCAAAGTTAATCCAGGATTAACACTAATCGGGCTTCGAATAACCGGGCCCAGGACGTATGCATAGGGTCTATACAATATTTTTATTCACTCAAGCTAATTAGAGAGAAATTTTCAGTATACAAACTTAGACATTTCTTTTGCTAGAGTTGGTAAACCTGAAAAAACCATGAGGTTTATCTAGTCAGGTCAGACTCTAACCGAAGAGAGTCGCAGCTCGCTGATCGCCGCTTCAAGAGAGAGGACAGCCGCGGAGAAAGAGCCGCGAAGTGGCGATCGCTGATCATGGTTATGAGCCCATGGTTATTACCTCCTGCCTATGCAGTATATACGAGGAGTGGACAAAATCTTGTTTTGCCACTATGTGATGCGCAGTTTATGCTGATCACTGTAGTTAGTATTGTGCTTGGCTTTTAAAATCGAATGCATCGCACTAGAACACAACAATAGTTCTTCATTCAACTTTATTAATAAATGGCTAAGCTAAAACATAATCACTTTCACTCAGTAGAAAAAAAATATTAAACAACATGCACGATTATCTTTCAGGTTAACGTTAGCTAAACAGCACATAGATATTTTAACCGATACGTAGAATTTTATAACTGAGATATCAGTAAAAGAAAAAATTGTTACAATTATAATGAATAGTCATCAGAAGATATAAAGTTTAAAACAACAGTGAAGCTCATTAATACTGACGTTTTCATGTGCTCCCTTACTCCTAAGTCGTCGAAAGCTTATGACAATGTTGTTATGAAATGTAAAAATGTTTGTATATCTAAGCTACTCTTGAAACGGAAGAGAAATAAATAATTCACTAATGTGGTATCTCAGATTCATATGCAAAGTCCTATCTTCAGTTGAAGTGAAACACAATACGATTTTGATCCAACTCAAGGGCTTTCTTCGCCACACAATATAGCCTGATAATTCTTCCCATGCCAAGCATACGAGTTCAGTACATTCCCCCATTGCTTCCTATGCGTTCCAAGTCGCGATCTATCTGGTGTTTTGGGCAAGTTGTCCTCTTTGTTAGCCAGCCTAGCAACCATTGCTTGGATGCCACTCTTGTCTAGCTCTCGCTCGACCTCGGCTTTCCGTTGCTTCGTTCTTGCTTTACTTGCCGAGGGATCTCTTCTAGGCTGACTGAGCCGCTCAACAGCGCTTTCGACTTCATCAGCATTCAATTTCTGATAGCCTAGCTCAAACGGCGGCTTCTCTATCGTCCCCCAAGGCCGTTTAGTTACTGGCATTGTGGACGAAGTTAGTGTTAATATTCACAGCCCACTCGCATCCAGTAGATCGTGTAAATATATCCCCAAATATTCTCACACGGTGCCGTAGCCACAAAATATGAATTATTGAGGACGAGGTGCCGGTTTCACAACAGGAAGTCGAGCAATTTTTTTGTGGCGATGAAAACGCTAGAAGTTCTGCTGGACTCTGTGAAAATATATAGCTACGTCACGCTACACTTGACTAGTCACGTAACTACATCGTGACCAAAGGTTCGCACTTTGTGATCTGTCGTCAATCTTGCCTGCACTTGAATAGAAGATGGTGCACAAGCTCACTAGAATCTTCTGAATTCATTGCGGAAGAGAAAAAAAGATTATTCTCCAGACTGAATGTTTTAACAGAAGTTCACACTCGACAAATTACCCGCACAAGTGTTTGAAGTAACTTGAAGGTGCTAACAAAGTCGGGAATTTAGTTTGACCTCATACAATAAGGCAAATATACATAGAAAACAAAAGACTCAGCCTTTCAATTATTAGCACGTTATTACCACATGTATATTGAGCAGCACACTTATTAGCACTGCATACAGATACGAAAGTAAGGACAATCACGGGGAAGACTACAGGTGGTTATGAAGCTCCGGTTAAGAGTTCCGAGTACAACAAGCTTAGAGTAAGAGTTCAAAGAAAGCTATCCGCCTGATGAATTTACATGGAAACACTAGAACCTGAGCAGCACGAACAATAACGAGAAAATAACCACAACTGAAGAACAAGGGAGCTCCTTACAACAACAATTCTAAAGCTTTCAGAGGGGCGCGGCGAAATATGTCTTGGAATTATGTGGACTATGTAAAATACCCGAAGTCACCAAAAATTGGACATAGGAAGGTACCAAAAGACGAAATGGAGAAAATAGTTGAACGATTAAACGTAAACAAGGTTTACCACGAGGGCGGTGGGCCTGTCCCTCAGGAGAACGGCAAGAAACTCACTCGGGAAGAAGTCGGACAACTTCTTGAAAGAATCGCTGACAAACATGTGAATTTGAAGATGACTCCCGATCGACAGAGGATAGGTGCTGACAATTATTTTAATGCTTGGAAGGCGAATGATATCCTGCACAATGTATGGAGGAGTTACTAGTAGTTTCATTCAGAGTCCTCTGGCGCCTTAAACTGAACTTTACCATTAAAATTACTCATTTATATGATCATTGTCTTGAACACTTCTTTGTCTTGGACGGTTTATTTTACATACTGTAGTATTGATATTTTTCAAATGTTTTTATATAATGTTATTTCATCGGTGATTCAAAGAGTGATGCTTTTTGACTCTTAACTGAAAGATCAAATCTATGCTGTCATATTAATTGTCAAAAAATATACTGTGAAACGGACAAACACACTTTCACAGGTCATCATGAAATCATCGTCACAAACTAACTCGGCAAAGCCGGTCAGCCAACAAAGAATATCGCTCACTGCACTCGAGTCGATCTTAATGTAAATGATATCGAGGTTATGTGTTCTCTTTCTTTGACAATTGTGTTGGCCACATTATGACATCATGTAACTACCCTGGTGTTTGTGGATCTTTTCGTTCTTGGTAGTTGTTGAAGATTATTTTACATTTCTTTGTGAGTCAAGTTTGAATAACTTCTTTTTCATTTACCATTTCAATTAATATATTTCTAGAGTGTTCAAGTTCTGGAAAAAAAACACTTTCGTTCCTTGATACTTGTTCTGTGTGTGTGAAAACTCATGTTCATTCAAATTCACTTGCTGTAGAACTAATATCCAATGTAGATATTTATGACAACGAGAAGTCCGAAGACTATAGCAAAGCTGATACATCTATAGTGTAATACTCTAGCAATGGTACTACGGCCGGCTAGAAAAGCGCTCGGACTAGAATGCAGCCATGCATTGCTAGAGTATAACACTGTAATCTTCGGACTTCTGCTGTAGTCTTCTCATTGTCATTTATCTTTTATAATGAGCTGGTTAGGTCATACCTCTGATCTGGTGATCCTTTTGTACGATTTTCGCACACGTATATCATGCTGATTCTAGATATTTATGATACAAATAATGATATCCGTTTTAAAACGAAACATCTAAAGTTCACTAGTGTGTTTTGCAAGAATTTATCTTTGTAGATTTTCATTTTCCAAAATTATATTTCCCTATACGATAACAGAAAAGTTATATCAATACGTGACTAGTGCATGCTGCTGTTTATTTTAGCTTTATTATTTGGTTTCCTTCTCGTAAATACTTCAATCGAGATATTTGCCAGTATCATGTAGAAACAGATCGATAAGATCACACTAATCCTGGAGATTTCAATTACATTTGACTTTCTTATTTTATTGTTTATCCGTTAAGGCATTAAAGAACAAAACGCTTCACAAACGTGATTACAAAGATGCCAGATTACTCCATAAAAGATACTCAAATATGTTCAACAACAGCGTGAATGAGACTGGTATGTTTAATTACTTGGTTTACTTTGTGTAAAATAACCAATCACAGGTAGCTCTCAAATGCTTAGCAAATCGCGCCAGGGGGTAAAGTTAACTATTAAACTCCATAAACAAGTGCAAGTTCGCACACACTGGCGGTGAATTAAAGTGAAAATAATCAGCATCTACATCTTAAATGGACCATCATTGCATGTCTAAATCCAGTTTACAACTCAGATGACAACATTGAGGGTTTAATGTGCTGTGAAAAGTAAGAGTTAATTAGTCACAAAGTAAACGAGCTGGCCTGAATGCTTTCAGTGAATGTATTCAAGTACGTTAAGCACGCTTTTGTGTTGGGACGTTAATTGTCTGTGAAAAGGTTGCGAACTGCACTTGCGCTGTGGACCAGTGTTAATCCTTGATGGGAAATCAAGACAAAACCTGGCCAATCAGAGCAGCTTTTGCCGGAGGTAAGAATGGAGCAGCAGCAACTTTGATAGCAGAGCAATCGCCTGCTGGTGTCAACAGCGTACACAAAACCCTCGTACAGTACAGGCTAGCAGAGCTATTGAATTGCAATGTCGTGGATAAATAGCAATTACATCAAGTATCCCGATAGTAAAATGAGTTTAGGACACAAGAAGGTCCCTAAGAATGAAGCAGAAGCAATTGTAGGCAGACTGTATGTTGTTAAGAACAACAACGATGAAGAAAAACAGAGACAAAAGCCAAACGTTGAGCGTCAAATGACTAAAGAGGAGATCGAGCAGATGCTTGGTCGCTTAACAGATAAGGATAAAAATCTGGAGAAAACGCCGGATAGGAACAGAACTGGTTCCAATAAACAAATGGGGATTGTGAACACATATGCTTGGACTCATGGAGAGATCATGAGAAATCATATACGATCCGGAGATGGCAACTTCTACTGAGTACATGTCAGTTTTACGTCTTGTATTTTCGGTTTTAGGTGTTAAAAGTAACTTGATGACCTACCCCAACTTTAACAGCCGCAGGAAAATATGCAAATGTTACGAATACCATTAGGGAAGAGACTTACTGTGCATATAACTTATTCTAATGATAGTCTGAAGTCTTAGATGGAATTAAAAGACTGTGAATGGTATACTGCTTTCCGCGTGTTGTTATCTGGCTCTCAATCGTGAGACAATTACATTAAGAAATCACACAGATGTCTGATTGAGCTGAAGCTCAACCTGGTCTTCAGTAGGACATTGTAGTACCAGGAAGATATTATTAAAGACCATGTAGAAAACCAAAGTGTATTCTACTTTGTTCAGTACACGTGATCCCGGAGAAGTACAATGGACTAGTTCCGGGACTAGTACGTTCATGTTTGAATTTTTTTTTTTACCAAATTGTATTTAGAGATGCTTTTAGCAGTAAGTGCTGACCTTGGTGAGACAGAGGTGACTGATACTGAAATAAAACAGTGTTCAAAAGTAACTGACGACCGGTGTTTGACATTTGGGGCATTTGAGGTATTTTGTAGGTCAAAAGGCGTGTAATTAATCACGATTCTTTGAGCACTGTTGTTGTGAAGTAGTTTAGACGGCACAATTTCGTTTGACCTTCGTGATAAAACTATCGAACAAGATACAATATAGTGCCTATATTTCACAGAACCAGTGAATCGAAGTATTCTTCGATAGAACTGTCAGCTGGGTTCAAAAGCATCGTATTTGTTCTTCGACACCAGAGCGGCGGGATTTCGTATCAATGGGCAGGTTATATACGGCAATGACTTACAGCACGGTTACTGTATAGCATGCCATCACGTTGAAATGGAGTATTTATTGATTGGCCACTAATTACATTTACAAAAAGGAATGAAATATGAAATAAAGTAAAGAAAAACTAGCGGCGAGGAGGTCTAAAAAGAAACAATAGGCTTGTCACAAATAAACGTGCTCCACTGTGCTTGCAATACTATATGGAGGGAAATGCCCTGGAGCAAGTATCTTTGTGTGAGGCAGACCTCTGACCTCAGTTGGAGAGAACATACTGAAAAGGTGTCATGTAAAGGTAACAAAACACTGGGAATTATACGGCGCACTCTGAAAGTCTGTACCCCCGAGGTAAAAGAGAAGGCCTATCAAACACTGGTTAGGCCCCAACTGGAGTATGTCTCCAGTGTTTGGAATCCCTAAACGGACAGAGACGTACAAAAAATCGGGCAAGCCCAAAAGAGAGCTGCACGCTTTGTGAGATTTGATTACAGTCGGTCAACAAACTCTCAAGACCTAGTTTATGACCTCGGGTGGGACTCTCTAGAGAACAGGAGGCTACTATATCAAAGTATGGTTACTTTCTATAAAATTAGGAATGGTTTAGTTGACATAGAGTTGCCATTATGTGTAAAACAGGCATCTAGATCATGCAAGCCCTATGCTTATCTCCAACCTCATGTAAACGTACGTTACTAGCTTACAGCTACTCTCCTTTTGTTCGAGCCATTCATGCCGTTTGTAACAAACTTACTGAGCCAGTGGTCCTTGCATCTGGCATAAAACAATTTCAGACACTAGCGCTCTCAGAAATACGTATAACGAGCCCACCTGCCCATCTAAAGAGACTATAAACTCTTGATGACCATTACTTTTCATTTTCTTTAATTTCAACTACACTTGCACTACAAGTATATCTATTATTAAGTCTTACTTTAACGCCATTTTTAGAGCGATTTCACTCATTTAATTTATTGCCCTCACTCGCACTTGCACTCTCCCAGTATTAGTTCACGCTAATTGGGAGTAAACATTCTAAGTTCTAAATGGTTTCCCCATTAGTTTGTCCTTCGGCTGATGCAACCAAATTACAAAGTTACGGTACAGTAAGTTACAGTACGGGCAATGTTACGGTACGGTTACGGTGCAGATATACGATCTGGCCGTATTTTTGTTCCACTCAAATCAGTCCGCGGCTCAAAGCAGTGTGGCAGGGATCTGCCACTTTCAGTACCTGTAGTTTGAGCTGGTATTTTTCTGTGTGCAGGTAGTTGTTGATTTAGATTAAGGCAGCGTGCGTGCCAAATGAGAGTGGAAGTGCGTGTTTTGAGCGGATATTTTAAAAGAAACAGCAAACATTTGATCTGTTTGTTGACAAATCCTTAAACACCAACTGGTCATTCTAAAAAAGGGTTTCTGCACTTGCTCCTCTCCTGTCCACGCAATTTTAAAATTGTGATTGGCCGCACGTTTTAAGAAATTATGTTCATTCGGCGTCATAAAAAGCCTAATTCTAAAGTTTGGCCTTTCTTTTGGTTCGCTAGAACTGGCAAATTTAACAAATTTTCTCGGAAGATAGATAGATAAAGGTTTTTGTCCAGTAGTGTAGCCTTTCGCATTACTGCAACAATAGCTATCAAGACTCCTGTTCCTGGCCTGCTGCCCATACAATGTTTTGGACGAATGAGCTGATTCTCCGTCATCTTACATGTTCTATTAAACTGGTGACCCCTTATCCGCCAGCGCGTATAACATAAGCATTCCTGACAGCTGATTTTGTGAAGATTTCTAATTCATTTCCATAGAATTTCTTAGCACTTTGATTGTGTAATATTTGAAGTGGTCATGTCAGACAGCAATCGATTTTTTATTGCTTCAACAATAACAGACTAATAGTTTACACAACGCTACCGGTATTCACCAACAACACGCTTTTCCACTAACATTTCTGACATGCGCCAAGTGCATGTCAATTTTTATTAAAACTGGCAATTTTAGACACAACAAGAGGCCCTGAGTGGCCTTAACTCGGGTCATCTATAGCATGTACTGCATGGAGTTCTAGCATAATTTTGTATCAACATGGTTTGTGCTAGAGTATAGCCAGAGAATAGACATACATACATGCTGTGCATGTACATTTCAGCCACAATTTCCCTCAATTCTGTAGTTTAATATTACTTTCTTTTCAATATTATTGTTCCTTGAGGGTCGTTAGAATTACAAAAAAAACTTGGTATGGGTGTTGTTGATTGAAGTGCAATGGTTATTTGAGTAGTCTGCACGATATTGAGTCACTCAAATTTGATGCATTGTAATTATATCAGGTGCAGTACAACTATGAGAAATCAAGCAATTTAGAACAACAAATTCCACATAATGTTGCTATTCATTGTGAATAGTTAGGTAATGTCATTCTACATGTGAAATAAAGTCATCTATTTGTAATTCTCAATTATTAACAAACCAGTGGAGACGGCTGACATTCGGGCTAAATTCTCAATACAACTGATATTTTCGATTGAGGTCGTAAACTACAGACCACCATTTTCTAGTATTAGTGAGCTGCCACTGTGCTAGTGCTCATTTTCTACATCTTGAAGGAGACTGAAACTTATAATGGCAGGCCACAAATAAACATGCAATGTCCGCTCTTTTTATATCATTGGGGTCGCAGCAAGATTAATTTTCATTCCCAAATAATTCGTAAAAGTACTCGTACTCCTGATCATGACCGAGTGAAAGTGACGATGCTGACGCCAAGAACTGAGGAACAACAACATCAATTACATTTATTTTCTCATAAGATGATGGAAATGTTTACGAGTAATAAGGCATAATAAGAAATACAATGATGAGAAGGTAGGTCCTTAAGGTAACCTTAGGGTTATCTTAAGCCAGGACCACCTCAGATGGAAAACACTGAAACAAGATCTAGCTTGCATGGATATATAATGGTACCAAGAAAAGGGAAGGGAAAGAAAGAGTGCCACTTGCATGTAAGTATA
This sequence comes from Actinernus sp. WN-2022, assembly GCA_030867875.1. Classification (NCBI taxonomy): domain Eukaryota; kingdom Metazoa; phylum Cnidaria; class Anthozoa; order Actiniaria; family Actinernidae; genus Actinernus; species Actinernus sp. WN-2022. The sequence goes on from JAOWCC010000019.1 coordinate 6,339,977, forward strand.
CTCTCAGTTCTGGACCAAATTTAGTTATGTTATGTTATAAACTTGCAATAATGATAAATACACTACTCTATACATAATATCATTATGTCAGTTCTAAAAAAACACATTTAATACACTGTAGAATGCCTAAACCAAGAGATAATAATCAAATACAAAGGGGTACAGGCCAGATGTAAATAGACCCGGGAAACAGAACAAAATAAAACCAGTGTCAATAATGCGGGTATCAGCGGCCATCCCGAGGGGGCGGCCCCCGGGCAACCGACGGGCAACCCAGAGGCTTAGCAGGGGATTTGTAGCAAAAATATGCCCAAAACGCGGGACATTAGAGCGCTTTTGAGCGCTTTTGCGTTTTCGTCAAAATACCCCGGGGACATACCCACGGGGTTTGCACGTAATCTGCTGTCTCAACGTTCAGCGGTTTTCGCCACAGGACTCGCTCGATCGATCGACGTTCTTCGATTTCTTTGTCCTTGAGGTAAGTCATATCATTATCATTCAAATTAAGAGATTAAATTAAGCCATCCACTGTCGGAAGACAGAACAAAGAAATAAAGGATAATATTTGTATAAAACTATTAAGATTGTTGACACTTCTAAAACGTTTAGCTTCTACTGACTTATAATATGTTGCCCAGGTTTCCCCAGGGGTCGGGGTTTTTGTCACAATTTTCTGCCCCACCCGAGGGGTTTTAGCCATGTATTTGTCATGGCTGCTGTGACAAATGCCTCTGGGTGCCCGGGGGACGCCCCCTCGGGATGGCCGCTGATACCCGCATAACACGCCACAGATAAATATGCGATTTCCACATCAGAGTCATTTATCGTTCGTTTGAAAAAATCTTCATTTCGGATTACTTACTCAGTTTATACTCACTCACTGCATGCTGGATTTTCGTTCCCGAATTTATAAACATTTAAATACATGTGCATGGAGGGCGAAACGACTGTAATTCTTTTAAGGACGTTGCCTACTAATGTCAGCGCGCACGCCGTTCTGCGCATCTTGCGTCCCGCGGGTCATCCCGCTAGCAGAACTATTTTGAACAAGCTGTTTTAATTTGTGTAATTTGACAGACAGAAAGATGAAGGATTTTAAAATACGGTCGAAAGCTAAGATATGCTTGAGGAATTAACGATTTGGGAAATCTTTAAATTCCACTACACGGCCGACCATCTTGACTCTTAAGTGATGATTTATCGTGGGGAGATGGTCGAAGAATCGTAGATTTAGGAGATTTACCCGACCAATTGAATGACGGTTGTTTGGACTGCCACGAATCGCTGCTGTCTTTTCGCCCAGCGCCTTTGCTTTAGGCCTGTCAATGCTTTCGAGTTTCGTCAGTTTCTCCAAAAATGGACTCGGCAGTATAAACAATGTGTGAATACGGTCAAATCAGCTTTGTGAAAACCGGTAAACCTCTTGGAAATCCAAAGAAGAATGAAGAAGGAAGGACTGTATGGGGCTTGAGCACAAAGGAAGCAGCAACAGGTTTGATTTTCAATGAAGAAAGTCGAAAGACGGGACTCTCCCAGAATGCAATAAAAGAAACCAATTTTCAGACTTACTAGGGAGGGCTTGGTAAAAAATGACAATTTTTGAAAATAAAATTAGCGATAAAGAGGCCTACCATCCCCATAACGTTTTTAAACGCGGGGATACCCCCATTTTTTCTTTTTGTAATCTATAATATAGAAGCTAAACAACGTTTATATATATTTTTGTCTTTATAAAATTGAAACTTGATGTCCATTTCAGCAAAAAAAAAATGTCTGTTCATGGTCACTAATGAGGCTTCCAAAGCAAAATTTGTACAAAAAATGATAGTCATTGTAAGATAAATGGTTTGATTGGCATCTTTTGTGAAGAAGGCTATGTGTAGCGTTTTTTGCCCTAATATTTTGCCAGATAACCTAAAATATTAATCGAATAAAAAAATTGTTTCTCGGACAAAGAAAATGCTGAGTCAGCACTTTTTTTGATTTTCATCCTTAATTATCTCTCTTAAACGTATGGGTACCCCATATTTTTTTTCTGATTTCAAAAGCTGCTTAGGGGATTCAAACAATCCACATAGATTTTTAGAAAACAAATTGGTTTGTAATTAGTAAGCACCGTCCTTAAAAGGCCCCTGTCAGTCAGAGCACTGAGAAATCGAGTCATTTCTATTACACTTTCGAGAGGTTAATAACAATAAATAACAACACAACGACAGTCAATTGGTATAAAGGTTATCATGTTCAGATTAGCGGCTACTTGCATTTACAAGCTGTTGTCTTTATATATAGTCATGCAGTGTTGATCGCAGAGCAGACTGTCACATCTCACGAGTGTATCTTAAAGCATGTCGCATAATATGTGATAAATTCCCGTCCAAAGCCCGTGAAACACCTCTCAGCTTTAGAAAAGACAAAAATATTGGTATTGCACTTGAAGGAACCTTTGGTTTACACAAAATACAGCTGATATTAAAGGTTTTGCTAAGTCAAAACTCCCACTCGCCGCCATCTTGAAAAACATGGAAATGTTGTCCACTGTCCACGTGACCAGCATAGTGCAATCTGATTGGTACGGTAGCAAAAAGAACTTCCAAAGAAGGCGCAAAATCTCGACACAAAAAATAAAAATAAATTAAAAATAAAGGAAAAATACTTGCGATTTCTGACCGAAGGCCTGGCCCGAGTAATAACAGTTACTGACCTCCGTTAAAGCCAGTGTTAGGCCACCATAGACATTGGATTTTATTTACTAAAATTGTACTAAAGACTTAAAGTTTTTCGCGAAACTGGACGCGACAATCGTATACAGGTCCTATGTTTTTTACTGCGCATGCTCAACGAAAATATTTGGCGCTGGCCAAAAGGTACCTGGGCTCAGGGTATACGAGTGATTCTCGACCGCAGAGCGCTTCTCTTTGGGTCGAGAATGAAGTGGGGACGAGTTCAAAAATTACCCTATGTCTTTCCCACCCATCTGCTCTATCACGCTGCCAGTATTAAGTGAAAACTATTTGGGAGTAAATTCATCTAAGTATAGACCCATTCGAAAAATGGCGTCCAATTTAAAAAGCTATTGTCCTGGTAACGTGAACACGAGGCTAGTCAGTACACACAAAAGCTTTTGAACGTGTAAGCGAGACTAGTCAGTCCTAAACAATTGTTAATTAAATTGGACGCCATTTTTCGAATGGGTCTATGCATCTGAACTAAAGAAAGTGGGCGTTTTGAGCAAGTAATGCACGTTGCTATGGTGCTGCAGGAAACGATTACTAAGATATTACCGTGGCGTCTACGAATAGCAGTGTTAGCGGTATTGACCCAAACACCTCACTTCAAACATTAGTTGTGCTTGTGTGAGAGGGTGTTGAGATCACACAAGAATAACGGTTTCATTAATGGCGCTTCATTACATCGAAGTGACGCATTTGGGTCAAAACCACTGAAACTGCTATTCGTAGAGGCAACTATAATATCTCCTATTGTTTAATTGTGATTTTTTTTAACTAATCACAACGGAATTGCATGAGGTTTATACTAAATGTAGCTACAAGTTGAGGCTGGAAAACGGTGTTCCCTTCATTTAGGCAGCACATGAATTGCTATCAAAATACAATAGAATTAACAACACATGAATTGCTATCAAAATACAATAGAATTAACACAATACAAAACAATAGAACGAAATACACAATACAATAGAATACAAGTTTCCGAGGCTTAAACGTTTTTAGTAAATAATTTTATCACTTAGTAAACTCACAGTGTATTGCAAATGAAGAAAACTTCAACCTGTTGAAGTCTTAGGCTTAGCTTTTTAACATACGTACCAACAATTAAAAACAGGCGTGATGGCCTCTGTTTTGTTTTAGTTTCGGCGGGAAACTGGGGAGACGCGCGCGATGGGCTCATCAAAAGCGCATGCGCGTGACGTTTTGCCGCGGTGTGGCTCAAATATCACATGTCGAGTGTAAAACCCGGTAATTTACGGCTTGGTGAACAATAAATATAAACGGTTATTCCATAAACTACAGTGTTACAAGGATTTCCACCACTGAACACACGTATAACATACCTGCCAACTTATGGAGCGCCATCGGTGCCAAAATTATAACTTTTAATTTTATACACAAATTCCATTTTTTTACAGACATTGTTGAGTCAGTTAGCAGGCTTTAAATGTTTCTATTGTTTTTATCTGGGTAATACGCGAATTTGTGGCTATACTTTCCGTTTGGTTATACTTTTCATTTGGATAGACTTTTCATTCGGGGAGACTTTTCATTCGGATAGACGTTTCATTCGGAGAGACTTTTCTTTCGGATAGACTTTTCATTCGGGGAGACTTTTCATTCGGATAGACTTTTCATTCGGATAGACTTTTCATTCGGGGAGACTTTTCATTCGGATAGACTTTTCTTTCGGATAGACTTTTCATTCGGATAGACTTTTCATTCGGGGAGACTTTTCATTCGGATAGACTTTTCATTCGGGGAGACTTTTCATTCGGGGAGACTTTTCATTCGGATAGACTTTTCATTCGGATAGACGTTTCATTCGAATAGACTTTTCATTCGGATAGACTTTTCATTCGGGGAGACTTTTCATTCGGATAGACTTTTCATTCGGGGAGACTTTTCATTCGGGGAGACTTTTCATTCGGATAGACTTTTCATTCGGGGAGACTTTTCATTCGGGGAGACTTTTCATTCGGATAGACTTTTCATTCGGGGAGACTTTTCATTCGGGGAGACTTTTCATTCGGATAGACTTTTCATTCGGATAGACGTTTCATTCGAATAGACTTTTCATTTGGGGAGACTTTTCATTCGGATTGACTTTTCATTCGGGGAGACTTTTCATTCGGACATAGACTTTTCATTCGGATAGACTTTTCATTTGGGGAGACTTTTCATTCGGATTGACTTTTCATTCGGGGAGACTTTTCATTTGGGGAGACTTTTCATTCGGATTGACTTTTCATTCGGGGAGACTTTTCATTTGGGGAGACTTTTCATTCGGATTGACTTTTCATTCGGGGAGACTTTTCATTCGGACATAGACTTTTCATTCGGATAGACTTTTCAGTCGGATAGACTTTTCATTTGGATTAGCCTGCGTAGCAAGCCCAGGGGGAATGGGGAAGATTGGGGAAGAGGGGAGAGGGAATGATGAGAGGGAAGAGGAGGGGAGGAGGAATGGGGAGAGAAAAAGGGAAAGGAGGGCTTGCAACGAACCCCCCGTTTTTTCCCTTTTAACGTTCATTTCTTAGACGCAAAATTCCGATTGGCTAAAGCGGTGTTCAATGACATTTGATTGACACTTGTAATAAAAATAGCGGTTATGGCGCGATGCAATGAAGAAGTGTTCAATTCACACGAAGGACTAGTTGGCCATTTGATCCACCAGATTTGGAAAAAAGTATCTTCAACTTCTTGTAGTTTATAGAGCTATTTGTATAAGTACAGCGATAGCTTCAGGGGTGTCGGAAAAACGAACAGCGAAGACCCAGGCGGAAAAACGAAGCCCCGAAAAACCGAAGACCGAAGAAGAACTGAAGTCTGTTGTGAATTTTTCTTTGTCGAAAACCGTATATTTAAGCCAAAACGTCTTGCTGGAAATTTAGTACGGATACCCTAGAGGTTTCACAGAGTTTTTATTTGGTGAAAATCCATGCAGAAATCCATTTTCTAGCCCAAATGTTTGACCTTCGGCTTCGTGGAGAAGGCAGTTCAACCACAGGCAGCCCAGACTCGACATATATTTCCCGCCTTTTGGGTTACCTGTGGTAAGCGATCTCGGAAGAGTTTACATAATTGCTCCTTGTGAATTCTCTTTTCCGATTCCTACGAAATAAATCTTCAATAATAAAAGATTGATACTTAATGAAGTTTTGTGAGTGGTTTTGGGGTGATTTGGGGACTTCTAAAGCAGTTTATTAGGCCTCGAGGTTTTGACCGTTGGCCGCGTGTCTACCTCATAGCTATTTTGTATTTTGTTTTGATGCAAATGTCTGAAGGGTTGTGTTTTGTTACGCCAGTTTGGAAAGCGAAAGTCGTGAATCGACGAGTAACATTTTCAAACTTTTGATGTAGAAACATGGCCAAGTATTGTACTACACTTGGATAATCTTTACCCAGAAGACTGTCAATAGCTTTTTATATTGCACTCAATTCGGTGCAGAAATGTGTGTGTGCGTACAAAACGCTCGCCAGATCACAGAGCCCCACAGGCAGCCCAATCTCATGATTTGTGTATTTATACGCTTACAAATATCGCTTGAATAGTAACTTCATATTATAAATCCTTCCAAAACATGAATGTTAGACAAATAAATCACGACTTCATCCTACAATGTTTCAGTTGTGGTTGTTCATACCTCTGAGCTCTTCTAGGGTCGTTTCCGCTGTTTTTTTCGAACCTCTTTCCCTCACCTCCTAATAAAAGGAAAAGGCTGGACACAACCGACAAATATACGATGCATAACCTGTAATCTTTGCCACGAAAATCACACTTCGCTCACTCCAAATAACTCCAAACTACGGCAGGCCATAGAATGATAAATGAACTCATCCCTACCCGAATTTTAAGATCCAGCGATACCACATTCTGGAGAAATCGAACAATTTGTCGCCCATTTCCAAGTCCTTCGTCAGACCGAGGCTATTTGATGGTTGGTCCTAACCGGAGCTGAGAGGTATGAATAACCACAACTGAAACATTGTAGGATGAAGTCGTGTATTTATTTGTCTAACATTCATGTTTTGGAAGGATTTATAATATGAACTATTCAAGCGATATTTGTAAGCGTATAAATACACAAATCATGAGATTGGGCTGCCTGTGGCAGCCCAAGCTCACGATTTGTGGCTCTTACAAATCCTACGTAGAATACGTGATTGCTCGCGCAAGATTGATTGCGTGATAGCGCGCTAGAGTCACCGTTTTCTCCAGAAATTTTCCTTGTCATCTCACTAATAGAGTTTGCATTGATTTCTTATCGTGGTAAAATAAAGGTAATGAAATAACATTTTGCAATAAATGCACCTCGAGTGTCCCTTTCTTATGTCCTTGGGTATGCTATTTTGGGCTAGTTTGGATCGGTTTTAGAGCGCTTTTGATTTTTGAGATCTCTCTCTATTTAGCAAATTTCCTCTGGTTTTCCGTGGTGTGGACTCTTATTTACCACGATTTACGTCATCACATGGTCAAAATTTGTTGTGGACTTACAAGGCGCAGCCGAGTGAGTCCACAACAAATTTTGACCATGTGATGACGTAAATCGTGGTAAATAAGAGTCCACACCACGGAAAACCAGAGGAAATTTGTTTTTTACAACGATATTAGAAAACGTACAAGGAAGTTTCGTTACAAAGCGTGACAGCTTTGAAAGAGCCAGCGTTGTCTATAACTTTCTCGCGTCAGCACCGTTGTCTGGACTCTCATTTACCACCGCACATCGACCAATCAGATCGCGAGATTACCGGCAATTGTGGTAAAAAAAGAAATGACAAGGCTGCACAGTCCGTTGAGCACATCAAATCACTCGAAGGGCAATAAAGCACTCTAAAATCACTTCAATCGTCGCCAGACTCCACAAAAGGACGTACCGAATGTCTGTCTACGTTTATTTCGGGGTGGAATTCCAAAAATTTACATTTTAGCCCTCATAAACGACATATTTCCGCTATTTCAAAACCCTCGGATGCTGGTAACTTAGTACCGAGACAGCGGGACGTCCCGCGGATGGCAAATGCGATCTGATTGGTTGGTTGTCGTCACGTGCACGTGGAGTTTGTTAGACTCCACCACGTGACGATGAACAACCAATCAGAGTACATCTGCCATCCACGGGACGTCCCGCTGTCTCGGGACTAAGTTACCAGCATCCGAGGGTTTTGAAATAGCGGTTTTTGATACCACAAATATGTCGTTTACGAGGGCTAAAATATTCCACCCCAAAATAAACGTAGACAGACATTCGGTACGTCCTTTAGTGGAGTCTGGCGAGGATTGAAGTGATGTTAGAGTGCTTTATTGCCCTTCGAGTGATTTGATGTGCTCAACGGACTGTGCAGCCTTGTCATTTCATTATAGAGAGAGATCTCAAAATTCAAAAGCGCTCTAAAACCGATCCAAAATAGCCCAAAATAGCCCAGAATACCCAAGGACATAAGAAAAGGACACTCGAGGTACATTTATTGCAAAATTTTATTTCATTACCTTTATTTTACCACGATAAGAAATCAATGCAAACTCTATTAGTGAGATGACAAGGAAAATTTCTGGAGAAAACGGTGACTCTAGCGCGCGCTATCACGCAATCAATCTTGCGCGCGAGTGATCACGTAATCTACCGTAGAATTTGTAAGAGCCACAAATCGTGAGCTTGGGCTGCCTGTGGCCAGATAAATGGTCTTCACATCAGCGATGTCTTGGCTAGACCAATTTAGTAGCCTTAATTTACCCTAGGTTGCCATAAGAAGCAGATTATTTACGACTAGGATGTCAAGCGATTCAGGATAGCTACGTTTTAGGACCAGAAACTGCGAAGTTGTATTTTATTTTGAGGAAAATATACTGAAGATTATGTATCAGCAATTCCAAACCCGTGCATGTCCCCACCGGGCCACCCCCGGGTATTTGAACATTTTGAAAAAATTCGATCAAATGCCCGACCACTTTTTCATCCAGGCTGTTCAAATGCCCCACCATCGGGGACCGGATCAGAAAATTTTACAAGGCAAAGACTATTGACAAATAAATGAAATCACTGTTTTATTCAGAATCTCCGACTCAAGCAATTCACAGGAAACACCGACGGTGAAAACCACCTTCAACCGGTCAGGGATGAGAACAATCATTTCTACCGGCCCGATCGTTCTTGGTTTCAGTTATATACTTTATAATAAACGTATTAATGGATTGAAATTGAATATGTTAGCTTATGTTCTTGGTATATAAAGTATGCAACAGGCACCAATCGGCCCGTCTTTTACATATAATAATTAAGTTTTTAACTCGCGCGCTGTCGAGGGTCGCAGCAAATTCAACTTATCACAAATCTTGTCACGAACTTAATATCACGCAGTCGGTTAAAGTTCATGAAGCAAAACGTTTATAGGTTTAAACATAAGCAATTTACCTCTGAAAGTGGCCTTCAAATTTGGCAGGTTTATTCTATCAAGCCTATACAAATGCGCAATCATAATCCTGGAATTCCTCGAAGACACGTACGTTCGCCATTTCGACGCGAGCGATGCGAATTTGTAGACAGAAAGAATGTATTTTTGGAACACCAATCCAATGCCCCACCCCCCACCCCCACTGTTCGTCAAATGCCCGCCCCTGAGGGCTTAGATACTCGTCAAATTCCCCACCCTCGGGAGCAAGCCTCTGATCAAATGCCGGGGGGGGGGGGGTGCACGGGTTTGGAATTGACTGATACATTAGACTCTAGAGAGTTAAAAATACTTAGCGCGAGTGTAATTGTGTTAACGTATGTTTAAGCCACAATTTCCCACTGTAAATTTAGTATGGATACCCCAGGGGTTGCAGAGTGTTTATTTGGTGAAAATCCATGCAGAAATAAATTTTCTAGCCTAAATGTTTGACCTCTGTTCTTCGTTTTTCTCTAGTGGTCATTTTGAACTTCCTTCGCACCGAAGGTCGAACATTTGTAACGGACAGAAACAAGGAAGTTGATTGGTTGATTTTGACAGATGACATGTCAGACGATACTGAAAATGAATTTATAATTTGATTTGGGGGCGTAAGGGAAAAAATGGGAGGTTCGTTGCAAGCCCTCTTTTCCCTTTCCTCTCCCCTTTCCTCTTTCCCTCTCATCATTCCCTCTCCCCTCCTGTTCCCCATTCCCCATGGGCTTGCTACGCCAACACATCCTCCCCGTTGAATTAACAACTATCCTTAAATGGAAAATGATAATCGTTAATTATAATGACATTCTTAAAACCAGTCAAGGATAAAGATAAACATTTGTTGCATTCTGAACGGCGGTAGACCGGCTTAGTGTAGTCGTGAAGACGTCTGCAATACACTGCAGTACACGCAAAGCTAAGGACTACGAGTTCGAGTCCGAGTAGGAGTGCTCGAAAAGTATTTTTCCTCTCTTTACCTTCTCTTCTTGTTTACCTGTGAACCCTAGCTCTAGGTGAGTGAGAACCCGTCGTTTACCTGTGAACTCGTCCGATGGTTAGGGTTTGGTTCGTGGTTCGGGTTAGGATTTGTCGTAGAATTAACGTTTATCATTATTCTAAGCGTGTTTGCCATTTAAGGATAATTGTTAATTCAACGGGGAGAATGCGTTGGCTAGTGTTTTGGCGCTAGCCTAAAGAAACGCGGGCTCTAGGGAAAGGAAAGAGATTTCCCTCGTTTTTTAATGTAATCTTTGAACATGCACATTACCGTCTACTTTTACCGCTCATTACTCGGGCTGCCTGTGGCAGCACCGAGTCTTAAAATGCAAGTCGTTAAAAAATGTGGGTTGGGTGTCGCTAAATTTCTGCGTTAAAGGTCAAATCCACACCAATCAGATTGCACTGTTCTGGTCACGCAACAATCGCCAGGTTAATTTATTTACATAATTTAATATAGTAAAGCAAGATGGCGGAGGACCCGCGAGGAACGTTCTCTCTAATTTGGAGTCCCATCTCTCAAATGTAAGCCAGTTTAATGTTTTATTTAACTTCACTCGTGCGAAAGCCTTCCAACAGGCTCAGGATATTTCAACTGGCGCTATTGTCGGAGCCGAAGGACCGCGGTTTTATCCCAGATGGCCAATAGATATTGGAATCTATAAGCCATCGGCTCGCTGTGCTGCATTTAAAACATCCGAGGAGAACATCTTATTTTGGGTGAAGGCACTTCAAGACCAATATTATGAGTCTCTTAAAAACTGTCAGAGATTTAAATTTACCGTAAGTTGGATCAGAGTATTGAGATCAAGTTATTTCGTTCCAGCGAGGATATTGACGGCCTAGCGGAAACGGTACAAACTGTCGAAGGATTTTACTTATAATCATCCACGTCTACTTAACAACAGGAATAGTTATGTGCCAAGGCATGGGCAAAGATTGAGTTTCCCAGATTACAGACGCGCGACATGCTTGAGAACATGAACATGTTCAACACTTTATGTTATACTAAGAAAACAAAACAAATTACAGAGCCTGCAAGTTCACAAGTCAATGAAAAACCCCAAGAGCCTGTAGTTTTGGATCAACATATCCTTGAAACTCCAAAAGCAACATACACATGAGTCAAATTCAAACCGGAAGAGACGGAATTCTTTAGATTCTTCACGAGCATTGTTAGCCCGCAATAAGAACTCTCTCGCTGCTTTAATGACCTTGATTTGAAACATGGAGGCTGACCTAACTGATACGCGTAATGAATTCTTACTCTCGTCACATCAAAACACGAATCAAGAAACCAAACTCAGTCATTTGGAAGACACATTAGTGCAGCAAGATAATATATACAAGACCGAAATCAAGATGCTGTCATCACGAATATATTATTGACCTAGAAGTTGAAAATGGCGAGTTGAAAGCGGATATAATAAAGCTGAGGATCCGACTTTCGAACTTTAAAAAAACAATCAAGAATACAAAAAAAGAAGACAATGAAAGACCAAGGTCTCCAGTGTTCCGAGACTACCCAACCTACCGAAGCTTATCAGTTTGTTCAAGAGCCATCTTTCTTACATGACAACCCGATCCCTATTCATCAGAATACATTTTCTGTGCTAAATGACGAGAGTTTACAATCACCTGACCGACAACCCACTACTAAAGAAAGGGACCATGAAGTACGGTAGTACGGTTAATTCTCGGGTTCAAAACAATGAATATATGCCTGCTCAAATGCAGTGTGTTAAACGAATAAGAGTGTTTAAATTAAAAGGTCAACATACGAGAAAAACAAAACTATTAAATAACATATATACTAGGGGAGCAGAGAATGAAAGTCACCGCGCTACCGGCCACTCCTAAAGACTGCTAAATTCAGCTAATAATTCTATACTCTTTGGTTATTACTAAGAGGATTTCAAATGAAAGAGTATTTCATCTTCAATCTCATGTGGCCCGAGTGAAAGCCCAGATGGGCTCTTGTTTTAATTAGGATAGTGATGCTATAAGAGAAACTCAGCGACTTTTACGACAATGTGCCGGGTCACTACTATCTGCAGTGTCCAGAATTGGTAACAGTAACAGCTCGAACAGTACTCCAGTTTCATCGACATCGACGTCAAATTCAAGCCCATATGGAACTATAAGATCGACGGCTACAACTACAAGCACATGTACAACTCCCGGGACAGCAAGGGCCTCTACGTCGACTTCTACTTCACTTGCATCCTCAGCGATTACTGAACATTATAGAATTTTTGGATTCAGACAACCGGCTCTCGGTAGAATACTCGGTCATCGTGCAGGTGGAAATAAATGGAGAAAAGTCAAGTGTAAACTGCCTCAATGGGTTCATACATTTGTGTGTCTCTCGTATGGATGACGAAAAAGTACCATCGTTCAATCAAAATGCAGACCTTGCCCTCTCAGGGCTAGGAGAAAAGAAAATAACGTTTCCTGCCGATGAGAAATTCACTACTGATTACACTTCTAAGGGAATTTCCGTTATTACACGATGGAGGAGGGTTTGAGGTTTTAAGGAGCAATGGAAAGTGTCTTCAACCTCTGCCTTCCCCTGTCAAGGGCTACTCTGTTGAGTTTTTGAGAGGAGTTCTAGCCCAAGCTAAAGTTTATATTCATTCTTTACAAAGAGATCTGACCCTGGAAAAAATAGAGGTAGGGCTTACATCCAAGGCAAATTATTGTAAATATTATTAAATTTATATTAAGCACAAACCAGAGGGAGCCCAAGGACACAATTGTTCAAATTATTTACATATATGTTATATACCAGTCAATGATATTTTGTGTTCAAATTCCCCTCCCAGGGGCCAAATTTGTCATTCAAATGCCAATTTTCAGGTCAAATGCCCCACCCCTGGGACGTCCATGTGTACAGTCTTCATCGCATTTTACTATATATGTATTTTTAATCATAATTATTTTCAGTTTTATTTATTTAATCCAGGGCACCCGTTGATAATAGCTTGTAGCTGAAGGGTTTACTCTGGTTAAACAAAATTATATTATTATTATTAATAATCATGAAAGAGAATGCTTCTAAAATAAGAAATGTTTTCACCAACACGTATGAATGTACCACATGATCGAATCTTTATACACAACGTGACCATGGCTTTCGTATTTGTTTACGTTTGAACTGTCATATTGTTTTACTGTTTTATGTTCGCCCGGACTTCTGGTGTGGGAATGGCCAACTTCGATTGGCTGAATCATTCTAGCGTGACTTACATGTCATGAGAGTCTGAGAGAATTTACTTGAACTTTTCATTGTGATCCAATTAAAAGTGTCTCATCAAACCTCGATACCCATGTATTACCAGAATAGTGTGTATAAGGGAGGGGGCGTTGATGGCCGTTCGCATTGACCGGTACATAACATGTATGTAAATAATTTGAACAATTATGTCCTTGGCTCCCTGTGGTTTGTGGTTAATATAAATATAAAAATATTTACAGGGCCAGATTTCTTTGTAAAGAACGAATATAACCTTTAGCTTGGGCTAGAACTCCTCTCAAAAACTCAACAGAGTAGCCCTTGACAAGGGAAGGCAGAGGTTGAAGACACTTTCCATTGCTCCTTAAAACCTCAAACCCTCCTCCATCGTGTAATAACGGAAATTCCCTTAGAAGTGTAATAGTGAATTTCTCATCGGCAGGAAAGGTTATTTTCTTTTCTCCTAGCCCTGAGAGGGCAAGGTCTGCATTTTGATTGAACGATGGTACTTTTTCGTCATCCATACGAGAGACACACATACAAATGTATGAACCCATTGAGGTTTTACACTGACTTTTCTCCTTGTATTTCCACCTGCACATGACCGAATGTTCTACCGAGAGCCGGTTGTCTGAATCCAAAAATTATATATAATGTTCAGTAATCACTTAGGATGCAAGTGAAGTAGAAGTCGACGTAGAGGCCCTTGCTGTCCCGGGAGTTGTACATGTGCTTGTAGTTGTAGCCGTCGATCTTATAGTTCCATATGGGCTTGAATTTGACGTCGATGCAATCTCGTACCCAGATCCCATTTGTTTCTTACTGCGCATGCTCGACGAAAAAATAGGGCTCTGGAAGAATCCGATCCGGAAGTCCGCGAATCACGGACTTCCGGCAACTCTGCGCATGCTTATCATTACGTCACCGTGAGAAGTCGTTTCTTCGGGTTCGATTCTCGCTCAGCGCCTCAGGCCTAGGTTTTGGTTTAGATTTGGAAGTTCACCGGTATTTTGATAGTGATCTTTTGCTTACTAGCGTCAGGGCAAGCCTTAGGGAGTCTCTTTCATCTTCTGCCGTTTTTAATTTGGATTTTAAGGCTTTATTTTCATGCATCAGGCTCGTGTTTCTTTAATATCGTACACAAGATCTAGATCGAGGATTCATGTGGATCGAAAACTCGCTGAAATCGCCTTACCTGAACCCGATGACCACACAAACAGCAACTGAATACACCGTAGAAGCGAGTCAAGGCATTTTGACTTACGAGTCTCGTATTTTAGCTCCTTGAAGGCTGGAGTTCGTTGTATTCCCATACAAACGCTTATATTTAAGCGATCAGCGCCTGTCGGCACAAGTTTATGAGATCGGAAAATGCCACTTCTGCCTATACAAGGGCACCCAACGAGTACTTTTTGAAATTCGTTTGAAACCAGTTATCTGCAGCTTATCTAGCCATTTTAAGGCGCCTACTATGTCTTTTGACGTATTCTAGAAAGCTATTAGCTGTTCGGATTTTCTAGGTGGAAATCGCGTCAACCGAAAATACTATGGCAAAATATTCCCGGCCTACGAATTTGTTAGTAGTCTAGAACAGAAACAAGAATTTTCTAGCCCAAGTAACTTCATGTTGCAAAGTTTTGTGGAGGTACGAATTTTTTAGGGATTCTTTTTTCCTTTAGGCAATTCTTAGGGAATGAAAATGTGTTGTTCTGACTCTATTGATCAGACGAATTGGGACGTACGAATATTTTAGGGGAAACCTTTTAGTCTCCCCTTTCTTCTATAATTTTCTAGGGATTGGAAACAAATTTTCTAGCTAGTATTTCAGAAAACAATTTTCTAGGGACAATTTTTTCAAATCCGAAAGTTTTAGGCTAACTTACTCTCCCGAACAGCTTTTTAACCGAAAACTTCGTTGGGTGCCCTTGCCTATAGAGCACTTACGAATATTGTTGTTAATATGGGAAAGTGTAGTATTACCTATCCGGCTGTTACGGTAAATCCAGTTGGGTTTGATTTTCGAATTCTGAGAATTCATGTACTGTGTGAGATGTGTGTTGGCCGTGAAGTGATATGAACTCCCGATAGGATGCAAGCAAATATCTAAGAATCCCTGAAGATTTTTAACGGCATCCATTTAGGTAAAATCCAACGGTTTTTAGCGTTTAGATTTCCCCTAATTTCCAATGCCTTTGTCCAACTCCCAAAAAGCTGTTTGACTTCCGGTGAAATTGCATTGTTCAGAACAGCCAATCAGAATACACAAAAATCGGATTCTTCCAGAGCCCTATTTTTTCGTCGAGCATGCGCAGTAAGAAACAAATGGGATCTGGGTACGAGATTGACGTCGATGTCGATGAAACTGGGGTACTGTTCGAGCTGTTACCAATTCTGGACACTGCAGATAGTAGTGAACCGGCACATTGTCGTAATATAAAAGTCGCTGAGTTTCTCTTAAAGCATCACTATCCTTCATGGCATGGCCAGCTACAAAGCTACATTAATTAATTAAAATGAGCGGTAAAAGTAGACGGTAATGCGCATGTTCAAAGATTACATTAAAAAACGCGGGAAATCTCTTTCCTTTCCCTAGAGCCCGCGTTTCTTTAGGCCAGCGCTAAAACACTCGATCGTGATCGGATCAGATCAGATCTATCCGAATGAAAAGTCTCCCCGAATGAAAAGTCTATCCGAATGAAAAGTCTCCCCGAATGAAAAGTCTATCCGAATGAAAAGTCTCCCCGAATGAAAAGTCTATCCGAATGAAAAGTCTATCCGAATGAAAAGTCTATATCCGAATGAAAAGTCTCCCCGAATGAAAAGTCTATCCGAATGAAAAGTCTATATCCGAATGAAAAGTCTCCCCGAATGAAAAGTCTATCCGAATGAAAAGTCTATATCCGAATGAAAAGTCTCCCCGAATGAAAAGTCTATCCGAATGAAAAGTCTCCCCGAATGAAAAGTATATCCGAATGAAAAGTCTATCCGAATGAAAAGTCTATATCCGAATGAAAAGTCTCCCCGAATGAAAAGTCTATATCCGAATGAAAAGTCTCCCCGAATGAAAAGTCTATCGAATGAAACGTCTATCCGAATGAAAAGTCTCCCCGAATGAAAAGTATAACCAAACGGAAAGTATAGCCACAAATTCGCGTATTACCCAGATAAAAACAATAGAAGCATTTAAAGTCTGCAAACTGACTGAACAATGTCTGTCAAAAAATGGAATTTGTGTATAAAATTAAAAGTTATAATTTTGGCACCGATGGCGCTCCATAACTAAGTGGCAGATAAGTTTACGTGTGTGGATATCCCCTCTCAGCAAACCTTCTCGCCTTATAGGGCAACAGCATTAATTCAGTAATATTGTGCTTATAGTATTGTTTATAACTAATAAAACAGAATAATGCATGGCGCGACTCGATTTCTGTGCTCGTGAGATATCAAAGCAATTTTATTTATTTATTTAACATCGGTAACTCGTGACAGTCTGGTGAGACTGATAAACTTGATGTCGACCTACGATGTTACCCTGAGTGTTGGTCCGGCCGGGGTTTGAACTTTAGACCTCCCGCTCAACAGACCGGCGCTTAACCACTGAGCTAACCGGGAGGCGGTCGAGTTCAACACTCAAAGACAGAGAAGATACATCCCATATCTCCGCGCACCCGTACATTAAAATTTATTCTCTATATATTTGTCAATAATCTTGTAAACTTGCACTTATGTTGCAGAGTAAACCAAGCAAGTTGTAGCAAGTAGTTGTAGTTCCCTTTTTCGGAAATTCTTGGGCTTATATTGGTGTTGCGAAGTACGCATGCGCACATGTGATTCTGGATAGGATCGTATTTCGTCGGCAGATTTAGAAAAATGTACGAACAGCATTGGTAGCTTAAAGGGGCATGGTCACCTGGTAGTCATGCGCAGTAGGCGTGCCGAAAGTACTAATTAGCATATCAAAATCTTCCCGGTTGAGCGAGCGTACGTGAAAAGGTTGCAAAGGGGAGGATTTGTAGTAGCATTTTGAAGGCTGGCGGCCCTGTATTAGGGAACCACGTTGTAACAATGGCTTCAGCGTCGATGGAGGAAGAAGTTGAGTTGGATATGATAACATTTGGACAAATAGTTATGTTCTTAGAATGTTGAACATCCTTGATTTGGACAATTTTGCATAAAATCTGATATCGGCGAATTATGTCCAAACACTGCACGAAAATTGAACAAAAAGTACATTAAAAATACTTTCTGATGCCAAACAAACCACAAACACAAAGAGCATAGTCTTCTGATCAACCAACATACATATTCATGAAGCTGTAAAATAAGTTCCAGTCCATAAAAGCCGATAGTTCGAACTAGTACAAACACGCTAGGTAAGCTCAAAGGATTTTCTTCACAAGTAAACATTGTAGTGTCAAGCACTACACAATGCTTCCAAAACTGTAGGAAAACTCCCGTTTAAAAATTATCTGATGTCCAAATAATCACAGTAGCTCACACAGGATAGTCTTCTGAGCAATCTACATTCATTTGAAGCTATCTAAATTGTTTTGGAGTCCATAAAAACCGATAGATCGAACTACTACAAACAAGCTTGTTATTAATTCGCAGACTGCGTTACGAGTAAACAGCGCGCTACACTATGCTTGCAAAAGTGTACGAAATGCACCGTTCAAACATTCCATGATTCCAAATAACTACAGCAGCTCACACAGGATAGCCATTCATTTGAAGTGATAAAAATTGTTTTCAAGTGCATGACATCCGATAAATCGAACTAGTACAAACATACCGTTAGTTCACGCCATGATGACTTCCGTTTTTTTTCGAAATTTTCTAGCTCATTTTCGCAAATCAAACAAAAAAAGGCTATAGAACTAATAAATATATACATCTAAAATACTGTACGAAGTTTCGAGGACTGATGGCCCACACAAGCTGTTAAATTGGTCCAGAT
Organism: Actinernus sp. WN-2022; assembly: GCA_030867875.1. Lineage (NCBI taxonomy): Eukaryota > Metazoa > Cnidaria > Anthozoa > Actiniaria > Actinernidae > Actinernus > Actinernus sp. WN-2022. Next base: position 6,358,320 of record JAOWCC010000019.1, read on the forward strand.
TATTCCACGCTCGCATTGATGGCGGATAAGTTGAGTTTCCCGTGGCCCACGGACTACTCAACTATCTCGCCCCTACTGCGCATGCGCTTAACCGATGACCATGCCCCTTTAACTTGAGGTGCGAAACTGAGCACCCCTCCCCCCTCCCCTCTAATTTGTGCTTTGATAAAACTATAGAAATAAACAGATAAAAGAGTTGTAAATCATCACCTCCGCTCATCGAAGATTGTGTTTTTTATAAACCTAATTACTCGGGCTGCCTGTGGCAGCGCCGATCGAGTCTTAAAATGCAAGTCGTTATTTTTTTTTATTTTTTTATTCTGTGCAACAAGTCTTCTGCGCATGCGTTAAAGGTCAAATTCACACCAATCAGATTGCACTGTGCTGGTCACGCAACAATCGCCAGGTTAATTTATTTACATAATTGAATACAGTAAATAAAAATGGTGGATTCGATCCGCGAGCAAATCTCTCTCAAATTTGGAGTCCCATCTCTCAAATGTAAGCAGTTTAAATGTTTTATTTAACTTCACTCGTGCGAAAGCCTTCCAACAGGCTCAGGATATGGCAACTGGCGCTCTTGTCGGAGCCGAAGGACCGCGTTTTTTACCCAGATGGCCTGTGATTTTATATACGACACGACGCCGGACCTGAAGAGTGAAGGACTCAAAGATCCACACATATCGAATTGGAATTTAGCGTTTTCCTTTCTGCTGAAACCAAGGCTTCTTCGATAGAAAGGACAAGATGTTGTGTTTTTCGGAGGACAAAATATTTCTCGTTTAAGCTTCTCTTTCGGCGCCACGGCTTTGTTATTTGAATCTCTGTGGATTGGTATACTCAAAATTATATTATTACTGCACAATACCATACAACTGAATAAGAAGTCTTTAACAAAGCCGAACTCAAACTCAAGAGCAAAGCTGAGAGTGAAAGTGAAACAGAACAGTGTCTTGTCGGGTCGTGAATTAAGGTACGGTGAGGTTGAAGTCGTTGCGTGTTTATACAATGTATTTGCATTTCTTTGTCGATTTGTTGACCTCGTGGCGCTGATAGATTTTGCCATCCGTTTGAGGTACGTTTCGTAGGTTTTATGCCTCTCGGTCATAATACATACCAGCGCAAACACCGTGATCTGTAGGCCAACATGCACTAAAATAATTTTGAGCGTCTGTCAGAAATACCCAGGAGAAATAAACAGTACCGTCGCACAGAATAATTTATGATGAGCGAAGCAATATTCAACTGACTCTCAAGGTCAACTTAAACAAGAATCCTCTCACGGCCGAGGTTTCGATTCGAGAAATTAAAGGCTTCCAACAGTTCCCTTTATAGTTCTGTAATATAATGAGCAGATCAGTTTTGGGAAGGAGGGTATATAACCAACAGGCATTTCAGTTAATAAATACCTGATATGGACGCGAGCTGCGATAAAGAGCCGCAGGGTAGAATGAACAGTAGAGCTAGAAATATATCATATGATAGCTCCATCATAGGTGGACAGGATACAACTTATAATATGGGACAAATATAAACATATATTTGAGACACTCATCTATTAGTACTCTGAACCTGGAGAACAGTAGACTAAATTGTAAGCGTGCGGTACATGAATAAGTAGAGGTCAACTTCTTTAATTTGCATACACGAGAAATATATATACTTGGGGAGCAGAGAATGAATGTCACCGCGCTACCGGCCACAGCTCCTAAAGACTGCTAAATTCAGCTAATAATTCTTCCCTTCGGTTATTACTAAAAGGATTTCAAATGAAAGTGTATTTCATCTTCAATCTCATGTGGCCCGAGTGAAAGCCCAGATGGGCTCTTGTTTCCCTTAAAATATCAACATTAAAACAAAAAATGAGCTTGGAGCATTTTAGTGAATCCTGTCGGCATCGCTTCGGTAAGGCTAATCCTTCACAAGTTTTGAAATGCTTAAAATAAAATAAGCCGCAAACAGACCTTCCGACTTATGGAATAATAATCACTTTGGATCCCCTCCGGCTTATGTCTCTAATTGTTATTTGTTTGGAATAAAGCTATGTGTTTTATTACCCATGACAATAATATTTCCAAAATTTTACAAATATTTCGGTTTTGAACTGGTGCCAGAATTACTGACAAACAGCCAAGGAAAATTTATATGGAACTACGAGATCCTCGGCATTATTCAAGACACTCACAACTCTTACGTCCAGATTCACACATTTAAAATAAACATTTAATTACTTCTCTTACAAGAAACGCCTACTCGGCCAGCTGTGCCTACAGGGCCGATAAGGGTGTAGGATTCGTCCGATAGTTTGTCATTCGAAATGGAAATGCTACTGAACATTTCATTTGAAGGTGCTGGGGAACTTGTTTGAAAAAGTATTCTTATTATTAAATGAATTTTAAATATGAACAACACATGAAAGGCGTTGATCATCTTGACATAGAGTCGACAATCAAGACAACCATCATTTCGATCGACGTATAGGTAAAACTTATATTTTCGTTGGCATTTAAATGGTTCTTGATATGTATATTTGAAGAGGTGATGATACACAGTATTTCTTTTCACGCTAAACACAGCTGACCTATCCGAGCCGTTGCTCATTATTTCGGTTCATATTTAAGCTTAAGGCCGGTTTCCACGGTAACAGACAATTTTGACCTCTTCGTCATGAAGTCCACATCCGATGTTAAACTTTTGTTGCAACATGTGTTGCATAGTCTGATAATTGCGGATGTATTTAGCTAAGAAAGGTCTTGATTTAAAATATAGAAATGGCGTAGAACTAGCTTTTCGCCGAATATTTTCCCATTTAATTTTGTTTATGGTTTTTACAGATCTCGTATTAAACCCAACCTTTTATCACATTACGTTTCGTTATAGATAAACACTGCTTTTCCCTGTTATGCAAAAGTGATCAGAAAGGTACAGCCGGCATTATGAAAACCTTGAAGGCTCTCCTATTTGTTTCATGCCATGCAACGATGGTAATATACAATGTAATCGATAAAATCCATTTAAGGGCAATTTCTATCCAAACTTTGCTTGTTCATTTGCACCGAAAATTTCGCTTGAGGTGATAATTATTATGCGTGGGAATTATGTCCGGAAAATTTACAAGAACTGAAGCTAAGAAATAGCAGATTGGATACCTCTAGCTAGTGCATTATAGTACAAGTGGGAACGCTTTTGGCTTTCCATATGTTCTGAGGACGTACTTATCAAGTATCGCCTAAAATCTCTGACTTTCGCCTCCTCTTAATCTGTCCAAAGCGCGCCACGGATGTTCGGTATACACAGATGTCACAGTATCACACAAGCTTTCAGCCGTAAATGACGTCAGAGCTTCTGATTGGTGGAGAGCCGATCAAAATCAATTTCCGTTACCAGGAGCAAACGGGTGGCGACTGAATGACAGATGACCTCCAAAGCTAACCAAACAACCGTCCCTGTTAATAATATATATAGATGAAGATACGAGCGATTTTCCTCTGAATTTTTGAGATTCGTGGGAACGAAAATCTCTTCAAAGGGAGAGCTCTGGAGAGATGCAATGGTCGGAGAGATTGCGCTATGTCGCTTCGTAAAGGTTTTATTTCTTCTCTGTACGGTTTGGGACCTCTCGGGATGGCCTGTAGCACTGGGAGGGACGACGAAGGGACAAGATAAGGTTTTTACGAATGGCTGGGCTCTTCAAGTCCGTGGCGGAATCGAGGAAGCCAAACGGATCGCAAAAAAGCATGGATTTGAGAAAGTCAAGCCGGTGAGATTTTTTTTCTTAATCACAGTTGTGGGTGCTGATAATTATCATGTCTAATTCTGGGGAGGCATATTTTCCCCACTACCGGTAGCTTATAGCTGGTAGGTATTTAGTCATTCTTAGAGTTGCTTGTCGTTTTCGTGTTCTGCCTCTTCAACATTCGGCCACCATAGAGGTCATGATTATACCAGGTCAGTGAGATCAAGCAAAGATCAATCTCGAGACCATACAGGAGTAGTTCTGCTACTGATAAGTTTTCTTAATCCCTTTATAATATTTTATTTCGCGCCTTGTTTTATTTTCGACTCGAAGAAGTGTTTCGAATTCCTCTCCTCCCTGGACCTGTCATTATCAAATATTATGATGTAGTGGTATTGTTTTGTTTCTCATAACCCAATTTAACCACAAGCTAATAATAATTGCTTCGCTGCAAGTTATTGATTCAAAATCACAACTGTGTCTTCGAAATTTCGACAGAGTTTTCCTTTTCCCAAACACTCGAACGCGAAAAGCGTTTATGTCTGGCCGTGGTAAAATGTTAAGGCGCAACTGGTTTATATTCTAGGATTGTGTTAGTCTGCGGCTAATTCACAAGTATTGCATTTCAGTGTTTCGACTCATGGAAGCATTAAGCAGAAGCAAATGAAAGACATGTTTCTTATTCACCAAATAATATTCATTAAACGTGAAGTTTTTTTATTTACAGAAGTCGATTGTCGATGTGCTTGACCGTTTAAAAGTTAAAATTAGACTTTTCCTTTGCTTGATCGAAACAGCTGCGTTTTGTTCATCGTTATTCTATTAAAAATACGATTTTAAAGATAATTCTAAACAGTTAATCGGCGGTTTATTCATCTGAATACCGTTTTGAGACCTTGATCTATTTCGGAATCAGTATCTTTCTTTTCTAAAATCAGTTGATGGTAAATACGATAGCATTCTCAAAGCGATAAATTATCGTGATGGTAACGCGAGTTGTTGCTCGATGGCTTCAACACAGGCATTACGGTCCACTTGTCTCAGAAGCCGCTCCAGTTTCACCGAGAGTTCTCCCTTCCTACATTAGCAAATAACGATAAATTCTATATTTGGTACTAAGTGGGAAACAATGAGTAGTACTTTGAATAAAACATCTCATTAATCCAATGATCGCATTGTCAGAACAAAATAAGAAATCTTGTCAGATTTTTTGACTATACTAAAAATACACTCATTTTTATTTAGTTTTGGTTCTCCGTGAGCTTATGGTCTTGCATGGATCGATCCGAGGCTGCTTTTAATTTCTTTCAAAACTTACTTACGCTCGTAAAAAGTATTTGCTCATTGCTAGGCTACTAAAAGGTCCAACATTAAATGTATAAAGATACAAGTTTTGCATTTACCATAGCTATGATTCTCCGTATCAAGTATTTACTCGGGTATTTGCATTCACTGTTACTTTGAATTGATTTTCTGTGAAAATGGCGTCATGTTTCTGTCACTTCTTAGTTTTTGTTTTCATCTAGATATCTACTTTCTCCCTGAGCTTATGTGATAAATAGACGTTTTATCTCCTATCAACGTGCTAAAACGTTAATATCGTTAACTTGCGACTGAATGGCCGGAAAATCTGAATCCGCCATGCGTATATTATCGATTTATATCGCTAATACATAATGTGTATAAGCCTTTGAACACCGATGGGCTACAGGCAAGAAACAGTTCAAACGCTGTATTGTATACTAATGATAACTCGGAAATTACAGGACTTCTGCATTAACTAAATCTACTAGTCAGTGAAAGTGCTCTTTCTGTTGGCTATGGTATAACATACGGTATTGGATGTAGTAAACTTCACGGGAATAGCAATTTTCTTGGGCTGATCTTGCTTAGTTTTCTGTAAAAAGGAAAATGAACTGGAGAAACGTTCTGCAAAAATCGGAAATTTAAAGCATAGCGACAGAACTCTGCAAGAAGGGCGGGAAGCCTTTTATCAGTTTTCATAACGAAATAAGCGTCGCTAGTAAAAGGTTTCGAGAGATCTTCAGTCGCAATTCCAGAGCAATAATTTAAAACTGCTGCAACTAATTTCCGGGGAAAGACATAACCCAGAGTCGAAGTATCAACAAACCTTTCCAAATAAACATCTCTAATCTATGATCGTTTGCTCCAAGTTTTGTTCTTTATAAGATAACATTTCTAACATTCTAGTCTTATCCTGACAAAAAAGGAGCTTTAGAATACCAATGAACAGAACGCGATATTATTGATCAAGAAAGCGAACGGATCGAGTAAGGCAAATCTAGCTCACATTTTGCCTTCATTATTGACTTGCCGTTTCAGTATTATTAGTTTTATTTTCACCCATTGTGGAGCTAATATTTGTTTTAGGAAATCACAATTGCTAAAAGCCGAACGCTGTTGTAGAAATACCACTAATTTCTATCAATTAGCCAGGAAATTTGCTCACTTTTTCCCAAAGTGATTCTCTTGAGGTTTGTTAGCAGTTTCGGGCACCGTCGGGTAAATTAACAATTGCTGTTGTCTTTTTCGAAAGCTACGTCCTGTTTCTTTCAAAGGGAAGATCCGATCACCAAGATGTGTGCAAGCAAATATTGTTTTTTAATTACATTTCTTACGTATTTCTCTCATCGCCTGTTGTCAATAACATCATCTACATATATTTGAAAAGTCTGATTTCATCCCTTGATCGGAAATGTGTTTCATTGGTAAATGTTTTGTGTCAAGGTGAACGCAATGGGGAAAATTAATAAATTTTAGTTCCATATTTAAATGATTTCCTCGATATTTTAAGTTATTTTTCGTGCAATATGTGCTTTTGGGGAGGATTGCGACTTTCTAAAGGCGAACCACTAGCCTCCCCCTCATTTGTTTCATCCTCAGACCCTTGCTCGTCTCTCTTATACCACAGGAAGCCCGGTTTCACTTTTCTCTCGATTTTTTTCGATTTTAATTAGGAGTTGCCTGCGGAGGAGGCTAGGCGAACCACAATAAATTACATGTACGTCTGTTTGGCTGAGACATGCCCCTTATCAACAAAATGATTACTTGAAAAAGAAAACAGAACATCTACCAATATCAAAAATAGCCTTAATTTCCCCATTTCAAAATAGGCTTCCCTACGTCTATAATAATAATAGTTTATTTCACCTTTTGCATCGTAAGCGTAATTACAAGGAGAGGTCAATATACATTATTACAAAACACCTACGATAAACAATTGGTAGATATAATTGCTTACTACAATTACTAATCAGTACAAATGTTCCTGAAATTTAATGGTGAAAAAGTCAGCGAAACGCTTGGTTTTGGAAACAATAGACGCAACTTTAATATGGCCAGAACGAAAATTATAGGGGCGAGAGACAGGGACACGCGGGACGAGTGCGTAATGAGCGGGGAGGAACTAACTTTCTTGATGAATTTCTCGCACGATTTCTCTCTTCTTTGGCTTAAAGATGATAGGTCGGCCTGGGACAGAGCGTGATAATAGTGTAGGCAAGGTAGGATAATGCGCAACGCCCTCTACTGACTCAATAACATCGCTAAGATACTCAGGTAACGCAGCCCACACAGGGGAGGCATTCTAGAACTGACCTGATAATTCAACAGTACACTTGAATCAGCTGCTGGTTGGTCAGCCTACATTTCCTAAGCGTGCGTAATGCATAAAGGCGCTTACTTGCTTTATTCGCAATATATGAGCAGTGCGTGTTCCATGCAGGATAGATCATAAGAAATATGCACCCCTAGCAGCTTATAGCTTTCCATCCTCGCTAGAATAGATTATTAACAACCAGGGGACCAAGGGCGCATGGCATGCAGGAAATTTACAGTCATATCCTTGCATCTCCTTTCTAAACTTCCAGTCTTCGAGCTTGTTTCTAAATTATTAGTGAATCTTTAAATTATTGTCTTTCTCAGATAAAAACTGCTGTGCGAAAGGACATATATCCGCGGCTTGCAAATTAATTATCCCCAAAAAATATGGAATGGCGTTGGACCTCGTCGTTCGATAGTGGTTTAAAAATATAAATATATATAATATAATGTTTTTTGTCTTATTTATACAGTCAACTACTATTATGTCTTTAGATTTGTATTTCATGGCGATGACCAATAAACACGTTTAGAACTTGCGGATATATTCTGAACACTAAATAACATAAAGATACATAAATGTCTGGCCGAAGCGAGTCTGCATTCTATTGACGACCACTGTAAAGCCGGCTCAAACAGGAATAAAATTAACATTTATTTAACAGATTAACACTATAGAAGTTTAAAACTTCTGATTGTCGACTGCAAACTGCGAAACTGTCTGGAATAATAGCGAAGAAACGTAATATCAGTGCTAAAAACCTTTTGTTATTTTTGTTTCTTTCATTTACCCTTTTTATCCACTATCCAGCGGCAAAACTCCACACCAATTCTCGTAGTTTTTTTTTTGCGGTATCGCTCTGAATCACGGGCCCCTTTGCATGGGGATCATTTGTGGGTCGAGGATCAGTTCTGTCCGTTTTGGGTTCATTTGTGGGCCGATTTGAGATCATTTGCGGAGCGGGGTCATTTGAGAACCCGTACAGATATGCTATTTGTCTCGACCAAACATTTCAAATGAAGTTGATTATCCGTTTCATAGTGAATCTTTCCTTCAAAAGTATTCTATCGTTAGTAAACGCAATATTTCGATTAGAGTTAACGGGTCTTTTCCTTTTTAACATGTTATAAAGTCTGGTTGTACACGAAAATGAATTGTGTTTTGTCCGACCGAATGCGTGTGTATAACGAACAAATGGTGTGCCTTACTTTACATGTTTGTTTTTTTCATTTTAAATTTACTCGGTCCCGCACTGAATTGGCTGTTGAAGCTACCCTGACACGTTTTTATTGCGTGATTTAGAGAGAACTACTGTGATTATTGTAATTTATGTTATCATTTTTTTACCCTGACACGTTTTTTTGCGTGATTTAGAGAGAACCACTGTGATTATTGTAATTTCTGTTATCTTTTTTTTTACCCTGACACGTTTTTTTTGCGTGATTTAGAGAGAACCACTGATTCTTGTAATTTCTGTTATCATTTTTTTACCGTGACACATTTTTTTGCGTGATTTAGAGAACCACTGCGATTATTGTAATTTCTGTTATCATTTTTGTTTACCCTGACACGTTTTTTTTTTCGTGATTTAGAGAGAACCACTGTGATTATTGTAATTTCTGTTATCATTTTTTTACCCTGACACGTTTTTTTGCGTGATTTAGAGAGAACTACTGTGATTATTGTAATTTCTGTTATCATTTTTTTACCCTGACACGTTTTTTTGCGTGATTTAGAGAGAACCACTGTGATTATTGTAATTTCTGTTATCTTTTTTTTGCTTACTTTACTTGTATTCGACATTCTATGTGGCGAAGCTGATAAAATATAGAATAGAATAGAATAGAATAGAATAGAATAGAATAGAATAGAATAGAATAGAATAGAATAGAATAGAATAGAATAGAATAGAATAGAATAGAATAAAATAAAATAAAATAAAATACTCAGAAGTTGTAATGTTGATTAAACGTTTTTCCATGTGAGTACGGCCCTGCAAGCCTTGTTAAACCAGCTCCTCCCTCGTTACTCGTTCAGATCGGTACCCTTGATGGGTACTTCCACCTGGAACATCCTTCCCACCCAGCACGATCACGCCGCAGCGCCGATGACAGGACGGAACAGTTGCTGCTCGATCCACATGTTAAGTGGGCTGAGCAGCAACACGAGAAAGTGCGCGTCAAGAGGGGTCATTTCCACGACCGTATGGTAGCCAGAGGTATCATCCCGAGATTCAGGGATCCACTGTGGGATGCTCAGTGGTACTTGGTGAGTTGCCGTGGTTACGGTAATTATTTAATGTAAGGGACTGGTCAGAAATTAGTAGGGGGCCGTCGGTAACTCGTGACAGTCTGATGAGACTGATAAACTTGACGCTGACGGGAGTCCTACGATTTTACGTCCTTATCCGAGAAGACGTGAAGGTCTAACCATTTGCAGTTGTTTCACAAAGGCAGCACCTTCTCCTTAGTATTTTAAGACCCTGAGTGTTGGTCCGGCCGGGGTTTGAACCCATGACCTCCCGCTCAACATACCGGAGCTCAACCACTGAACTAACCAGGAGGGACTGGAGCTTAACCACTGAGCTAACCGGGAGGGGTTTGAACTCTAGACCTGCCGCACGTCAGACCGATGCTTTATCACTGAGCCTAACCGAGTTGCTAGTTGATGACGCCTTATTTACATATAAATAGGTTGTTTGATGTATACGTACAACACAATAAGTACAAACATACCAACTACAGTTGAAAACTATTGTGTAGGAACCATCCCTGTCTACCACCTTTTAGTTGTACTGTCTTTTTACAATGCTACTACAGTAACCGGGGCCACTAAAAGGAGGACTAAAAAAATGAAAATAAAGAATTCCAACTTACATATCCTAACGATTTTCTTCATTCAAAAGACTTTGACTTCAGAACTAGTCGACAACTTCGCCTTTTATCCAATCGGAGCTCGAGCAAGTTGAAATGTTATTGTGTTGTATTCGACACTGATTGGCTCAACTAACCGTAAGTCGGAATGATTTATTTTCGTTTTGCAATGTCATTGGTTATCATTGTCCAAGTGATTACAGTAGTCACACAGTAAGTATCGTATCAGTGGTTCGATTGCTGTAGATGTTATTCAATTTCATCACGAAGTCAAAACACCACATCTTGTTTTATTACACGTGATCGATAGGATGATAAACGTAAAGATCAAGACCTAGACGTGCACGTGATCCCCGTGTGGAACCAAGGCATTACTGGCAAGGGCGTGGTGGTAACAATCCTGGATGACGGTGAGTACGTACGTGAGCCAGTCTTGGGGGTGGAGCCAGTATTCTATGAGAGAGTTTGATACGTTCAAAAGGGGGGATCGATAATGGTAACATCTTTGTTTTCTTTATAAAAGGGAGGGAGAGAAAGGGGGATTCGATCGAAAAGGTGGATTCGATCGAGAGAAAGGACATTAGATCGAGAGAAAGGGGGATTCGATCGAAAGAAAGGGGGGTTCGATCAAGAGAAAGGACATTCGATCGAGAGAAAGGGGGATTCGATCAAAAGAAAGGGGGGTTCGATCGAGAGAAAGGATATTCGATCGAGAGAAAGGGGGATTCGATCGAAAGAAATGGGGGTTCGATCGAGAGAAAGGACATTCAATCGAGAGAAAGGGGGATTCGATCGAAAGAAATGTGGATTCGATCGAGAGAAAGGAAGATTCGAGCGAATCCCCCTTTTATCTCCTTGATCCGTCACTGAGTAAATAGCTTAGTTCACGTTTAAGGCATTATAAGGTACAAACAAGCACTGTAACATTGCACGCAAGATTGCTAGACATGTCGCAGGAGTGTTTACACGGTGCAATATGTTGTGTGCAAGTTTGCTAGACATGTTGTAGGAGTGTTTAAACGGTGCAATATGTTGCGCGCAAGATTGCTAGACATGTCCCAGGAGTGTTTACATGATGCCTTATTGCTAGACATGTCGCAGGAGTGTTCACACAGTGTAATATGTTGCGCGCAAGATTGCTAGATGTGTCGTAGGGTGTTTACATGATGCTATATTGCTAGACGTGTCGCAGGAGTGTTTAAACGGTGCAATATGTTGCGCGCAAGATTGCTAGACATGTCCCAGGATTGTTTACATGATGCCTTATTGCTAGACATGTCGCAGGAGTGTTCACACAGTGTAATATGTTGCGCGCAAGATTGTTAGACATGTCCCAGGAGTGTTTACATGATGCCTTATTGCTAGACATGTCGCAGGAGTGTTCACACAGTGTAATATGTTGCGCGCAAGATTGCTAGATGTGTCGTAGGGTGTTTACATGATGCTATATTGCTAGACGTGTCGCAGGAGTGTTTAAACGGTGCAATATGTTGCGCGCAAGATTGCTAGACATGTCCCAGGATTGTTTACATGATGCCTTATTGCTAGACATGTCGCAGGAGTGTTCACACAGTGCAATATGTTGCGCGCAAGATTGCTAGACATGTCCCAGGAGTGTTTACATGATGCCTTATTGCTAGACATGTCGCAGGAGTGTTCACACAGTGTAATATGTTGCGCGCAAGATTGCTAGATGTGTCGTAGGGTGTTTACATGATGCTATATTGCTAGACGTGTCGCAGGAGTGTTTAAACGGTGCAATATGTTGCGCGCAAGATTGCTAGACATGTCCCAGGATTGTTTACATGATGCCTTATTGCTAGACATGTCGCAGGAGTGTTCACACAGTGTAATATGTTGCGCGCAAGATTGTTAGATGTGTCGCAGGGTGTTTACGTGATGCTATATTGCTAGACGTGTCGCAGGAGTGTTTACACGGTGCAATATGTTGCGCATAATGTTACTAGCGCACATTGTTGCAGCGTGTGTCCATAGATAGATAGATAACTTTATTTATTCTCGGGTGGATGAGGCTGGTTAGACCTCTAGAAAGTGCATATGCTAATTAGCCGAGTAGCTCTAAATCACACAAATAAAGTATCCAAAAGGATTTTATATATATCTAATAATTGAAACATGACCATGATTAAGAAAACATTCTATGCCTTCAGGTATTGAACACAACCACACGGATCTTGTCAGGAATTACGTAAGTGTAAATCACGTCTTTATACTCATTTACTGGTAGGTTGACATATAACGTTTGAGAGGTGGAGGGACACTGCACTTCAGGAAGCAAAAAATGCTCTTTTTGATTATATTCCATTGAAGTATTGAACAAAAGGTATGCAAAACTGTAAGGGCCAAGTTTTTAAACGCCGTCTATCTATTGTTGTGAACACCTCTATACAATAGATTGACGTGTTGAACAGCTCTGTACAATAGATAGACGTGTTGAATACATCTGTACGATAGATAGCTGTGTTGAATACCTCTGTACAATAGATAGAGGTGTTGAACACCTGTACAATAGATAGACGTGTTGAACACCTGTACAATAGATAGACGTGTTGGACACCTCTGTACAATAGATATACGTGTTGAACACCTCTGTACAATAGATAGCCGTGTTGAACACCTCTGTACAATAGATCGACGTGTTGAACACCTCTGTACAATAGACGTGTTAAACACCTCTGTACAATATATAGACGTGTTGAACACCTCTGTACAATAGATAGACGTGTTGAACACCTCTGTACAATAGATAGACGTATTCAGTGAACACCTCTGTACAATAGATAGACGTGTTGAACACCTCTGTACAATAGATATACGTGTTGAACACCTCTGTACAATAGATAGACGTGTTGAACACCTCTGTACAATAGATAGACGTGTTGAACACCTCGGTACAATAGATAGACGTATTGAACACCTCTGTACAATAGATCGACGTGTTGAACACCTCTGTACAATAGACGTGTTAAACACCTCTGTACAATATATAGACGTGTTGAACACCTCTGTACAATAGATAGACGTGTTGAACACCTCTGTACAATAGATAGACGTATTCAGTGAACACCTCTGTACAATAGATAGACGTGTTGAACACCTCTGTACAATAGATAGACGTGTTGAACACCTCTGTACAATAGATATTCGTGTTGAACACCTCTGTACAATAGATATTCGTGTTGAACACCTCTGTACAATAGATAGACGTGTTGAACACCTCGGTACAATAGATAGACGTATTGAACACCTCTGTACAATAGACGTGTTGAACACCTCTGTACAATAGATAGACGTGTTGAACACCTCTGTACAATAGACGTGTTAAACACCTCTGTACAATATATAGACGTGTTGAACACCTCTGTACAATAGACGTGTTGAACACCTCTGTACAATAGATAGACGTGTTGAACACCTCTGTACAATAGACGTGTTAAACACCTCTGTACAATATATAGACGTGTTGAACACCTCTGTATAATAGATAGACGTGTTGAACACCTCGGTACAATAGATAGACGTATTGAACACCTCTGTAGAATAGACGTGTTGAACACCTCTGTACAATAGATCGACGCGTTGAACACCTCTGTACAATAGACGTGTTAAACACCTCTGTACAATATATAGACGTGTTGAACACCTCTGTACAATAGATAGACGTGTTGAACACCTCTGTACAATAGATAGACGTATTCAGTGAACACCTCTGTACAATAGATAGACGTGTTGAACACCTCTGTACAATAGATAGACGTGTTGAACACCTCTGTACAATAGATATTCGTGTTGAACACCTCTGTACAATAGATATTCGTGTTGAACAACTCTGTACAATAGATAGACGTGTTGAACACCTCGGTACAATAGATAGACGTATTGAACACCTCTGTACAATAGACGTGTTGAACACCTCTGTACAATAGATAGACGTGTTGAACACCTCTGTACAATAGACGTGTTAAACACCTCTGTACAATATATAGACGTGTTGAACACCTCTGTACAATAGACGTGTTGAACACCTCTGTACAATAGATAGACGTGTTGAACACCTCTGTACAATAGACGTGTTAAACACCTCTGTACAATATATAGACGTGTTGAACACCTCTGTACAATAGATAGACGTGTTGAACACCTCTGTACAATATATAGACGTATTGAACACTTCTGTACAATAGATAGACGTTTTGAACACCTCTGTACAATAGATAGACGGTGTCTAAGATTTAGCCTTTAAAACATCGGCCGTAACAGTTCTAAATTAATTTTTGGAGACAGGAATTGGAACTGTGATCACGAGCAATAATAGAGTAAATGTTTTATTTAATCTGTTAAACATTTGACTTACGTCTGACAAAACAATGTATGACATCATTGTAATGCGACGCTCACTTTTGCCTCCAGGACCCTAATGCCAGCTGGGACGTTAACGAAGGAGACAGTGATCCCTTTCCTCGCTACGATCCAACCAACGAGAACAAGTGAGCATACTCTTTTATTTTGGCCAAACCTCCTAGTAGGGTATCATCTAATAATCTAGTAGTAGGAAACCAATCAGAGAGCTAGATTATCCATTTACCGTGCGTGCGTTTAACAATAAGAAAATGTCTTAGACTGTGTCCCTAAGTTATCTCAACCCGTGAAAGTTCGTTCCTGTATTCAACCTCTTCTTCCAGATCTATGAGAATACGGTTATATTATCCCATGGCGCACCAGCCACTGGTTACGACGTCTTCTTTTAATATTTTGAACTTTCTGTATAATCAAGCCAACCTTGTGTTACAGGCATGGAACTCGTTGCGCTGGAGAAGTAGCAGCAGAGGCTAACAATACCATGTGTGGTGTGGGAATCGCCTACAACGCCAGGATAGGAGGTACGTGAACAGTCTGCTACAGTTCACTGCGCAAGTCCCGCGTGAATGGTTTTGACCATTTGTAACGATATTCAAGTAGATTATGCTGTCCAGATATACTGTAGAACTGTTGGGAAAATGTTGATGAAGGATGGCAAAGATTCCGGCGACTGGATGAAAAAGTCTGCTTTTAAAAGAAATTTAGTAAAAAAAACTTCACATTGGTTCACTTTAACCGAAATCAAGTTTCTGAAATTAGCTTTCTAAATATATTTCGGTTTTGGTTTTCATGAAACCGAGGCTTCGCATAAAAGATGGCAGCCGGTTTTAAAGCGCGCAATGCATCATGGTCCGCCCTGGGTCTTTAATCCACTTTGCCTGATGTTATCAAAAACGTTTGAACATCATCTCAGGGCATTCACATGGTATTTCTCTTTTACTAATCTCAGGGTGTTATTTTTATAGGTTTATCTTAAAGAAGGTTTAATTCGATCGACAGGGCCCCTATATGTGACTGAATGTAAATCTGAATAAATCCCAGTCGAAGAGCACGCATGCGCAATCCACCGTACGGTAAAAGATGGCGGCTGTCCATTTGACCACAATCCTTTGCGAACCTAACACAGTCAAAATAACACGTAGAAATCATCTGTTCTCTTCAATAACAGTGGATTGCTGAACAGTGGCATTTGGGCTTTCTTGTTTTTAAGATTTAAAACCTCTACCGCGATTTTATAACGGATTTAAAGTTTTTCGCATGCAATGGTAAAAGTACAAGCCGCCATCGTGATCGCGAATCGGTATATACTTCATGGTAGTGTTTCGTTCCATATATATAGTCTCCCTGCATAATACTGTAAAACAGTAGAGAAAATGGTTATGCAGGGAGACTATATGGAACGAAACACTACCACGAAGTATATGCCGAGAATCGAACTCGGGTTCTATTGCGAACCCATTGAACTATGTCGCTTTGTTAATTTTTAATGGGGATATTGCAGGTAATTTGAAAATTCATCAAACACATTGGAGACAAAAGCTAATAATATGGCTGGAGAGCGTGTTAAAATGACTAACTGGTCAACGATTTGAGCAGATATATTAGACACCGACAAAGTTACGAGCTAACAAAGTTCGAAAATTTTATACGAATGTATGGTGGTGGACAAGCGGTTTGTAAGGAAAAAAGATATCCCCTAAAATTTGGCAGTCTTGCTTGTTTTGGTGTGCTATTTCAAGCCGGCATTATGTTAGTTTTTGCCTCTGTTGAATTTCACATCCCCATTGGACTCCTGGGTAATGTACTTTCACTCTTTCTCGTCAGGTGTGCGCATGCTCGATGGACGTGTAACTGACAAAGTCGAAGCTGAGTCACTCAGCCTCAATCCTCAGTACATCGATATCTACAGCGCAAGCTGGGGACCTAGTGACGACGGTGCCACGGTTGAGGGGCCTGGAACATTGGCAACTGCTGCCTTCCTGAATGGCATTCAAAAGGTTTGTACTCTAGAATTGTTTTCGACTTTCTTGTTAAACTTCTTATCGAATTTTGTTTCTTGTTCTTTCTCTAACAGGGTCGTGGTGGCTTGGGTTCTATTTTCATATGGGCATCCGGGAATGGTGGTCGCCATGGAGACAGCTGTAATTGTGATGGTTACACAGATAGTATTTATACGCTGTCTATCAGCTCGGCCTCAGATCACGGCGAGTCCCCCTGGTACTCAGAAAGCTGCTCATCTACTCTGGCTACCACATTTAGCAGTGGCGCACATGGAGAAAAGAGAATCGTGAGTTGTCTATACTGCTACTTATAACATACTCTGGATTCTAATTGGTCAATAACGAGTGCATGAAAAGGTTATTGAGTACAGAGTTGTATGCTCTCAGCAAATGTTTGCTCGGTATATACTTCATGGTAGTGTTTCGTTCCATATATATAGTCTCCCAAATGATTATGCAGGGAGACTATATGGAACGAAACACTACCATGAAGTATATACCGTATGCTCAAATTTCAGAGAGCACTTTCCGAATGGAGCAAAATTAAAAATGGCGGCAAAATTATTGGGGGAGAGGGGGGGGCTAGTGCAAATGTTTGCTCAGTATATTATTAACAAAAAAATGCATGAACTGCTCGTGCTATACGTG
The DNA here is from genome assembly GCA_030867875.1 of Actinernus sp. WN-2022. Lineage (NCBI taxonomy): Eukaryota > Metazoa > Cnidaria > Anthozoa > Actiniaria > Actinernidae > Actinernus > Actinernus sp. WN-2022. The sequence goes on from JAOWCC010000019.1 coordinate 6,375,579, forward strand.
ATTTATGGGCACTGAGTGATATTTTGAAAGTTCTTAAATTGCCCTCGCAGAAAGGCTCGTGCGTTATTAGAGCTCTCAAAATATCACTCAGTGCCCATAAATTCCGTGTAGCACTCGCGTTCATGCGATTTCCTCTAAGACTGCGAAGAGCTAGTCTTTTTATTTTTCTTCCTCTTTTATCAGTATCATTCTATTAGTGGCTCAGCGAAACCAAATATCTTCCCGGTAGACGGGAGGGGCGAACACAAAATAATCATCTCCTTCGTAGTTGAATGTTTTGGCTCATTCCCAGTCTTCGCTAAATAGAGGGACAAGTTCGCAGTCTAGCATTCCTTGTGGATCTATATTATATATAGATTCTATTGATTTAATATTGATCTATTGATATTGATTCAAATTTTTGGGTATAATAAACACTTATTATTACTACTACTACCTTTAGGAAATTGTTATAAAAGTAAAAGAAAGTTTATTTCCAAGTCGTAATGTCACAGTGCAAATATGAAAACGACGAATAGCTCAGTTTCGCATTCAAGAATTGACCTATATCATTATGACGTCAAATTAAAACAACCTATTGTTTAAACGCTAAGGATCACGGTCGTGGGAGGGGGACAAAACAGCAACAACACAAAGGAACTCGCTATCAAATGCATTTTGTAGAACGTAGAATAGCGGTAATTCTACGTGATAAACATTGATACAGCTGATATTTTCCTCAGCAGAGCAGATTTAGTTCAAAATGTTATTGTTCAAGTCGATTCTGTCCCCCTCATAAACAAGCCGTGACGTCATAATGATATAGGGTAATTACCGCTGGATGCGATAACTACAGACACATTTACTCAACGTTAGTCTCATTCTGATGTTAAATATAAGTACAATAACCCATTTGTGACGTCGAAATATGCCCTGATATTTCGTCCGCTTATACGCTCATAGGGGTATTCCCTGATATTTCCCGCTCGTGGAGAGACAATATCGGGTCACGTGACGCATTCAACCAATCACGCGCGAGAGAAAATATTTGATGGGTTTTATCGTAAATACCAGCGGCAAGATGGGCTATTCCCAACTCTGTGTATTGTTGTAGTTTGAACTTCTGCACCTTCTCGCTGGTATTTGTGAATATTTAACATCAGAATGAGACTAGTGTTGAGTAAATGCGTCTGTAGTCATCGCACACAGCGGAATTTATTTAATGCGAAACGGACACATTTAGTAACGTTCTACTCGTTATCAGGTCACCACGGATCTCCATAACACATGCACCGAGAGACATACGGGAACTTCAGCCTCGGCTCCACTGGCTGCTGGGATCATTGCTCTAGCGCTAGAGAGAAAGTGAGTACTTTCCATCCATATACTTCTTAAACAATAATATATATACTGCTGGCTTTCACATGACCATGTTGGTGCCCTTAAACAATAGATTCCTCGTTAGCTTCTTTTGTTGGGGCACCAACATGGCCGCCATACCCTTTGTGATTTGAATCTCTGGAGATTGGGTGAAAGCCAGCAACTGAGGCACGCGGAGATCCCAATTATCTGAACTGAGGTAACGACCCGAAAAAAACGATAAATTATATATATTTTTAAACATAGATAAAAACACCGCGAGGGAGCTACGCTGTGAATATTGCGTCACGTAAGCCGCGAATGAACTCTCAACTCTCAATTTCTAACTTGACCTGAAACAACCATAAGAGGCAGATCAAAGCCAGGACCCGGCTAATTCATAGATCGAATTTGAATTTAGCGTGTTGGTTTTAGTGGAGGGAGGAAAACCAGAGGACCCGGAGAAAACCCTCGGGTCAAGGGTGAGATACCAACAAACTCAACTCACATATGGCGCCACATCCGGGGATCGAACCTGGGCCACAGATCAGAGGTGAGAGGAGAAGCGCTTAACTACTGCGCCACCCCGGCTCCCCGGTGATGTATCTCTGATAATGAAAGGGAACGAAACGCGCTTCCTTCTACATCGCTGTGATTCTCTAGTCAAATAAGCCTCCGTTAAATGGGGATATTGCAGGTAATTTTGAAGTTCTTTAAAACTCATTGGAGACAAAAATTGATAACAAGGCTGGAGAGAGCGTATTATAATGATCGAATGTGCAAAGATTTGAGCAGATATTATAGATATATACCGACAAAGTTAAGAGCTAACAAAGTTTGGCAAGCCTTGCTCACCAGCATACATTTCTCTGTAAATGTTTGATCTTTGCAAGACAAGTTTATAACTTTGTAAGGAAAATCGATAGCTCTTTCAAGCCATTATATTAGTTTTTTGCAATTATCGGCAAGACCTCCATTAAAATGAGCGAGTAAAAGAATATATACGTATTTCCTTTGTTATTTTAGTCCCAAGTTAACCTGGCGGGATATTCAACATATCGTGGTCCACACGTCCAACCACATGCCTCTCAAACACGACCAAGACTGGAGTGTGAATGGTATCGGTCTGTATAATAATCGTAAGTTTGGTTTCGGTCTTCTGGTGGCCGAGAAGATCGTGGACATGGTTAATCCAGCTACCTTCAAAACCGTACCGGAGAAGAAATTGTGTCGTGGACAGATTAATCAGGACGCAAAGTGAGTCCATCATTTAATAGCACCCAGGAGGGTGGGTATGTGTGTGTGTTTGGGGTGGGGTGGGGTGGGGTGGGAGGTTGGCACGGAGCATGTGCCGCCAGGTGGTCCAGAACCGGCCCTGGTTTTACGAGGAAAAAAAACGGATTTCCAAGTTATTGTGAAAACGAACCCGGATTTTCTCGCTATTTGTTTATTCTGAATCGTCTATAACCCGGAATACCACGTATTCTTACGAAAAATCCGGACCTGGAAATCGAAATTAGATTCAAACCCGGATTCGCCGCGCATATGTATGAAGTCATACACAAGACAACATTCCCGCTCGGAATAGCAATGTGACAAGAGTCGCATGCTTTGTACAATAATTAAAAACGTTTTGTTCACAGCTATCGACTCAATTATCTCACTTTAAAAGCACTATTACTACAAGTGGGAATAAAAGTAAAATAAGCAATATTTTAATCGTGCAAATCTGACACGCAGCGACAATAAATGCTTCTTTTTTGGTACCTTGACTAAGGAAATTCTTTTACTCTTTTCCTTGTTGCTTGAGTCAGACAGTACCACTCGAAGCGAGCCGCAGTATTGGCTAACCAGCTTCCTGTTAGTAGTATATCGGGAAGATGCTAGCGGCCGTCGCACATCTACGCTGCTTTCAGTTCAATTATCAATCTATCTTGGAAATAAAGAAACATTAAACTTCTCTTCCTGTCATGTTTGGATCATTTCAGCAGATGAATGTGATTTGCAATTATTAAATGGAGATCGATGACTCATAGCATTTACTTGTTTTTTTCTTCTTACTTAGGCCCGTCAAATGGAATTCCCCCATAACAATCCAGCTTCACGCCACCGGTTGCGCGGGGACTAAGGTCGAGGTCCGCTATATCGAACATGTTCAGCTGCTGGTCAGCCTCGACTACACGCGCCGAGGAGACCTGGTCATCTATCTCACGTCCCCTATGGGGACCAAGTCATTTCTTTTGTCCCCAAGGAAGGAGGACCAGTCAAATGAAGGCTTCTCAAAATGGCCCTTCATGACCACTCATTCTTGGGGGGAGGTGAGAGTTCTGTTATTGTCTCTTGGAATAATTTCACAGGTTTCTGTTTATCACCTGGGCGAATAACATGATGCTAGGTTGACGTTTTTAAAATTCACTTATTAACCTACTAAACGTATATCATAAATATATTCAATATTAGTAGACACCAACTAGTTTTCTATCACGAATCATGCATATCTTTACTGGGGAGCCGGGGTGGCGCAGTGGTTAAGCGCTTCGTCTCTCACCTCTGTGGCGCAGGTTCGATTCCAGGACGTGGCGCCATATGTGAGTTGAGTTGGTTGGTATCTCGCCCTTGCTCGAGGGTTTTTCTCCGGGTTCTCCGGTTTTCCTCCCTCCTTAAAAACCAACATGCTAAATTCCAGTTCGATCTGCGAATTAGCCGAGACCTGGCTTTAATCAGCCCTATTATATGGTTGGCTCGTTTTAGATTCGCTGCACTCATAGACCCATTGTATATATGGCGTCCAATTTCAATAAGTATTGTCCTGGAGACTTTAGCCTCGTGTTCACGTTGCCACACAAAAACGTTTTCACATGAATGTGAGACTAAAAAATTGGATGCCATTTTTGCAATGGGCTGTGTACCGAACCTAATTAGATAAACAATACCACCCAATTATTATCCTTTGTTTCAATTGCGTTCGGAACGAGTGGTGCGGCGTCTGAACCGAGCCTAATGAAGAATCAATGTAGGGGTGTAGTGTAGCGTCAGTGCAGGCTCTTCCCCCTCCTCCCCCATTCCATTCCCATTCCATTCCCATTCCATTCCCATTCCATTCCATTCCATTCCATTCCATCCCATCCCATCCCATCCCATCCCATTTCCATCCCATTTCATTTCATTTCATTCCCATTCCCATTCCCATTCCCATTCCCATTCCCATTCCATTTCCATCCCATCCCATCCCAATCCATTTCCATCCCCATTTCCATCCCATCCCAATCCCAATCCCAATCCCATTCCCATTCCCATTCCCATTCCCATTCCTGCGAACAGGCTATCTTATACTCATTGGCTACACTCGATGGGTATCTATTTGTTTCTTTTTTTCTTAATTCTTTTTTTTATCCAATTTCCAATGTAGATTAATTTTACAAACAACAGACATTACAGAAATATGCAATAGATAGGTTATTAGTCTGCTAAGCATCTAATTACGAGCCATACGTATTTTGGCGAGCCTTGTAAGTTATTATTATTAATATAAATTCTGCCAATAAATTTTCTTTCCATAATAACCAAAAATCTTTCGTGCTCTCGAGAAATGGGATTTACCATGGTGACGGGAGCCATTTGACGCAACTACCCGAAGTACATACCTCTTATTAACCTCACTTGCCCGGTCCATACCGTAAGTTATGGACCGAGATTTCCCCCTTTTGTATAATGGCCTAAGTGCGAAGCGCGCGGGCCATAAGGGGAAAACGAGGATCATAACTTACGGTACGGACCGAGCAAACTACGTTAATAACTCGTGCCTTATGGTCTTAACATCCGTGACGAGTCATACTAGCTGGTATATATATAACTTCATTATCTTATTATTTCTATATTAATAGTGTCAATCATTTGTCATCTATTTCCTATATTTCGTAACCCATATTTCTAGTTAGTCACGTTCGCCAATGTAATAACATTTCTTCATATTACCTAGCCTGCTTGCAGGCGGTGGAGGGTGTTTTTTCGCGCAGCAAACGGGTGTTTTTTCGCGGCCGCCATATTGGCCGAGCGTGATTGAGACCTGGGATCGAATGACAAATGGAGGGGGAGGGGGGTGGGGGAGAACAAGCAGATCTCTGCTTCTCCCCCACCCCCCTCCCCCCTCCATTTGTCATTCGATCCCAGGTCTCAATCACGCTCGGCCAATATGGCGGCGATGATCCGTTTGCTGCGCGAAAAACACCCTCCACCGCCTGCAAGCAGGCTACATATTACCTGAAGAAGGCTGGTTTGGCCAGCCGAAATATCGTTATATAAACCTCGGAAATCTACGTTGTGTCGGCTTTGCTACTCTTAGTTTCATGTGTCCAACCAATTAGATCAATCACTGATCCAATGTACACCAGCAGGATCGTCGTCCACGGTTGCTTGCATTCTGTTTGTTAATAAGATGTTAATTATATAGCTTCTTCGTTTCCTTTGAGACCGGAAGTGGGAGGAAGGTCCGTATGGGAAGTTATGGACCTCAATTTGACCAATCATAGCTCGCGAAATTACTTAGTTAATAAGGTCTCATATTTGGCGCCGTCTTGTGCACATTATATAATAAATAATATTAGTATAATTTCATCAGTGAATATAGAGATTCCCGTGCTCTGATTGGTCGACAATTACGACATATGTCGCTATATTCACCTGCAGAGCGCCTGGAGGTGAATATAACATACAAAACATTTACCAAAATGGCCACTCGCATATTTACCGATGTTTCTCACGAAGAAATAAATAATATGAAAGAAAAAGCTTTTCCAAAACCCACCAAAGCAGCAGCTAAATAAGTATGGCTAAACTTGAAGCTTTTTTTTTTAATCCATAACCCTTCACAAACAAAGTTTACTTACGAGTTTCGTGTCTTCATGAATAACAAACTTTCACAAGGAAATAACGTCTACTTAGAGCAATAAATAACACGAGACCTTTTCCTACAAATTTGGGAACGGTTCGACTCAAAAAGAGTGTACTTACTTGAGTTATTGTCCTCCTGGTTCTTCATAGAAAAACAACAAGTTTAGTTTCATTCAGGGAGCAGGTTGCTGTTAGTGTTATGGCTTATGCTCTTCTCTCACCGCTCTCGTTGTATTTTCAAGCTTTATCTCATACCGAAATCATTTGTCTCTTGATTTACCATTGTCTTTGATTCTGTAGTTCGTAGTTTCCAGGAAATTTGTCCTTTGAAGTGGTTCCTTTCGATAAATTTTCACTCGCCGTGGCAGAGGCTTTCAGTTTTGTCCATTTCTACTCATTTTTGCTGCATTTTCTCTCTTTGTAGCACGGTACGAGGTCTCAAAAGTGAAGATTGCTGCTTCAACTTGAATTCTAGTGTGCATTTGGACTGTTTTTTTGTTTTTCTATACTTTTAGAAAATCCATTCTTGTAGTCCCTGCCAGTCTCGTGTCGAGTCGGTTTGTGCAATGAACCGTACGTAGCGGCACTATGGGGTGCCATTCCCGCCAAAATTAACTGTTTATCAGTCATCAGATTGTTCTTTTTAATCAAAATTCGTTATCAGGTACTGAGCCGTCATTATTAGGCACCGAATCATCATTATTAGGCACACCTTCATCATTATTAGGCACACCTTTATCATTATTAGGCATACAATCGTCATTATTAGGCACACCTTTATCATTATTAGGCATACAATTATCATTATTAGGCACACTTTCATCATTATTAGGCACACCTTCATCATTATTAGGCACACCTCATCATTATTAAGCACACGATTATCATTATTAGGCACACACTTATCATTATTAGGCATACAATCATCATTATTAGGCATTGAATCATCATTATTAGGTATAGAATCATCATTATTAGGCACACCATCATTATTAGGCTCTGAGCCATCATTATTAGGCAGACACTTATCATTATTAGGCATACAATCATTATTAGGCATTGAATCATCATTATTAGGTATACAATCATCATTATTAGGCTCTGAGCCATCATTATTAGGCACACAATTATTATTATTAGGCACCGAATCATCGTTATTAGGCACCGAGCCGTAATTATTAGAGGCAGAGGTATTATTAGAGAAGAAGTGCAGCCTATATAGTCCCTAGGCTTTCGCGTTCCCAGCCAGAACGCCTGGGACTACATGCAGGTAACCATTCCATGTGAGCCAGTGTTAGTTAGTGTTCAGCAAGGCCGCGCCGGGGTAGTTATGATGGCGGACCAAGGCGGACAGTCGTTCTCTGAGTTGAGAGGTGCAATTGCTTCAAGACCTTATTACTTACGTCGATGTGTGGGACGATGATGACATCCTAGAAGAACTTGAGGAAATTCAGAAACACGTGGTTACATTTGATTCTCTGGCAAGAATGCCTGAGGAAATGTTTTCGTTATTGACAAGTGCCCGAAGTTATACAGTCGAATCGCAAATTGGAGAAAGCAGCTATAGTTAACAGCGGTAAACCTGGTAGACCAGCATATGCAGTCACTAAAGGACAACTTGAAATGCTGTTGAAAGCAAGTTTTAGTACTCCTGCTATTTCAAAGCTACTGCACGTTAGTCAACGGACTGTGGAACGTCGTATGCAAGAATTCGGCCTCTCAGTCAGGGGTTTGTACTCTGTAATTGGGGATAGTAATTTAGATGATATCGTGAGGGAAACTAAGCATGCACACCCAAGCTGTGGATCTAAGATGCTGGTTGGTTATCTAAGAGCAAAGGGCATATTACTTCCAAGAAGCTGCATAAGGAAGGCACTTTCCAGAGTTGATCCTCTTGGGGTTGCTGCACGGCGGTGCAGGGCAATTAAACGACGGGTGTACAATGTAACCAGACCCCTTATCCTCTGGCACTTTGACGGCCACAACAAATTAGTGAAATGGCGATTTGTTGTTCATGGGTGCGTAGACGGTTATACACGCATTCCTGTCTTCTTATCGTGCAACACTAACAACAAAGCCGTCACTGTCTACTCGTGTTTCCTTAAAGCAGTTGAACAATGGGGCTTGCCATCCAGAACAAGGTGCGATCAGGGGTCAGAGAACGTAGATGTCGTCAAATACATGCTGGCTGTTCGTGGAGAAGGTAGAGGTTCGGCGCTTGTTGGACGTAGTGTTCATAATCAACGTATCGAAAGGTTACGTTTGACATCTTGCCAGACAGCATTTCTCCGGACCTTAAACCTGAAATAAGATCCTTCTTCTAATGGCTTTAGCTTCTCATTGCACAGCTTTCCAAGATCTTCAGTAAGTGTTGTTTCAGATTGAGGTTGTTCCACCACATCACTTCCAGAGATTTCAATGACACCTGAGTCTTCATTGTCTGAGTCATCTGAACTACAAACATTCAGTATGTTTCCATATTGTTCATGAACATACATGTAGTCAAAACTACTAGATGGCTGGGCAGCTAATTCAACTTGTGATGGCTGAACTGCTGATTCAGATCTTAATGGTGAAGGCCCCATTGAAAAACACCTCGGTGACATGGGCACCCTGTTAAAATATTATTATTATTATTATCTTCTGTTTGGGTAACTGTTAATTAAGACACACACTACTTCAGAGAACAATATCTCACAAGTAGGACATTTTGCACTCGACCCATCAGCATTTCTAAGCCACTCCTTGATGCACTCTTCATGAAAGACATCCTCACAATTGCATGGAGTTGCAGCACTGGTTGTAATTATCTTATCAAGGCAGATGCAGCACTCAGGAGCAGAAACCTGGTTGGTACATGTATCTCATTTCTTCACACAAACCTGAATTTTATGAACAAAAATTATAGAAAACATTAAGGCCTAGTTTAGACAATTTGATATATAGCATGTGCCACTTACCAAACCCTGTCTGCTTAAAATCAAACCCCGAGCTTAAGCTACTCCGACAGTTCAGAAAGAGAGAAGACAACTTGATATACATATACAGTAGCCTTTTAAAATGCCTAGCCTGATCTATAATTAACAGCAGCAGGGTTAGGCCAGATCACATTCAATGTTAAATATCCACTGATATTAGCTAATGAGTCTGGCAAATCCAGGGGAGTTTGGGGGGTTCAATTGAATCCCCCTTTCTCTCACTCCGTTTAAAGAAAACAAATAAATTGCCAATGCTCTATTAAACCCTATCTGTTAAACCCTCCCTTTCGAACCCCCTCTCAGAGAAGCCTGTATCCACCCCAGTGAGTGCAAACATAACAGGAAAGCCATTTAATGCACTTGGGAATACTGCACTTTTTTTCATCTGGACTTTTCAGAATTTTTCTAGACAAACCACTACAATTTTGTTGACAAAGTAAAGCTGGTAAATGAGATTCACCACTTTCAACTTCAATATTTTCAACTTAATTGAAATTTTAAAAATCAGAACTGAACTATAGACTCCCTCACTCTGATTTTTATAGCAATAAAGAAGTTAAAGCTTAAGTCTGAAAAGTTGTTCTTTCCTTAAAAATGAATAAACACACACACAACAAAGTTTATTTAGTACAAAAAGTAAATCAAAATCAAAAAGTAAATCAAAATAAATTCAGTCCAATTTAGCAAGTGTACAGATAACACAAGTATAAGTACTTGAGCAATACTCTACCCCTGCCTCCCCACCCCTCCCAATCCAGATTGATAACCTGTATGAATTATCATAAATTTACCCCAAAGGCCAAAGAGTACTAAATTAAACATTACTCCATTTTCCACACCTAATCTGCCTGGCAATACAATACAATATTTTTCCTACATGTATGGGCCTTATGCACTAGTGAACCCTTAGGGTTATAATCACAATCATCAAAGTGGACTGCCTCAGAGCTGGGGATAAATCACGTATTTGACACGTTAATGCTTTGAAGTTGGGCCATTTGATCATGGACCAAGGAAGTCTGGTAATAGGGGGTGGGTTTTTTTCTGCCTTAAAATGTGTTCTGCAAAACCCGAATAGCGAATACCGAATAGCGCGAATAGTAAATATAAGTTAAAGATTAATACTTACACAACGTAAGTCCTTCAACGAGTACGAACCTAGACGAACCTGACGAGAGAATCACACTGTCAACATTCGCCATTTTGTTTTCCTCGTGTAACTCAGTTCCATGGATGGGAAAGCGAGGCCAAAGGAGACTACTCACCCTGTGGGCGAGGTTCGATTCCCAGTCGCGGCGCCATATCGACATATGTGAGTTGAGTTTGTGGTATCTCGCCCTTGCTCCGAGGGTTTTTCTCCGGGTCCTCCGGTTTTCCTCCCTCCACAAAAACCAACACGCTAAAGGTCCTGTTATGGAAATTCAGAGAGTTTGCGGCTCAGATTCCGACATTTTTAAAGGCGTGCAAACATGGCGCGAAATACAGTGTTTGTATGTGAATCCGGTGCCAAATAATTTCAGTAAAATCGAATTTCTGAAATTTTCACTGTCTGGTAAAAGATTATTTTAAAAATTATTAAAATTTGATGGATGTAGCTGTGCTGAAAAGCATGCAATCGTGTTTTCAGTTTACCATACATTTGTCTCAGTGTAACAACGAGTCAAAGTCCGTGGGAAAATTTACAGATAAATGTATTAGCCTCGCTTTGTGCGCCGTGATTAGGCTCGCTTTCGAGTGCCACAGGTAACCCATCCATGGAACTGAGTTACACGAGGAAAACAAAATGGCGAATGTTGACAGTGTGATTCTCTCATCAGGTTCGTCTAGGTTCGTACTCGTTGAAGGACTTACGTTCTGTAAGTATTAATCTTTAACTTATATTTACTATTCGCCACTATTCGCACTATTCACGCTATTCGGGTTTTCCAGAAACCCAACGTAATGTTATAGTGTAGGTTGTTGAGTCCACAGGGGTGGGTTTTTTTCTGCCTTTTGCCATCGACATTTCCGAGAAAGAAAGACTGAACTAAATTAAAAGATAGATCTACACTTTTGGAGTAAACCTAACGAAGTATCTGGGCTTCACCGATGGGCTTTGAAAACAATTTCTAACTACAGGTGTTGTTCTTTCATAATTACAACGGAATACTTAATTACCATAGTCGGTGCTCCCTCAGTTGGTCCATTGGTAAGAATTCCATACAGGAATTGCACAACTCTTCCAGAACTGGTATGGCGCTCTCCCCATCCCGAGCTGCTTTTACATTTCCAGCAAGATCAAATATACTCTGCTGAATGGGTCGTACATACACTCTTCCTTGACCAATAAATTGTGATATATAATCAACAGTGTTTCCATTGGGACCAGTAGGAATGACTGTCAACGTTTTCTTCCCTGGTTCTGCGTACATTAGCTCAAAGACTCCAGCCAACGACAGCCTTGGGTAGGCCTCGACAAGTGCCGCGTGCAAATCTGTGTTTGCCCCATTGACAGGGAAAGGAATTTTTTTCTCCCCGAGATCCCTTAAGAAGAGCTCTCGCTTTTGCTGCACCGGTGGAATATGATCTTGGTCTTTATCTCCTAAACAAACAAATTTCCTGGTTATGGTCTTCTCCTTTTTAGCCTTCTTTGATGCAGATCGATTCCTGCATATCAAACAATTGGTGTCGCTCAGAGTAATATTTGGGCCTGACTAGATGCTAGTGAGGCATACGCTCATCCTTTTCAAATTTCGCTATCGATTTTTTTAATCGCACTTCCTGTAGCCTACGTTGTATCCGCCTCTCTTCTGCCGGCTCGCTACACTTCTTGAACGTGTTCTAGTATTCGAAGATCCGTCCTGCTTTCCAAATATGGAATATATTGACCATACATGGAATATCACAGGGAGCTCTCAGGAACGACACTTTTATCAATAAATTGTTTGATATGGTCCTGGCTTCGAGACTTGGACTTGGTGTAGTTCTCCTCGATCTCCGTTCCAAGCCATAGATGTGTGGAAAAAGGTTTTCCAGCTCAGTACTTCTAACTCTAAAGCTAGTGCGGCGACTAACGGATGGAGTAGGTGTCGTGGAGCTTGCTTTATCATCCATGTTCTCCATGGCTTTCAAAGCTTCCGACAACAGATCTCGTAGTTTGTTCTTCGACACCATGATTTACTAGCAACACGTTACAGGTACAAGAGCGCTCTGATTGGTTAGCCAAGTGAAAATGGCGCGAAAGGGTAGACTGCTGACCACGATGGTCTTTACGAAGAGTCGACGCCATCTTGGATTAGGCGCGCTAAGACGCCTGGGTATGAGGTTGGGAATGGCACGAAAATGAGACCAAATTCACATTAATGATATTCGGTGCCTAATAATGATGATTCAATGCCTAATAATGATGAAGGTGTGCCTAATAATGATTCAATGCCTAATAATGATGATTGTATGCCTAATAATGGTAGACTGCTGACCACGATGGTCTTTACGAAGAGTCGACGCCATCTTGGATTAGGCGCGCTAAGACGCCTGGGTATGAGGTTGGGAATGGCACGAAAATGAGACCAAATTCACATTAATGATATTCGGTGCCTAATAATGATGATTCAATGCCTAATAATGATGAAGGTGTGCCTAATAATGATTCAATGCCTAATAATGATGATTGTGTGCCTAATAATGATGATTCGGTGCCTAATAATGATTCAATGCCTAATAATTATGATTCAATGCCTAATAATGATGAAGGTGTGCCTAATAATGATGATTGTATGCCTAATAATTATGATTCAATGCCTAATAAAGATGATTCGGTGCCTAATAATGATGAAGGTGTGCCTAATGATGATTGTATGCCTAATAATGATGATTGTATGCCTAATAATGATAAAGGTGTGCCTAATAATGATGATTCGGTGCCTAATAATGATTCAATGCCTAATAATGATGATGGTATGCCTAATAACGATGATTCGATGCCTAATAATGATGATTCGGTGCCTATTAATAACGGCTCAGTATCTAATAACGACTTTTGATTAAAAAGAACAATTTGATGACTGATAAACAGTTAATTTTGGCGGAAATGGCACCCCATTATGCAAATGTTTGTCACAAAACTATCTTGTCACGCGCTTGTAAAACTTATAAAAGGATCGGAAGTCAGACTATTATTATATTGTCTAGTTTTAATTTCTCTGATATTCACTGATAAAATTATACTAAAACAATTATTCACTTCAGGCTCAGTGACTATTGGTGAATATTTACCTCGACTTCGTCTCGGTAAATATTCACCAATAGTCACTTCGACTTCAGTGAATAATTGTTAATTATTGGTTTGCATGTGACGTCATGGTCGCTATGTTGGTAGACATTACCAAAAGGTTTCTCGTTAGCTTCTCTTGTCAGTTCCACCAACATGGCCGCCATGTCACTGTCACCCGAATCTCTGAGGATTGATTACAGCACGTAACTAACTGGGTGGGTGGGTGTCTCTTTCTCTCAGGACCCAAGAGGAGTATGGACACTTGAGATCAAAGACTTAGGCGACTCAAAGGCGAACCATGGAACCTTACGAGAATGGCAACTCATCCTGCACGGGACAAAGGACAAACCTAACCACCAGAAAATTACACATCCAGATCAACCGCGAGAGCCTGCACCAGTCCCTCCGAGCCCGGTCTTGAGCTATTCTAGCCTCCAGGTCCCCAGTGGCCCAACCTATACATTCGGTCCTCCACCACAGCCACAGCATCCTGTTAGTTATACAACATATTCAGCTGCCTCACCCCCTACAATTTTACGCCCTGTTGGACCTCCCAAGACCCCCGCACCTGCACCGTTGCCTGCGCAACCGCAGGTGCAGTCCGCTGTACAGAAAACCACGATATTGCAGCCACCTGTACAAGTGAATCCACAGTCGCGAACTCACTTAGTTGTAGCACAAGTACAACAAGTGGGTCCACAGTTACAAGCACAAGAGCAAGCAAGGCTTCAAGCACAGAAGCTAGCACAGGCGCAAGCACAAGCGAGAGCTCGTCTACTTCACAGTAATGCGCTCCAGCAAATTCATCCTCCGGCACTTAATAGATTATATGGTCCCCAAGGACCGCATGCGGGATACGTACCAAGGCCCCCTAGTTATGCAGCCCCACAGGCACCAGATAATTATTATGGACGCTATCAATATGGTCCCCAAGGGGTCCAACATGCTGGTGTAGTTAATCCGTATGTGAGGACGGAGAACAGGATGAATTACCCTGTTAACTGGAACAACATACAGTTGTACAACAGGTTTAAAGCCTACAACTATATGAGGACGTTTGGTAGGAGAGGAGTTTTAAACGTTTATCAGAGACCTAAACATAACAGACTTAGTAAACTAAGAAAAAAGTGGCGGAAGGGAAAGTCATAGTAGTGGGGTTTATTGTTTGAATTTAATTTATGAAATTTTGGGGTAACTTGGTCTAGTTCCACCATTTTAAACACAGAGTTAATTATACTGTAAGTTGTGTTTAGAATTGCACTTTAAAAACTGGTTCGACAAGTTTCTCAGCAGCTATTTTCACTGATTTGCTGTCTTGTAAATGTTATGTTCAGTTAAAATCGTATTCCTAAAGGAAAAGCTTTCGTTATAGATGGGCAACGAACATGGCTTTTGGATCAAAACTCCATTGCTAAAATTGCACTTATTTGCAGTATTCGTAGCTGTTGGCAACCTCAGATATATTACACTGCCGGAAAGAACCCTTTTGTAAAGTATTGGTTATCGTTTCTGTGGAAATGCAGATTCAGTTGAAAGGCGATACAATTAAAACATTTCTCAAAATTGCAGGTTTTAAATTCTAACTTTAAAATAGGAAGACAAATTACTGTATGGATACATCTTAGTTCTAAATAGCTGGCATTCACGTTTAAAGCGTTGGTCAATCAGTTTCAACATTGCTCCAACATATGTTGCATCATGTGTTGTTGAATCGACGTTGGGTAAGTAAGTTGCGAGACACATGGGAATGAGAACCAGACTCCTCTCGTCCACCCTGCCGCCATATTAGTAAAGGAGTTGAAAGCATGTTGAATAGAGTTTGAATTCGTTCGAACTTTAATTTGGTTCAACATTTAATTAACTTTTATTGTCCTCGAAAATGTTGAATCATGTCGAACGGGTTCAACAAATGTTGTACCGATGTTTAAACAGTTTGACCAAAGCGAAGTATGTATTTACCGCAGTGTGACAAGAATGGATAGCGATAGGGCTTCATTTGCAGAAACGTCAACAAATATTTTAACTTCTTCGATTTATAATTGCTCAATACAATACAAAAGCTTTTATTTCAACACGATTTGTTTAAGGGCAGCACAAGTGCTGACCGAAGTGCTGATTCAATTTTCTGTATTACGAAAACTATTTCTACGAACTTTTGCTTTTGGTTAAATGCAGCCACATGTTCTTCCATAGCCAAATATTACAGTTTATCGCGATATTTAAAGTATGGTTAATAGACCCTTTGCACGTGACGTCATAGCCGCCATGTTGGTGTACAGTTGACTAGAGATTCTTCGTTAGCTTCTTTGTTCTGTACACCAACATGGCCGCCATGCCCTTTGTCATTTGAATCTCTGGGGATTGAGTGCAAACCATCTATAGGCTTTTCAAAATGTTGGTTTTACCACTTCTGGTTTCGATCAACTTTGTCGAAGGGAAATCTGCAATGAAAAATCTGAGGCTAATTTTAATAATTGGTGAAAGACTGAAAATATCAAAAACCTTCCTTATTCCTCAGATGACAATGGCGTCATTGAAATGAAGTTCATCTTATTGAACACAATGGAGCCAGACAAACACAATAGACTCCCATAATTCAACTTGGTCTCAGATTTCAGATTCCACCGTCAACGTGTATTGAAATAGGTGTACAGCTATTTCAAAAAGGTTGTCCCAGACAAACTACAAGCGACATTCACAGGCCGAAATGGGTTGTGGTTGAAGCTCTAAAAAGTCTGGTGAATTCGTTTGTTTTTGTTTAAAAAACTTTAAGACGAATATTATTAATAGTCTTTTGCAAATCGATGTTTGTTTCTCCGTTTCGCACAGCTGCACAGTTCTAACCACAATCCATTTCGGGCTCGGAATGTGCTTGTCGTTCGTCCGGGACAATCTGTTTGGAAATAGCTGTATACAACAGGAATCTCTCTCACCAAAATGTCAAAGGGGTTTATGGTGGAACTTTTCCAATTCTGTAGATTACCAGAGTATTTTTTGTATTTTTGTTTAGTCGCGATTCCGTTTCTTCTGATTTATTCATGCATAGTATGTTTTCGCGCGCGGTTTTGGTGTGGTCCCTGTTATTGGTCGCCGATTTATCAAGTCAATCTTGTTTTAGCTGGGCTAAGGCGAAGAGGAAGTACATGGATATAAGATTGGTAGCACTTTAGAAATTGGGGCACCTTTGAATTTAGTGGACCTTAATGTACCGAATTGAACCTTCAAATTTCTTTAATACAAAACTACAAAAACTAGAAGAGAAATACCATGTAAATGTACTGATATGCTTTTCAAACTTTTTCAACAGTGGATGGCAAAGATTAAAGTGGATTGCAAAAACTTGTCGCTCTAAATTTCTCTGAAAAGCAGTATTTTTCATCCACTCTAATCTTTGCCATCCTTCATCAAAATTGTCTGATCAAATTTTGTCCTGTATACCTGGAAAGCATACTCTATTCATCTGAGTAGTTATTTTTGTCTTTCGTCACGAGAACGCCGTTTATCATTTGGAGGTTGACAGTGTCCCGTTAAGGAGAATGTTTAAAAATTATTGAAAGAACGAGGGAAATTAGATAGAGGCAAACTGGGATTTCATTTACGAAATTAGTTCTTCCTCAGGGTATTATCAAAAGACCGACCTTGACAATAATCAGTGCTGGGATTCTTAGCGAAGTTTTTAACGTTTAAAAAAGTCTATTTATGGTATTATCTTCAGTCGTGCAATTGAAGACCTGACAACCGGATTCTAAAATCAAAAACTTGAAAGAATTGAACAACACAATGAAAATATCCCGACCGCAAACAGCGACCACCCATAACTGGAACTAAATAACTTGTAATATAGAGGTGAAACTCAGAAGGGTTTTGGAAATAAAAAAATTCTCGTACAATGCCCGTTTTATTTACTTCCCACTTATGTATTTAAACATGCTTCATATGTTCGTTGTGCAGCTTTCTTTGTGAAGGCTGATTTAAGCATAAGCATCAGAACATACGCAAGCACAGATTGTACTTCATGGTTAGTTGACCCCTTTATACTTGAGTAGAACAAAGCATTCATCCAACCTTAAAGTGCAATCTGCGCTTGCGTATGTTCTTATGCTTATGTCGCAAGTGTGAAGGAGCCCCATCGACTCAACATATCTACAGCTCAGTGTTGGAGTTACACACCCCATGTACACGACATTCATTTTGGGCACTGCCCTCCTAAATTTGGGCCCGCGGGACGATAATTTCGAGACCGACACTCTTGATTTACACGAAAAAAATCAGGAGTATCATTTACATAGCGCATACGAGTCTATTAAGTTCATTAATGGTATTAAGTTCGGCGTGTGAATCAACCAGTCGCTCCAACTTCATTACTGGTATTAAGTTCGGCGTTTGAATCAACCAGTCGCTCCAACGTCTAACTTACTGGTATTAAGTTCGCCGTGTGAATCAAGCAGTCGCTCCAACTTCATTAATGGTATTAAGTTCGCCGTGTGAATCAAGCAGTCGCTCTAACTTCATTACTGGTATTAAGTTCGGCGTTTGAATCAACCAGTCGCTCCAACTTCATTCAAGTTCAAGTTCAAGTTCAATTTTGTTACACACGTGTTTACAGATTTTACATTTTTGACAAAATAGATTTAAAACAAATTAATGATATAGATACAGAATAAATAGAGAGATACTTGTAGAGGGTGTACGGTTGTCAAAGTAGCATTAAGCTTCCGAGTTGGCCACCGTTTAAATTTGAGTAAATAAACTGAATAACTGAGCATGTTATGTTATAAGTATTGTATATATAATGCGTACGTTGTCATTAAATGAACTTGGAAAGGGGAAAAAAAGGGGGAGAGAGAAAGAAAAAAAACAAAAACAACAACAACAAAACAAAGGCAAAAACAATAAAGAGATTATGTTTAAGTTAGTTCTATAATTCAATGGGAGTTCTAGAAATCCTATATTTGATTCACCATTAAATTAGCTTTATAATACTTTTTTTTAATTATTTGTTGTTGCTAATGCTTTCACACTGCCAGGTATGGTTTCCCATAGATCAGAAGCTGAATACTTAAATGTAAATTTACCAGAATTAGTTCTGATTTTTGGTCGATAAAAGTTGTGTCTAGCTGCATGTCTAGTGTTATAACTATGGACATTAATTACAGGTAATAGAAAATTGTGGAATAAGGAGGGAACACTAGTTGGGTTATTATATAGTTTATATGTTAATGTGCAAATTTTCAACTTGACAATATTCTCAAGTTTTAGAATATCGAGAAGTTGATAGTAGGGAAAGGCATGGTCAATGTGCTGTCGCCGTTGCAATTGATCTCTCAAAGGCATTTGATTCAATAAGCCACAGTCTCCTCATCACCAAGCTTAAGGCCTACGGTTTCTCCAATGACGCTGTCTCTTTGATCCGGTCCTACCTCACTCAAAGACAACAGCGGGTGAGGATTGGAAGTGACTTCTCAGGGTTCCAAACAGTTAAACATGGAGTGCCTCAGGCTCTATCCTGGGCCCATTATTGTTTAACCTCTTTATAAACGATCTAAACTTTTTCATTAGTGACGTTTCTCTGAGGCTATATGCTGACGACACGACAGAATATTGTGCTCATCAATGCCCAGTCAGGTTACAAGTCATTGTACAAAATAACCTAGACTTACTGATTTCATGGTTTAACAGCAACTATCTCAGAGTCAATGACACCAAAACCAAAGTCTTGCCTCTGGGACGGGAGCAAATACCTTACCAGTTGTTCACAGAAATAAATGGTACACCTTTAAACATTGTTAATAACATCAAACTTCTCGGGCTAACTATCGACAGTAACCTTACTTTTAAACAGCAAGTGAAGTTGATTTCAAATAAGGTTAATGCTAAAGTAGCCACGTTGAGGAGGGTTAGGAACTTTATCCCAACTGAAGTTATGGTAGGAATATATAAGGCTTTTATTCTACCACACCTAGACTATTGTTCCACAGTTCTAGTTGGCATAACTCCTGGCCTATCCAATAAACTCGAGCTGACTAACCAGTACGCCATCAGGACATTGCTGAAACTAGCAAAAACTACTTCATATGATAGCTTATTGAACATGGTTGAGCTTAAGCCCTTAGAGCACTACCGGTACATCCAGTCTCTGCTATTGCTACACAAATGTGTCCACAACATAGCTCCAAAATATATCAAACATTTTTTTTCTTTCCGGGCTAGCACATATAATCTTATGGGTGATATGATTCTTCAGTTGCCAAACTATAAGTCTAAGTATTTTCATAATTCTTTTACGTACATAATAGTTAGGCTATGGAATAGCCTGCCTAACGAATTGCGCATTATTTCTTCCCCCATTATATTTAAGTCTGAAATAGATAAACTTGCGTTATCATCAATAGCACATGGTGCTATTAGCATGTGTGTTACCTAGATACTTTTTACCCTGCAAGCGCGATATTTGAAATACTCTACATTTATTAATATTTATTATTTTTTGTTGTTGTTATTGATATCATTATAGTGTTGTTATTAATATTACTAGTATTATCTAATTGTAAATAAGCAAACATTGATTGTATTCTTAGAATTTAATATCAAATTTTCATCCTCTATCTTAATTAGTTGATTGCACGTACACATTGTAAACGAGCTTATGCTCATTAGTGACTACGTGGGTAAATAAACTACTACTACTACTATTATTGGCAAAGAAGATACTGCGAATACAATTGTTTTGTTTAGTGTTTAATTTTGTTAAGTTACTTGGATAAGTATTTCCCCAGCTTATTGATCCATAGTTTAAGTACGGAAAGACAAGAGTATAGTAGAGTTGTATTAACATTTGAATATTTAGATGGTTACGTAGTTTATAAAAGATACCTAAGTTCTTAGCTATTTTATTATTTATACGAGTTATTTGGATTTTCCAATTTAAGTGCTCATCAATATATATTCCTAGGTATTTGATACAGTTTTTCTGTTCAATGTTTAAGATGTTCATGTTTGGTATAGGTTGCTTCCTTGAAGAGCGAATCAACATAAAATTTGTCTTTTTCATATTGATAGAAAGTTTGTTTGCATTACAGTAATTAATAACATTTTGGAGTTCATTATTCATAACTCTTTCAATTTCTTTGGGATCTTTACTAGTATAAAAAATATTTTCATCATCAGCAAATAGACGAAAAGAAAGTTTTGTGGATGAGTTTGGTAAGTCATTTATGTATAGTAAGAATAATAATGGTCCTAGGGTAGACCCTTGACGAATTTCACAGACAATACCGAGGGGAGTGGATTCTGAATTATCAATTTTAACAAACTGTGTACGGTTTGCAAGATAACTTTTGAACCATTCCAATGGTATTAAGTTCGCCGTGCGAATCAACCAGTCGCTCCTGCTTCATTAATGGTATTAAGTTCGCCGTGTGAATCAACCAGTCGCTCCAACTTCATTAATGGTATTAAGTTCGGCGTGTGAATCAACCAGTCGCTCCAGCTTCATTAATGGTATCAAGTTCGGCGTCTGAATCAACCAGTCGCTCCAACTTCATTAATGGTATTAAGTTCGGCGTGTGAATCAACCAGTCGCTCCAGCTTCATTAATGGTATTAAGTTCGCCGTGCGAATCAACCAGTCGCTCCTGCTTCATTAATGGTATTAAGTTCGCCGTGTGAATCAACCAGTCGCTCCAACTTCATTAATGGTATTAAGTTCGGCGTGTGAATCAACCAGTCGCTCCAGCTTCATTAATGGTATCAAGTTCGGCGTCTGAATCAACCAGTCGCTCCAACTTCATTAATGGTATTAAGTTCGGCGTGTGAATCAACCAGTCGCTCCTGCTTCATTAATGGTATTAAGTTCGGCGTGTGAATCAACCAGTCGCTCCAGCTTCATTAATGGTATCAAGTTCGGCGTCTGAATCAACCAGTCGCTCCAACTTCATTAATGGTATTAAGTTCGCCGTGCGAATCAACCAGTCGCTCCAGCTTCATTAATGGTATTAAGTTCGCCGTGCGAATCAACCAGTCGCTCCTGCTTCATTAATGGTATTAAGTTCGGCGTGTGAATCAACCAGTCGCTCCAGCTTCATTAATGGTATCAAGTTCGGCGTCTGAATCAACCAGTCGCTCCAACTTCATTAATGGTATTAAGTTCGGCGTGTGAATCAACCAGTCGCTCCTGCTTCATTAATGGTATTAAGTTCGGCGTGTGAATCAACCAGTCGCTCCAGCTTCATTAATGGTATTAAGTTCGGCGTCTGAATCAATCAGTCGCTCCAACTTCATTTAATGGTATTAAGTTCGGCGTCTGAATCAACCAGTCGCTCCTGCTTCATTACTGGTATTAAGTTCGGCGTGTGAATCAACCAGTCGCTCCTGCTTCATTAATGGTATTAAGTTCGCCGTGCGAATCAACCAGTCGCTCCAGCTTCATTAATGGTATTAAGTTCGGCATGTGAATCAACCAGTCGCTCCTGCTTCATTAATGGTATTAAGTTCGCCGTGCGAATCAACCAGTCGCTCCAGCTTCATTACTGGTATTAAGTTCGGCATGTGAATCAACCAGTCGCTCCAGCTTCATTAATGGTATTAAGTTCGGCGTGTGAATCAACCAGTCGCTCCAGCTTCATTAATGGTATCAAGTTCGGCGTCTGAATCAACCAGTCGCTCCAACTTCATTAATGGTATTAAGTTCGGCGTGTGAATCAACCAGTCGCTCCAGCTTCATTAATGGTATTAAGTTCGCCGTGCGAATCAACCAGTCGCTCCTGCTTCATTAATGGTATTAAGTTCGCCGTGTGAATCAACCAGTCGCTCCAACTTCATTAATGGTATTAAGTTCGGCGTGTGAATCAACCAGTCGCTCCAGCTTCATTAATGGTATCAAGTTCGGCGTCTGAATCAACCAGTCGCTCCAACTTCATTAATGGTATTAAGTTCGGCGTGTGAATCAACCAGTCGCTCCTGCTTCATTAATGGTATTAAGTTCGGCGTGTGAATCAACCAGTCGCTCCAGCTTCATTAATGGTATCAAGTTCGGCGTCTGAATCAACCAGTCGCTCCAACTTCATTAATGGTATTAAGTTCGCCGTGCGAATCAACCAGTCGCTCCAGCTTCATTAATGGTATTAAGTTCGCCGTGCGAATCAACCAGTCGCTCCTGCTTCATTAATGGTATTAAGTTCGGCGTGTGAATCAACCAGTCGCTCCAGCTTCATTAATGGTATCAAGTTCGGCGTCTGAATCAACCAGTCGCTCCAACTTCATTAATGGTATTAAGTTCGGCGTGTGAATCAACCAGTCGCTCCTGCTTCATTAATGGTATTAAGTTCGGCGTGTGAATCAACCAGTCGCTCCAGCTTCATTAATGGTATTAAGTTCGGCGTCTGAATCAATCAGTCGCTCCAACTTCATTTAATGGTATTAAGTTCGGCGTCTGAATCAACCAGTCGCTCCTGCTTCATTACTGGTATTAAGTTCGGCGTGTGAATCAACCAGTCGCTCCTGCTTCATTAATGGTATTAAGTTCGCCGTGCGAATCAACCAGTCGCTCCAGCTTCATTAATGGTATTAAGTTCGGCATGTGAATCAACCAGTCGCTCCTGCTTCATTAATGGTATTAAGTTCGCCGTGCGAATCAACCAGTCGCTCCAGCTTCATTACTGGTATTAAGTTCGGCATGTGAATCAACCAGTCGCTCCAGCTTCATTACTGGTATTAAGTTCGCCGTGTGAATCAACCAGTCGCTCCTGCTTCATTAATGGTATTAAGTTCGCCGTGTGAATCAACCAGTCGCTCCAGCTTCATCCAGTCGCTCCAGCTTCATTACTGGCATTAAGTTCGGCCGCGTGTGAATCAACCAGTCGCTCCAACTTCATTAATGGTATTACATTCGGCGTCTGAATCAACCAGTAGCTCCAACTTCATTAATGGTATTACATTCGGCGTCTGAATCAATCAGTCGCTCCAACTTCATTAATGGTATTAAGTTCGCCGTGTGAATCAACCAGTCGCTTCAACTTCATTAATGGTATTAGGTTCGGCGTGTGAATCAACCAGTCGCTCCAACGTCTAACCGTACTGGTATTAAGTTCGGCGTCTGAATCAACTAGTCGCTCCAACTTCATTAATGGCATTTTAAAGTCGCAGTGTCACGGTACTGCGCATGTGTGAAAATCTGATGATTTTTTAATTACGTTCCGGCCCGGAACGAAGTTCTCAGAGCGGTGAAATATCGATTTTTAAATCGACTCTCATCAGTGTTCTTTTTGAACTCATCCTTGCCTCCTTTGGTCATTTATGGAAAGTAAGATGTGCTTAAATAAGTTTTAGTTATTTGTTTATTCAAAATTAGTCGTTGCAGACTGCAACACAACTAAAACAAAAAAGCATAAGTGATGCTTACCGGCGGGGAAAACGGCCACTGAGTACTCTTAATATGCAGCCGAAAAACGCAAGAAATTGGAAACTTTTTGGCATTCCAACCAGAAGCGAAGAGGGTTTGGATGTCTAGTAGAGTTCACGAAACACATGGCAACTTTTCAAGCCGTATTATAAATGATATGGCAGTTTTCAACAGCGATACGAAGAAATATATATCTACGGCTTAGATACGAGGCTGAAATTATTTGAACCGACCGGAGTAAAAAGACTGTACGAAAAGTTAGATAAAACCTTTATTTGCTGGCAAAAAACCTCATGAACTCAAACACGATAGCCTTGTGAGCAATCGACATACATATGAAGCTATAGAAGTTATGATCGACTACGTGAGAGGCTGCAAACATCGATCTGCTATGAAACCGCTTTTCAGTATTCGCACTGTGACAAGCGAACTTTTCTACTTTCGACACACGGTCGCTAAACTTTACGAAATCTCCAAGAATAAATCCCTAATGTCCAAACTAACGGGAAAAACTGAAAGAGGAAATCCTTGCGAGCAATCGACATACATATGAAGCTATATAAGTTATCATCGACTATATGAGAGTCAAACATCGAGCTGCTATGAAACCGCTTGTGATAGTTTGCTTACGCACTTTCGTGACAAGCGAACGTTTCTACTTTCGACACACGGTCGCTAAACTGTACGAAATCTCCAAGAATAAATCCCTAACGTCCAAACTAACGGGGAAAACTGAAAGAGGAAATCCTCGTGACCAATCAACATACATATGAAGCTCCAGAAGTGATTATTGAATACATGAGAACCCATAGAGCAAACTGATAACAATGATCGAACGTGCTATTAGTTTCACGGACATTTGTGACTATATACGTACTAAACTCGCGCTACAGCATAGCTTGAAATACTGTACGAAAACTCCCGTTTAAAAATTTCCTGATACCGAAAGAACCATAGAATCTTAAACAAGATACCTTCTGACCAATCGACATAAATATTAAGCTGTGAAAGTAAGTTTCCAGTCCATAAAAGCCGATAGTGCAAACTAGTAAACAGTCACTCGTACTTCCGAAAGTACTGAACTTTTTAGCGCAAATGTATGTGTTACGTTTCCAAACTTTAAGACAAGAAATCGTCCATAGAATGTTCTATATTTTTTACAGCAGAGAACTGTGTTATTAGTCACGTAGAAATAAAACAATGGTGCCATTTGGAGAATTATTTCATGTCAAAATTGCACAACGAAGAAATATATATCTACGGACGCGAGCAGCTTGTTTCACTTTGGTCAAATTCAGACTGTTTACGACTGGAAACAGCAAAAAATACAAGCAAGTAATGAAATATACCTCAGACCTCCGCTGTAGTCCTCGAAGAGGGTCTTAACGTCGCACTGCGAGGCGGTGTGAAAGGCAACGATTGCGGCCACGTTCTCACGAAAGGGCCTGCAGATGCTCGTGAGCTGTTAGGTGGGCACCCAGACGGAAAGCCCCACGTGGCGCGCCGAGAAGGCCAGGTCGACAAGCTTGTCCGTCCGCCGTCCTTTCTGGCGGCACAGTCGTCCAGAACCACCAGCGTGTTGGTACCTCCGAAGACACAGGCGCACACGCGCAGCGCGGCGTCGATAGCACCCTGCGGGGGCGAGATCGCATAAAAGCGGGGTCTCCACGTGCGAAACCCCGATAGGTCTTGTTGTGGGCATACGTGGGGCACACGAGGACTATATAGTCAAACTTGCCGCGGAAGGGGCCACGGAGGGTGTGAACGAGAAACTGGGTTTTACCGCAGTTCGTGGGCCCCACTATCAAGGCGTTGAAGGGGGTGTGCTCTTTGAGCGAGTCTATGCTACAGCATAGCTGTAAACAAGTCAGCGGTGCGCGGTTAATATGTAACGGACTGGAGCCCCCCGTTCAACACCGTGAGTTGGGCATCGGCCAGGATGTACACATGGCAATTAACTGTCCCGGAGCCCCCCGAACGGTGCAGACGGATGTTGATATCCTTGCCGCTGCCAATCTGGGCCAGCCCATCGCCGTGGACTGTATTTTCCTTCGCCGTGCGGCAATCAATAATGACGGCAAAGCGATTCTCGAAGAACTTGGCGGGGATCATGTCCGTGGTCCCCACATCAGCGCCGCGGCAAAACCACCCCTTCGCGGCCTCCCAGAGGTCGCGTGGCAGCAGCCTCGTGGGGAATAGGGCGTTAGGAACACCGTTTACGTCAGCCTCGACCTTGGTGACGCCAGGGTTCACGAATTGCTCGCTGTCTCGAGTGCCTGCGGTATGTTGAGCTGCGAATAGGAGGAGCAATCCTGTAAAGGAGCGGCAGACACCAGCGTATTGGTTGCCCGGTCGATTGGAATGGTTTTGTAATGCACCGCGTGGCTGTATAGGAAGGCTGTACCGGCGATGTACACCCCGGCGGTGGAGGCCGTGAGCCCGGAGTCTTCGATAACTTCGTACTCGAGCTGGAGACCGGAGAGTTTGTACGTACCTATCTTGGTGGGGTCGGATCCCACGATCACGTCTGTTGCAGGGGCCAGGGTAAGTTCAAAGGAAATGCTGTCCCTAAGACCGTGCGGATATAGGACGCCGTGCCCGGTAATGATGTCGCAGTCTAAGGGTATCCGTTACTTACTGGCGTATGCGGCCAGTACCGCATTGTCGGCCGCACTACTGGTGCTGGCGTCGCCGGCGCCCGAGCGAAGCTTAGAGATGTTGGCTGACTGGATGCCTTGGGCTACCCGGCCCTCCCGCTCCTTGGTAGAAAGAAACAAATCTGGATACGTTTCCAGTAGATCGGGCCTCGCGGTGTCCTCCAGCACCTCCGTGCCCATTTTGATGACCCGGCGCGAGACCAGGCAGCGAGCGACGTTGGCCACAACGTGGTTGTTGGCGTGCATCCCTCCCGCGAGGGTGAGATCGGCCAGGAGCCCCAAGCTGGCGGGTACCAGGGTCATGTTTTCTCCCAGCTTGGGCACCGTGACATACAGCGTTTCGCGATTGGCGCTCGATGGATTGAAAGTCTTGCGATAGAGCACTCGCTTTGCCTTGAGCGCACGAGACTCTCGCGGGGTGTGAGTGGGGTCAAGCTTTGCCGAGAGTGACATATTGGAGCCTTATGTGGTGGTAGGATAACCATTCAATATGGATGTCGACACCGACGTTGACACAACAGAAAATACTCCATTACTTCCAGATGGCGGTGACGCCGAAGACACACGCAATCCATTTGAGGCAGTTCCAGGCGGAGCTGCAGGCGGTGAGGAAATCCCCATGACCAACCGGGACTATACCCGGGAGGGTGCCCGGCCAAAATATCGTGACCCTGAGGAGGCCTCGTTCGGTGGTGGGGCCTCGGGGGAAGAAATGCTCGAAAACTTGGTCCCTGGCGACCCCACATCGTATACCAACAACCCATACAACCCAAGGGTTGTCACCACAGTCTCGCTTATGCGAACGGGGTGGCTGCAAGTTCTTCAACGCTTCCCCGAGGCTGTCTTAAACAACCTCGAGGTTGGTATTGGTAAAAATGGAGAGACCTGGATCCGTCGGGTGGGTGGGGGTGGAAAATGGCGCCCCCTACTCACGAATAAAAATGAGGTGACGAAGAATCTCTCCAAAGAGCTCGTTGAAGAACTTGACCCGAACAGGGTTGCTCAAGAGACCGAAAATAGGCTCCAGGCCCTGGACCGAGAAAGTAGGGAGTTGTCAGAGAACATCAGCCGAAGGGGGGCTCGAATACAAGACCCCACTACGTCAGAGGCTGATCGTGAAGAACTGCTCTCGCAGATTTCGCAGAATCAGGAACGTCTGACTGAAAACGAGCAAGAAGCTGAGGCCCTCCAGGAGAGTCTCCCCCTCCGTGATAGGGTGAAGGCTATTTTCAAGAAATACGGCTTCACCGTGCTCGGGGTGTTGGCCGCGGCGGGCACCGTCATCGGTGTCATCGTTTCCATGCTACAGCAGGGGCTCCACGGCGTCGCCAAAGGGGTCGGCAAGGAGCTACAGGCGATTGGTAAAAAGCTGGGGCAGATCCTGCCTGGTATGATAGGAGCTATCGCTAACTTCCACTTTCGCACAGCGGGCGAGATCGTTGGATTCCTCGCGAAGAACGCCTGGCTATTGATTGTGGCCGTAGTTGTGTTCCTTGTAGAGCAGTATAAGAAGCGTTAACTAGCGTTAACGGAACAGCCACCATGCGGCTCCGGCCGCGGCAATCGACGCCATTGCCAAGTTGGTCTCGTGTTGTGTTGCAGCTCCGCTGCGGGCGGAACCCTTAGGATGTTGCGCAACTGCGGCAGTAGGCGGAGCAACGTGCGGAGCTGTGGGGTGTTGCTCCGCAACTGCATGTGGTAGTTGCTTTTTAGGGTGGGGGCCCTGCATGGGGGCCGGCGGTTTTATATGTGCTCCGTTGACGTCGTTCACCCCCATGCTCATGTTGGTCCTAGCCTTTTGGAGGTTGTTGTTGTAGCCCACCACAGCGGTGAAGTCCAGGGCGACCCCTGGTGTTGCGATAGCATCCTCGAGCAGCACGAGGAAATTCCGCCGGCCCTCCTTCGCCTGCCCGGAGCTGCCAAATATTGGGCCTCGGACTTGCACCTGCGCTCCGTACACGCAATACACGTATGCCTCAACGCTTTGGTCGAGCCTGCCACGCCCGGCAAACGCCAGCCCTGGGTGTGCGTTGGCTGTGGCAGGGACGAAACGCTTCCACTGTTCGGCCGCCTCTTGGTTCTCGATGCGTGTCCTTCCGGCGTCGAGCTCAGCATCGGAGGCTCCTCTTTGATACGCCGCGAGCTCGTCAGCATCGAACGCGGGGTCGTTCACATTCCAGCGCTTATCCCCCAGCAGCCACGTGGATGTGGTGCCCAGGGCCCCCAGGCGCCCCTTCCGGAACCGGAAGTCGGTGTTTGGGCGGATGCCGAACTCCTGGCAAATTCGGCGGTATTTCGCTTTGCTGTGGGGGTTGTTGTAGGACGTCCAGACGGGGGTTCCTGGAAGCGCAGCACCCATATCTTGAAGTATTTTGCGGGCTGTGAAGTAGATGTGGAACCGGAGGAGGGCTATGACAGGCTTGGGAAGGTCTTTCAGCCTCTCCACTGAGATCCCACAACCCTCCGTTGCCAGGAACACAGCGAAGTTCACCTGCTGAGGCCAGAAGTCGCCGTTAGGCCCCTGTAGCCATTTATTCACGTCAGCTGTCTTACCCCCTTTGGGGGCCGCCACCTGCCCCACCGCCATAGACCACAATAAGGTATGCAAAGATGTTTGGGACATCCACGGTGAAGTATTCATGCACAGTGATGTAGATGTCTAGACTGCGGAGCTGGAATGGCTTCCCCCACATGGTGTCCTTCGCCCACTCTGGCGGGAGGCGCATTTTCCGGGCCTTATCCGCTAGCAAGAGTGCGCGTGGAAAGGCATACATGCTTGCATGCATATGGACGGGGGTGAGGGGACCCCCGTGCAGCGCGGCGTCTATGCGTTTTTGTACATCAGCCGGCTTCTTGTAGTGGGCATCCAGGCCGTAGACCCAGTAACCCGTGTCTTTGTCCGCCCGAAATATAATGATTGTTGTAAAGTCTTCCCCGTCCGTGGTAATACACTTCCTTAACTGAGCGGAGCAGCATTCACTACCTGTTAGGTATACTAGTCTTATAAAATACTATGGATACATTGGCTACTTACTGTCTACTTTATATAAACGTTCTTGTTACTCACTGTGCTGCACCACTAAAGGAAAATGCTTGCTTTCCAAAATTTTGTTTTTGGGGCTGGTAGACAGAGGCTTGTATTAGCCCCTCTAAATTGTAGTCGGTGGTGTTCACCAGAATATGAGAACATTTCTTTTAAATATCCAGTCCCCTGACCATCGAGAACTTTATACATCATAATACTAATAGCTTCTAATTTTGCGCTTCTCTCATCAAGGGAAGCGTCACATATTGATTTTTCTACGAGAAACGTCCAGCGAAGTTTCTTTTTCAACCCCCCCACCCCCCCAAAGAAACGTCAGAAATGTATCGATTTATTTTTTCAAGTCATACACTACCTCTTTCCATTCATGTCCGCCTTTTTATTCCAACTTAAGGTGAGTTCTCAAAAACATAGGAAATTAGATACGATACACGCATTGTCCCACAGCTATCGCTGGTCACCCTGGCGGCCGCGGTTGTTGCAACAGGGTCATTCATTTTTCTGGCTTTTTGAAAAAATGAAAGCAGTTGAAAAATTCAAATTTCATTTTACAAAAAAATGAAAAACTAATTTTGGGACAGTCAATCGGGGAGGGCCATACATTTGTTTTCATTTAACGAAGGATGCGCAAAAAAGATTGTAATCTTCGAGGCCGTAACTATGGGGGTTAGGTTAGGGTTAGGTAGAACTATAGACTTTCTCAAAGTCCTTCTTAGCCCCCCGTATGAAGGACTTTTCCCACTTGCAGCGCGCCAAATTTACCGGTTGATTTTTCAACCGGAGGCGTGGCTTATGACGTACTAAGGTTTGCCCAATCACAAAGCGTCAATTCTTCAGGCATTGTATGTTGACGTGTCAAGTTAGTCCTCAGAAAGAGATTGTCAAAGGTGCGAAATGTAAGCTCCGCCCTAGCCTCCGATGCAGACGTCTTGTGTCTGCGAACTCAAGTTTTTTTGTTCAGCCAATCAGAGAGCTCTCATTTTCCGGGAGCTCATTAAAATGCACAGCTCGTCGATATGAATAGATTCCCTACAAGTCGCTGAACTCAGTGAGTTTCTTGCCACCAAAGCAGAGTTTTTTTTTGTGGCAACGGGAATGACGTGAAGATCTTTCTTTTAGAGATATTCGGAAGCTTCAAAATCCATAGCCAAAGTCCACATTTTATGCACTGAAATATGTTTTTTTTTACCACTTGGTAACCTCTGAGCGTTTTGAAGTTATTTTCTGTTGTCTTGGCGGCTAGCACGTGCTGCACGTGCAAAAATGGAAGTCGAAATAATCAGCCAATCAAATGTTTGTGTTCCCACGGTCCACGAAGTAATTAATTATGTTTGGGCTGTGGGAAAACCCTAACTAGCAAATTGATTGGTCAAAATAAACAATCCGTAAGTCACGGAACACAAAATGTGGCTCGAGTTCGCAGACGTTGGTGTGGGAGGGAGGGAAACGAACCACACAAGACGTCTGCATCGGAGGCTAGCTCCGCCCCTGAAATGTGTTTTCGCGCCAAATCATAATCCCCGATTCAATTTCCTGCAAGTGAAACAAGTCGAACTCGCCTCTCGCTTCGATTTTTGACCCAGTAATCGCTTACCAAGTGACTCAGCGAGTTCGACTTGGAGCAAGTCTAGTAGAACTACTGCCACTGTAATGGTCGTTGTGGAAGAACAGTTTACTACCAAAAGCACTCGCACCATCATGATCATAGCTGTTTCCCTGTACTATCAAAGAGGAACGACCGAAGGAAGAAAGGAAGAAAGGTTAAATCGTCCATCTTTGGAAGACCGATCCATATCACCGGACTTATATATTAAAGAGTATGAAAGTTAAAATTCAATCTTAAGTAAGTTAAGCTATATCTATTCAAACGATCATAAATCAGCTGTATCACCATCCCGGAAATAAATCGTTCTCTTTGATTGTCGACCTAGTGATCAACATTTGAAAAGTATTCCAATAATGTTTTTTGCTCTTCAAAGTTTTCTCATAATCTTTAAGCTTCCGGCAAAATGGAGACTTGGAATTCGTCAATGCCCATTCACGTGTTTGAAATAAAGTGTACATTGCTCAAGAAGTTTTATTAACTTGCGTTCTGCATTTATCTGACCTTTCTTCAACTGCCTGTTAACCCTCGAGTCTCCCTGTCCTTTGGACAGAATGAGGAAGTCGGCGTCCCCACGATGTTCCTCTATTTTCGATCGAGTTTCCCGCGAAAAGACCCTCATGTGACATGATTAGCTAAATTGCCCCACGCAGTGAGACTTGAAAATCGACATTCGCAATATTTATTGTTAATGAAAATTGACTGTCGCAATATTTGTTTTTCATATTTTTTAGCTTTTGAAAAATGAAAATTGACTGTCCCAAGAGAAAATCTGATATAATCAAATACCGTGAACAAAAATCCTGCAAAAATACGTTGGATCCGAAGTGAAGACCCGCTATACAGCCGGCAAAAGATAAACGATTAAGAATGAAAAGTCCGAAGACTATACAGCAAAGCTGATATACAACGTAAAATTCTAACACAAAGCACTACAGTTAGCTAGGCCTGACACGAAAAGTGCTCGGACTAGATTGCAGTCATAGATAGCTGTTTCGTTCTTATAACTCGTCAGTATGGCATAGCAAACAGTACGCGGGCTTCGGTGCCACTGCACTACCGACCCGGACTGCGCTAAGCAGAATATAGTTATGCACTAGTCAATTGAAACTCCGGCCCCCCGACCCCCGGGACATAGCGGGGAATGTAACATTTATACAGTGTTACATTTTAACCTTTTCCCCGCCCATCGGGGGACAGTTGGCTGTTACAATACCCGCCCCTAGGGCACCGGCATATGCTTCAGAATTTTCAATTGGGAGGAGGCATTGAGAAAATGAATATACATATTAAGCTCTGTTGTTCCATTATTTGAAAAAAAATACATTTTCTGAAGCACACTTTCTTATTGCTATCGTCGACATCGACCCGTTCGCCCCAGTCTTCGTCAAATCTTTGCAAAAACACCGCATGTGATACGCCAAATGCTTGGCGTGCTTGGAACAAAAACTCACTTATAGTGGAATTTCTATCCACAACAACAACTTTTGTACGATCATTGTAATGAAGAAGCACCTGATATGAGAAGTAAATACATGCATTACAACCGAAGTTCGTGAATAATGGCGACAGATACCTTTGAATATGTATGATGATTGAATATTTATAAACTGATCACTACATGAATAATTCATGTTGAAAACGAATTGCTACGGAAATAGAGAGCAATAAATCGGGAAAATACAGTCTCTAAGCATTAATAAACCAAGCGTTTAGGACTAAAAATAGCGATGGGTAAAAAAGGGATGATTTCTAAGGATGCAACTTGCCTTTTCCAGCGTTGATGATGCACGGGCCCAGTCCTGCTCTGTCGTGGCTGGCGTTACAACCACCGCTAAAATCCCAGCAAATTTTGCAAATCGTTACTTTCCCCGCTCCACCGTAGAAATGCAGCGTTAAATGTGCGTTATTCCACGGCCATGTCCCCGTTAATGCCCCGCTATGTCCCGGGGGTCGGGGGGCCGGGGTTTCAATTGACTAGTGCATTACGGGCTCACAGAAAAGCTTGGTTATCGGGTCACACGTCATTACGTGTGGCGAAAAGCCAAAAACCAAGCAAATCTGAACTAAACGTATCAGTGCTTTGCGAGAAATATAGTTATGCTGGCCAGACCAGCTTTATAAAAATGATGACAATAGCAGGAATAATTGTATCTATACTAGAAGTAATCATAGATTATCAAAGTGCGTTCGACATATTTTTTTGTATGAGAACTAATGCCTCTTGGGTTTCAATTGTTTTCTCAACATTTGTAATACCACTCCAATTAGTATTTTAAATAGTACATAGGAGTTACTATAGAACACAATCAACCCTATTCAGATGTGTATTAACTGCATCCCAGTTTTCATGACCAAGGCTGTTTCCATAATACTGACTAAATGTCAGTGATTACAGTCCAGTGTAGAACATAAAATATATGTGCATGTGTGTAAACTCCACCTTCAGACTGATTCGAATTATTCTTCAAGTGAGACAAAGGCTGGCTGCAGAATATTGAGTGTCCATTGTTACTGCAGAATAATTTCTGATCATATTAGGGCTCACCTTGTTTTGATATTTAAGTTCCTTGACATATATATCCAAGTGTGGTTACACCCTGAATGCAGTGTTAATTTGTATAACCACGATGAAACCACCACGATGCACACGTGTAGTATTTAAAAAGCTTCTTCACAACTCACACTGAAATATTCATATCCATGTATTTATCTTCAGCCTTCTGGTATGATTAATAGCATCTTGACCATTTGCAGTTTTGGTATCGGCAAAGCGAACAGCACAATTCAATGCAGCGAGCAAGCCAACAGTGTAATTTATGTTAGTTGAGGTACGAAATTCACAGAAATGAATATTTTGCTGGCACGGAACAGAAGCCTGGGGAGAGTAGTGCTGAGAATTATGGGTAATGTAGTGTGCCATAAGTAGGTGACTGTTAAGAGGTTGAATTCATTCTAGGTCAGCCTTGCTACCTTGCTTCATTTTTTTTGGAAGAAACCGAAGTTAAAAAGAACACCGAACGCAACAAGGAAGATCTCATTTTTCAGATGTGATTACTCTTATAAAGAACTATGGCAGCCCTTAAAAGGTTTAATGACTCACAAAGTGCAGCAGAACAGATTAGAGAAATTAAGCAGATAAAAACTTCAGGTGGAACGCCTTCATTCAATAAAGAAAAGCAACCAGGAACAGTACAAATCTGCTAAAGCCGTAATAGAAGCGGTCAAAGATGAGGAGGAGGAGAAAACTATCTACAAAGCAGAAGCGAGAGTTGTGAAATTGCCTAAGCTTTTCACATCCTCCAGAGCCTAACATCAAAGAGTGAGGGAAACTCCAAGCCATAATCTGGTTCCCAGATTACCACTTTATACCACACAGACGACACAATCGGAAAACCCACAGAAATGCTTGCTACACAGGCTATATGGAAGCTGGTTGGCGAATTGTCCTGACTTCATTGCCGCTCGTCAAATGCTCCATAAACGACTAGGCGAAAGTGTCGACATTTACGAAAAAAGGTGTAGTATGTTCCGGTTAACTGGAATTTTTGATTTTGTCATTGTGAGTTCCTTAGAGGTTGATTGCATGTGGTTTTAGTATACGTAAAGTACCAGAGGTTGAATGCCAACAACTTGAAAACATTAATACTAAATTCTAAAACTTCTCAGAGGCGCAACTCTGTTAGGGGAATTTAAGTAGAGCTTTTATACAATGGGTGTCAATGGTGTGCCTCGGTTTAATTGTTTTATATGTTGTCTACCTTGGCTATAGCTACTTATTACCGTTTTTGTACATTCCTGGTCCTTAAAAGGCACAAAATAATAAGTCGGCTCTTGAAGAAGCCGTGTTTGTAGAAGAAGCGTTTAATGACCTATTGTGTCTTGATTGTATTTCAGAAGTGTCAGACCAAGTCGAATATTGTTAACCATTATCTGTTTCTTTTCAGAAGTCCGTAAGTTAATTCTAGTGAGAATATGTGTCTGTCCTCAAAGGAATTTGTTAAGCATGGAGCACTTCATGTGCAGTCTTTCGACTTGAAAGCCGTTATTACGACGTAGTAATTTTTGAAGAACAAATGACATATTGGTTGTTTTTAGTGGATATTTACAGACGAATCGCACGTTTTGCCTTTCGTTTTCAGTTCAATACCATATTTCGTTAAGGTTGAATTGCTCAAAACTGTTAATTAAAAAGTGGAGATCTGAAGGAAATCTACTGTAGTGTATATATACTATGAATTTGTATTAAAATTCAGTTATATTCTAGCACGGCAAATTGTCAGTTTACAAGTGCATTCCGATCTGTTTAAGTTCAGTTCCTACCTAATGAAGTTAATTCTCATTGGAAATATATTTGGTGCCCTAATTACTTTAACGCTTCAGATGCTACCATTTCTGCTAAAGATAAAAGAATTCAAAGCTTGTCAAAAGATCTTACCGCAGTGTTCCATTCATTAAGTTCCACATTCCATGTTAAGAAAATTGGCAATATTTTGCGGCAAAGTTATTTCAGTTGTAATTGTGTGCAATGGGGAATGTTTCTAGACTTACGACAAGGAATATTCACGCTGTTATCACTCTGCAATTCCGCTACCAAATCAGCAGTTGTATGTTACTCGGCTTATTCTGTCCGTTATAGAACTTTGGTTGTTAATAAACTTAACGGTATCCCTTTATGGCCTGTTAAACATAGACTGACTGAGTCTATTTTAGTGACGAATCCGCTACAGCATGTGGAAGTACATTAGATTTTGAAGAAAGATTTTTCCACCAAAATAGGTCAGAAATTGAAATGTCTCAAATTTCTACTTAATAGAGCCGGTAGCATTACTATTAATGATGACGGATTTCTTAGTATTGACCATTTATGGGGTCAGCACACGTGCGATAGGTTCGCATGCTGTTACAAGGCTAAGTTCCCGAAGTTTAATACTCATTATCAGCAAACACGAACTTGCGGGGTAAATGCATTTTACTGACAATGTAAACAACGTAGCCAAAATTGTCATGAATGGCTCTGAGGTCCCGGCCTATATGCAGTTTCGGTATCGCTTTAGATATTTATCAGAACTGTATCAAGGGAATAAGTTTGGAGGAACAATGGATTCCAAGATAGCTAAATTCTTATGTTGAAGAAATTAGTTGAATAATAGATTATGACGATCATCGATACTATTAATGACTACGCATTTCTTAGTATTCACCATTTATGGGGTCACGTGCGATAGGTTCGCATGCCGTTACAAGGCTAAGTTGCCGAAGTTTAATACTCATTATCAGCAACCACGAACTTGCGGGGTAAATGCATTTTACAGACAATGTAAACGCAGCCAAAATTGTAATAAACGGTTCTGAAGTCCTATATGGGGTCCGCACACGTGCGATAGGTTCGCATGCTTGTTACAAGGCTAAGGTGCCAAAGGCTAAGGTGCCAAAGTTTAATACTCTGTATTATCGACTATGATATAGTGGTGTAAATGCATTTTCCCAGGATTGGGAGTTATGACAACAATTGCTTACGTCAGCCTGTCTATTTGACCTGTAAAGTAATTGATTACACGAGTATGTAATGCTAGAGGCATGGTAATTGTACCGCTGTGAAATTGGGTCATTTCTGGCCTGTACTTTGTTCAGATGGGATACATTGGAGTGATTTTGTCCAAGATTGAGTAGTTTTAAACAATAAAAGGCTAAGGTGCCAAAGCTTAATATTATGTATTATTGACCACGATATTGTGGGGTAAATGCATTTTCCCAGGATAGGGAGTTACAACAACAATTGCTTATGTCAGCCTGTCTATCTGACTCGTAAAGTAATTGATTACACGAGTAAGTAATGCTAGAGGCATGGTAATTGTACCGCTGTGAAATTGGGTCATTTCTAGCCTGTACTTTGTTCAGATGGGATACATTGGAGTGATTTCGTCCAAGATTGGGTAGTTTTAAGCAATAAATAATCCTGAGTTGTTTATGAGAGGTAAAGCCAATTAACAATTGTATATTTGGCAATAAATGTTTAAGTTTTTCAACTAGGAATGGTGTTATGTTTCTGCACAGATTTTGAAAGAAATTGTGCAACATACAATCGCTGAAAATGTGTTTTCAGTTGGCCCTAAAGGGGTGCCCTAAAGGGGAATACAGAATTGGGTGAAGCCCTGGATGAGTCTTGTGACGTTATTGTTATATTACGAAAAAGTTTTTGCACAGATTTTGAAAGAAATTGTGCAACATGCAATCGCTGAAAATGTGTTTTCAGTCGGCCCTAAAGGGGTACCCTGAAGGGGAGTATCAGGCATTGTGGCCACGCCCTGGATGGGCATTATAATCTTACCATGTTATGAAATTTATCGATACTTCAATACTGACATGGTCTTTGCCATATCACTGCTTTCACTGTATGCCCTTATTTTTCGTTTGTTTCATTTTTCTTTCTCCAGAATTTGCCAACGAGTTGTGGTTATCAGACATTAACGAGTTGTGGTTATCAGACATTACCAGTGATAGAACCAAACAGCTAAAGGAGAACCTGAAATAAAGCAGTTCTAGCATCCAGATCCAGAGGGACTACTGAACCCTACCGGCTTACAGCATTTAATAGATGGACATTATTTGCACATGAATTCTTATAAGTAAAATCTGTTTCCGCCAATCCATTTCATTGGCCCTATATTTACAGTATTTGATAGAGACATCCAAGTCTACATCTAGCATAAATCGTATTTTGTCCAGTTATTAAGGTTGTATATACATATACAATGTATATGTCTAAGGCCGGAATTAACGAAATTCCAGTGATATTTTATTTGGATCCATAAGCAGAAACGCCTTTTGCGTATGAAAAAGCATGTTAGCCACTCTATTTTAGGGGATTGTTTAAGAAATTATTTAAAGATATTGTCCCCGATAATTCCAAATTTAGTACACATTCCAAAAGGTCTGGCGGAGCTTTTTCACCCGCTAATTCTCGTATCCCAGACAGAAACTTCCAGCGGCATGATAGATGGAAATATGTTAATGCTAACGTCACGTCAGTGGCAAAGGCTAACGGGTTCACCACTCGGGCCCTACCTTTGTAAATCTATATGCATGTCGGGCTCGGCTGACCGACATCCCCAAGTATCCTAGATGACTGTGTGTCTGAATTGTGTAGTGGAGGCAAAATGTGTAATTTATGTTAGTTGAGGTACGAAATTCACAGAAATGAATATTTTGCTGGCACGGAACAGAAGCCTGGGGAGAGTAGTGCTGAGAATTATGGGTAATGTAGTGTGCCATAAGTAGGTGACTGTTAAGAGGTTGAATTCATTCTAGGTCAGCCTTGCTACCTTGCTTCATTTTTTTTTTTAAATGATTGGATCGAGAAGCCGGAGGCATAACGAACATTAAGGGAAACCATTCTGGCTAGGTTAGAATCGTCCGAGTTTAATTTAAATCGACAAAAGATTGTATTTATCATATCGGACTAAATGTATCTAGATGACCTCAGCTCCCAGAGTTGGCGGCACTGCATTGGTGGGAGTATACGTTCCCGTTTAGTCCACACAGTGGTTTTGGGTTTTCGTATCCGGCAGTGTCGCAATAATTAATAATAGTAGTAAATAGAGACCAAAAGTTGAAGAACGAATGCCTGTAAGCTATTATGAGCAATTATATGAATAAACGTCGTTGGGCTCGGCTGACCGACATCCCCAAGTATCCTAGATGACTGTGTCTGAATTGTGTAGTGGAGGCAAAATGCATATTTTTCGATTGCAGATTCACTCGGGTTCAGCACAAATAAATAATTATGGCCGAGTGGCGAGTTGAATGTTCAAGGTACAAAACAGACCATATTGGACTTTCAGTCCTCCAGATGTACTACACACTTTCCTCAGGCTTTGCTCAATTGTACTTGCGAATCTTTGAAACATAATTGCATTGGATTGTCGAAAAATAAGGCAAGTAACTTACTGATCGCGAGCAAAACAGAAATCACCAAAATGGCCGCTCGCATCGTGTACGTGTGGTTACCAGTTCCCCGGCCGAGATAATTTATTCTAAAAAGTACAAACACACATGAGGACATAATCTCG
Organism: Actinernus sp. WN-2022; assembly: GCA_030867875.1. Taxonomy (NCBI): domain Eukaryota; kingdom Metazoa; phylum Cnidaria; class Anthozoa; order Actiniaria; family Actinernidae; genus Actinernus; species Actinernus sp. WN-2022. The sequence goes on from JAOWCC010000019.1 coordinate 6,414,810, forward strand.
ATTTCTTTCGCCTGGGGAAGCACAGTTAGCCCACACATAACCACAGGGAGTCCACTGCAAGATTAGTATGCGTTCTCCTTCGTCGAACGCAATAAGACCTACGGTACAAAAATCTACAATAGAAAATATCAGCTTTGCTGTATAGTCTTCGGACTTTTCATTCTTAACTGTCCCAATATTCATTTTTTTCTAAAATGAAATTTGATTTCTTTCAACTGCTTTCATTTTTTCAAATAGCCAGAAAAATTAATGACCCTAAGATACACACACATTTGGGACAACCACAATCTGCCATTTCTCTTCAGGAGTTTTTACATATCGTCGCACAGATATGGGAGGTGATGTTTCTGAAAACTATCGATTTTTCCACGGAGAAACGTCACAAGTCAAACCCCCCCCACCCCCAAACGGCGTTTCTCGTGGAAAAATCGATATGTGACGCTTCCCCAAGAGTTGGCCATTTCAATTGTTCTCTGATGGTGTGAGAGCGAACACTATATATTATTCGTTCGCCTCTATTTTCCGAGGCGGGGCGATTTGTATAGGTAATCAAATGGGTACGAGTTTGTCAATGTAATAATAATGTACTTTATTGACCATGGCTCATACATTAGCCAAAGCCAGAGGCTTATGTGGCTTTTAGGTCAGTTACAGGTCAAGAAAAAATTACAGTCAAGGAGAAAGGAAATTAACATATTTGTATATTACCATATTTGTATACTCCTTTATTGTGACAAGTAGTAATCCTTCAATAATCGTTGGTAGTTAAAATATTTTAATGAGATTATTGGGCCTTGTGATCTAAGAGAAAATGAGTATATATGGAAAGTGATGTGAAGAATATATCTTTGTCGAGTATGATAATGATGGGTTTCAGCATTGAAATTGAAAAGTGAAGCATCACTTCGTCAAAATCGAAGTAATTTCCCGAGCCGCTTCGGCAAACAAACACAAGTGAAATTTATCCCTAATTTCACGAGATTACCATTAATATTATGGAGGGCAAATTACGATCCAGAAAAAAACATTATTTTAAGCAGCGTAGGCGGCATGTGAAATTACATATTAGGGGACCCGAATTCACTGAGCAGGGAGGGGTGAGGGGGAATTGACTAGCGATCTCGCCCCGGGAATCGGGAGCAATTCACTAGCGTCGGGAAACTTTTAGTTACTTCAGCTGCACCATTAAAAGTTGTAATTAAACCTCACTATGTGTGCATGTTAATATACAGGATCCATTTAGACCTTTTTTTAGGTTAATTACTATTTTCCTTTGTGTCTCTTCCCACGCGTGGCGTGCGCGTATATGTTATAAAGTCACGCCATCTGTCCCCCCCTTCGACGGGGCGTAAATAACAATGATCCGAATATGGCTGACAGAGGTTGATCATTTGCTCCACTTCTCGTTGTCGCAAGGTGGTTTCGTTACGATCTGGTCGCTAATAAACACTCTAACGAGGTTCGTAACTTGTTTTTCTGCCATCCAAACTTAAACACCATGGCTGTACAAGAGGATTTTAGTCTTCAAGAGATCGACAATGGGCTGTACTTGAGTAGAGAAAGATTCTACGTATCTAGCAACCAAGCAAACATCTGGATTGTCAAAGGTACCTCCATGGACCTTATCATTGACACAGGAATTGGGCTGTGGGATTTACCGGGATTTCTGAAAAAGTGTGGGACTATCGGCGACAAACCCTACCAAGCCGTGGCAACGCATGTCCATTTTGATCATTCAGGCGGTCTACACCAATTTGAAAATTTCGCTATCCACAGAGCTGAGGTCAATGCGATCACTGCTGGGGACAATTTCGAAGCTTCAACTTTTGTTAACGCCAGCGAAATCTCCAAACCGCCGAATGATGAATGGTGTGCAAGAAAGTACAAAGTACTCGCCGCGAAACCGTCCAGAGTACTCGAGGATGGGGATATCATTGATTTGGGGAACAGAAAGCTAAGAATTTTACATCTGCCAGGTCATTCGCGAGGTAGCATTGCTCTTTACGAGGAGGAATCGAAGACTCTCTTCAGCGGCGATATCATTTACGATGGTATTGTGATAGACTGGTTGCCATTTAGTAATATTTCAGATTACATTAAGTCATGCGAGACACTCAAAGCCCTTGCCCCAAACATTGACAGAGTTTGCCCAGGACATTTCAACATGTTCGATGGGAAAACGCTTGAAATGCTTTTGACAAATTATATTTCGAGTACTGGCGGTTGCCATAATTTAGGTGCTGGATGTTTAAAGGGAACATCAGCGATTTTACTTAAAGGGAGAAATACTAACAACATACCAGCCAAGTGTTGTTTCTTTGGCTGCTGTTGTTGCACGTGCTTGTGCCTTTAGTTGAAGTACCATGGTTAAAAATACCTCATTATTAACCTAGTGCAAAGTCCATACTGTAAGTTATAGACCAAGGTTTTTTCCTTTCGTATTTGGGCCATAAAAAGGGAAAAAACGAGGATCCATAACAGAGCAAACTTAAGGTTAGCTTCATTTCCTGTGAGAAGGGAAGTTGATGGCAGGTCAGTACAGGAAGTTATGGACTGCAAATTGACCAATGATAGGCCATGAACCTTAGTGAGATAGGACTGGTCAGTTTATGGTCCATAACTTCCCATACGGACAGCAAAATTGAAGAAAAGCTGGTTTTGAATACTTTCGAGCAATATATAATAAACATGTTTGTTTGCTTGGTACATACCATAAGTTATGGACAGCATGCTTTGTGCTTGGGCCATGCATAAAGCAGGGGGGAAATTTCATCCACAACTAATGGTACTGACCTCGCGCTCATTTAATGAGGTATATATTTAGTAGAACGGCATATCAAGAACAACTTTCCGCTATATAAGTTCCACTCACAACCATTATTCTTACATGTTTGTTAACCATCATAGACTGCAATATGTTGAGGAGGTTAAAGATCAGAAAATACTGGAGAGGTTATGAGAATTATACTTTCCAATGTATTATTAGAATTAGATTAATAATATATATATATATATATAATAATAATGATTAATAATGTATTTATGCCGAGTGTCCCCTTCAGTGAAGGATGGCCTTTTGGTCATAGTAGGGAAAACATTGCCAGAGTACTGTACAAAAATCCCATCTGCAATTATATCTGACAATCTTGTTTTTGTAAAGTGTGCAAACACACTTTTAATTAAGATACCTTCACAACATGCTTTGGTAAACAGCACTTGATTAAAAAAAGGAGTTACATTGATGGTTTTTGCACCAGACAAATGTTTGGCTGAAGGCATTATATGCACACCAGAAATTTCTTGTTGCATCCATATCTTTAAAAGGATTTGTAGCATGTCCTAAAAAAATGTCAGAATACAAATTACGGTATGTTTACACTTTGGACTTGACAAAATTTCACCTCCAGTAATGCAGGATTAACTTATACGTCAAAATCCTATGTTGAAATAGTGTTCCTCAATTTACAAGCATTCAGTTGTGTACATACATGTATATGGACCATATTTTATTACAAGCATTCAGTTGTGTGCATATATGGACTATATTTTAGTGAGAACAGCCATTTGATTTTTGATTTAAAAAATATAATGCTGGAAAAGCTAGAAATACTATTTACCAAGCGAGGATTTACCTAAATTTGGTCTAATAATTAAATCAATACATGTTCCTGTTTAATAGCTACTGGAAATATTATGGTTAGATTTTCATTGAATATTATGGCTGGGTCCCATAAGAAAGGTTATAATATCTACTGAAGTGGTTGCAACAGCCTAATATACCATTCTACAACATTACAGTTTGATTAATAATGGATTTACCTAAAAAGGAGAAACTTCAAACGCATCACTCATGCCACAGGATTAACTTTGACGTCAAGACCACAATTTTCTGCTTAGCTTACCATATGTTAACAAATATATTTAAGATCAAATGTGAATAATTTACCAGACATTCATTATTGATAACAGACAGAATGACTTGTATATATTATAAAATTAAGTCTAAATGTTCAAACTCATAGATTGGTATATTCCTTACAAGATCCTACAATACCCTGTTCATTTATTGACATATAAGGTGGAAAAGATTAATGGAGCATATTAAGTAAATGGCCATGTATTGTTCAGACATTTTGATGCTCATAAAAGCCAGCTCTACATCTTCAACAAGATTTTTCCAAAGAATAAGTGAAACTGTTGCTATGAAGACATTCAAAACACACAAAAACAACACCTCACAGCTGTTGAACAGCTGCATTTATGTCAAAATTTCATTAAATAAACTACTTAATGCAAATCAGTTTGTACTATAAATTATACATATTTCAAAATGATTTCTTTTCCAATATAGGTAATAGTTTCAGTAGAAAATATTGGAACCAATTAAAAAGAAACCATACTGGTACATTGTACATTAGTATAGAATTTCTGTAAACAATTGAAAGAGATAATATGTAAAATTGACCTACATGTAGTCCTCACCAGGCCTCTGTCGACTGCTCGGTAGACTGGAAGGTTTTCAGGTCAGGAAGGGGATTGATTTCTCAGTAATTCTTTCCCCTTCACTAAGTTTATTATTTTATCATAAAGCATAACTACCATGATATCACTGTTGATGCTACAACATTTTTTTTACTATTCGGTACAAGCGTCTTTGGAAGTTGAAAGAGAAATAAAATCTGTTTAAAGCTAATTAATGAAACAGTTACCATGTGCAGTTATTTGTCAGTTGTTGGGTACCATTGCATGTGAATCGAAATGAATTGTCAATCCCAAATAAGTATGCATATCCATAAAATTCATTAATAATTAATAAGGGTGCCAATCAATCCAAAAGCAGTATTAGAGTCACATGGGAACCTCTATAAAGCCCCATGTAGTATACTAACTACTAAAGTTTTATAGTTAGTATTCTATATATCTGATGTGACACTGATTAATAAAACATCAGTGCTGTATCAAATAAGCATCAATGTCTATATCACTGATACAGATGCTTTAATAATCAGTCTGAATGAGGGAGGGAGGTCCCTGAACCGCTCACGGACCTCTGCTGTCTTGATGCATACAGACCATCTGATCAAGGTGGGACCTGCACACTGCACACGACCATGCAGTAAAAGTCAGTTTTTGTTTTCTATAAATGTTTCAAAATAATTTGTGTCCATGACAAACTACAGTTGGTAAATCCCATAAAGCATGGCTACTCCGTTTGTATCTATTACAATGATATAGACAGTGTATTATTTAAAAGAATTATTTCTCTTAAATTTGAAAAGGGATTGAACACACACATACTTTCTTTCATTGGCCAGAGCTCTGTTATTCTGACTTCTGACTGATTGTCATGACATGAAAGGGACCCCCCCCCCCCCCCAAACACACACACTTTTTTGCATTAAAAAATATTTTGCCTACTTACTTCTCAGTCAGTTTAAGACTATAGGTTGGTCATACCAGCCCAATGACAATTTTTAGCCCCCCCTTCCCCCCCCCCCTCAACTTGAAATTTTTGCTCAGCTGTCCCTGACGTTACAGTCTAACTCTATCATCTGTACACTTTTTTTCCAAAAGGATAATGTACAACTTTAATAAGAGCTCACATCATAATATTAACATTAGTTTCCAGCATCATTTACAAACACAAGAAAAAAAACTGAAAATAAATCCTGACAGTGAAAATCAATGGCTGAGATAATAGTATAAAAAGTCATGAACTATTGACAATCATACAACATTTCCAACCACTATTGTTTTCGTAAAATTATAGGCAAAAAGTTTCATTTAGTTTTCAAGACTTTCATTCACCATTCCCTTAACACTGCATTTCTCAACAAGAAAGCTTGTGCTTTGGGGTCCCTCAACCAAAGGAATGGTCGTAATTTGTAAAATAAGAGTTCTTATTGGCACCAAAATAGACCAGATTCAGTGCCAAATAGCTAAAAATGGTAAATAGCTTTTAACGAATTCCCCCACATGAGCCTCCATGAGGACTTGTTCCAACACATGAGCCTCCATGAGGACTTCCCCCACATGAGCCTCCATGAGGACTTGTTCCAACACATGAGCCTCCATGAGGACTTCCCCCACATGAGCCTCCATGAGGACTTGTTCCAACACATGAGCCTCCATGAGGACTTCCCCCACATGAGCCTCCATGAGGACTTGTTCCAACTCAACCATGGATGAAAATTTGAAACTTTCCAATAAATATATCTCATCCCATATTGTTATTGAGCTAGATCACCCCAATCATGAAAATAACCATGGGACTGCAGACAGCAACAGATTCTCAGTGGCAAGCTGAACATGACCAAAAACTTTAAAGTGTGTAGGAGTCCTAGCTGGATTGAGTCGTTGATTTGGGTGCAGTAAAGTGTCTTAAATCTTGTACAACCATTTTGGGGCAATTTATGGTCGTAATATTACAAATCCTTGAAATGATGTCATACCCATCGAATTATGCTAATGATTGAACATGAATTGAGTCATAACATTGAATGTGTTTATTTGTTCAGTTGTTTTTCAGGATTCAGACATTAAATTTGATCCTTGCAATTTTATTGAAATATATTTTAATAAGTGGAGCTGAATGTGGAGCAAAATGAACTAAAATTAGCTTTTGACATAAATGACATCATTGAAATTTGATTCCTTAACAAACGAAAATAGCAGATGTAATACTTTTGTTTCATATGCCGGTCATTTCGTTTTCCACTTTGACTTTGAAATCAATGATAACTGGCTAGGGCTCATATGCACTTTAATGCACTATTTAACTTATTTCTTATTGCCTCCCTCCCCCTAGCCTGCTATGCAGACGTATTTTTTCATTCATAAATTCGAAGAAAAAAGTAACGTTTGCTTACCCGAGCGCTTACCATTAGCTTACAATATGCACACCTCATTGTGTTATGCACCAATCAGATTTTACCTTCCATATCCTGGAAAGTGATGTAATGTTACATTTAAAAGGGATTCAGACAATACATTTGCCATCGACCAATCATAGGAGTGTTCACTGGCACACCAATTCACTAAATTTCTAACAATGGCTTTGATTGGGAAGAAAAATAAAACAAACCTGCTGACGTCATGCTTACATATTGGAAGCTAATTAAGCACTCGGGTAAACAGACGTTACTTTCTTCTTCGAATTTATGAGAGTGAAAAAATACGTCTGCATAGCAGGCTACCCTCCCCCTCCCCCCCAAAAAAACAAAAAAAACTTACAACTACATACATGTACCTAAAGTAAAAACAAGTAAAGATAATTTCAACAAACTGTAGCATTTAAGGAAGTAATGTTAACTCTCGTGTGACTCTTGTGTGAAGACCACATGTGAATATTCAAGGTACATTTGTAAATTAGGGCAAAACACATACTACATATTTTTCCTAAATAATTTTTGCCTGGTTTATTTAGTGGAACTGCCCTAAATGCTATTCACTGGGCAATTATTTTTATCAATTACCACCAATGTTGGAGCACATATCATTGTGTAAGGGTGTGAGATAGATAATAAAATGGGATTATAGGCCTTTACAGACACTCCAAACATAAGTGGTTCAGGAGGAACAAAATGGAGGGAAACCATTCAGCATGTTTTGTCACTAGCAGTTCTTCAACAACTTTTATTACATGACTGTTTTTGTTCAAGTGCAATGGTGAAAGTTTCATGTTGTATTTGGAAAATAAAATATTGCATTCAGCAAACTGTCAATGAAATGTCACATGTCACTGTCTAAATTTAATAACCGATTTCAGTGTTATGTGTTCGACACAATCATTCAACATAGTTTGGAACCAGGCTCACTTGTTTATTATGATAATACCATGATCGCCTCGGATTCCTTTGTTTGTTCACGCACATTTAATATCTAAATTCCCCCGGATCATTACAAATGCAAGGGAAATTTAGAAAATAATATGCATTGTCTTCGACAGGGAAATTTCCCTGCAGGAACAATGCATATTTCTAATTTTTCCTTGCATCGTAATGAGGGAAAATTAGAAGACAATGCAGGCTGGACACGAGAGGGTGAAAAGCATCAACTCTTGCTCCCCTCTGACCATGTGACAACTAGCCTTGCACTCCCGGGTGAAGGAATTGAACCCAAACTAACCTGGCTTCATCATAACCTTCAACGTAATCCATGTGGGATCACTTGTTTCAGTCTGCATGTTCTTCTCTTCATTTATCAAACCCTCTTCTTCCATGTGGGATACTTAAAACCATATACGCATGACCTTTAAATATTTAGTCAAGCACATAATTACATTGTGTTTTACTGCTATTCTTCTCAAAAACAACACACTTTTCCCCAGAGGAAGCCAAGGTCATTCAATCAAGCATTAAAATATTTTCGAAAGCAACTCAACTGTGACGTCTTTAGTTTAGGCAGAGCAAACTAAACTTCTCAGAGATTTGTTCCGTTCCTCGGCGATCAGAGTATTACAAAGTTATACCATGACAAGAGGGAAATTAGTGATTAAATTTCCCCTCAAGCTTTGGGAGAGTTTGTACAAGTCCCTCGGCCAAAGCAGCCTTGGGACTTCCACAAACTCTCCCTCGGCTTGCGGGGAAATTTAATCACTAATTTCCTTCTTGTCATGGTATTACTTATAATAGTTTTGAGGTACTGAATTGACCAACTTAGGTGCTTTTTCACATTTGAGTACTCGACAGACTTCATCAACAGGTGTTGCCAACCAGAAGTGGTGGAAACTTGTGCAGAATGATTATGACACTGCCTATGCATGTTTCCAACACAGAAATCAGTTGTAAATGGTGGTATACATTTGATTGACAGTTGGCTGTCAGAATGCAATTTTCTAAATGCGATGTGAAACTTTAGCAATTGCATTTCAATGTATTCAAAACAGTAATAATCAATAAGTTGCATCCCACAAGTGAATTGCAGCTTAGTTTTGGTCAAGATGCAATTTAAAATGTTTGTCTGCATGGCTTGCTGTGTTAGTAGCAAGCAAGCAGGTTTGTACATTTACAGCAGTTTCACAAAGATCCATTGTATGATTGGCTAGTGATACTAAGCCATCACAAGTTTATGCTATCTTGTTAATAACAGCTGTATGTAATGAATTTAACTGTGTTGTCCACCTGTCCAGTGCTGTAAATCTGTCAAGAAAAATTGTGTCAGCATCACTAGTATTATTAATAAACACATGTGTGCAATGACAGATTAATGTTTAATTTATATAGAGAGAGCATTAAAGACGGCCATTAAAGACAGGCCCAACAAGGGGGCCCCGGTGTTACTGTGTCGCTATGTTTTAAAATAATACTGATGTCTCCTTGTCACCAATGGTAAATATTGCTTTTGTGCAATTTACCAAATGTTAAACAGACAGACAGACAGTGATTGTTTATTGGCATTTTGTAAAAAGACTGTTTATACATGATTGGGAGTCCAATAATAATAATAGTAGACTGAATAAAAACGAAAATCTAGCTATCTAAGCCAGTGCCTTTTTTCTCTTTTGGAAGCAATAATAAATATATTTCAAAATAGTTTTCATTAATTTTCTTGGTGGATTTATTAGTAGCCTAAATTGTTTGTCAGCAGTTAAATGTTGAAATTCAAGGTTGTTCTGTTCTATCAGATCTTTAGTCAATTGCCTTTTTAGGTCAGTGTAAAATCCACAATTGGTGAGAAAATGTTACCACTGCAGGGGTGGATTTGATTTGGGGGGGGGGGGGGGGGGGGGTTGGATTGGGTGGCTATATAAGCCACCCCCCTTTGGACTGGCAAAAATGTTAATAATAATAACATTGAAATAAAAATGAAATAAATACAGGTCAGGTGTTAAACGTTTTGTTGTTTATAGCTAAAATATGATAAAATAAATTACGGTATTCAGGGCGATTTTTTCACTTGCGTTTTACAATTCAGAAATCAAGAGACGAAGTGTCGAGCCTCGGTTTCACTTCACTTTCCGTTGTGATTTCCAAAGTCACCATTTTCATTTGGATTTGTGAAAGTTCAGTTTCATTCGTTAGAGAGTTTTTCCCAAAAAAGCGGTAAGTGGACTTCTCTTTTGTGCTTCACTGACCAATGGAAGTTTAAATTTTCTTTTCTCTTTGATTGAATGAAACTGAGTCACTGGCTTGCTTTCACTCTAGTGAGAGTACTTCCAATGTCAACAGTAGTGGCACCGAAGACCACATCCTTTTTAGAAGACTTCAACAGTCTCAGGTAGGTAGGCTAGCAATCGAACGCTATACCGGTAATTATAATTATAAGCCTACTAAAGTGTTTACAAGTTAAGTTTTTTGTAACAACTTATTGCTTTATCCTGATTTTGCTAAAACTGGCCAAGAGTTAGACTCAGTCACTGTAGGACACTTAGGAGAGTGAGAAACAGCTTTCAAATTTACAACTGTTAACAAATTAGTTATTAAGTAAAATAAATATTCTCCATCAATATTGTAATCAGGCTTAATTGCATCTCTCTACCAGGTGCCTGTTTGAAAGAGCTTCTGAAAATTCTTGCTGTTTTGCCAATCGGCAGCATGGAGACCAGGCGATCATTCTCGTGCATTTGCAGAATTCACACTTGGCTTCGGAATAACAATGGCAACCAAGAGGCTTTCAGATTTGTAGACCTGTTAGCACCATGCATGGCCACACAATACCCATCAACAGAAGGCAGATTTGTGAGTGTTTCGTCACACTACATCCTAGGAGGACTTTTCACCACAGATTAAAAGGCACAGTCATGTAGTATGGTAGTAAACAGACTATTTCTCTTTTCATTCTTACAGCTCTGTGCATATTATAATCTAGCCCATATTCAATAAAATGTGACTTTTTCAATAGTGGCTTTAAAATATTTTCTTTTGCATCCCTTTTTCATTCTGTGTTAGTGTGTTGTGTTACAGCATTTTATAGCCTGCGAAAGCAGCCACGTCTTTGTGCTCACTCCGAAACGGATTCCCCCAAAGAAACGTCTGTGGCACTTAAGCGCGAAAATTCCATACTGAAGACGTATTTTTGACCTGAATCCGGTCAAAAAATGTGATTGATCAATCACCGATCTGTTTGGCTTCTGTACAGAAATTAAAATGTTCAACAAGCTTCAAGTGAGCATAGAGAAAGATTCTCATTGGATGTTGTGTCGAAGAGCTGTGCCCTGCTTTTTGCTGGCTACCAGCAATTTAATTGCCGGCAACTACATGTATGATCATGATGATTACTTAATGTAAAACTCACAAAAAAAGAACAGGCTATTTTTCACATTGGTCCAGCAACTTAAAAACTTGATGACAGCCCTGTACATTATTTCATACATTTCACTTGTACAGTTACAATGAAGATAGAGATCCAGCAAGAACTAACATTCAATGATGACTGGCTATCACACTCCTCAGTTGAGTACAATATGAAAACAATGTAACCAGAAATCCTATTAGTCATTATAATTAATTTAAAGTTCAGTCTGTTCAGGTGACAAACTCTCCCTCTTTGAGAAACGAGGATTGGTGTCACTGTCTCTAGTCATAATCATTATGTTGATGCCTGATGCTTTTATTGCAAATAAGCAACAGATAATTATGGCACTTTGCAGTTGTTGTCACCACATTTCGAGGCCGTTAAACCCCTTATTAGGGTCTTGACCATAGGAAAAAGGGAAACAAAGTACAGTGGCTGGACAGTATGTCACTATAAATAAAGAACCTACCTATCAGCACTTTGTGATCTTCTATCTAATTCCAGAAGCTGGTTGACTTGGTCAATTCTTCCATGGATTGTGCTGAATAAAGAAACATAATTATTATTCAGTCAAAAATATAATTTGTGTTTCCAGCAACGAGCTGAAAAAAAATCCAGGTAGGTAAGGTCACAAATTATTTTTTTGTGAGTTAACCCTGCATTTACATTGTTGTCATGTTCATGCGATCACACTGAAGACACACTGTAGTGAGAAGTCATCATTTATGTACTTCTTGTTGTTTTTATGTTCATGTGATCACACTGAAGCAAGGTATTCATTAACATTTGAAGTAGCAGGAGATCGAAATTAAATAGCAGGAGAGTGTGTCCTAAAGTATACAGAAAATGCATTATGAAATGCAAAAGTAGCCGGAGAATTATCCGATCTCCGAACCCTAATGAATACCCTGCTGAAGACACACTGTATAGTGAGAAGTTGTCATTTATGTACTTTTCGTTGTTTTTATGTTCATGAGATCATGCTGAAGACACACTATAGTGAGAATTAAGTCATTATTTACGTACTGTACTTCTCATTGTTGTCATGTTCATGCGATTGCACTGAAGACACCGTAGCGAGAAGTCATCATTTATGTACTTATCATTGTTGTCATGTTCATGCGATTGCACTGAAGACACCGTAGCGAGAAGTCATCATTTATGTACTTATCATTGTTGTCATGTTCATGCGATTGCACTGAAGACACCGTAGCGAGAAGTCATCATTTATGTACTTATCATTGTTTTTATGTTTATTTTATCTGTTTCAAGTCTTGGAAAATAGCAATAAAAAGTTTGAGGTCTGCATGAAACAATTCATGTTGGTCAGGTTATCTGAAACACAACATTTATTTTGTTTAGCCTATATAATCAGATAAACAGGCAACTGCAGGTGACATAAAATAATCTACAGGCATGAAATGGTGAGAGAGAGCAGTAGTAATAATGTGAAGGAAATGAAATACTTTACTCACCTATCCAATATACAAGAAACAAGCAAGCTTTCTACTTCCTCAGAATCGATATTAAGCTCCTGTGATAGATGATTTAAGTATACCTCAGAATGAGAATGTTACAGGTAATCAATGCCCAACTGATAAAATGCAACAATTTATTAATTCCACATCTATGAGTACTGTATGTCAAAATGGCTGGGTAAACAATTGACACAAGCAACAGCCACATGCTATGACCCTCGACAATTCATGACATGGTGCAGTGGTTAAACACTTCACTCCTCACTTCTGCGGCCCAGGTTTGATCCCCAGACATGGCACCATATGTAAGTTGAGTTTGTTGGTATCTCGCCTTTGCTTAGAGGATTTTTCTCCATGTTCTCCAGTTTTCCTCCCTCCACAAAAACCAACATGCTAAATTCCAATTTGATCTGTGGATTAGCCGGGTCCTGACTTTGATCAGCCCCAATTTATGTTTATTTCAGGTCCTGTTGGAAACTCAGAGGTTTTGACAACAGTCAGGCCATATATACTTCTTAATAGCCATTAAGTTTTCCTTACCTTTGAAATAAATGGAATATGGATCCTTGTGTATGGTCTTAGTAAAGCAAAGAAACAAGAAACATATAAGCCAATTATCGTGGACACAACAACGTTACCAATTCCAACCACACAATGTTCTGTTTTTCAGTGTGATGTGTGTTTACTTGAATGAATAACATGCACTAAACCAATGAAAGCCCCAGGCTAATATTCCATTTCTATGACTTGTGTACTATGACAGCACCATGATAAAATAATGGTTGATTCAGGGTTCACACAGGAAAGTTATAATGAGATTCCATGACTTTTCCATGACTTTTCCATGACTAAATTTAAAAAATCAAGGACTCAAATTAGGTTCTGGAGGAGACAAGAAAACTAGAAAACGTAATTTAACTGGGCCTGTCCACCCACTTTAGTATTGCTTGAAAACGTTTACAAAGGAAGGAATACTACCAAAGTAGCACATCCTTATTTCAACATAACATATTATCTTTAGCACGTATCCAGGACTCTGCCGGTTTTAAAACAACTAAGTCAAAATCATCAAGTAGCGGATGGATAATGACGAAGAGTGCTGAAAGAGAACCAACTAATCTATCTAGTAGAATTCTGCAAGGAAAGTCAAGCATCAAAACATTCCAATGGTCGATGATAAAATTCCATGACTTTTCCATAATTTTTGACATTTTCGCAAATTTCCATGATTTTTCCAGACCTGGGAAATAATTTTTGAAATTCCATGACTTTCCATGACTGTGTGAACCCTGTTATTATTACAATAACTTACTTGATAAGTTTTATCAACACTTGTGTTCGGATGTTCCTTAAGAGATCTGCACAATAATGATAGTCAAATATCAGCCTACTGAAACTGTCACAAGTAGCAGGAGCTTTGTCTCTTCTTTAGCATTACCTAATAATCAGTCCGAAACATGCACTGTGGTTGGTCAAGAATTGCAAACTAAAACCTATGAAAATATCCAATCAAACGGAGTCAAGAAATTGGTTGTGCACGTTCATGATGCCATCCCCATGTGTGTCCTCTAATAATGCACAGCTCTTATTTAAAATAAATAGATTCCATTCTGTCGTGCATCTGTCCTCTTAATTAAATTAACTAGTTGCCTCTTAGAATATGTCCAGTCCTTAGTATGTTAGTATGTGGTACTAGTTGTCTCAGAATATATTCAGTCCTTAGTATGCTAGACGTATAATGTATGTTAGTATGAGGCACTAGTTGTCTCTCAGAATAATTATAATTATTCAGTCCTTAGTACGTTAGTATGAGGCACTAGTTCTCTCAGAATATATTCAGTCCTTAGTATGTTAGTAGCCAGGGTAGTACAAGGCACTAGTTGTCTCTCAGAATAAATGATTTTCAAAGAGGTTAGAACATGAACCAGAGAAGACAGTTAATATATGGGCCGCGTCAGGCAAAAAGGGCCTGGACGACATAATATGTAAAATAATGTATTTTGAAATTGTACCATGTTTTGTATACTTGTGGTGCGATTACAATACGCATCACAAGTGCCACATTGTGCTACTAACAAGTAGTGTTGATTTCATGAAATTGACCAGTGAAATTTACGATATTTTTACATGAGGGTGTGATCACAATTTTAGCAGGCGCAAATGATTTCTTGTCATCAGACTATTGTTTCAAGGTGTAACTTGTCTATTGCTAAAATCATATTATGAGCTACGGGGAGTAGAATGACTGCAGAAACGATTTTTTTTGGCCAAAAAGTGATCATCTTGTTCATCTTATTTATTTTTTACTCTTAAATACCAGCAGGTATAAATGAATGTCATACATCAAAATCATCCCCTCTGGCAGTGGTTATATTTGTAATCGGGCCCTTGCATCAAAATCACGTAAATTTCACCCCTGATTTTTGTTGTCAATTTCTTGAAACTGACATTTATTGTTAGGAATGAAATGTAGTGATTCTCATCAAGAATACAATACAATTTTCAACCTGTTATTATGAACACTGTTGTAGGAATTATTTTACTTGAATGTCGTCCGGGCCCTTTTTGCCTGATGCGGCCCATATAGTATGGATAATAATGAAATATATCTTAGTAAGTGAAAAAAGAAAACAAGAAAAGTCCCTCCTATATTAAACAGGCAGCATAATTATATTACCTTCAATATGTTCCCTTATGAAAGGATCATCCATAATATTTTTTCTATGAAGATAAGTACAGTAGGCAAAGGGGTTAGAACAATAAAATATATCACATTATCATATAAATCTTATGTTCCAGCCAAACAGAGCTCAGCTTTA
Organism: Actinernus sp. WN-2022; assembly: GCA_030867875.1. Lineage (NCBI taxonomy): Eukaryota > Metazoa > Cnidaria > Anthozoa > Actiniaria > Actinernidae > Actinernus > Actinernus sp. WN-2022. Next base: position 6,430,342 of record JAOWCC010000019.1, read on the forward strand.
CCATTTCATGGTTTTTCTATGAAATACAGAGCAGTGTTTCATGGCTAGATCCTGAAGGCCAATAGAAATGCAGGCAATTTTGTGCCATGATTTCTTTATCAATTCAAGACTTTGAATATGTAATTAGTCTGCAGACGCGTCCGTCACTCGCAACTTTTGTTTTCCGAGAAATTTTGCAATCTATCTTCCTGAACAGTCATCGTCCGGTAAGTTGCTTTGTTTATGTGATAAATCTTCCCGTAAATTTGTTATTTTTAGGATAATATGGTTATTTCATGGTTTTCTATGGGAATACTGGTGAAAATTTCACTTGAAATTCATATTATTTTGGTATACAACTTGCCTAAAAGCTTGTTGTTTACCAAATAATATGAATTTCTCATAAAATATTTGCCCATATTCCATACAAACCATGAAATAACCAGTAAGTATTGTATCAAGTATAATGATAATGACGATGATAAAATAATAATAATTCAATATATATACACTCAGGGTATAATCCCTTCAGTAAAAAACTGTTATCAATGGGGGCCCTACCAAGTACATTTAAATATACTTAACAATGATGTTGGTTACAAATTTTGATTGTAAAGCTAGGCAATTGCTTTACAATCAAAACAGGTCAAGAGCAAGAAATGAATTAATTATTCAACTTACATGTACATTTGATTTCATTCTTCATTTCCAACTTCCATTAATTGTTAAAGGGAACTTCGGCTGAAAAACAATGTTTGCTCTCAAGTGTTTGTTATGGATGCCTAAGTCTGTTTCTGTGTTTGTCTCCAGTAAATTGTACACTAGATGTCATTTATGCAACAATTTTCCTGTTGATAAAACTCATTTGAATTTCCTGCGTGCCGCCATCTTGGATATCATGACGTCACAGTGTTGCCCTATTGTCGCATAACAAAAGAGCTATTGTTTTCTGACAATAAGGCAACACTGTGACGTCATAAAATTCAAGATGGCGGCGCGCAGGAAATTCAAATGAGTTTTATCGACAGGAAAATTGTTGCATAAATGACATCTAGTGTACAATTTACTGGAGACAAACACAGAAACAGACTTAGGCATCCATAACAAACACTTGAGAGCAAACATTGTTTTTCAGCCGAGGTTCCCTTTAAAGCAAAATTCATATTGAGCCCCATCGAATTTTGATATTATTTTTGTGCAAAAGGCTTGTATATCTTATTCCATAGCATAATACTTTAATTTAGTCTCCTTCACAGCCATTTTTAGTGTTGTCACACAAACATACACTAGCCCCAAGAACGGCTGCAAATTTCATGAATTTTGCAAGTTTCATTTCAACAATGGAAATTTGAAACGAAGATCGAATGAAATCAAATGTTGAACAACAAACTTCATTTCTGGCTCTAGGGAAGAACGCTTGACCTGTTTCGATTGAATGGTTGTCAAAAAGTGATTTACTTGTCTGAGTTTAATGATTTACTTAAAATGTTAAATTGTAAAAATAAGAAACAAAAATTATTGTATAACTTACATGCACACAATTAATACATTGTACCTGTTAGTTTTGAGGATTTTTTCAAATTCATTGATGTCGTCATTCTGGTAGGCACTGACAAGATTTGTCATTGCCAGAATTTCTGGATCATTCTTGTAAGGCTTTGCCTGCACAGAAATATGACAGCAAACAAGAGCATCAGGATCAAACCTACATGTAGGGCAGGTAGGGATTGTTTTTTAGTCTGGTAAAGTGTTTTCATAAACATATAAGGGAGTTAAAACATGTAATGCCCATACTTCACTTTAGTGCTATGCTCTGGATTATTTGGTGAATAAAAAGTACCATATACGGAATACCATCTGATGGCAACCGGCTTATGTCTAGACTAGACTGTCACGCTAGACTAGCTGTATTTTTCATACATGTATATGGTACTTTTTATTCACTGAATAATCCAGAGCATGGGGCTGCTGTTACACATTTCAACTCCCTTATATTATTATGTTTCTGGTGTTTTGTTTAAGTGTTTCTTAGTTTGTAAGTGATTGGAAAATGAAAGGGAAGAGAAAGTTGGCTGAAAAACAGTTTGCTCTCAAATCTTCCTTATGGATGCCTAAATCTATTGCAGACAGCTGTGTTTGATCCAAGATGGGTGTGTGTGGGAAATCCAAATGAGTTTTATTAACAGGTAAATTGGACAGCAGGTCCATAAATGGCATCTAGTGTAGAATGGGAGTGTAACACCGACACATTAATATATTTTTCTAAATTCAGCAAAGAGAAAAAAACCTAAACCTTGACTGTGGTAAGAGCACCTCAACATTAGCCAGATTGACAAGTTTCAAAGGAATCAGTTGTTTTCCAACTAAGTTAAAGTGTATGCAAAGTTCTAATCAATTGTAGACAAATGTACACTGTATGTAATTTTTAGTTGAAGGGAAACCCATTTACCCTCCAATATAACATGTACATTAATTGTTATCTTTTTTTACAAAATTTGAATGCTCATAACTCTGTAGAAAAAAACCCAGATTCCTTTGATTTTGAGGTGCTCTTTCCAGTGACTCATGGTTATAGTAGTTTTTCTCTTTGCAGAATTTTCAAAAAAAGTTGGATGTTACCGTAGACTACCATTTTCTGGAGACAACCATATCAATACATTTAAGAATCCATAAAGCAACATACATCATAATATGAGAGCTAACATTGTTTTTCAGCTGACATTCCCATTTAAGCACATAATTTAGTTGACAAGTAGAAGGTGTAATACCTCTTGCGAATCAAATGGGTTGATGCCTGATTTCATCAGCATATTGGCTAGAACCAGGTATTTGAGACAAGTTGTTCTCCTGCAAGTGAAGTGATATGGTTTTATTTGCTTTAATTTCAATGAATTAAATTTATCACATACATGTTATCATTAAATTGTTTGAATTCTTTATCATCTACATGTACAGGTAAGCATTAACCCTTTCGAACCCAAACTGGCCAATGTGAAGCACGTTACTAGAAAAAATATTGCATCAAATCTATACATGCTAGAAATACGATGTTGCAATGTTACTTCAAGGGATGAATAATTATTACAAGCCAGATCAGTTGACTCTCCACTTTGGAGAAAAATCTCAGGTCAGCAGTGCGTAATGAACCAGGGCGAGCCAAACTTGAACTGAGGGGGGAGGGTTGAGTTAGCACTGGATTTCACCAATTGAGCTCAAACACATCTGGGTTTGAAAGAGTTAAACTTCTAAGACATTACACAGTCATGGTGCACTTTTTGTTTACTGTTTTAACTGCGTACAGTGTATCTGGAGTTGTATTTTAGTTTATGCTTCCTGGGTTTTTTCACACTGCTGATGTTTTTGATGGTTTATGCCTTTTTATTATAATATGGGCCACGTCAGGAAAAAAGGGCCTGGACGACATAATATGTAAATGTATTTTGAAATTGTACTATGTTTTTTAGACTTGTGGTGCGATTACAATATGCATCGCGAGTGCCACATTGTGCTACTAACAAGTAGTGTTGATTTCATGAAATTGACCAGTGAAATCGAAGACGAAATTTATGATATTTTTACATGAGGGTGTGATCACAATTTTAGCAGGCACAAATGATTCCTTATCATCAGACGATTGTTTCAAGGTGTAACTTGTACTATTGCTAAAATCACATTATGAGCTTAATGGGGAGTAGAATGAGTGCAGAAAAGATTTTTTTTGGCCAAAAAGTGATCATCTTGTTCATCTTATTTATGTTTTACTCTTTGATGCCAGAAGGTATAAATGAATGTCATACATGTATATCAAAATCATCCCCTCTGACAGGATTCCTAATTTTTGTGGTCATATTTGTAATCGGGCCCTTGCATCAAAATCACGTAAATTTCACCCCTGATTTTTGTTGTCAATTTCTTGAAACTGACATTTATTGTTAGGAATGAAATGTAGCGCTTCTTGTCAAGAATACAATACAATATTAAACCTGTTATTAGGAACACCATTGTAGGAATTATTTAACTTGAATGTCGTCCGGGCCCTTTTTGCCTGACACAGCCCATAAAAAAAATTATTACATTGGAAAATGTCACTCTAGTAAAAAGTGTTACAATGTATGTTTAAGGGTTTATTTCCACTTATCAAACTCATTAATAACTGATGAAGCAAAAACAAAGGAAATCACTGAGTGATAAGTGATCTGTAAATCCGATAAAGATTTTGTCCTGATTGACAAACTTTTGCTTGGATTTTCTTGGCCAAAATAAGTCATATTACCAAAATAACTGAAAACATGACATTTGATAAGTCTGATAAAGAATTTGTGTCTGTGCTTTATGGGAATTACAAACTCTCACTTTCAGCCCATCAAGCACGGCCACTCATTCTGTATCTATTACATAAAACGATTTACACAAGACATGCAAAATAAAAGACTGAGTAAATAATGTAGCCTGGTAGCCTCGGATTCTTTTGTTCCCCGAGGCACATTTAAACCACAAATTTTCCCAGTCTCGTACCCAGAGCTCATCTCCACAGAGAGAGCTCTGGTAACAGCCATTTTTTGGTCCTTGCTGATTGGCTGAAATGATAACGCATGCGTAAGAATCATTCGAAATACTTAATCGTGATTGGATAATTGTTACTAATGTCATGTAAATAATAACGTTTGCGCATTGAGCATGCTGGCCGAATATACAGAGAGGCTCATCGAAAATGGTGGATAGAGATTTGTGAAGCCACCGAATAATGAATACATCCATGTAAAGAAAATTGAAATATCAATGCAGAACTCTGTTCTGAATAAGTTCAAGCTATTTCTGTAGTTGCAAAGGAGTGTAAGGACTGTCTGTGTTTTTCTACCGCTACGGGATACAGAATCCACTTGTTTACCAGCTTCTGGCGTCGACTGCAATTGACTTCGACTGCAGTGCAGCTTTTATACCCATAATTGAACAGTAGTTTATATCCCTTTTGTCTTTGGATGCTATACAACGGAGGGCCAGATATATAAGCAAACTCCTGATTACCATGCAGTGATGATCAATCAACAATCAAAGACAATGAGGAATTTTATCGACGAGGCCAATTCTTGGATGGTCATGCTCACAGAACAGTGGTCTCCGACTCCGCCTGGGCTTAGTTGCAGACCCGGGGGTTGCAGAATACCCCTCCACTCAAAAGGTCGCTTGAAAACATTCAAAACTGTGCTAATTTATCCGCTTTAGTTCAGGTGTATATCGAAATGGTTAGTTTTTTTTATATTATTTCATGGTTAGGTTTTTGGTGTTCTGCAGTTACTCCCTTTGACATACTATTTCGAACACTCATTTCAGTGTTTGATCAGGGGTTCCAAATAGTTACCAAGAAACAATCCCAAGGGCCATAGGCCTGATGGATTTATTGTTTCCGAGGTTTGGAACCCCTGATCAAACAATGATGCAAATTACTGTTTAAATTTGAAATCACTTTTCATTCGTCGAATGACAATACCTGTATTCTTGGGTCATTAGGAAGTATTGTTTACCAGTATTTGTTGTTTAACTGTTATCGATCCCAAGGATTAAAATTTCATAATTTCTCCTTTGTTAAACACAATAACTGTGGCAACATCAGAAGACTTCAATGGAACAATGTAGGCATTGTATGCGAGTGGTTTAAGTACTTAATTATTTTCTATAACAGTAACACAATTGTAATTTTATCTTCAAGTTCCACAGTGATGTGTATTTTGTTTAGTACTACATAAATTATGTGCAAAGTTTCAATTGTTTTTACTCACTATTTGCCAAGATTTTATTCATTTTGTGATTTGTCTCCAGGCTGTATTCATAAATCATTAGGAAGTTAACGGTATTGTTTGCCTTGTTGCATACAATATTACTGACAATTGAAGGGGTCCATGCAAGAACAGCATAAGTGACTTCTGATCAAATTCCAAATTCTTCTTGATGTTCTTTGTTTTCTGAGAGAATTAATAGAACTTGATCAAAAGTCACTTATGCTGTTCTAGACTTTCTCAAAGTCCTTCTTAGTCCCCTGTACGAAGGACTTTTCCCACTTGCAGCGAGCCAAATTTACCGGTTGATTTTTCAACCAGAGGCGTGGCTTATGACGTACTACGATTTGCCCAATCACAAAGCATCAATTCTTCAGGCATTGTATGTTGATGTGTCAAGTCAGTCGACCGTGGATGTGGTATTTAAAATTTGAGTGTACTCAGAAATAGTTTGTCAAAGACGCGAAATGTAAGCTCCGCCCCTGAAAAGTGTTTTCGTGCCAAAACAGTCCCCCGATTCAATTTCCTGCAAGTGAAACAAGTCGAACTCGCCTCTCGCTTTGATTCTCGTGCTCGCTTTTTGACCCAGTAATCGCTTACCCATTGACTCAGCGAGTTCGACTTGGAGTAAGTCTAATGCTGTTCTTGCATGGACCCCTTCAATTATTTTCTCATGGTCATTTCAACAAAATAATGGTTGTGCACATGAAATACATTGCTGGTATTGGCTGCTGCTGTCATTAATTATTCATGAGTCTGAGAAATATATTTACAGGACATTCAGTCTCATCTGCAAAATAAGATTGAAAATGTATTAGAATATTACATATAGTCAGCATATTATAACAGTTAACTACATGACCAACTTTGTGCTGTCACCATCAGTTTTAAAGTTCAAAATCATTATTGGGAACAGACGGTTGGTAGAAAAATAACCACAGCATAATTATTTAATCTCAGAGCTAGATCAGAAAAAGCACATGGCATTGACACAATCTGTCCTTTACAGGGCTATCAACTAATAGGCCAGTTTCGCATTCAAGAATTACCACTGGATGCGATGACTGCAGACGCATTTACTCAACACTAGTCTCATTCTGATGTTAAATATTCATAAATACCAGCGAGAAGATGGGTTGTTCACAACTCTATGTATTGTTGTAGTTTGATCTTCTGCACCTTCTCGCTGGTATTTGTGAATATTTAACATCAGAATGAGACTAGTGTTGAGTAAATGTGTCTGTAGGCATTGCATCCAGTGGTAATTCTTGAATGCGAAACGGGTCTATTGAATGGAAACACCCCTCATTCCCTGTCCGAACCATGTGATTACAACTGCAGTTACTTGTTAACATTGACAGGTCAATAATTTATTTTAATGTTTGTAGGTTCCAGTTATATTAATCCTTTCAGATTTAAATAATCAAATTCTCAAAGAAAACAGCAGAAAAAAAAGTTTAACAATATATTACATTCACTGTACTTCACAATCTTAATAAATATAGTGATACTTAGAACCATGGTTGGTACATTAGCATAACAATAATTGTAATGTTTATCAACACAAAGTATCGCTATAGTATTGTTTCAATAATTTGATCGATACATTATTAGCCTGACAGGTAGCTGTTCAGAAACTTGTATTATTTTATAATAATAGTATTTAGAAACACGTTTTCTTTTCAATCTTGGGAGAGTCAGTTTGTAGTGGTTATTCCTAAATAAATTTAACTTAACCACTTTCCCAAAAATGACTTGTGTTAATTGCCAGTGCAGTGTTCATTCATAGGAATTTCACATGTCAATACATGTTTTGGTGACTGCATATTTATTTATAGAAATCCTACTGAAATATACATGTGTTTGCTCAGTGCATGCAATGCAGCCATATAGACACTACTACTTTTGGGTGTTGTTTTTAGTGATTTTCTTTAGATTTTCTGGCTCGAAGGTAATCGAGCTTTCTCATATTTATATAAATCAGTAAGCTTAAATAATATGCAGCTTGCCCAAGAAGTTCCAATCAGTCCAGCTAACCTTTTCAGTATTTCTGCCTCTGGTCCCGACTGCATCGTCGGCTATTTTATGGCTTTGTGCCGGAATTCCAGTCTTTTTCCTTGTACTGAGTAGACTTGTGGAAGGAGAACTTGGGTTTCGACTGTTCCACACACCCCTCATATCTTCTGCCATCTTGGAACTATTGATTTTTCATGGCTTCCTTTTTGTATGAGTGGATTTATTTTGACCGGAAGTAGACTTCAGTTCCTCGATTTCGAGAAATGATTCCTACGCATGCGTTTTCTTTTAGCCAATCAGCAAGGACCAAAAAATGGCTGTTACCAGAGCTCTCTCTGTGGAGATGAGCTCTGGGTACGAGACTGAAATTTTCCCTGGTGGTGAGGGATATTTAGAAATATCCATTGTCTCAACATTTCCCGCCAGGAAATTTAAGTCTCAAAATTTTCCACCGCATACATGCAGCAATACTAATACTGACGTTTTGACAGTCATGCAGTTTTAATATGTTACAATGTAAGTATCGAAATTTCCCGGCATATTTCTAAATTCCCCCTGCGTGCATAATTAGGGAAAATTAGAAGAGAATTCAGGCTGGAAGTGAGAGGGTCAAAAGCATCAACTCCTGCTCCCCTCTGGCACTACTAGCCCTGCACTCCTGGGTGAAAAATACTGAATCCAAACTGACCTGTCTTCATTATACCCGTCATCATAATCCATGTGGGATGAGCTATTTCAATCTGCACGTTATTCTCTTCATTTCTCAAACCCGCTTCTTCCATGTGGGATACTTAAAACCATAAACGTGCATGTTCTTTGAATATTTAGTCAACCGCATAATTACATTGTATTTTAGTGTTATTCTTCTCAAAAACAACACACTTGTTCCCAAGGGAAGCCAGGGTCGTTCAATCAATGGCGCTCAATCAAGCATTAAACAAAACGTTTTAGAAAGCAACTCAACTGCGACATCTTTAGTTTCGGCAGAGAAAACTAAACTTCTCAGAGATTTGTTCCATTCCTCAGCGATCATGGTATAACAAACTTATACCATGCATTTGGGGGTATTAGTGATTTAACTTTGCGAAGATTTCCTCGGCTCTCAGGGCAATTTAAATCACTAATACCCCTCATGCCATGGTATAACTAATAATTAAAAGATTATATACATGTATTAAACACTAACCTAGGGCTTCCAGACTCATCATAATTTTTAAATGCCTGTAATAACAAAAAAGGAGTTGAATCTGTTAGTAACAAGAACCAATAATTATTGAAAATAATTTTTAAAATGACTGACAAATAAACAAGATTATTCGAACTTAATTTTTATGTGACACCACTGTCAGTAGCAATGTTTGGTTGATGATTTAACAAAAGATGCTTTGTTAACTTAAGTCCTTGTAAACTAGTTCAATCAACATGGCTGTCACTTCTTTCTTTCAAATTTTGCATCTCTGGGAACTTGCAGCAAACCAAGAAGTGATTCATTGCTAAGTTGTTTAAGTGACATTGTGCAGTAAATTGTTTAGCATTCTTGGTGACTCACCTCAAAAAAGTCTGTGTGTGCTCTCTCATAGTCTCCTTCACGTAAATGCATTTTACCACCACATTCTAAGGCAAAAAATCAAAAGATTAATGAGCTTGGGAGTGTGGATATGGGTTGGGAGGCAACAAGTGAAAAAGGACTGATTAGCCTAGTTTTATAAAGTTAATCCAATTAACAAATCAACCTTGTAACAAGAAAGACCACATTGATATAAGTAACTAAGAAGAAAACCAGGCAATCATGATTAAACTGAATAGCAAGCTTCCAAATAATTATCGTAAAATAAGAGACATTTGTATGGATGAGATGGACATGCATTCCTCCAATTCATACAAATACCTCTTATTTCTGCGACTTTTGAAAGTTCACCACATGGTAAATATCCAATGAAACATCCCCAAACTTGGTAAACTTACTAATTTCAATGCGCTCTTTCTTGTAATGGAGTTCCTTTCTTATTAGATTATAATTAGGTTAACTTTACAAACACGGCCTAGTCCTTAAATTTGGCAGTGGTCAATAACAAGATGTCTAATGGACTAACCTCTAATGACACCCATGATTAAGGGATGAGGAATAGCTGATTTGATGTGAAGAGATTGCTCATAGAGAGCCTAGAATTGATAAAAAAATATATTCAAGAACATGAGCAGAATTTAAGATTCAACACAAAACAAATTCTGGCAAATCAACATATGCTTTGAACACAATAATATTATCCACAAATCATTGTGCTCAAACATATTTCTCACCTTCAGCTTTTTGTTATTTTTCTACATAGCAAGAAACAAAAATAAAACAATTAATAATATAATTATGTTGCCTTCATCAACAAGAATTACATGACCTTGTACAATGAATAATCTTCACACACTTAATAACTTGGCAAGCATAATAATTATTACATGTATCTAGACATGACCTTGTACACTATGTACTACACTTAATGTATTATTTTTATTTTCAAGCCAAATTTAAACTACACTGTGTAAAAAGAGTCAATCCACAATATACAGCTTAATTGATTCCTTATTCATACCTGTGCTGTATACATTTGGATTTCCAAGGCATAAATTTCTAGTAGTTGAGTTCCTTTCTTTAGATCATCTTCACCATCAGATGTCTGGAAGGTAACGGAAATAACAAGGAGACTGTCTTTTAATTTAAAATATTATTCAAAAAATCATTAATAATTCATAAAAGTGCTAACCAATCCAAAAGCAGTATTCGAGTCATATGGGTACCTCTGTAAAGCCCCATACAGTATCCATTGTTTTGGATAAATTTAAGTAGCCCATAGATTCTCAGCATTCTGCATAACTGAGGCAAGCATAATAGTGTGCAGCAAAATGGGAACAAATCAACAAAATTAATAATGAATGACATCTTCTTTGGGAGCATCACAAACACAAGCAGGAGACTGGGAGGATACAATTCATTGAATAAATTAAGGTAAAAATTAAGACCACAATGCATCAATCTTAATCTTGTATGCAAAACAGATGAATAATAAGGATAGAAAAGCTTATTAGGAGGTGATACATAAAATCTATTATTATAATCTTTATGTAACAAGATGTAATATGGGCTGTGGCATGCAAAATGGGCCTGAACGACATGAAATGGAAATATCTTTTGAAGTTGTTCTATGTTTTGGATACCTGTGGTACCATCAGAATCTGTATCATGAGCACCACAATCTGTTACTGACATGTAGTGTTGATTTCATGAAATTGACAAAGAAATTTACGATAAATTATGTTTACACGGGCGGTTGATCGCAATTGCAGAAAACACAAATGACAGCCTTAGTATCATGAGGTGGTTATTTTAAGGTATAACTTGTACTGCTGCTAAAATCATATTACGAGTTGTTCATCTTATTTGATATATTACTCTTTAGTGCCAGCAGGTATACATGTACATGAATGTCATGCATCAAAATAATCCCCAATGATATAATTCTTAATTTTTGTGGTCATATTTGTAATCAGGCAATTGCATCAAAATCACATAAATTTCACATCAGATTATTCTTGTCAATTGCATTAAACTGACATTTTCTTTACAGTACTCCATGTCAAGAACAAGAGGCCCTGAGTGGCCTTAACTCGGGCCACTTTTCATTAATACATGGAGTTCTAGCATATTTTTGTGTCATACATGGTTTGTGCTAGGGGAGCAGGATAATTGATTCACTACTCATGCTTGTGATAATTTACACTGCAATCACATGGTTGTTAATTCATACATTTAAAGGCATTGTATGAGATTGGTAGTGTTATTAACAAAACCTGTTTGTAAATGCTATTTTCCACCTTCTTCCAATTCTTTAAAACCACCAAAGGTGGTCACGGTCCCTTACGGGAGTTTATAATTACAAAGTTTTACTGATAATTAAATCAGGGTTTCTTGAAGGTTGTCGCTGTAGGGACTGGTCAGAAATTAGTAGGGGGAGGGGGTTGAGATGAAGGGTCATATTTTTTTGAATCCCCAAAAATGGCCCTCCTACCCTGCGAGCAGAGGTTTCTCATCTCTTTGCCTTTCCTCCGAGTAACATGGAACCTCTCGAGACCTGTATTTTGATTGCACCCATAATACTATACTTCTATATGGTTTTTGTACTGCACTTTCTAATGGGTTAGGGTGTTTTCTATTGTTGCGTAGGCCAATACTATCGCTCATTTCGAGAAGTTCCACCCGACCCCTTTCCTGCCGGCGAGAGAAACCTCTGCCCACGAAATGATTTTGTGCGCCACGGTATCTCCATTTCCATTGGCCGAGAAAAAAGAGATGGTAGACATTGTAGATTTCAGATTGTCCATTTCCTATTGTTAACGGCAAGGGAAGGCGAAGCGGTGAAAATTAAATGCATTTTCTTCTTCGAGGGTATAAATCAAAGCTTTCTTTAGGATAAATTAAGGTAGATTTATTGAACGGTTATTTCAAGGTCTTCTGTGCAGTTCAGCAAAAGAAGAAAACAAAGCCGGAGTTTGAAGCCCGTTCGTATCAATCATCGGCAAACAAAAAACTGTGTGACAACATAAAAATAAATGGCTACAAACGATACTGTGGGCAGAGCCATAATTTATACTCTCCAGTTCTAGTTTTATGACATTTCGGTTTCTAGTACAGCTTTCCACAACAAATCCTGCTATTCTTTTGACAGATCCAATTCAATTTTAATACGGTATTCTCGGTTTGTAAGGCATAATTATCCAGTTCTGTTTATGGGTATAATTCATGGTCAATTCTATCTTCCGAGTTCTGTTATTCTTTTGACGATTTTAACTTTTTCTTCTTGGTCTCTATAAAGTCACATACAGTTCAATTTACGGACGATTCAGTAATTTCCAGTTCGAATTACAATCACTATTACACTTAATACAATTTTAAAAATAGAGACAAGTAAGATTTGTGTGCATATATAAACACAATTTCAACCTCACCAGTTCTGATTTCCGTTCGCGTTCAAAGACAATTAGGGTCAATCACTGTTCACTTCCAGCTTTTGCGACTCTTGAGTTGAAGTCTTAGTAAAGCTCGCATTGGATTGACTGGTTTAGCCAAGACATCCCAGTTGTATAATCTCAAAAGTATTTCAGGAGAGGACTTGCAGTAAGCAGCCAACATTGCAAACAATAAAAATCCCTCATTTGACCTCCTCACTGTGTGTGATGACAAGGAAGACCGTTTCAACAATACCAACAATGCAACACTGCAATCCTATGGCACTTAGATGCAGCAGTACAGGCATTTTCTTTCAGTTTCCGTGGATTATTGCCTTTGTTAACTTTTATTGGACCATTAAGTCTTCACTCCTCCGACCGTCCTCGCTTCACATCATTTACTCAAGGCTGAAAAAATATTCGCCGTGACACATGTCACATGACATTTTTTTGGGCGGCCACGTGTAGAATATGCAATGTGATTGGTTGATGGCGCGAAAGCTCGACACAGAAACTAATAAAAATAAACACTTGCAAAACTTGACTTGGGCCCAGCCTACGCTAGCCCGAGTAATAAAACGAAACCTTAAATCTGTTATTATGAACAAGTTAGCTATCATATGAATGATTTAACTTATGTCATTTGGGCCCTTTCTGTGTGATGCGACCCATGATTACATGTCCATGCAGGAATACTATTCCACAACTTAGTTGTACAGTAAAGAAACAAATTAATCAATTGTCCAGTGTGAATGGAGGGTATAAGCACAAGTTGTCCCTATTTTGAAGGGTATAGGATTTACAACATCTCCACTCACATTGTAAACACCACTTTATATCAAACTCATGAATAATTCATGAAGTAAAAACAAAGGAAATCAATGTGTAATCCATGGGTGATCTGTAATCTGATACAGCTTTTTCCTGATTTTAATACAGAAACTTTTCCTTCTGAACAATTTTCTCGGCCGAAATAGGTCATATAGCCAAAATAACTGATAACATGACTCTTGACATCTAGATGTTTGATAAGCCGATATGCAGGATTTGTGACCATGTTTTATAGGATTTATAAACTCTCACATCCAGTTTGAGTTTGTAAATCCAATAAAACATGGACACAAATTCTGTATATACAATGTATCATTTAATAAACAGCAAGACCATGCCATCACATACATGTACAAAATTAATACAATAACCTACCAGTATTTTGTAGCACCGAAATATACCCTGATATTTTGTCCGCTGACTTAATCTGATCCAGGAAGAGAACAGTCCCCGAGAGCAAAGCTTGAGTCAGATAATGTCCAAGGACAAAATTTATATCAGGGCATATTTCGACACCACAATGTAGGTTATTGTCGTCATCATCCTTCAAATATTTTCTTTGACGTATGCTTATACGTTCGCAGGGGGTGTATTTGCTGATATTTCCCACTCGCAGAGAGAAAATATTGGGTTAGGCGACGCATTCACCCAATCGCATGCGAGAGAAAATATTTGATGGGTTATAAATGTGAATATTTACTGTATCCATGGCACAAAATATATTCAGTTCATGGTTACCTGACAGGACTGGTGTAATTGCTTGAGGATTTTTGCCAGCCGGTTGAATTCCATTCTGTCATAGTACAACTTACCAAGCTGAAAAAAATGAAACAAAGTTATCAATTCATTATATGAAAAACAGTACAAAATTAATGTACACGTAAGCAAATTAATTTTCTTGTTGAAAATGATGATGTGGTCAGTGAGTTTAAGAGCTAAAAAGCTGGATTATATAATCATCACAATATTACTGTATTAAAGGCTGACGTACATTGTAAATGTGCATCAGGAATTGAGTCAGAAATTGAGCCAGAAGGGACAGTTTGGCCCTTTTGCAAGTGATCTGGTATTTAATTTCCTGTGGAAGCGGACATTAAGCGGGTGAATTTGACCATTATCGTATTTTTTTCAAGGGCCAAATGTGTTTTAAGTGGGAATGGTGCAGTCTGGCTACTTCCCTGTGTGCATCCTGCAATATTTTCTTACAACTACATGGTTGTACATACATCTTCCAAATGCAACATGCTTTAATACAGACATGTACATGTTCTAGGTCTCTCTCTTAACCCATGACATCACAGCTGTGATGCGACACGTTCATGTCGCACATATTAAATAAAACCATAAACTTAAAGCTTTATGAATAATAAACAGAATATTACATGGCAGCAGTGATTTGGAAGGCCAGTTCAAGTGATGGGACAATAGCCCATCACTTTCTCAATTTATGTACGTTGTGTACCATCATTACTTTTAGGGGGCCATGGGTGAAAATAATGGGCCATTCAAGTTTCTCTTGTCCTTCTTCATGTCAGACAAATATGACTTTTTGCTATGAAATCAATTTAATATGACATCCATAAAAACAGAAATATATAGTTACATGTACATGTATGTGCATCACAAGTACTGCTACCAGGACAAAACTACAACAATATGTATGTTTTTAACATTTACATGTACATCTAAGTTTGAGTTTCCCAAAGCATGATCACGGAAATGAAATTTGGAATATGCCCTCAGGCCCAATATATAAAAAATATTTTTGCACCGTTTATACAAAGTGGTGAATTTGTCACACATGTACTTCTTCAATGCACTCACTCGTGTATTACAAAATTCAATTCACTACTCAAATATAAAAACTGTATTTCTGCACAGCCATGTAATATCCTGTATTTAATAATGTGATAAATTTCATAATAACATGGACATCTACTGACAGTATCCATATACATTGTATATATGATGTACATAATGATTGTACACATGTATGGCTGCACAAACCTTAGTATTAGTCTTAAACCAAAGTCTATCATTCCTAGCATCTTTAAGAGCATCTAGTGTTGTCTCATAGAAGTTCTGTAACAACTCCATCTGTGTGGACAAGGAAACAGAGTCAATTTTCATAAAGCAATAACAAAATGATATGGTGTAGAGAAAGGAGAGGACATACATGTACAATGTATAAGGCCCTGTTTGCGCTAGGTGAATTTTTATTTATTTTGCAAAAAAAAAATGTCAATTAACACTGGCCTCTCACAAGTGCGAACAGTACTTTGAGCGCTACCAAAGTGTGTCGAATGCCGCTACCAATCTTCAAAGGTGCCATCCACCAGCCTCAGAGGCCAACAAAATAATTATTGTCAGAAAACATGCAAAGTGACAGCTTTTTCAATCATCATCTATTCTTTTCAAGGATATATTCAATCAAGTTGAATTTGATCTCAGATTTTGAACACAGCAATCCTGAAAGGCAGTGCCACAAACATTCATTTACCGCCATCATGGAGAGCGCACTTTGTTGATCAATCTTTGGAAGATTCTGAGCCCTCACAAGGGCAACTACAAAATGCACCATCATTTGGATATGTGGGAATGCTTTCTGCCATTGACAATCACCTGTACTTAACGACATACATGTAGCAGCTAAAGTAGTAAACTGCACTCTCCTTAGGAGCTCGTATGATTTCCTAATGTGTCCCATCAATATTATTGCTCCAGCGATATTTGGTAGATCAGAGAACAGCAGAAATGTGTTGATTGAAGCCTCTGTTTCTGCCACAGTCCCTGGGAACTTAATGTGTTCGTTCTCGAGTTCAAACAACGCATTTACAACATTGCAAAATGCTTCGAAAGCGGTGGTTCTTCCCACATTCATTGCAACACCATATTTTCAAAGAAACTGCTGTGTGCTAATCGATAGAGTCCAATCATCAAAAAAAATTTTGGTAACACAATTTCTAAACTTTGTGTTTTCCCTCTGTAAAAATGGGCAAAGTCTTGCTAATACGAGATCGAATGAAGTGGATCCCATTCTCATCTGGCAGTAAAAATAAACCACGATGTTGCATCCAGTATGGGTGATTTCTGTGGCATCTTCAATATGCATGTCATCCATCTAGTTCCAGTAGAATTTGTATTTCAAGGAGTTGAAATCTCCAGTAACAAAAGAGTAAAGGTTGGAGTTGTTGCTTTGTGAAAATTATATTTTGCAAAGCAAAAAAGGTGATGATAAAAGCAATGATATTTCCAGGAAGCATCGCTTGAACACAGCTTAAGTTGGTAAAAAACTTAACGTATTAAAGGTTTTCGTGCCAAAAATAGGCGATATTACTTTGATGGACGTTTGTGGTTTACGAATATTTGTCAGAATTTCAAGTGCGAACACGATTACCAAATAGTAGATTTGGTAGAGACAAAAATTGTTTGGAAATTTGTCAGAGCAAGAGAAAATGTGTCAACCTAGTGTGAACGGGGCCTAAATACATGTATTATGTATATGGCAAAATCTTATTCAGTTTATACAGTCATGCACACCTGCTTAGAAGTAGAAATGTAATCCAGAATAGAGTTGATGGATTTTTCCGAGTGATTCCTTGTGACTGCACTCTAATAAGAGAAAAGAGATTTTTGAGAAATGTCTGGTATGTGAATCCACAAATTAAAATTTATAAAAAATACATAGTCAGCACATGTACTGTAACCATAATTAATATGAAACCCAGCAACCTTCTTTGTTATAGGTCTTTGTTCACTTTTTTCAACCGTGGACATGCACAAAACACAATAGACATTGGAATATGAATCAATCAGCCAATAGAAATGTGTGGGTTCAGTCGTTCAAGGGATGCTAACGAGCTATGACCATGCACAACATTATTTTATATTACCCCCTTCCAACCTAAATTACAGTGCCTTTGTTAGGCCCTTTGCCGCATTCCCCTCTATAAACTATGATGTAACAGTCATGTACAATACATGTTTACATGTATCTATATTATCTATACCTTCAACATTTACTAAAACTTATAAAGATTACAAAATATACTGTATAATGATCATCACATACTTTGATATATGTCAAAAGGTGTTTGTATCTTGACATCATCTCAACAAATTTTCCCTGAAACAACAACAAAATATTTGGTTCCTCTTATTTTAATAAGAATAGCTAATCAAAAATATAATTTTAACAGGACCTGAAACAACTGGTCATTAAGTCAGATCGAGTTTGGCGTGTTGGTTTTTGTGGAGGAAGGAAAACTGGAGAATCAGGAGGAAAAACCCTCAGAGCAAGGACGAGATACCAACAAACTCAACTCACATGTTACTGGGACTCAAACCACAGTGGTGAGAGGTAAAGTGCTAGTTATATTGTTAATACAATTATTTAAACAACATAATTTTTGAACAAATTGAAGATGTTTCTTCATGTTCTATGTACAAAGTTGGAATATTAAGTTGTTATACATTGAAAATATACAATCCAAGCAGGTGATTGGCTTAAGACAGTGCTTTATTTGTGACTACTCTATGCTGTATGTGCTCAGTTGGAATTTATATTAAAATGGTTAGATACTTAAAGTTTATTTTTTTGTTTTTGACTGTACAATGAACTCAAAATTTATTCATACAGAACTGCATTCAGCCTTTGGCTTCCTGCAGTATTTTTTTTTTCATATGTCGTACAGTCAGCGCATGTCTGTATTTGTCAATAAAACATGCACGCCAGCTGGTCTCTAACCTAAATATTTGCACACTTGAGGCCTTGAGATAATGTGAATGCATGAGCTCAGTGCAAGTACATGTACACTACTGACAGAAAGTAATGAAAGTGAATTTCGCCGAAATTCGCTCTTTGTTATATTCAAAATTTTGTACGAATGTTCGGAGATACTTCAATACGCAAGAAACAAATTTACCTCGAAATTTTTCACATCATTTCGAAGTAAAATTCGAATGGTTCGAAAATTCGTATTGAAATTTTTAATAGCTCCGCTCGAAATTTCTCAGTGGAAATGTACAATTCGTTGTGATATGGTAAACGTGTAAACAAAGCAAAATCTAACGCAAAAACAAGAGTACCGTGGACTCAAACCATTTTTCTCACCAGGTGGAAACTGTTCAGATACGCAAATGAAGTAAAATAAAAAAACTTTCAAAACGTTTCATTCTGTAGCCATCTCGATTACTAAAAGAAAATTTAATCTGTAGAGAATATTTGGTGCGATCTCAATTAAAGCAAAACAAATACTGCGGAGCTGAGTCATTGATTATTCAAATCAGTTCGCGGAAAATGTCACACTTCTGTGTCGCGGAATTCAAGACTCGGACCTCGTTACCTTTGAAAACGGATCCACATTAAATAAAAAGAACTCCAGAATATATTTAGTAGACGTTAAATTTGCAAGCAAAGTTGAGAAGCTTTGTGGTGATTTAAACTACAATGCAATAAAATCACACTTCCCGCGAAGTTCGCGGCACTCTTGTTACTCGGTCTGCCTGTGGCAGCACCGAGTCTTAAAATGCAAGTCGTTATTATTTTTTATAATTTTTTTATTTCATGTCAGACGGCTTCTGCGCATGCGTTAAAGGTCAAATTCGAACCAATCAGATTGCACTGTGCTGGTCACGCAAACAAAGGTTAGATTTCCTCAGGCGCGCTCAGATAAGAAAGTTCAAAGCTCAGACTAGGCGAGACAAGGAGATATCAATTTCAAATAGTCATTGTCAGAAATCTATTCCATCGTGGGCAATTATGCAATACAACCTAAATTTGGGTCAGGTCCATGTTTTACGACAGAATAACCAGAGTCTTTCTACTGGATTCGGAGAGCTCGAGACTGATTATACAAGTCTGCTAATATGGGGAAAACTGAAACAAAAAATGAACTTTGACGGCAGAAACCCTCATATTTGAGCCAAGCGGAATATTTACATGATCCGCTAAGATTTTTACAAATCTAATTAGTTAAGCAGATGTACGCAGTGTATGCCAACTGAAATGCTGTGCTCGTTTTCTGGTTACGGCTCAGTGGGGCAACTACACGAACAAGAAGCATGAACTGCCAGCAAAGAGAGAGGAATTGATCGGAGACGTTAAATTACGTTACTGTGAAGTTGAGACTGTCTTCTGCCGTGACTCGTGAGAGAAATTGGAAAAGATCTAGCTGTTTCATTCAGACACTGGCAAATTTATTGAAAGCTACGGGCTTACTTTATGAGATTATTATTCATTGTGGAATGAAAGGAAACAGGTTAGCTGAAAGTTAAGTTCGAGGTAGGCTTCGACTTTCATTCCGATTCAGTGCATATGTGCACGAAGGTGGAATGCTTTCAACAACACTAACAAAAGAACCAAAACGAAAGATTCAGTTACGTAAGTATACTGTAAGTAAACTCTTTTAGATTTGAATACATTTCCTCTCAGTTTGTCTGTTAATGTACTTTTTCTTCTAATGATCGCTTTATTTAACATCTCTGTGATTTAGAGTATGCGTACCTCAGAATAAATTATTTGAAAGGTCAACTGAACTCTTGTGTCGATAAGCCCAAATGTTTTTGTAAAACAGTCTGTGAATTTGAGAAGCGGACTTAGAAGAGCTTTCTAATTAGGAATTACATGTTTTTCTTACTATGAAATTTATGTTTCATTTCACATTTATTCATACAGTTTTAGCCGGACATTTCCCCAAGTTTTTGATCTATTTTCAATCAAATTCAAATGAAAGTGTATTTCATCTTCAAATTATCTCATGTGGCCCGAGTGAAAGGCCAGATGGGCTCTTTTCTACTTTCAACACACAGTCGCTAAACTGTACGAAATCTCCAAGAATAAATCCCTAATGTCCAAACTAACGGGAAAAACTGAAAGAG
Organism: Actinernus sp. WN-2022; assembly: GCA_030867875.1. Lineage (NCBI taxonomy): Eukaryota > Metazoa > Cnidaria > Anthozoa > Actiniaria > Actinernidae > Actinernus > Actinernus sp. WN-2022. The sequence goes on from JAOWCC010000019.1 coordinate 6,450,819, forward strand.
GAAATCCTTGTGAGAAATCGACGTACATATGAAGCTATATAAGTTATCATCGACTATATGGGAGTCAAACATCGAGCTGCTATGAAACCGCTTGTGACAGTTTGTTTACGCACTTTCATGACAAACGAACGTTTCTACTTTCGACACAACGGTCGCTAAACTGTACGAAATCTCCAAGGATATATCCCTAATGTCCAAACTAAAGGGAAAAACTGAAAGAGGAAATCATTGTGACCAATCGACATAAATATGAAGCTCCAGAAGTAATTATTGAATACATGAGAACCCATAGAGAAAACCGATAATAATGAACACGGTATTAGTTTCACCGACATTTGTGGCGTAACTGAACTCGCACTACAGCATAGCTTGAAATACTGTACGAAAACTCCCGTTTAAAAATTTCCTGATGCCGAAAGGACCGTAGCATTTAAACAAGATATCCTTCTGACCAATCGACATACATATTAAGCTGTGAAAGTATGTTTCCATTCCATAACAGCCGATAGTGCAAACTAGTAAACTGCCACTAGTAAATTGACCTTGCGTACTTCCGCGAGTACTGAACTTTCTAGCGTCAAATGCATGTGTTACGTTTCCAAACTTTAGGACAAGAAATCTTCCATAGAATGTTCTATTTTTTTTACAGCTGAGAACTGTATTATTAAACATAAGAAATAAAACAATGGTGCCATTTGAAGAATTATATCATGTCAAAAGTGCAAACGAAGAAATATATATCTACGGACGCGAGCAGCTCGATCGTTTCACTTTGGTCAAACTCGGACTGTTTACGACTGGAACCTGCAGTTTTATCGGACCTGCAGACTAAATTGTAAACGTGTGGCCGTGTTCAGGCTAGTAAATCTAGCTAGCTAACCACAGGAGGTAGCGAGCTTCTTTAGTCTGAACAGTTTTTCTGCTCTGGTGATTAGCTAGCTAGTGGTCGGTGGAATACTTTGAAGTTCCAAGCTACCTAGCGAGGTAGCTTGAATAGAATCTAGCGCGCTAAAAGCCCATCGATGACAGATTTTAGTTATTTTAAGGTTTTGAAATGTACACAAATGTCAAGTCAGTGTTATCATCCGATCTAGCCGACTTCTAGCTCTCGCTACGACCACGTTCACTACTCGCTCCAAGGTAATTTCTCTTACCATGACAACTATTGTATGTCAATTGAGCCATCATGGATAACGAGGATCGCCAAACACCAGTCAGTAGCAGTTTTTCGCACAGTTTTAATATTTTGGTTGAAATTTCAATTGAGCACTTTGGCGGTCAATTATTTGCGATTACGAAACACTTGCGCCAAGAGCAGTTATAGACCAAATTTCTATCTTTTAGAGAGGGTCTGAATGGGGGGGTCTACATGTCAGTTGTCAGTTAAAGTTTTGGCCATTTGTCAGTTGTCAGTTAGCCCTAGTTAATCATTACTAGAGAAAATTGACAATGTTTGACCCACAAAAACCAAATTTGTCAGTTGTCAGTTATTTTTCGGTTGTCAGTTGTCAATAAAAAAATGGTCATTTGTCAGTTGTCAGTTATTTTTAAGGCTGTTTGTCAGTAGTCAGTTAACCCCATTCATGCCCTCTTTAGAGATAGAAACAAACCAGAAGAGGGAAAAACAAAAAGTAAAACCTACTAAGTTACTAGGTCTGAACAGTACTAATTTATTAACTAGCTGCGAGTTGCTGACAGATATCTCAAGACTCTAGCTAGCTGCACGATAGTAGTCTGAACATACATACACACATGAATAAGTAGTGTTTTCAATAAAAGATCAACTACTTTAATTTACATACGAGAAAACAAAAATATTAAATTACATACATGTATATATATACTAGGGGAGCAGAGAATGAAAGTCACCGCGCTACCGGCCACTCCTAAAGACTGCTAATAATTCTTCCCTTTGGTTATTACTAAGAGGATTTCAAATGAAAGTGTATTTCATCTTCAATCTCATGTGGCCCGAGTGAAAGCCCAGATGGGCTCTTGTTGTGTGAAAAACCAGACAGTCAGTCTCCACGGCTCAAATCACATGTCAACAGAGAATCTTTGTATCTCCAAAAAGCTGGCTTCTTCAATTGAAAACATACACAATTTATACTTCAACAAATATTCTGAAGGATTGACAGATCTGAGTTGAAACTACAGAAGCTATATAAAGTTTATCAGATGCTCTAAAAAACACAAAACCAGCGCTGGGACGAACTGTTTCGTAACGCAATCCTGTATTTTGGTGACAGAATGCACAAATGTCAAGATTACCGTTAGAACGTTTTTAGTCCTTCGTGAAAGATTGAGTAACGGATTGAGTGCATCGTTCGAACAGATTGCTTGAAAAGTTCGAAAAGCTCGCTGGAATTGCTCGTTACCGAGATGTATTATTCACTTACATGCAACTCACGGAAAGTTTGGTTATCAGATGTACATTTAAGGCTGGCTTTATTGGTAATGAGGATTGCGAAGTTTCACATCTTGCTGTACAATTGATTCGAAAATTCGATCCATCGTAATTTCGATTCAACATTTCGAATCAAAATTTCGCTCGAAATTTCGCCATAATGTTCGAAAGAGTGGAACGAAATTTCGAAGTTAAAGACAAAAGGCAAATCGAAATTTCATTGAAATTTCGGAAACTGTTAAACTTCGAAGTATTTCTTCGAAATTCGATGAATTTCGAAGAAATTTGCTTTCATAACTTTCTGTCAGTAGTGTAGCAGCTTTTCAAGACATACCTCAAAAGTGCATTATTTTGTTGCAGAACATAGGTGAACCATCTTCTATTTGTTTCATAATATAATAATCGATCTGCGCAGAAAGAAATACTTGAGCATGCATGCATTAATTAACAGTCAAATAGATGTGATTTTTCTCTGTATCTGCCTAATTATAGATGTGCAGATGATATTACAACCTGAAAAGAACAAAATAATGAAGTGCACCACAAGTCTGGTATTTAAAGACAGATAAACTTGAGGATGAAGTAGAGTCCATAAATAGTCCATATATGATTATATGGAGGCCCGTTCTGGTCAAAATTGTATCAGAATAATATTATCACAGTGAATTATTGTTTTGTTAGTCTGTGTTTATTTTTTGCACACTGCTCATTAATTTTTGGTTTGCGAATTATTATTTTTTGGTCAGCAAATATTATTTTGGTCTGCAAAAAATTTTTTAGGCCTGCAAATTTTTTGGGGGTCTGTGAATAATTCGTTTTGGTGAGGTACGATTTTTTTGGGGGAGGTATAACAAATTATTTTTTTGGGTTCTGTTCTGCGAATAATTTTTTGGTCCTGTGATGTAATTTTTTTGGGGTGCATGGAATATTTTTTTTGGATCCATAATGCATTGCATGCACATAATTGCACGAAGACTGAGTTCGAGTCCTTCCCAATGAAGTACATACTATACAAGCATGTCAGAATCAAGGGCAGAATCTGTTCAAAGTCAAATCTCTCAAATAGCTCAAAATGCAATACAAGAAATCAACAGAATAGCTCAACTAGTCACTACGACTTCCATACCCTCAAGCTCTTCCTTTTCGAGGTTAAATGAATCGCTGTCTGGTCTCGCTGGCAGATCTACAACTACAAATATACCGACATCGAGAGGCATTCAGTCCGGGTCCACATTAGCCTGCTTGCAGGCTCTGGTTAATTTGGGGTTCCTGTGGCGGGAGACCGGAGGGGGAAGGAGGATATAGAGAAAGGAGAGCCTGCGACAAGACCTTGTGTTTTTGAAATTCGCCCCCATGACGTCACATACCATTGCAAGTTACACGTTTCACAAAGAATTTTAAAATCAACATTTTCGACGAGATTCTGTTATAAATGTACCCTAGCATTGAACCCCTTGTATTTCTACTGCATGTCCTGAGAAAACGAGAGAAAACAGCAGAAAAATGATTTGATCATGAGTGAAAAGTTTTCAATTTTAGCCCGCACGCGCTGCTTACACCATAATACACGCCATTTTCGAACAAAGTGTGCGCGCCTCTCCTATGTTCAACCAATCAGATAATCCCGTTCGTGGACGAACGGGAAATTTCAAAAACACAGGGTCTTGTTGCAGGCTCTCCTTTCTCTTTCGTCTCCTTCCCTCTCCTCTTCCCCTCCACAGGAACCCCAAATCAACCAGAGCCTGCTAGCAGGCTAGGTCCACATCCACTTCCAGCATCTTATCTATTAATCCTTCACCAAGTAATACCAGTTCCAGTAATCGAAATGCGCTGGGTGAGTTACGAAGAAGATTCCCTACATTTTCTAGTTCACATGGCCCTGTTAGAGCCGGTGGCGGATCTGGAAGGAGAGGTACAAGTAGCAACAGTGCTGGTCGGCCAAAGAAAGACTATGCAATCAAGGATATTGTTATTGTTGGTGCTCAGGTCCAAAAAACACCGATGGCTCATCAAGAAAAAATACAATTGGAGAGAAAGAATCGGGTGATTACCGGTAGTGGCTTTACTATTGACAGAAGTTGGAATGAAAAGATTTTGTATGACAATGTAAAAGCACAATTCCCAGAGGACTGCAGAAAGGTCGAGTATGAATTTGTTAAGAACTGCTACGGAACACTGGTAAAGCCAACGTTAGCTACTGGTGTTAAAATCGATGGTAGCATACTTTTAAAATCCATTGCATCAGCGGGTGCCGTGTATGTGCGACTGTTTGCAGACGATCTTGATGACATGGATGACTCACGGTAGTTGTAGATCTGCCAGCGAGACCAGACAGCGATTCATTTAACCTCGAAAAGGAAGAGCTTGAGGGTATGGAAGTCGTAGTGACTAGTTGAGCTATTCTGTTGATTTCTTGTATTGCATTTTGAGCTATTTGAGAGATTTGACTTTGAATAGATTCTGCCCTTGATTCTGACATGCTTCATTGGGAAGGACTCGAACTCAGTCTTCGCGCAATTATGTGCATGCAATGCATTATGGATCCCAAAAAAATTCTTCCATGCACCCAAAAAAAATTACATCACAGGACCAAAAAATTATTCGCAGAACAGAACCCAAAAAAAAATTTGTATACCTCCCCAAAAAAATCGTACCTCCCCAAATCGAATTATTCGCAGACCCCAAAAAAATTTGCAGGCCTCAAAAAAATTTTGCAGACCAAAATAATATTTGCTGACTAAAAAATAATAATTCACAAACCAAAAATTAACGAGCAGTGTGCAAAAAATAAACACAGACTAACAAAACAATAATTCACTGTGATAATATTATTCTGATACAATTTTGACCAGAACGGGCCTCCATATGATTACATTCAGAATGTGATTGTTTATGTACTATAAATTGATTTCTCAAACTCATGAATAATTAATGAGATATTTATCATATGGAGGGACCGTACATGGGTCTTGATATCCGGTGAAACCCATGTTCGAAGCTTCATCAGGTGGATGCATCTCGACTTCAAATGAAACACCAGTTCCAAACACACTAGTGTTTGCAATTTCCAACACTAGTGATCAATATGTCTTAATCATCATATTCATGAACCACTAACTACAGTACCACCGGAAATTATCACTTTTGAGGTAACTGTGGTCACCGCGGCGCTAACCGCGACCTCATGTACCATCTACATACATGTACATTTCATACATTTTATTTTGAAGCAGTTGGCTTTGTTAGTTAATAAGAACGCGAACGGCGGTCATGAGTAAGAAAGACAACTGACATGAAGTAAAGTTAACAGAAGATTGTTAGCGGGCCATGTCTTAAGAAACGTTTACTTTGAAGCAGTTGGCTTCGTTAGTTAATAAGAACGCGAATGGCGGTCTCGAGTAAGAAAGACAACTCATGAAGTAAAGTTAACAGAAGATTGTTAGTGTGCCATGTCTTAAGAAATTTTTATTTTTAAGCAGTTGGCTTTGTTGGTTAATAAGTGTAGAATTCAGATTTCGCTTGAAAAATGTTTTATTCATCTGAGCTGTTATTATTATCAGCTGTTTACGAGAAGTTTAATGCTGGTGATCGTTCCTTGGGTGAAAGGCTCAAGGCATAAACTGTTTCTCATCCATCACATTCAAAGCTTTCAAGTATGAAGAGTGCTAATCACCTCAGTTTGCAACCGCGCCGTCCTCAAAAACTGCCGCGGTCATTTGTTCGGTGACTGCGGCACCCTGCTGCAGCGCCGCGTCTGTTGCACAAGGTTTTTCCATGGTTGGATGTCCCTATAATTTCCGCCGGTACTGTACTTACATATTGATAAACTACTTTACTGGTAAGGAGTGAAGAAGTAAAGAACTACATAGAAAGAAAATGTGCCTCCACTGGAGTTCGAACCTCTACCCTTCCTACTGCATGTACTCTTGACTACTACACTACTATTACCAGCAAAAAAAAGAATAATAAGCCATCTATTGAATAATTATATACAACCGTCAAACGATAAACAATACTTGCTAATGATGTTTGAAAAGAAATGTATGTAAATTTTCGGTTTAGCTATTTACATGAGAAAACATTTCAAACACTCACTGTTCATTTTTCGTTGAGAAAGGAATTCCAAATATTTCGAAAACAATAAAACCCTTGAGGCTATGCCTCTTTCTCAATATTCGGAACCCCTGATACAGTACTTTGAAATCCTTTTCTAAGTCCAAGGACCTTGAACTATGAATATTCATAGTTCAAAGTCCTTGAACTTAAAAAAGAATTTCAAAGTACTGAAGGCAAATACCTTGAACACAGGGAGGTCTCACAATTGATCACTGATACCTGTCTTGATACATACAGACCATCTCTCCAATGTGGGACCTGTTTTTTTGCACACTGCCCTCAGACACTGCGTATGTCCGTGACGCCAACTATAGTGCCAAACTATAATGTTTTCATCAAATTTCACACCAGGTTGTAAACATGCACGTACTCCCAGACATATTATTGTTAACATTCCATCTTTTCTTTAATGGACGTTTGATTACTTAAGTCAAACAAAGCAATGATATGTAAATACGCAAGTACAACCTACAAGCCTGAAACATCAAAACTCTAAATGTATGAAGTTTTAAAATCATTTTGTTGTTTATCCCACAACCATCAAACAAGCATGAAATTATTAACTTATAGTGTTTGATGTCATTTCAAGGCCTCCAATTCGGACTGGACGGGGTTTCAAAGTCACTGCGCCTCGGACTGGAACCAATTGCGCGGACTTTGAAATCCCGTCCAGTCCTCATTGTCAGCCTTGAAACATTATTTCTCAAAGTCATTAATAATTCATGAGGTAAACACAATAGAAACCATGGCCATGACTAGTATTTAGAAATTGTTTCCAAATACAGCTTGCATTTCAAGACTTTTAGATCGCTAGTTTTATCATTAATTAAAAGTGGAGTTTGAGAAGCCATGTAAAACACTCAGAGCTTGTTTTAGAGGCGATTTTATAAATATACATGTACAGTGAGAAGAGGTTGAAAAACCTCAGCTTTGCCTCGGTTTTCAACCCCCGCTCACTGTCTTTAGAAATTGCTCTTAAAAAACAGCTCTGAGTGTTTTACATATTACTTCAAGCACTTACATATATTTGATCATTTCTTTGTTGCCCGAAATTACCTGTGTTAATGTCAAGTCCTGCAATAATTAGGAGGCAGTTCAACCACTGCATTCAATACTGAAACACTTACTAGTTTAAAGTTTATCTTGATCATCTGTTTGAGAGCCTTGAATCCCCATTCTCCTTTATCTTGCTCCAGTTCAAGGACCTACAGTACACAGTCATCTTAAATATGTATTCTAGAATATTTCATGCATGTGCAATGCAAAATGGCACAGCAGAGCTGACCAGTGTATGTACATGTACATGTTGTGGTTTCAAATTTATATTGGTATGAGATTTCTCATACATGTACCAGTTTCAAATTTTCATGCTGGTTTCAAATTTTCATGCTGGTTTCAAATTTTCATGCTGGTTTCAAATTTTCATGCTGGTTTCAAATTTTCATGCTGGTTTCAAATTTTCTAATTTCCTAAACCAGTATAACTTGTTCATAGTTCCTTGTGTTTAAGTTGAGGGTGGCATTACAGTAAGAACATATGACGTTCTACCAATTGAAAGTATTTTGCAATAAAAATAGTAACCTTACTTTGTGTGTGTTGTTGGTTTCTTTAGTACTTTAGTTTTTCTTTTAATATTGGGTTAAGGTTTGGATTAGTTCACATGACTATTGAGAAGGGTTATAGTCTGTGTTGTTTAGTAATTTAGTCCTAAACACCCTAAATTGGTGACTAGCTCTAAACACTCTAAAATTATTAGTGATAGTGACTAGCTCTAAACACCCTAAATTCGCAACTAGCTCTAAACACCCCAGATTACTGATTAGCTCTAAACACCCTAAATTAGTGACTAGCTCAAAACACCCCAAATAAGTGACTAGCTCTTAAACACCCTAAATTAGTGAGCACTTGTTGTGGATGGTTAGGGTGTTGTTAAATATAGGGGTAGGGTTTGGATTAGTACACAGGACCATTGAAGAAACATATTTGTCTGTTGTTTAGTAACTTTTAAGCCCTAAAAACCTGAAATTAGTGATCATATACAATGTACATTGTAGCTCTAAACACCCTACAAAAATTAGCAAGCACCCATTGTTGATGGTTAGGGTGTTTTTAAATGTAGGGGTAGGGTTTCTATTAGTTCACAGGACCATTGATTTGAAGATCCATTGTTACATTTAAGAAAATATAAGTTTTGTTAACTTATATCTAGACAGAAACTTATAACATACTCTAAAACTTCAATTGAGTGCACAGTTGCATACTCTCAGCAAATGTTTGCTCAGTATATTATACACAAACAATCGCATGAACTGCTCATGCTATACTTGATTTATAGGCACCGAGTGATATTTTGAAATTTCTCAAATTGCACTTGCCTAAAGGCTTATGCAATTATTAGAACTTTCAAAATCATCACTCAGTTCCTATAAATCCTGTATATGTTCATGCGATTTCCTCTACATGTTGCTTTTGGAATCGACTCATACATGTACATTATTTCCTGGGTAAGCTCACGAAAAGCTTTTCAATTCCTACCTACGGTTATTTCTAGTATAAAGGTTCATTATGTAGTAATTATTGCCCCAAATACTTAATGACAAGGAGTCATTTCTGAAAATGTTGCACCAATGACACATGTGGCAGCCCTAGCCAAAACCCGGCAAGTGTACATGGTACATGTACTTATATTCCATTAAATACATTGTATTTTCTCTATGTGTGACTGGTGGAGTTGCATCATGTGACCTGATAACCACTCTGTCAAATGGTGCAGACAAGGCTTCAGGTAAAAGAAAATATTTGAAGAATTATAAAGGCAATAACCTGGTATTGAAAGATGAACTCATCTTTGTTCTTGGACATTAGCTGTTCCGTAAAAATCTCAGTTTTCAGAGATTCACTCTCTGAAACTATTCACTTCTCAGAACAGACAATCTCTGCAAACAAATATCATGGCTTATAACCCATCAAATATTTTCTTTTGCTTGTGATTGGTTGAATGCATCATGTGACCTGATATTTTCTCTCCGCGAGTGGGAAATATCTGCAAATACACCCCTGTGAGCGTATAAGGACACGTCAAAGAAAATATATTGTATTTGAAGGATGATAACAACAATAACCTACATTGTGGTATCGAAATATGCCCTGATATTAATTTGTCCTTGGACATTATCTATTTCTCTAAGCTGACAGTTACCTCAAGCTTCACTCTCGGGAACTGTTCTCTTCTCAGAACAGATAATGTCTGCGGATGAAATATCAGGACATATTTTGATGCCACAAATAAGTTATTGTATTTATATTTTGATGCACCACAATGTAGGTTTACAAATTGTTTATATATTGCACGTACAATATGTGTTCCTCTGTGAGGTTGTTTAACATACAGATCATTTTATACACACCTTATGAAAGTTCAGTAATGCAGCTTGGGGATCATCCTCTTTCAAAGCCTTGGAATTATAGTACTGGTTCTCAAGATCTACGTCAGGCTCCGATGTGCTGTCCTCCGAGTATTCCTTATTAAAGAGGAGAGAAGTTTGAATAAGTGGTCATTGAATTCATTCTAGACAGAATGCATATGATGCAGGGCAATTCTACATGTACATGTATCAGAACTTTGTGGGTATGCTGTAGTTTTCAGGTATTGCGACCATATATTCACTTAAATTCTTTGGCCTAATTATAATCTGATTAATTTGTCTAATCGTTACCTAATAATATGAATTGTACATCTGCATCAGAACTGGGTATGTTAATGCATATATACATGAATATGTACATGTATATACATTGTATGTTAAGATTAATAATACATTTCATTGATACAGAGTTATAAAATACCTTAACTATGAACTGGATACATTCAATCCAGAGATATGAGATGTGTTTATTATAGCTTTACATACAATGTAAATAGTACATTGCACTGTAAATCACTTGCACAACTGCCACTCCATTGCCAGATTAGCTTGGTATTAGGCAATTATAATAAACGAAAGGTCATTCTAGACTACATGTACATATGTAAATGTAATCAAGACAGCACATTATCGGTCTTCCTGTGGCACAGCTCTCTCCCTCCCTCACCTTTCTTTTGTCCACCCATGTGTGACCCTGTCTGCTGGGCTTAACACACATCCCAATCGATCACGTGATTTTAAGTATACGCCTGTATTTCACTCATTTATAATGGTATAGGCTGTATTAGTTTTTGCTGAAAGCTAACTGACTCCCACATGGATAGAAAGGTCAGCTCATTCTAGGATTATCTGTCTTTGGCCTTAGCTGGATTTTAACATATTACCATTTTTGTTGAAGTGTGACCCTGGAAGTTACAAGTAAAATTCAATTTAGCTGACTGTCAGTCAAACATGTTCTGCCCAGAATTAATTAAGTCTAGACGGCAGGCATTTGAAAGCTGTGTTTGAGACATTAAGACTCCAATTTTGATTGACAGTTGGCTAAATTGAATTTTACAGATGAGACTTCCAGGGTTGCACTTCAATGAAAACGGTAATAAATTAAATTAAAAGTATGTATTCAGTAGTCATACCAAAAAGATACTTATTTCAAATAAACTAATGATTTATTTAACAAAATAATAAAAGATCACTCAAGGTCTTGAAAAACTGCAGATGCACAAGTAGAATGCAAGTGCATTTAACAGCTTTTCAAGACCTCACAAGTGCATTATTTTGTTATAGGACATAGGGAAACCATCTTCTATTTGTTTTATAATATAACAATTATTGATCTGTGCAGAAATAACTGCTCAAGCATGCATTGTAAGAAAATCAAGACCACTAAGCAGCCAGTGAAATATTGTATTCTTAGGATGCTCCCAAAATATATATCACGTACACTGTAATGTGCCGATTTTTAATATGAAACTACAAATACCTGTAGTATTCAACAGGGTTAAAATGTCTGGGGGGGGGGGGGGGGGGGGAGGAGAGGGCAGAGTACTAACCATCAAAAAGATGACATCAGATTAAAAGTATTCACCTCATTTGATAAATTAAAAATAGGAACAGCAATTTTACAGATCACACTCAGTTATACTTATAGTAAATATCACCGACACCGGTTATGTCCCGGTTAATACTTTAATACCACGATTTTATAATAGGAACCGAAATGCTTACTGTTTTAAAGAATAATATGAGCACTTATAGTACAAAACTACAACTGCAAAGTATAAGCAAACCTACTAAAAAAAGAACGGCCAAGTAATCAAATGAACTATCCGTTTCGGTTATCATTTATGTCCAGTTTGCATTTGGCACACGGCTCAAAAGTTCAACTTTTAAACCGGGGTGACGTTTTAGCTCAGGTTGTGTTGGTCAATGCCACGCAATGCCTTTCATTTATCACTGTAAAATCACTTACCAGGTCATAATCTTCTTCGTCATCACACATAAAATCCTCATCAACGTCGGACATCGTTGGAAAATGCCCTTAAAATCCACTTCTTTGCATAGAAGTGGGTAAAATGACTAAAACTGAAAACCAACTCGAACCCAGGACAACTGCACTGCTGCCAGCGAAGAGATCTGGGACCACAGGGAACCCGAAAAGTGATTCTTGTGTATCTATTGTAAAATGGAAGAATATATTTCAACGAGCGTAGTTCAGGTAATGGACTCCCGTAGTCGTCTAAACTCAAATTGAAAACTTCTTAATTCCCCTTTAGCAAACTAGTCGGTAGCCTGCTATATATGCAGACGTATTTTTTCACTCTCATAAATTCGAAGAAAAAAGTAACCTGCTCAACCTCGTTCCCAGGAGCTAATCAAAGCCATTGTTAGAATTTTAGTGAATTGGCGCGCCAGTGAACATTCTCCTATGATTGGTCAATAATGTATTTTCTGAATCCTTTTAAATGTAATATTACGTCACTTTCCAGGATATGGAAGGTAAAATCTGATTGGTCCCATAACACAATGAGGTGTGCATATTGGAAACTAATTAAGCGCTCGGGTAAGTCTCCTTCGCAGCCGATACGTTTTTCTTCGAATTTATGAGTGAAAAAATACGCCTGCATTCGAGAAGGCTATTAGTTGGCGCACTCCAGTTTTAAAAAAACAACTAGACCTCGTTCCCAGGAGTCTTTACGCGCCCAATCTAAGATGGCGTCGATTAGGCTGCTACCGAGAGACCATCATTTTCTAATAAGTTCATGTCCTATATACACCAATAGGAAAAGCGCACCTATAAGGTTTCGGTAATGTAACGTAAGTAACAGTCATCCACCACCATTACACGTCATCCACCGTCATCTAACATCACCCGTCGTCACTAGACATCAACCACCGTCATTGATCATCAACCACCATCATTATACATCAACAGGCCACCGTCATTAGACGTCACCCGGCGTCATTAGACGCCGGTTGATGTCTAATGACGCCGGGTGATGTCTAATGACGGTGGTTGATGTCTAATGACGCCGGGGGATGTCTAATGACGCTGGATGATGTCTAATGACGCCGGGTGATGTCTAATGACGCCGGGTGATGTCTAATGACGGTGGTTGGTGTCTAATGACGCCGGGTGATGTCTAATGACGGTGGTTGATGTCTAATGATGGTGGTTGATGCTCAATGACGGTGGTTGATGTCTAATAATAATAATAATAATCTAAACTTATATAGCGCACTTTTCTTAAATTCAAAGGCGCTTCACAAAGAATTACAAACTAAAAAATAGTTAAATATGAGAAGAAACTAAATAATATAAAAACCAAGCAACTAAGTTAAACATGATTTAGACTAAACATGTTCGAAAACTAGATATCATAGGCCTGTTGAAACAAAAATGTCTTAAGACGAGATTTAAAAGTGTTCAATGACGCCGGCTGATGTCTAATGACGGCGGTTGATGTCTAATGACGGTGGTTGATGTCTAACAAGAGCCCATCTGGGCTTTCACTCGGGCCACATGAGATTGAAGATGTAATACACTTTCATTTGAAATCCTCTTAGTAATAACCAAAGAGAAGAATTATTAGCTGAATTTAGCAGTCTTTAGTGGCCGGTAGCGCGGTGACTTTCATTCTCTGCTCCTCTACGGTATATATGTAATTTAATAGTTTTGTTTCTCTCGTATGTTGACCTTTTAATTTAAACACTACTTATTCGTTTAACACACTGCATTTGAGTAGGCATATATTCATTGTTTTGAACCCGAGAATTAACCGTACTACCGTACTTCATGGTCCCTTTCTTTAGTAGTGAGTTGTCGGTCAGGTGATTGTAAACTCTCGTCATTTAGCATAGAAAATGTATTCTGATGGATAGGGATCGGGTTGTCATGTACGAAAGATGGCTCTTGAACAAACTGATAAGCTTCAGTAGGTTGGGTAGTCTCGGAACATTGAGACCTTGGTCCTTATTGCGGGCTAACAAATTTATCCTCGTGAATAATCTAAAGAATTCCGTCTCTTCCGGTTTGAATTTGACTCATGTGTATGTTGCTTTTGGAGTTTCAAGGATATGTTGATCCAAAACTACAGGCACTTGGGGTTTTTCATTGACTTGTGAACTTGCAGGCTCTGTAATTTGTTTTGTTTTCTTAGTATAATATAAAGTGTTGAACATGTTCATGTTCTCAAGCATGTCGCGCGTGACCTCTGTTTCTTCATTCATTAAGTTCTCTACTTTCATCTGTAATCTGGGAAACTCAATCTTTTCCCATACCTACATAACTATTCTTGTTGTTAAGTGGACGTGGATGATTATAAGTAAAATCCTTCGACAGATTGTACCGTTTCCGCTAGGTCAATATCCTCGCTGGAACGAAATAACTTGATCTCAATACTCTCTGATCCAACTTACGGTAAATTTAAATCTCTGACAGTTTTTAAGAGACTCGTAATATTGGTCTTGAAGTGCCTTCACCCAAAATAATATGTTTTCCTCGGATGTTTTAAATGCAGCACAGCGAGCCGATGGCTTACAGATTCCAATATCTATTTCTTCGAATTTTAGCTTTCCGGATCCTGGCCCCAGTTCACTGGCTTCAGGTCGTCGTACGTGTCGTATCACTGGCCATCTGGGTAAAAAACGCGGTCCTTCGGCTCCGTCAATAGCGCCAGTTGAAATATCCTAAGCCTGTTGGAAGGCTTTCGCACGAGTGAAGTTAAATAAAACATTAAACTGGCTTACATTTGAGAGATGAGACTCCAAACTAGAGAGAAAGTTCCTCGCGGGTCTTCCGCCATCTTGCTTTACTGTATTAAATTATGTAAATAAATTAACCTGGCGATTGTTGCGTGACCAGCACAGTGCAATCTGATTGGCAACCTCGTTCCCAGGGGTCTTTACGCGCCTAATCAAAGATGGCGTCGAATGTACCCCTGGTACAGGCTGGTTGGATTCGGCCACTGATTGGCTAGACGTTAAGCGCGCGCTGATTGGAGAATTTCAAATAGCGCGTGCATTTTTGCTTTGAAAAATAAACTGGTGATGTCGTCTTTCGCATTGCGCGTTCAAAATTCGTTGAAAACAACTACAAATTCATCAGAACTTAGCGTTTTTGCCTTTTATTATACTCACTTCGCAACTGGGTACAAGTAGAATAATGAACGGGTGGGATTCATTGGGATCACACTTCAACCGCTAACCGTTTTTCAGCGATGATGAATCCAAGATGGCGGATGCTCCTCAAAATATGCCCACATATTGGGCATATTTTTGGGTCACATGACCAGCCTGTACCAGGGGTACTTTCGACGCCATCTTTGATTAGGCGCGTAAAGACCCCTGGGAACGAGGTTGTCTGATTGGTGTGAATTTGACCTTTAACGCATGCGCAGAAATTTTGCGACACCCAACAAAAAAAAAAAAATAACGACTCGCATTTTAAGACTCGGTGCTGCCACAGGCAGCCCGAGTAATGAGGCCGGGTGATGTCTAATGAGGCCGGGTGATGTCTAATGACGCCGGGTGATGTCTAATGACGGTGGTTGATGTCTAATGATGGTGGTTGATGCTCAATGATGGTGGTTGATGTCTAGTGACGACGGGTGATGCTAGATGACGGTGGATGACGTGTAATGGTGGTAGATGACTGTTACTTACGTTATATTACCGAAAACTTATAGGTGCGCTTTTCCTATTGGTGTATATAGGACATGAACTTATTACCGATTTTCAGGCTTCCTGTGCTTTAAAATTGGTAGCATGCGCTGAACATTCTTGCTGGCTCAAAAAAAATAACGGTCAACTTCAGAAAACATGGCTTCCGCACCAATAGTGGCTTGGGCTTCTCTTCCAGATTATACAGCTATTCGCAGAGCGACGATTTCTCAGAAAAATGTTAAGAAGAAAAGCAAATCAAAAGGGCATCTTGTTCACCGATCTGCTGGCATTCCACCATTTTCTGCCTGGGTAGAACCGGTAAGAGTTTACGAACCTTTGGCAGCCATGCAACATGCCCGTTCTGAAGAGGCACGACTAAAGCAAGTCATGAACGAGAGAGAAGAACGTTTAAAAGAGTTCCAAGAAGGGGTGAAGAGCAGAGTTAAGGAATTAGAGAGGTTGAGGCGTCAAGAACAGCTCGAAAAGACATATAAAGCTGTCGAATTAGAAAGAAATGTTGTCCAGCAAAGTTCCTTCCCAAGGAAAACCTGGCTTGCAAAAAGAGACACATGTGTTTATAGAGATGATACTGAACTCACCATTAAGTTACCTATCACACGGGCTAGTGTTATACACGATCACAAGTCTGTAGATACAGCAAACCAACTCCTTGAACATCATGCAGACAAGATAAGAAATTCAACAAGATATGCAAGGGGGGTGTTGAAATCAAAATCTATGCCTGTTGATGAGGAGCAACTTCAGGCTCTTCCTGGAGGTCTGTGGACCATTTCACCAACTAGAGACCATGCTACGTCAAGGCACAACCCGAGATTGGATCAGAGGATAGAAGATCACGAGAATGTAGAAAAAAATGGAACAGCTGCACCACAGACACAAGAAGCCAAAGTTGATGAACAGATTGAAGATTACTGGATGGGACCAGATGAAATTAGAGATATGTCAATAACAGAGGATCAAGAAGTAATAGACATTAGAGAATCAAGTGAGCTACCACCCTGGCTTGTTGGTCAAGACAGAGTGACTATTTTTCACCCAGGTATGGATAGGGGAAGAAGAAAAAAACCTGGTCATAGGGTTCAGTTTTCGGGGGTTGAGGTAATGGGTGATGGTGAAAGAGATCGATGTGTGCCACCCGGACCTAGTAGGATAGTGAGAATGAAGACAGTAGAGGACCTCATAAAGCCAGGAAAAGTTGTCGAGGAAAAAAAGCAGCAGACTAAAAGCCAAATGGCTGTATACAGAAGGCTCTTCATGGACATGGAAAGGGAGCAAGTAAGGGAAAACATTCGCATGAAAGAGCATCGCAAAAGAATGGCAGAGATTAAGGTTGCAAAAGAGATAGAAAGGTTAGAAGTTGAGCACAGACAAAGAGCACTCTTAGAAGTGCAACAAAGTCCTGAAAAGCAGGAGATGTTATTAAAAGCTGAGCAAGAGGATAGAGAATACCAGAGATATTTGGAACAAAGGCATGAGAAATTACAAAGGAGCAAAGAATCGGAGAGATATATTGATGCACTGAGATCCATGCTGAGAGAGAAACTGAATAACAAAGGGATAAGGTTGCCTCCATTGTGTGCATGTGGACCTACCATTTGGGATGCGAGTCCAGACACTTGTGCTAACAACTGCATATTTTATAAAAATCCTAAGGCCTATGCCAGAGCATTATCATCATTACTGGGATCTTTGGACTCATAACTGCTGTTCATGAACTCTTTAGTATAGGAATGAATGATGCCCTTAATAGTAACAATGTAGCTGAGTAGGGAATAACTAGGGAAGAATGTCCATATACATGTAATGCTTACTCCAATCGTATCCTAGCTATATTACCATCCTACTTCAATATGATTGTTAGAATGATTTATTTCTTCAGGATCTTCTTAGAGCTCAGAAAACATATTCCTTAATTTTCTCTGGGGCCAGGGAGAAAGTCTCACAGAAGTTTCTTGTCTAACATTTACCAAGATAGTGTGAGTACTTTCCGAGGAGGCTACAAATACATGTATCTCTCAGTTAACAGGGTTGCTACGGTCAGGGAAAAATGATGTTTTTTCAAGGTCAGGAAAAAGTCAGGGAATTTTGCATCTGGTCAGAGAAATTCTAAATTTCTCCTCAAATTCATGGAATTTTATTTTCAGGTTGCCATGACGGTGCCTCCTAGCATGTGCTAGGGGTGGCTACAGGTTTTGATAATGACTTGTTTTAGAAGAGGGAATGTTGAACAGTCTTATTATGGTCAGTGAAAATTGTTTTCTGGTAAGTGAAAAGTCAGGGAAATTTTGTTTCCTGATGGGTGGCAACCCTGGTCAGTGAGTGTGCATGCACATCATTCAAGTGTTCTTAATTTTTGAGAGGCTAATGTACATACATTTGCACAATCCAGCCGATTTGTTACAATGAACCTCTGTGTTCTGCATTATCTTAGCATATACATGTAAATGAATAAATTAGTTTAGAGGAAATGATGAAAAACAGCCAAATTTATTGAAATTATCTAGTAGCTATTGTGCATGTAGATAAATACGCTTAAAAATGTTACGCCATGTGTCGCTGTTGACATTCCATTATCGAAGGTGATCAATCACAAAGCGATATTAAGAGACCCACCAACTCACCTAATGATACTGTTACAAACACCATGCAACTTTAGTACTTTAAGTCTGATAAACCATGATTTCATTCTTGTTCAGAGAATCAGGATTGTTACTCATCCAGAATGCCTAAGGCGAGCCCGAGTCTTAATTCGCCTCCATCTTTTTTCCGCCATCGACACAAGTGGGAAATCGCATAATAGATACATGACCTTGCTACCCGTGTTGGAGGGAGATTTTGCCGGTAAACCAGTATGTATCGTAAACGTCTCCCTGACTGAATTACCGTAGAATCCCGGTTATAAGCCCCCCGGTTATAAACCAAAACCACCCAAAACCCTTACGAAGTTGTATAAGCCCTGGGCTTATAACCGGGATTCTGCTAACCTTATCGTTACTACTCCTAGAACTTCACACATACTTTTTGCCTAAGATCCACAAAGCTAACAATCCCGGCCGCCCTTCTGCTTCTAGTTGTCCTACTGAATTAATTTCTAGTTACCTGGATAAGCAGATGGCTCCTTTCGTACAGTCTATACCTACCTACATTAAGGACACTAACCATGCACTCCAGATTTTTGACCAGTTTACATTTCATACCGACAATAAGCTCCTATTCACAATGGACGTTAAGTCTCTGTACACTGTCATACCCAATGACTAGGGACTTAAAGCACTTAAACACTTTTTTGACCGCCGAACTATCCTGGAACCTAGCACCGAAACTCTAATTCGCTTAGCCGAGCTCGTTCTTACTCTCAATTGCTTTTCATTTTCTGGTGAATTTTACAAGCAGACTAACGGCGTAGCTATGGACACGAAAATGGGCCCCAGTTATGCTAACCTTTTTGTTGGTTATGTAGAGGAACAAATTTTTTATCAGTACGACGGTCCTACGCCTGATTTTTTCGGTCGTTACATCGATGACTGCATCGGTGCAACTTCTTGTAGTAAACGGGATCTAGAACGGTTTATTGATTTTGTTAACAACTTTCATCCGGCTCTCGACTTCACATGGAAGATTTCAGATGTTTCTATCACTTTTTTGGATGTCAATGTTTCTGTTAGCGGCAATAGTCTAACCACTGCTGTTCATTACAAGCCAACTGATTCGCACAGTTATTTATTGTTTTCATCTTCTCATCCTACACATGTTAAAACCTCTATCCCATATTCTCAATTCCTTAGTCTTTGCCGTTTGTGCAGCGATGAATCCGACTTCAATTCAAAGTCCGCGGAGATACACCAGTTCTTTGTCGAGCGCGGTTATCCTAATGCACTAGTCAAAGTAAACCCCCACCCCCCCCCCCCCCCCCAACCCGGGACAGGGTGCGGCAAATGTGGGGCAAGCGATCGCTTTTGACACGGTAGAGTGCCCCAGAGGGTGGGGGAAAATCGGTTATTTGATGCCCCACTATGGAGTGTGGGGGAACTGTGGGGCCAACGTGGGGCAAAATGTGTATAGTTCAGGACGAATTTCAGCAATACTGTCACGTTGTTTGGCTTCTTCTGTGTTCAATCTCATTAGTACATGTAGATCAAGACCCTATTGAGCAATAAAAGACACAACCCAGACCACTGCAAGCTAAAATGTGTGAAGTTTGTAAAACAAAAATGACTTATTTTTAGTGATTTGTCCCCTGGGGTGGGGGCATTTGCCTGCATTTACTGTCCACAATTGCCGCAATAGGTGGGGCATTTTCTGTTTTTTGCTTTCCCTGTGAGGCAAAATCCCCACTAATCCCCACCCTATCCCGGGTTGGGGGGGGGGGGGGTGGGGGTTTACTTTGACTAGTGCATAACGCTGTTTTGACAACTGCATTGGACCGCGCCCGTAACATCGACAGAAGAACGGCTCTGCCACCGTCCAAACCGAAGACTGAAGATAGGATTCCGTTTCCATTGACTTACCATCCGTCTAATAATCTGTCTATCAAGAAAATTATCCAGAGGAACTTTAAGATTTTACAGAGTGATCCAGATCTCATTTCTTTCAAACATGACAAGAATCTCCGTGATTCCCTAGTCAAAGGATCACTACAGCCGCCTGATCTTCAACCAGGCGCTTTTAAATGTTCTAGGACACGATGCAATACCTGTGCTTACACTAAACCTACGACATTTATTTCAGGACCGAAAGGCTCTCAGCTCTCTTAAAGTCACTGATCATTTTGATTGTACTTCCAGTAATGCCATTTATTGTATCACCTGCACACTTTGTAACAAACTCTACATCGGAGAAACAGGGCGAAGATTAGGAGATCGATTCCGCGAACACTTGCTAGATGTTAGAACTAACAGCAAGGATCTCGCCAAACCTGCAGCTCGTCACTTTAACCTTCCTGGTCATTCAGGGGCGTAGCTTCCTGTACGCATATACGCACGTGCGTACACTTTGAGACGAAAAAAAAGCTTGTATTTTTTTTTACGAGGGGGCTCTTAAAACCGGTAGCTACTGCACTTGTACGTACAACTTGAAAATGCCTATCTACGCCCCTGCATTGCATTAATCACATCACTGTATGCGGCATTTCTCTGCACTGATCAAGGTGATTACCGACACTCGTAAACGCAAAGAACAGAATTTTATTTTCAAATTAGGAACTTTGTCACCTCACGGTTTTAATGAACGCTTTTCGTTCATTTAATTTCAGAATTCACGTATTCACTCACACTTAGATCAGTATGTTTCCTTAGTTTATTCATCAACACTTGCTGTTATAGCCTGTACACAGACCTCCGTAATCCCTTCAAATCCCTTCCCGAGTTTTGAGGGGAGACGGACGGTTGTACACAGGCTATTGCTGTTACGACTATTAGCATTTCTATTGTTGGCGCACTTGTCTTTGGTCACAATTGATCCGAGCACATGTTTCCTCAGCGGTAATCATGCATTGGCGCAATTTCCTTTGATCCCAATTGATCCGAGTACTTGTTTCCTCAGCGGTAATCATGCACTCGACACTATAAACAGTTTCCCCACCCACAATTTCCTCTTTTGCTCTGACGAAGGGCTAACGCTCGAAACGTCAGCTGCTACTCGCTTTCCACGGCGAGTGTTTATCTTCCCCGCCGACGCAGACCAACACTAGTTTTTACAGGAACTAGTTGCTTATCGTTATCTTTTTTGCTCTGTGCAGAAAAATTTCTGCGCATGTGTTAAATAATGCATTAATTATATGCGCGCACCTCGTGGCGCTAATAGATTTCTCCAGTCCAGTCGCCATCTTGAGATTCTGCGGACGCTATTATTGTTTGAGGTACGTTTTGGTAGGTTTTATGCCACATTTCATCACATCTCATTTTACTCTCGGTCATAATACATACCAGCGCAAACACCGTGATCGGTAGGCCAACACTAAAATAATTCAGTTTGACCGTGTTTTTGGCTGGTTTACCGATCTCGAATCGAGACCTGTGTACGTAATTCTATACAGGTATACCGAATAGCTGATTTATAGCGAAATATAGCGATTTACTAGCAAATATCTGTACTGTGGTTGAGCAGTTATGGGTTACTCCTCTATCGAAGTCTGAAGACATCTGAACTCCTGATCATGAACTGAGAGCAACGTTAACACTGTCACTCGCCAACACGAAGCCAGAATACACACTCGGCACAGAATTATGATGAGCCGACAGGCAGCCCAAGCTCACGATTTGTGGCTCTTACAAATCCTACGGTAGATTACGTGATCACTCGCGCAAGGTTGATTGCGTGATAGCGCGCGCTAGAGTCACCGTTTTCTCCAGAAATTTTCCTTGTCATCTCACCACAGGCAGCCCAAGTTCTGTATCTGTACTGTGTGAATAATACAGTTTTCCCGTATCAGATATATTAGAAAGGCGGGAAACCGTTATTTCAATACGCTTACCTCTATGCCTCGATTTCCCCCCGAAAAGATGCTCCAATTGATCCCAAATTCCCGGTGGTTATCGATCTCTGGGCGGGAAATCATTATTTGGAAGTCTTGACAAAACCTTTCTTAAAAATGGAGAAATTCCCAGCTTAAAAACGACAATCGAGGCATAAGGTAAGCGTATTGAAATAACGGTTTCCCGCCTTTCTAATATATATATATATAGTACAGAGTAAACAAGAAAAAGAGCGAGCTAGAAAACGTACTAAAACAGGTCCCAGAGCGCCAAGGTTGAAATATGATACTTAAGGACACTTGATAACACAAGACAAGTTCTTCAAAGTTCAATATTTTATTGTTTTCATTTTTTTCTAGTACACGACATCTGATACGGGAAAACTGTATTAGTCACACAGTACAGATACAGAACTTGGGCTGCCTGTGATCTCACTAATTAGAGTTTGCATTGATTTCTTATCGTGGTAAAATAAAGGTAATGAAATTACATTTTGCAATAAATGTACCTAGAGTGTCCTTTTCTTATGTCCTTGGGTATTCTCTGCTATTTTGGGCTAGTTTGGATCGGTTTTAGAGAGTTTTTGATTTTTGATTTTTGAGATCTCTCTCTATAATGAAATGACAAGGCTGCACAGTCCGTTGAGCACATCAAATCACTCGAAGGGCAAAAACACACTCTAACATCACTCCAATCGTCGCCAGACTCCACAAAAGGACGTTCCGAATATCTGTCTACGTTTATTTCGGGGTGGAATTCCAACTGAAATTTTACATTTTAGCCCTCATAAACCACATATTTGTGGTTTCAAAAATCTCCATCCGCGGGACGTCCCGCTGTCTCGGGACTAAGTTACCAGCATCTGCGGGTTTTCAAATAGAGATTTTTGATACCACAAATATGTGGTTTACGAGGGCTAAAATGTAAAATTTTGGAATTCCACCCCGAAATAAACGTAGACAGATATTCGGTACGTCCTTTTGTGGAGTCTGGCGACGATTGAAGTGATGTTAGAGTGTGTTTTTGCCCTTCGAGTGATTTGATGTGCTCAACGGACTGTGCAGCCTTGTCATTTCATTATAGAGAGAGATCTCAAAAATCAAAAACTCTCTAAAACCGATCCAAACTAGCCCAAAATAGCAGAGAATACCCAAGGACATAAGAAAAGGACACTCGGGGTACATTTATTGCAAAATGTTATTTCATTACCTTTATTTTACCACGATAAAAAATCAATGCAAACTCTTATTAGTGAGATCACAGGCAGCCCAAGCTCAAAGTTTGAATATATTTGACAGTTGAACTACGAAGGTTCAAACATCCAGAATATCTGGTATTTTTATCGCACTAAATGGCAAATGAATAACACAAAAAACTTGCTTTGATGAAGATTAAGTTGTTGTGTCTTGAATTTGGGGTTTTTGGGGCCGATTTAACGAGTTTCTAGGAAACATGGATTCACTCTACCTAAATAGAGAAAAGGCTGGCAAGCCGATGGCGTGTCACATACCTGTTATCTCCACGGCAAAAATGACCCTTAAATCCACTCAATCGACGTGATACTTCCGGATTCCGTAGACATATCTCCTTGCTGCGTATCCTCCAAGTTTCATGACCAAACAGTCAACGAGTACCGAGAAATGATTTTTGTCACCTCGAATTTCGCCGTCCCAAACACCTCTTCACACTTTGACGAGAAACCGGAAGTCCAATCGAGAGGATGCCTCGTTTTGGAGTTGAAAATCACCGCCGCACCAATTCGACGGGAAAGGAAAATTTCTGGAGAAAACGGTGACTCTAGCGCGCGCTATCACGCAATCGAACTTGCGCGAGTGATCACGTAATCTACGTAGGATTTGTAAGAGCCACAAATCGGGAGCTTGGGCTTCCTGTGATGAGCCAAGCAATATTCCGGCTCCGCACGACCGAGGTTTTGGTTTGAGAAATTAAAGGCTTCCAACAGTTCCCTTTATAGTTCTGTAATATAATGAGCAGACTAAAGTTTTGGGATGAGGTTAAAGCTTTTAATTAGAGATAACCAACAGGCATTTCAGTTAATAATATTTAATCCAACAAATACCAATGTATAGCAAGAACAGCAGTGAGCAGATAAAGTTACACAGAGGCGCACAAATTGACCACGAATACAATTAACATGACTTCCAGAGGTTTTCTAGAGAAAACAGCCGCGGAGAAAGAGCCGCGAGGCGGCGATCAGCGAGCTGCGATAAAGAGCCGCAGGATAGAAAGAACAGTAGAGAAATATAGTGATAGCTCCATCACATGATGGACTACTCTGGGTTCCAGAGGTTCTACTGTCCTCTCTATTAAAGCCAAAGTTTAGGACCGCTGGCACCCAGGGTAATGATGGACAGGATACAACTTATAATTGTAAACGTGTGTTACATGAAAAAATATATTTATCATGGGTTACGTAACTAGCGCATATAGTGCGCAAGAATGTGGTGTGGTGTTAGGGAGGAACCAAGGTTCATTAGCGGGACGCTAATATATATAGCAGAACAGTTGATGTTTATTCATTCGCGTCCAACGCTCTTCGCGTCGTGTTCTAAAAAATGCCATCGGATCCTAAACGGCCAGAAGACATGTCATATGAAGGTCCCGCTGCAGAAGAGCTGCCGGAAAACAGAGAAGAACCAATTGACTTCGCAGCCTCATTCCAGCTTTTCAAAACATATCTTGATCAGAAATTGATTGTTCTCAAAGAGGATTTAAAAGACGATGCCTCATATACTACGGCCTCGATAACTAAGAAACTGAAAGAGTTTTCAGAAGTTACCTTCAAATACGAAGGTAACAAACAACAATACAAATTTAACAGCACTCTAGCGGACCAAGTTTCAGCATCTAAGAAGGCTCTAGAAGGGAAAAAGACTGCCCAAGTAGCCAAATGCCTAGAAGAACTAGAAAAGTTAGCCAAGAAGAGGGACAAACTCCTTAGGTTGGCTGATAAATCAACCGCCGGCTGGGATTTGGTTAATGAATACCTATCGGATGAGTTAGCTAGCGGTTCAGAGGACGAGAAGAGAATCAAAAAGGCCGAACAAGCAGCCTTAAGAAAGAAGAACCAGAAGCAGCGTGAACGAGCCAAGCCAAACAGGCCATACAACCGTTTTCAGCCCTACACTTTTCCTTCTACGAGTACCAACACATCGGGCAGTTCACCATTCTCCTACCAGTATCTTCCCGGAAGAGCCAATTACAAGGCCCCGTTTCAGCGTTTTGGAGCCCAAAAGGCAGCGCCGTCAGACATCTGTTTTGCCTGTGGTCTCCAAGGGCATTGGAGGGTAGACTGCAGAAGGCAACATAACTCAGCAAACCCAAGGGCTTCTACTTCTCGACAACCTACTCCTGGAGGTAATCACTGAAACAACGATTGCGAGGTATTAATCAGAACTTTATTACTATGGAACCATTATTAGATACGCTAGATTACTTTAGACAAGTTAATGATAGCTTAGAAGTAAGCTATCACTACGAATACGATCTCTTTGAGTACGAGCAAAACGCTCATCCACCTACTTTAAAGGGTAGACTAAAAGCTCATCTCCCCTATTGGGAATCTATTAATACCAACAGCTTCATTATTGATACGATTAGTCACGGTTATCGCATCCCGTTTGTTGATACCCCTGCTCGGACTTATCTAGGTAATAATCAATCTGCATTAGATCAAGCCGAATTTGTTGAGATGGCAATTTTAGAGCTAGTTCAAAACATTGCCGTTCTCGAACTACCTTTCATTCCGCATGTTGTTAATCCCTTATCGGTGTCGGTTCAGTCGTCCGGTAAGAAGAGGCTCATTTTAGACCTGCGTCACGTAAATCAATGTGTCTGGAAACAGAAATTCAAGTTTGAAGACTGGCGTGTTTTATTACCGTATCTCTCAAAAGGGGGATTCCTCTTCACCATGTAGAGATCTTTCCAGAGCATCAGACGTTTCTAGGTTTTTCTTGGATCTTCCATGGGGTCACAAAGTATTTTTGATTTACCGTGCTATACCCTTCGGTCTCAGCTCTGCCCCATATATTTTTACCAAAGTTCTAAGACCACTAGTAAAATTTTGGAGATTCAACGGTGTTAAGATAGTTGTTTATCTAGACGACGGGTGTGGCACCGCGGATTCCCTCGACGTTGCTCGTTGCCATTCTCATTTTGTTAAGTGTTCTCCGAGGGACGCGGGGTTCGTAATCAATAGCAGTAAATCCACCTGGGACCCTACTCAGTCTCTAGTTTGGTTGGGTCTTGAATGGAATCTAGTTTCTGGGTTTTTCGTTATTACAAATAGTCGCATTACTAAATTCCTACATGTTATAGATCAACTGCTTAGTACAGCACCGTATATGTCACAGCTCGAGATTGGCTATGTCCCCTGTGATAGGTAAGCTTACGCGTCTAAAAACCAGACATCTCTATAGAGTTATAGAGTCTAGGTCGTCCTGGAATCACCGTTTTAATATCGGAATCCATAACGATGCATTAGCAGAAATATTTTTCTGGAAGAGTAATATCGTAGATCTTAACCTGAAGAAAATATGTGATTAGAACATTCCTATGGTTTTATCCTATTCGGATGCCAGTAACGTAGCCTGCGGGGCTTTCTTAGTCGGCACCAATGTTATTTGCCATCGTACGTGGAACGAGAATGAGGCGAGACAAAGCTCCACATGGAGAGAACTCACAGCCATTTATTTTTCGTTGTTATCTTTCACATCGCTGATAACAGGGAAGTCCATAAGGTGTCATTCTGACAACCAGGCCGCAATACGTATTATAGAAATAGGGAGTCCAAAACCAGAATTACATGCCATCGCACTTGATATCTTTATGTTCTGTAGAGACAACAGTATAAGTTTGAGTCCAGAGTGGATTCCACGTGACCTCAATTCCTTTGCTGACGAGATCAGCAAGACGATTGATTATGACGATTGGGCTACCACACCAGAGTTTTTTACGTACCTAGATGCCCTTTGGGGGCCCCATACAATTGACAGATTTGCCAATTCAATCAATTCTCATTTACCGCGGTTTAATTCTCGGTTTTACATGCCCAGCACCGAGACGGTCGATGCTTTCTCTGTTTCTTGGGAGGGGGAGAATAATTGGCTAGTCCCTCCTTTACACTGTGTTATAAGAGTTATACAACACTTAATAGCAAGTCATGCGACTGGGACTCTCGTAGTATCTTACTGGCCCCGCCTCTAGTACTTTTTGGCCTTTTCCTTTTTCGCGATGCTTATAGTTGTCAACCCTATGTAATTGGTAAAATTGAGTACCCAGGTTCCACAGGGATTTTCGTTCTAGGAAATTTCAAGGGCTCACTCATTGGGTCCGAAAATTTGATGAGCCCCGTTCTAGCTGTCAGATTACAAGCTTAAAAAACAATGAGTGCATGGTTGAATATCGAAATAGAACGAATTTGCAGTACATGGCCGATTGGCTAATACTCTACATTCATTTGTGTTGATTTATGTTATGGAATAGCCGATTGGCTTTGATACCGGTTTGTTCCAGTTGCAGATTTGCAAACAAGATATCGCTGCCATATGGGCAGAAAATCACAGCCGAGTGGCTCTATTGTTGATAACTACAGTTATTGTCATGAATATTTGCCATTATTCGACATTACCCACTGAGGAGCCGAGTGGCTATCCAGCTGGATAGATTAGCGTTAATCAGATATTGTAAGCCGATCGGCTTATTTTCAATTAATAATCAATTTTTTAAAACGTTGATTAACTGTACCTATACTTATACTAGACAATAAAGTAGTTACCTTTGAGCCGATTTTACTGTACCACAGCTAATAATTGGCATTCAAAGGTTTTGGCTGCCAATAAGATGAATGCTACAAGGCTGCGTGCCTTGCATTTCACATATTTTGAATTGTTTCAGATTTAATTCGGGATCCCCTTCTACAACAGTTTAGCCATGTCCAAGGCCTCGAGAAAAAGGACTACGGGTAACATAGCCTTAGGGCAGGTGGCGCTTCCGCGGCAGCTAACTCGAATATCAGCGACAGATTATTCAAAAGACACGGCCGCTGGAAGTCAGAAAACTCCAAAGACGGGTACATAAAAGATAACATTGAATCGCTTTTATCTGTTTCCAGATCATTGGGTATTTAATTTTTTATCTTCCCGTTCTTTTTATTCGCACGCGTCACGTGTGGACACACTCCTATATAAGTCTGTTGAGTATTACATGATAAATGCTTTATATTCGGTTGAGCGGGGTAGCGAATTAGAATACTCCCGATAAATATATTTATCATGGGTTACGTAACTAGCGCATATAGTGCGCAAGAATGTGGTGTTGTGTTAGGGAGGAACCAAGGTTCATTAGCGGGACGCTAATATATAGCAGAACAGTTGATGTTTATTCATTCGCGTCCAACGCTCTTCGCGTCGTGTTCTAAAAAATTAAATACCCAAAAATACAAAGTATATACTAGGCTGTGCCTAGTTTTTTCATAACACTCTGAAGTAGCATTGTAGGCCTACTGCTCTCTGCAGACACTCTGTTCCAACAGATCACCGTATCCACTATAATTCAACTTTACTTATATATATTACAAGTTTATAAAATTGTATTAATCGTAGGCACCGACACAGTGTGGACCACTAGTATATTGAAATATGCATGTAAAATTATGAATATCCTTAACTAGCAAAATAGAACATTGTAAGAATTACATCAGTTGTTATTTAGTGAATAAAGAGCACGCGTCACGTGTGGACACACTCCTATAAGTCTGTTGAGTATTACATGATAAATGCTTTATATTCGGTTGAGCGGGGTAGCGAATTAGAATATAAGTAGTGTTTACAGTAAAAGGTCAACTTCTTTAATTTACATACGAGAAAAACAAAAATATTAAATTACATATACAGTATATACTGGGGGAGCAGAGAATGAAAGTCACCACGCTACCGGCCAGCTAATAATTATTCCCTTTGGTTATTACTAAGTGAGGATTTCAAATGAAAGTGTATTTCATCTTCAATCTCATCGGGAACACACCATCAGAAACCTGAAGAAGGGTAGTCCAAAATAAAAAATTAAAATCCTGGAACGCAAAATATCAAAGAAAAAAACCTGCCGGCCAAAAAAAATGTGCATCTTGAGGAAGTCCTACCTCCCCCATCCACATTTCTAATGGTGCTTCCCTTGGACACTGAAAACAATTTCTTTATGGGAGTACCCCTTCCTCCATAAAGGTGGGACTTACTTGGGGACATGCAAAACGTCTCCTGGTGGGCTCTTGTTTTTTTATACAA
Source organism: Actinernus sp. WN-2022 (assembly GCA_030867875.1). Lineage (NCBI taxonomy): Eukaryota > Metazoa > Cnidaria > Anthozoa > Actiniaria > Actinernidae > Actinernus > Actinernus sp. WN-2022. Next base: position 6,480,223 of record JAOWCC010000019.1, read on the forward strand.
CTACTACTGCGGAAAGGGCCGTTTAATATTTAACGGCCCTTTATCGATGGCACTATCATACAGACTGTCGAGGGACCGTTTATCGATGGCACTATGTTACCGACCATGAAAGGGCCGTTAATTAACGTTATACCATGGTAGCCTCGGATTCTTTTGTTCTCAGAGGCACATTTAAAGCACTAATTTTCCCTGGGGAAATTTCGAGACAATGCATATTTCTAAATTTCCCCTGCATGCGTAATGAGGGAAAATTAGAAGAGAATGCAGGCTGGAAGTGAGAAGGTCAAAAGCATCAACTCCTGCTCCCCTCTGGCACGACTAGCCCTACGCTCCCGGATGAAAAATACTGAATCCAAACTGACCTGTCTTCATCATAACCTACAATGTAATCCATGTGGGATGACCTATTTCAATCTGCATATTCTTCTCTTAATTTCTCAAACCAAACAACTAAGTTCATTGAAACCTCATAAAGCATGCGGCCCTGATGAAGTTCCACCATGGTTTCTTAAAGAAAATGCAAATGAAATTGCTCCTGTGCTTACCAATATTTTTCAGGATTCTATAGACACTGGTACTCTGCCTAGCCAATGGAAAAAAGCAAACATCTGTGCAGTTTTCAAGAAGGGAGCAAGATCTGATCCCTCTAACTACAGACCAATTTCATTGACTTGTGTTGCATGTAAGATACTTGAACACATTATTCATAGCTTTGTTATGAAACACTTGGAAAAATATGGTATCCTCACAGATTTACAACATGGCTTCAGGGCAAAAAGATCAACAGTAACCCAACTTATTCTTACAATTAATGACATTGCCAACTCAATCGACAATAAAAACTCTGTCCATGCTGCAGTACTGGACTTCACCAAAGCCTTTGAAAAGGTCCCTCACCGTCGCCTGTTAAAGAAACTGGAATATTACGGGATGGGTGAAATATTGCTGAAGTGGTTTGAATCCTTCCTAACAATGCGCCAACAATCTGTGATCTATGGAGGAAAGACATCACTGCCTTCCCATGTAACATCAGGGGTACCTCAGCAACAGTACTGGGACCATTATTCCTACTGTATGTAAATGACTAACCAATACTTAATACCTCTTACGGAAACACGAACACGTGGCAGTCACATTTTTAAGTATTATATTCCCATTGCTGGATCAGATATCTTTAAATTTTCATTTTTTCCAAGGACAATTAAGGAATTGATCTAGTAACCCAAGACTCAACTAATCTTTTTAAGACCAAACTTAATTCTTATTTATGATTTTTATTATTTCTGTGGACTGGGCTTAATTAGCTTTAATGACCAAAATTAATTTTATTTATGATTTTTTTGATTTTTATGGCTAGACTGATTAGTCTTTAGACTTATATCGATTATTAATTGTGATTAATTTCTAGCAACAATGCATCATTTAAGCCTTACATACATGTACATATGTACATACTGTTACCTATACATATAAACATGAGTGTGTGCTAGTGAGTGTGTGCTAGTGTGTGTGTGCGCGCGGGTATGTGTGGCAGTGAATGTATGTGTGTATATATGCATATATCAATAGTTATTTAGTTTACAGTTGGTGTGTTGTCGCAGGACTTTTACCGACTCAATAAATGTAAATGTAGATGTAGAAACCCGCTTCTTCCATGTGGGATACTTAAAATCATAAACGTGACGTAATTAAAATCCATTCATGCTCTTTGAATATTTAGTCAACCGCATAATTACATTGTATTTTAGTGTTATTCTTCTCAAAAACAACACGCTTTTGCCCAGGGGAAGCCAGGGTCGTTTAATCAAAGGCGCTCAGTCAAGCATTAAACAAAACGTTTTCGAAAGCAACTCGACTGCGACGTCTTTAGTTTCGGCAGAGAAAACTAAACTTCTCAGAGATTTGTTCCGTTCCTCGGCGATCATAGTATAACAAACTTATACCATGGCATTTCGGGGTATTAGTGATTTAAATTGCCCCGAGAGCCGAGGGAAGATTTGTAGCGTCCTCGGGACTTTTACAAATCTTCCCTCGGCTCTCGGGGCAATTTAAATCACTAATACCCCTCATGCCATGGTATAACTTATAAGTATATATTCATCAAATAAATAATACAGAAAAAAGTTAACGACGAAAAATATTTTCTATATATATATATAGAAATGATAACCCCCTATTATCGTTAAAATGATAAGACCCCTGTGAAAGTTCTGTGTCACGAGGAGCCGCAAGCCCTGAAATTTTGGTTCAGGGATTAGCAGGAAACAATAGAACTTGGCTGAGCTCCGATTCGTTTACCAAATCGAAATCTTGCTAGCGGGCCGTTTACTATAGAGGACTTACTACAGGAACACCGAGTCATATCGCTTGCCATTACGAAAATTACGTTTTTGAGTTTGAAGAGAAAACCGGCGTACATATACCCTGGGTGCCAGATTCTACTGCCCTCTCTAAGCCAAAGTTTAGGATCGACTTGGAGGGCAGTAGAACCTCTGGCACCCAGGGTAGCGTACATAACTTGGCTAGGCCAACATTATACTCGCAGAAAAGTATTTCTACTACAACTAATTATTCATGAGGGAAACCACCAATCCCAGGTCTGGATTATAATTTGTACCACGTGCCATACTTTGAAATTTCAAAGGACTGGGAAACTGTATGCAGCAGCGCAGTAAAGAAGTGTGAAGTGAAAAAAAATCTGCCTCCAACGGGATTCGAACCAACTTCTCCATTCCAGAACCCATAGATTTCTAGTCCACTCCATAAACATTAGCCTGCGTACAAACTTTAGCCGAATCTTTGCGCTCGCTCCAACGGGCTTCTCCAAAGACTCGAGACCAAAAATTCCATACTGATGACGTCAATATGCCCGGAATCCAGTCATCGCTTGTGTTGGGCATTCGCAGTTTCCTTTGTCTTATATTCTTAAATTAAATTTTCAACAAACTTCAAGTGCAAAGCGAATGTACAGAAATACTCTTTGGATGCTTTTAAACGTACATTTTGTTGAAAAATTTATTTGTGCGCCTGGATTCTGGGCATATCGACGTCATCAGGCCTCTAGTCGCAGACGTTTCCACAGGCAGCCCAACCTCGTGATTTGTGTATTTATACGCTTACAAATATCGCTTGAACAGTTCATATTTTAAATCCTTCCAAAACATGTATGTTAGACAAATAAATACACGACTTCACCCAACAATGTTTCAGTTGTGGTTATTCATACCTCCCTCCTCTCCCCCACCACAGGAACCCCAAAGCAACCAGAGCCTGCAAGCAAAATAACCCCAATCAACCAGAGCCTGCAAGCAGGCTACTCGCGTTCGGCCGGCGCGCGAGCTCCGATATTAGGGACCTTACGCACAGAGGACAGCGACGTCTTTGACGACGGGACGTAAAAAAGTGTTTTCTCGCGACATTTGGTGTTTATCGTTTCCTTTATTCGCCTTTTATCGCTTTTCACAGCCAGAATTTCGACAAATATGATAAGCATCCGGATAGAAGTCCGTTCACGCCGATCATTAATTAGATCAATGATATTTAACATTGTCTGCTTTGAGTACATTAATTAGATCAGTCCTACTGAACATTGTCTGCTTTGAATTCATTAATTAGATCAGTCATACACTACCTGCTTTGAATACATTAACAAGAATGATCGACGTAAGCATGAGTTTTTATCACACTTTTACAAACACTTTATCCGATCTATTCACTCCTTTCCATGCTATAGCTATAGTGTGATACAGGGTGCAAGTGTATGGAGAGTGTATCCACTGACAAAGGCACGTTTCTCCTCATCTAGGAGTTTTTCTCTGGCAGCTTGATGGTGACCTAAGTTTGAAAAGTAAAATATAACTTTTATAACTGATTTCACTCATTCAACACAATCATTCGACATGCTTTATATCCAGGTTCACTTGTTTATCATGGATTTTAGGTGCTCTTTCATATTCGAGTTACTGGCGACAGAGTTCCCCAACATTCGTTACAAACCAAATTGGCAAAAATGTGCCCAGAATGATTGTAACAAATGAGTTGTCAAATGATTGTCTCAAACACTTGAAATACCATCAATGCATGTAACACTGAAATCGATTGTAAATTAGTCTGACGCATCAAATATATGTTGCCTAAAAGTTTCCCAACAACTAATGCAATTAAATAGAAAGCAAAGTGTCACAAAAGAATCCTGACCACTAATAGGTGCAGAAATAGCTATAAATTAACCCTATAGTTCTTATGGACAACTATGCCAATTAATAAAATAGTAACATCTTATAATAGGACATGTGCATTATGACATCATTTTACGACAACTACCAGAATCCTTCTCAAATTCTTTTTCTCATTCAAATTTATCAAAATAATGGTTCAAATTAAAGGAACCACAAAAGAATCCACACAAAAAGTTGTGGTAGTTGTAGTATGACATCATCATGCAAACACCCTATTAGCCTGCTATTGTTGCACAAAAAATAACTTAGACATTTTTGAGTGACAAATTGTCTAGTATAGCAGTCTGTCTGGTTATTGTTTAGTTAAGGTTACCGGATACCTTCAAAACGAAAAAGACGGGGAAATTTTGTTTCGTACAGAAATGTAGTTTTAGTAGTAGGTCTCGTATACCAAAAACTCCGTTCAATAAAAATTAATGTTGACGGAGAAATACCAAAAGGAAGTTTTTAACCGGAAGTAAAAGGTTCCATTTGATTGACAGCAGATCAATAAACACATGACAAATGGCTCACTCGCCCGTAACGACGGTGTGGAGAAGCTAGCGCATATTAAAATTTATTTCATATACCAATGTTTACGTTTATTGAGAAAAGTTTTTCCACACACGATTCCAAAATTCCATCGGTTGTTGGCCTAATGCCTTCCACTGAAAAAGCAAGCAGGGTGCCCTTATCTTGGAAAACAAAACACAAAAGAGAAGCAAAACAAGGCCAAACAATGCATACGACTACAAAGCAAGGGTTCGTATTTTCACTTTCAGACAGAGTGCCGAGTGGTCCACATCTGAACATAAAGAAGAATTGATAGGAGCCAGCCGGGAGAATATTTGTTTCCAAGAAAGCTTAGATAGAAACGTAAAGTCTGACGGTGACTCTGAATCGCTTGAAACCAACACCACGATCGTATCTCGCTATTGCCGTGCTGTTTCAGCTGCCTGCAAATCGCTGTCTCCTCTACTAACTATGCTTGCATTCAAGGCGTCTCAAGGTGTTCAACTTGGCTTTGTACGGTGGCCCATAAGTGCACTTCGAATTCAAATTCAAAACCTCACTCCGAATTCCAAAACCTCACTCCGGATTCAAAAATCTCACTCCGAATTCAAAACCTCACTCCGAATTCAAAAATCTCACTACGAATTCAAAACCTCACTCCGAATTCCAAAACCTCACTCACAGGCAGCCCAAGCTCAAGCTCAAGTTACGAAAATATAAGGGTTTGTATGGGAGCGTAGCCGTAGCGAGCTCAAGTTACGAAAATATAAGGGTTTGTATGGGAGCGTAGCGAACTCCGTTTACTAGCCAGAAATTTGAATAAAATGACTTACCTTGCTTACCTTGCTTCTGTCGTGTTTTTCTCCTTGTTGGGTAGTTTTAAGCTGATTTCAGCCGTTTTTTTTGTATTTCTGGCTAGTAAACGGAGTTCGCTACGCTCCCATACAAACCGAGTAAATCCGTTGACCGAGACAAGTCCGAGTCCGAGTCAGATCCGAGTCCGAGTCAGATCCGAGTCCGAGTCAAATGACCGAGTCACAGTAGGCAGTTGTTTACTTGTGAACTCTTGCTGACACTAACTACACTAATCTACTCTCGGAGACGGTTAGTTTTTCTTAAAATTTCCGGTTAAGTTTATGAACCTCGTCTGTGATCGGTAATAATCGAGTTTCGTATTCTCACGGACGAGCTGGAACGAGCCTCAACTGGTAAACGGAGGCAGAAACGGGGGATCGAGGCTGAAAGCTATAAAGCATTAGGAAAGATTGGTCTAAATCCCGCACGAGCGATGTCTAACCACGCGCTCGCTGTTTCGCGCGAGAATACGAAACACTCGAGCCGATGAACTGATTCGCACCGCCACGGTTCCCTGTATGTGCGAATCAGTTCATCGGCTCGAGTGTTCAAATCTCAGCCTGTCCTTGGGCACTGGCAGGGAGTTCTCGATCTACTAAAATGTTCATTTTGTGCCTAAAGAAATATGAAATCAACTTATATAATCAACCTACATCATGTGTAGTGTATTTGGCGAGATTTCAGACCTTTTCTTCACCGAACGCAGCAGCTGTTGGAATTCTCTTTGAAAGGCTTTGCAAACGAAAACCATGCACGAGAAGATTACCAAACTGAAGTGTAGCCGAAAGGAGGGAAAATAAAAAACAAAGAAAAATGAGTGACTCGGTCATTTGACTCGGACTTGACTCGGACTCGGATTTTCGTAACTTGAGCTCGCTACGCTCCCATACAAACCCTTATATTTTCGTAACTTGAGCTTGAGCTTGGGCTGCCTGTGAGTGAGGTTTTAGAATTCGGAGTGAGATTTTGGAATTCGGAGTGAGATTTTGGAATTCGGAGTGAGATTTTGGAATTCGGAGTGAGGTTTGGAATTCGGAGTGAGGTTTTGAATTCGGAGTGAGATTTTGGAATTCGGAGTGAGGTTTTGGAATTCGGAGTGAGATTTTGGAATTCGGAGTGAGGTTTTGGAATTCGGAGTGAGGTTTTGGAATTCGGAGTGAGATTTTTGAATTCGGAGTGAGGTTTTGGAATTCGGAGTGCACTTATGGGCCACCATAGCTTTGTCCCTCAAGGTCTTTTTGTCTTTCCCATTTTTCAAGTCACACAAGTAAACTAGAACAACCGGCTATATTAGCATTTTCTTGATGCGGCGCGTAGCTTTGATCGGGAATCAACATTGGCGGGAAATCTGGACAGAAAGTTGAACTGTGATGAGAAATGATTGGCAAAGAGCTCGCTAATTGTTGGAGAGGCGGGGCTTCAGATTCACGCACGACAGACGGCTAGATTTTTTGGAGTGCTATTTTCTACGCTTTCGATTTTCAACTAAAATAGAGTTTTGAAAAAGCTCCCACTCAAGGAATTTATTCGATTTGTTTGAAATTTTCACAAAATGTCAATTGATATCTCAGCTGCAGCACCGTGTCGGGGAATTGGAAAATTCTAAAAAGAGAGCTCTTGACGGCGTTTCCCGCATATCTACTGATTATTTTTCGCCTTTTCACGGAGAGCATGATAACTTTTGAACTAAATCGAATTTTGAAATTCCCCGACACGTTTTGGAATACGATTCCTCTGAAATGCAACAAAGCAAACAGATTTTGAAAATTCGAGATTTTCAAAGAACTCAAAACTTTTTATGTATTCTTGTAGCCAATTTTATAACCTTTAAAATGATACATGGGTGATTTATCTACGATGTTTCCTCGAGGCGCTACATAATTTAGACTGGAAACGCACCCTGAAGGTATCCGGTTACCTTAATGCCTATAAGGAAACAAAGACTGAACAAACTGTGTGTAAACATTATGTACATACCCGTTTCACCTCTGTGTACTGCTGCAAGCCATACTCGCCCCTAAAAAATAAACAAAAATAAGTCCATGTGCAAATATGCCGGAACATGCAAGCTTGAATAGTCAATCCTTTTGATGGTAAGGTCAACGGTATTTTGACATCACTGGATAAAGTGAAAGTATGACACCTTGTCCAATCTTTTTCAAAGTTCATGCCTTTCTGAAAAGTGTTACTGAAATAAATCCAGTCTTTTGCAGCTCCCCTCCCCCCCCCCCCCCCCCACCCCCCCCACCCCCCCACCCCCCACCCCATAAATAAAAATGAAACGACAACAACAACCTAAAAATGTTACAACATCTGTTCATATATACTAGCATCCATGTTTTTCTTGATCTGGAAAATGCTTGTTGCCTTTAAAGGGATACCCGAGTGAAAAACACATTGGGGCTCAAAAGAATCTTCAACATGTTCTTTGTTCAGAAAATGTATTAAAATTTTATCAAAGGTTTTTAGTATTAAGAACGAGCACCTCAAAGTTGGCCCCACGAAGACATGGGCGCCGCCATCTTTGTTTGCATTTACGGAAGTGACGTCACTTCGTCCCACCAGCGTATCGCGGCTACTTGTCTTTGTATGATTTTCACACGCTCGGAATTAAAGTGGATATATTTTCATCGAGATTGCAGAGGAATTCTTACAGAAACCGGAATTATGATGAAGACGACATTATGAGAAAAGTTCAGAAGACTGGGAGGAGGAAGAAAAGCATTGGGAAGGCTAGAAATTATCAGACGAACAACAAGGTCTCGTAACTGCCATTTAATAACAGCAAAACAACATGGCTTAAAAGACTCGAGTGACTTCTGAATAAGTATAAGAACTACAATGTATGTGAGGTACAGTTAAGGCGTTTATCATCCTAAAAACACCTAATAAGTGAGAGAGTGAGAACGCTGGTGGGACGAAGTGACGTCACTTCCGTAAATGCAAACAAAGATGGCGGCGCCCATGTCTTCGTGGGGCCAACTTTGAGGTGCTCGTTCTTAATACTAAAAACGTTTGATCAAATTTTAATACATTTTCTGAACAAAGAACATGTTGAAGATTCTTTTGAGCCCCAATGTGTTTTTCACTCGGGTATCCCTTTAAGGATCATTAGTCTCTCCCATTTCGTATGATTGACGGTACAGCCTAATGCAAACCTGGTCTCGCACCATCGCATAGCATTGAAAACGGTGGTAACTTACAGTTCCCTTCCTACTCCTGACATCTTGTAGCCTCCAAATGGAGCTTGAGCATGAAGGACATCATAGCAGTTGACCCTAGGTAGAAAAAAAACACGAACATCTAAATAATAGTGCAGCATCTTTTGTGCTAGAGTTTCTCTCAGCCCTCCGCCCACTATTTGAGTTGGCGCACCGAGCACTGACGATTTGTTCGCTAGCTTGTCGTCCGGGAAAAAAAATTCAACTTGTGGCAAGTCTACTCAAGTGCTATCACAGTCAATAGAATCCAAGAGAGATAAGTCTAATTGTATTAGCATAACCAAATTACAGTTCTTTACAACGCGTCGATTAGTATCAAGAAAACATGTAAAAAAAACGCATTCTTGTCTGCGCACGCTTGTTATTCGAAATGCATTATGGCCATCTAGGCGGCTTGGTTATGCTAAACAGGGTTATCAACTAAAATAAGTTTATAAATAGTCTTGTAAAATTCATTAATAATTAATAAGGGTCCTAGCCAATCCCATGTGCTGAATGACACCACATGATCGCCTCTGTATATCCCGTACAAACCTGATTAATAAAACATCAGGTTCTGTAACGATATAAAGACACCATGGTCGGCGATACAGACACCATGGTCCGTTATATGCACGACATAATATTTTAACCTTTGATCAGGTACAGAATACTAGCTAAGCTAGTGAGGAAGTCTCATGACCGATCACTGACTTCCCCTATCCCGGGAGGGGTGAAATGAAAAAGTACATCTGCTCTCTTATTATGTACACAATATCTATTCCATGTGGGACCTGTTTTCTGCACGCTACGCTACGCTCTGCTCTCTTATTGCATACACATTGTCTCTTCGATGTGGGATATGTTTTTGTGAGAAACTAATTCATCCCACATCGATAGCAAGGTAGGAGAAATCAAAGGTTAAAAATTTATGTCGTGCATGTCAATGGTTTTAGTTATCTATTCATTTTACAAGTAAGATAAAATATTCGCGTCCGATCTGTATGGCTTTACAGAAGCGGCACGCCATTGTAAATGCCCATACAGATCTCCCGCTCATATTTTATCTACTACTTATCATATGACACGTACAGCCCCCAGCACGCTTTCCTTTCAAAACCATTTACAAAAGTCACGTGATAAGGGCCGGACGTGTATGGCGTGAGCGGGCCGGACTGAAAGTCGTCCAGCCCTGCACATTTTTTTCTTGATGTTTTGCGGTTTGTTCTACAAAATAATGTGGTCATATGATAAAAAACCTATTGACTGAGTTAGGTCGGGCTTGGCTCTGTCATTTTGTACGTGCGCTCGGTCCGTACGTCATGACCTCGAGCCAAATATTTTCCCGTCCGGCCCTCCCACTCAGTCAATAAGTACCTAATATTAGAAACATTTTAGCCAACATGGCAGTCCTAGTTAGAGCTTTAACTTTAACTTCTACGTTGAGATGGGAGAAAAAAGACTGACTGTGCTTTTCATTCCCATGCAGCTACAAGTTAACGTTCAAAAATTTTGGTAAACGGTACCCTGGTCCCATCTCCATTACACGACTCTGAGAAGGTAGCCGGCGGCAGTTGACTGATCGTACCGCGCCAATAGATTTGAACTAGGTACAAGACTTGTCCCTTCCTCCTGATTAGAGGAATATTTAATTACCTTATAGCGTTTTCCGATTGGCTGTTGTTTACTGCTAGGGGAGAGGGGTCGAGTGAACGTCAGTTTGTCGCCCCAACATCGAAAAGCTAGAACATTTATTGTTGTTTATTAAATAATCCAAAGAAGATATCTACGACTGTCGGCTTGACAATGGCATCACTGGCGGGGTGACTCCGCGTACCCTGGTCACAGAGGTTTTCTCTGTTCATTTCAGAGAAAGGCCAGATATCGCGGCAGTTGATTGATCTCACCACGACAATACAGCTGAAGGCAGTGAGGTCATATTTGAAAAGTTTAAGATGAATAAACCGACAGCAGTGTTGGAGCAAATCCACAGCTGGGAAACAATATATGTTTTGTTCTCTGAGCAACCGGAGAAAAGATCCAGTGGGACCGGGCCGAGTATAGTTGACTTGATCTTCTTGATCGTACTCTCCTTTTCTTGAATGTTTACCCGCTGTTTCCGGGGCTGTTTACGATCAACTGAATTAGTCTGAAGCAAATCTTTAGCACATCACTCTGTCACCTTTATATTCTTCTAGTTGAAATTGAACGGACTTTTCATAAGCCGCTCGAAATCAAGAATGCTGCCTCTCTGTCTCCAAATTAAGAACTCAGGCATAAGTTATCGGACACGCTCGCAAGGTGCGTGGCCTGCACTCATGACATGAGGTCAAAAGCTTAATAATTTTGCATGAGCGGGGAATAGGTAAATGTGAAGGATCGCCTAAGATCTCATCTAGATAAAGCCCATAAAGTTGAATCAAAATCAGTATTGTAGAATAAGTAGGGTTAATATAAAAGCCTGCAGAAGATCGGCCGTGAATATCTTTGGGCCAAAGAGCGGAAATGAAACATTTTGAAGCGCTTGGTCGTCGTTGTTGGTGTTGAAGAAATAGTTTCCGTTCTGCGACGCACGTATTCAAACTCCCTGGTTAAGTATTATTTTACCACTTTTCCTTTCCTACTATCCCAAGACCAAAACACCACGTGGAAGGAGTGGTGATTGGTTGCTCGTTAATTGATCTTGTGATATTAATTGACACCTATCGTTAGCATGATATAGTGAGATTCGTGCTGGCCGCTACCATAGATTTCTCGGTATATACTTCATGATAGTGTTTCGTTCCATATAGTCTCCCTGCATAATCATTTTCTCTACTGTTTTACAGTATTATGCAGGGAGACTATATAGAACGAAACACTACCATGAAGTATATACCGATTTCTCTCTTCTCTCCTCGCCGCTGACCACCGTTTCTCGACTCTCTCTAAGAAATGGAGAAAACCTCCGGAATCAGGATAGGAAAACGGTGATGAAAGAGTTATTGGACCCTGCTGCAGGCCACTGGGGAAAAAACGTTATGCTCCGCTGGCCGAAAGAACGGAGGCTCTGGAGTTCATAGTCCTAAATATTTTAATAAATAATTTTATAACTTTATAGTAAACACAGTCAATTACGGATGAAGAAAACTTCAACCTGTTAAAATCTTAGGCTTAGCTTTTAAGTAATGTTCCAGAAAAGAATAATAATAATAATAAGTTTATTTATATAGCGCCATATCAACTAATTTTTCATGCCGCTTTACATTGAATATTATATAAAGAATTGAATAATTAAAACTAAAATGAAATAACCTATTTACAATATTTTTAAAAATAATCAACCTAAAAATTTTCCCTATGGACAATGACGTAAGAAATTAAAATCAAATCAAATTAAAATATTGTACATCAATTATAGGCTAGTTTAAAAAGATGTGTCTTTAGTGACTTTTTAAAAATATCTACATTTGGTGAGAGGCGGATTGATAACGGTAATGTATTCCAGACTTGTTAGCAGTGCTCTACGGCAAGGAATGTTAAAAGGTGTTAATTTTCTATTATTCTCTCTCGTAATTTAATTGGTTGATACTTATAAATTCGATAGAAACCCATCGAAATAATGCATTTTTATTCGATATTTTTTGTGGTTTGAATTTATTTTTGATCAAACTAACTAGGGTTTAATTTCGAAGAATATCGTGTGTGGAGAAAGTTCTCAAATTTGCGATTGAAAAATCCTTTTTTTCCTCTATATCCAATTGGCTGGATGGTGGCTTCTCTGCGTTTGCACAAAAAAGAGCCAATGGCATAAAAAATGCTTTATTTTCGAGATGCAGTTTGGACTAAAGCACTTAAGGTATATTCAAGCAAAATCGTATGTGGGGGAGGCGCTCATTACCGCAGAACAATGGATTCTACTACAGTTCTTATCTGGACCATTACTTTAGTAGTTTTTTGTTATTCGGAACACCATTTCACATTCGTACCAAAAATCTGAAACAGGGGTGATTGCCTTTGTTTTCTTTTAGTTTCGGCGGGAAACTGGCAGCACGCGCGCGCGGTGGGCATGATATCAAAAGCGCATGCGTTTTGCCGCTGTGTGCTGCTGAAGTTAGAGCAGCTTTCGTATGAGCATAGTTAATAGAGGGTGTGGTTAGGAAACCCAGCGACCTTCTTTGTTATATGTCTTTGTCCGCTTTTTTCAACCGTGACCGTGTACAAAACACAAGAGATATTGGAAAATGTTAATCAATCGGCCAATTAACATTTGTGTGGGTTAGTCGTTCAGGGGACGCTAAATAATGAGCTGTGAACGTGCACAATCTTTTGTTTTGCCCGGGTTGCTGGGTTTATTAACATCCCCCTCTATTAACTATGGTATGAGTGACACAAACTAGGGCAATTAACACGGCATAGTTACTGTACGGCATGCCCTAGTTTTTGACCTGCTGATCCAATCAAATGACAAAGATACGGTACAGCACGGTTACAGTACGGTTACAGTACGGTTACAGTACGGTTACAGTACGGTTCGGCAAGTCTGCGTAGATGCCGTAGTTTGTCGCACTCATACGAACTCTGCTCTAGTTGATATTCTTACCAAACGGTACCGACACGAAGACTGTTAGACAGCATCATAGCCTTGTCAAGGTCGTTGGTGAAAACAGCTCCTGCTAGTCCATACACTGTGCTATTGGCTCGCTCAATCAACTCATTCATATCCTTGAACCTGAAGATTTGCATCACAGGACCGAAAATCTGAATGGATCGTATGGATTATTCCACAAAAGTAAAAAAGAAAAAAAAGACTTTAGTGACTACTGGCTGCACTGGTCATAAATATGTTTATCACAGTAGAAGACAATTGTCCGCCAAACCTCTTCTTTGGCAATGGTCATGTCGTCCTCAACATTAGAAAACACGGTTGGCTCCACAAAGTATCCCTTGCTACCCACACGACCTCCTCCGATCTCTAGCTTGGCACCCTCCTTCTTACCGCTCTCGATAAGATTGAGGATCTTATCCATCTGGTCTGCGTCAACCTAGTAGGGAATTGCACTATGAGGCATACCCATCGAGAAAATTTTGTATAGGACTGTTAGCCAGTCGAAGGAACTTAAGACAAAAGACCGCGTACTCTGCATTAATGAGACTGTTATTGAGGAGAATTTAGCTAAGAAAAATTGAGAACTACAAATTTGACTCCTTTTTAAGAACCAAATAATGCTGTCATTGCTAGACGGCGAAACGAACGGACGAGAAACGAACGGCCACGAATAACCGAGCGGTGAATAACTTAGAGCTCCAATATATGATGATTACGAACGAACAATAGCCATCCGCTGTACTTCTGAACACAATTTCTCGATTAGTTAGCAAGTTCAACATTAATTAGCGTATAATTACAAGAACCACGAGACGGAAAAAGATGGCTGCTGTTCGTTTACAAAACAATTGTTTCGATGGAAGATATGCATTGGCTGTACTAACAGTTCTGTACCGGAAACTTAAATAATGGCATCGAAAATAACATGACGTACCTGGGGCCCTTGCTCAATTTTGGGATCAAAGGGATTTCCCACGGTTCGGTTCTTGGCCCTGTTGACGCTCTTCTCTACAAATTCGTCGTAGATCGAATCCTCGACAAAAGTTCGACTGCCAGCACAACAGCATTGTCCCTGATTGAAGAACAGCGCGAAATGACTCATCTCAACTGCATAGTCCATATCCGAGTCGGCAAGCACGATGTTGGGGCTCTTGCCACCCAGCTCCAGGGTGACATTTTTGAGGTTGCTTGCTCCAGCTGTCTGCTGAATGATATGGCCGACCTGAAGTAGACAACAAGTATTGATGGATGACTAGTTCCTGTAACAACTCAGTGTCAGTAGGGAAGTAAACACTGGTTTTATTCAAACTAAAAGTCGATTAAAGGGGTCCAACCGCTGCATGGTCAGAAATCCAACTGACGTTTCAAGTGCTAGATCTTCGTCAGAGCGAAAGTTTTAAAAAAAAAAATTGGCCAGCTTTGTGTGCTTGCAAGACGTAAATTACTGAACCAGTTGCCATAATATTTAATAATTCCTAACGATAATCAAATAAATAATACAATCATTCAATAAATAAATAAATAATACAATAATTCATTCATTCATTCATTCATTCAATAAATAAATAATACAATCATTCATTCAATCAATCATTCATTCATTCAATAAATAAATAATACAATCATTCAATCATTCATTCAATCATTCATTCATTCAATACATAAATAATACAATAATACAATCATTCATTCATTCAATACATAAATAATACAATCATTCATTCAATCATTCATTCATTCAATACATAAATAATACAATCATTCATTCAATCATTCATTCATTCAATACATAAATAAATACAATCATAAATAAATAAATAAATACAATCATTCATTCAATAAATAAATACAATCATTCATTCAATAAATAAATAAATAAATACAATCATTCATTCAATAAATAAATACAATCATTCAATAAATAAATAAATAAATAAATACAATCATTCATTCATTCATTCAATAAATAAATAATACAATCATACAATCATACAATCATTCATTCAATCATTCATTCAATCATTCATTCATTCAATACATAAATAATACAATTATACAATCATTCATTCAATCATTCATTCATTCAATACATAAATAATACAATCATTCATTCAATCATTCATTCATTCAATACATAAATAATACAATCATTCATTCATTCAATACATAAATAATACATAAATAATACATAAATAATACAATCATTCATTCAATCATTCATTCATTCAATACATAAATAAATACAATCATAAATAAATAAATAAATACAATCATTCATTCAATAAATAAATAAATACAATCAATCATTCATTCAATAAATAAATAAATACAATCATTCATTCATTCATTCATTCAATAAATAATACAATCATTCATTCAATAAATAAATAATACAACCATTCATTCATTCATTCATTCAATAAATAATACAATCATTCATTCATTCAATAAATAAATAATACAATCATTCATTGTATGATTATCGTTAGCGGTACCCGCTTGTAATAATTCCTAACAATAATCATAGAAATGATACAATCATTAAATAATTAATTAATGTTTGGTATGTAGCAAATAGTTAAAGACACAAAAATTAGCCTATCTTATGTATTTTTGCCCAACTAGATGAATTTTTTGCGTAATTACTCGCGCAAATGAAGTTCAGAGGGGGTTAAGCCCTTTTGAATTTTTCTTTTCGCTATCATTTCTCCCCCTGAACTTTAATGTCAACGAAATTAAGAGGAACCCCTGCAGTTTTCTATGGGCAACATTTTGGTGAAAATCCCATGTCTCTACGACGTTGCTTTCTACATGTAAAAATTCATCGCCCTTTTGATTTTGCCTGCAAAGCATGCTGGGACAGTTTCATTTTCTATTTTGCAGTATACGACTGGTTTGAATGAAGTTGCAGCTTAAAAATCATAGTTTTGGTAGTAAACACGACGAACACAACATATTGGTTGCAAATTTGGGGTAAGATGTGCGAAACTTGCAAATCTGAGGGGGGAGCGGTGGAAAATCCAATGCATTTCCTGTTAATAATGGAACCCTCCCCCATTAGAAATGGCTTGAATGAAGTTGCAGCTTAAAAATCATAGTATTGGTACTAAACACGACGAGCACGACATATTGTTTGCAATTTTGAGGTAAGAACTGTGAAGCTTACAAAAACGAGGGCTGAGGGGTGGAAACCATTGCATGATTATCGTTAGCGGTTTCAACTTGTAATAATAATAATAATAATTATTATATTTAATGAGGCAGCCAACTTCACCGACAGAGTGATTTACAGAGGATTCCTCTAGAATAAATTAATAATAATAATAATAAATAAACATCAATTAATAATAGTTAAATGTAAAAAATATATGTAAGTAATAATCCTAAAATAAGGTATTTGAGGTATTTGATACTATAAGTGTAAAGTGGGTCTCAATTATAAGATCAATAAATATATGGGATAAAGGATTAAAATATTGCTCTAGTAGGTAGCTAGATAACTATAGATTTAGAGCTGTTCAGCAACTAAAAACACTAACAGTGGCATTTCTAGAAAGCTGCTTTAGTTGGTAGAGTTATTTTTTATTGCCAGTTTAGCTGGCTGTTTTCAAAAGTTATAAAATCTACAGCTGAGAGTAAACCAGTTTGAAAATCCAGACTATGGCAAAGTGCTACATTAGGGACGTGCAACCTCTGTCATAGGATACTGTATATAGGGCCTTAGTACTAATAATCTGACCTCAGTGGATCCTGTGAAGGCGATTTTGTCAACGTCCATGTGGCCTGCAATAGCTGCACCAGCGGTTGGTCCAAAACCTGGCACTATGTTCACTACACCAGGTGGAAAACCAGCCTACAATCAGATCATCAACACAGTAATTCAAAACATAAACTTTGATGTTATAGTTGGTCAAACATGGCAAAGCTACATAAATATAAACATTATGAATTCTTCAAGTCGGCTCTGATTGGCGGTGATATGTTTCAACATATACAATGCAGTGTTTTTGAAGTTTGACACTGCTGATAAAATAACATTCAGGGGATCGTCAAAAATGCGAATCAACTCTGATCTCATCATCAGGAAATTCTCGTTGGTTATATGTAGCCTGCAAACAGCAACCTGCTCTTGTCGAGAGTGCAGCGATTTCATCGTTCCGTTTCTCCCAGGCTCCTCGTTTTGAAGATTTTGGCATTTTATGTAAAAACAAGGGGTCAAAAGAAGCACTTTTATCATGCGACTAAAACCATTTACAAAAGTCACGTGATGGGGGCTGCACGTGTCCGATGTGAGTGGGTCAAACCATCGGGCCATACTCGGTGAACATTATGCTTGTTGCTTTGCCATTATTAAATATGGGGTCATATGATAAAAAAAAAATTTGACTGAGTTAGGTCTGGCCGGATTGGAAAATCTTTGGCTCTGTCATTTTGCACGGACCTGACCTATATTCTGATTGGACCCATTATACTGTTGCTCTATTGTTTTTATACTGGTCGTTCTAAAGG
Source organism: Actinernus sp. WN-2022 (assembly GCA_030867875.1). Lineage (NCBI taxonomy): Eukaryota > Metazoa > Cnidaria > Anthozoa > Actiniaria > Actinernidae > Actinernus > Actinernus sp. WN-2022. Next base: position 6,498,105 of record JAOWCC010000019.1, read on the forward strand.
TAGGGTGTTTTGTATTGTTGAGTAAGCATGTGGCTCTTTTTGAGCGGTACTGCCTCAGTGGCTCTACGTTCAGTCAGTATGTCATGACCTCGAACCAAATATTGTCCCGTCCGGCCCTCTTACTCAGTCAATAATAAGTACCTAATATCTCCGAAAATATTATGTATCTTGGAATTCTATTTGGTGTTTACTATTCTTCAATATCAGATACATGGTCTAAAAAATATAAATGATCGGCCAAAAACTTCCCATTGAAAAGTGTAAATCTTTACGATACCCATTCGGCTGTCATAATTAATTTCTGTGATCACAGCGCGTCAAGTGCATAACTTTCACGTTGTGGCTTGATAATAGAAGATAGCAAAAAAGTGATTCCACCGACCGTTTTCGTATGTTAACAATCGTTGTTGCTTAAAGGGCGGTCTCAACCAGTGTCCTCACAAGCTAAAAAGGTTTCCTTCCTGATTCTGAATTAAGCAAAGTAAGGTATTCAACATCTGTTGATTACTTGTACTGTACGTATTTCTTGGCTTAGGGGGCGACTTTCAATGGCATCAAAAATGGAGGCTAACATGGTGCCTTTGCGTTCCTTTATTAATAGTAACAGTCTTATCATACCTCAGCGATGAGTGACGCGATATACAAGGCAGTCAGGGGGGTCTGTTCAGCAGGTTTCAACACTATGACATTACCACAGGCCAAAGCTGGACCTAGTTTCCAGGCCTGCATCAGTAAAGGGAAGTTCCACGGAATCACTTGACCTACGACCCCAACAGGCTCGTGGCGAGTGTAACAAAAAAATGGCCCATCTGCAAATGGACGGATCAAACATCTTCTGTTAGTGGTAGCCTGCGAAAAGCAATTCTTCCTCTTGATGGGAGTCGGATGGAACGACGAAATCCAAGGATGATGGCTATCGCATTAGCTAAAAACACTGAGTTTCTAATGGGACCTGAAACAACCATAGCGGCTGATCAAAGTCAGGACCCCACTAATCCACAGATCGAACTGGAATTTAGATATGTAGAATATACATTCAATAAAGCTCTTACCAAGAGATATGTTTACTTAGTGCTCTACATTTCTAACAGTCAATGTAAATTTGTACTGGAAAAATCGAACCATTTACAGACATTGAAGAACAATGTAAAAAGACTGTAAAATGTTTGTAAAAATGCTCATACATGTATTTACAGACTTTGTAAACAGATCGCAAAATGTCTGCAAATGTTCAAATTTACAGATATATTTTTACAAACATTTTACAGAGCAGTTAACTTAGAGAAATGCTCTACTCTATAAAATGTTTGCGAAAATATTTGTAAATGTGTACATTCACAAACATTAGTCTGTAAATGGTTCGATTTTTCCAGTGTTGCATGTTAAAAAGGGTTCAATCATTTGGACCGGGAAAGCAGTACTTTTGGAATAAAACTTTACACAGTAGAAACACATGCACTATAACTAAGGGGTGGTGCCACCTTTCGTAAAAATCGTGAAATGCGCATGCGTATAGAAATCGATTTATGTTTCTCCTGGCCGGGTGCGATCTGGGTACTAAATTGACTGAAGTATCTCAACGGGATATTTATTCAGTAAAGCTCTTACCAAGAGGAATGGTTTTTCCATGGATTTTGTCGGCCCATCCAGCATAGTACCGGTAGCACTTTATTGTCAAGTCCAGATCGATGTTAAAGGAATCGTTGTAAGGCTTGCCGTTGTCAAGTGTCTCAAGGCTCTGTCATACCGTGAGCACATACATGTTTAAATACCTCTTATTGAATGAGTACTAGGTCTATTATATTACTTAGTGCCAGAATTATCCTTTTTTATTTAAGTGCACAGGTCATAAAAAGGGGAAAAACCGAGTATCTACATGTATGCAGTACAGCCCGAACAAACTAGGAGAACATCCTAAGAACGCACCACTTTTTATTGGCGGAAAGTGTTTAACTGATGGTGTTTTATTTGTTATAAATGCACGCTTGCTAACGAAGGAGAACCATGTAGATCGAATCAGTTTACACTATAAAACAAGTAGAATAGAGTTTTTCTAAGTCTATAAAAACACTTTCAAGCCAGGTATGAAAGCCTGATGAATGCATGTCGCAGCTCTTCAAGTCTTCGAGCGTGCATATATTTAACACATATACGATAGTTGATCATGGTATATATGTCCTATTGTGTACCATGCACGTTTTTCATCATCACATGGTCAGAATTGTTGTGGGTTTCACAAGGCGCTAGCCGAGCAAATCCACAACAAATCTTGGCCATGAGATGACAAAAAACGTGGTAAATAAGAGGACATAGCATGGTAAACTATAATTTGTAAATTTGTTTTTTTACAACAAACTAAAATTAGTGAAGCGAGAAGGACCAAGAAAATCGATAATATTGATTTGTTAACACCTTACGGAGTGAGTGATTGAGCGAGTGACATGCAAATGATTTCCACCACACCAATAACTTCCACGAGTTACAACAAAGAAAATTGCAGGGGAAAAGTTATTGTAGCATGCTAGAGAAGCTTTCAATTGACTGTAGTAAAACCAAAACCAAAGCAATTACAGTACAACGAAACAATCACGAAACTAAAGTGAATACCGATTGGTTTCACTAGCATGAGAAAGCAACCAATCAGGAGGAAAAATAAATGCAATCGTGGATTGATGCCGTGATGGACGAAAACCAAACCACGATTGGTTTTACTCTGGATTTGATTTGCTGACTGATTACAAAACATTTTTACAGCCAATAGAAAAGCTAAGTAAATGCAAAACCAAAGCAATCACCGAAAACTTTCGACACTAAATTGAAACCTGCTCTATCACACAATCAATCTTGCGTGAGCGATCACTAGCCTTCGGATGCGATGCAGGCGAGCGATCACGTACTCTATCATGGTATGTCCTCTTATTTCCAAAGGCAATCAGCCAATCAGAACACGAGTGACCGTGCGCGGTTATAATTGTAAAAAAAATTGTAAAACATAAAACCATCTTCTGTTTGTTAAAAAATGACTGAAAAAGCATAAAGGAATACAGAATTGACAAGCAATACGTACTGCGAGGTGTGCTCTGTCTCGCTCTATCAGGTCAGCCAGTTTGTGGAGGAGAAGACCCTTATCTGATGCATCCATCGTCCTCCAAGGTGAGCCAAGTTTAAATGCTGACTGGGCTGCTTTAACAGCGAGGTCAACATCAGCCTAGAGAAGGCACAATTGGTTACTTTCTTACTGATATGTTTAATACAGTTGAACCACTCTTGCGACACCATAAAGGGCGCATCTCAACCATGCAGTGGCCTAGCTTTGTGTAATTAACTCACAATTAAGCTACATGTATCAGTTTCCTTTCCTGTAATCCAATAGTCCAGATTCGTATTCGAAAATTACCGCTGAATGCGATGACTACAAACGCATTTATTCAGCTGCATTCTTAAAGTGCATAATTATGAAGGCTGCCCAGTTACCGTAAACGTTTTTTGAAAAGCTTATACCTTGTACGTATCAGGAAAAATAATAAAAACAATCTGAGAAAAAACTTTACCGTTTTATCAGGAAATAAAAAAAATGAAAATTATGTATTTCAGAGCTTGTACGACTCGCACTCGCAGTTCAAGAACCATATGCATATGAGCCAAGTGCAGACGAAGAATGGATCCAGGAATATAATACGAGGCAACAGGAGAGACAGGACACGGAAAGAGATTTCCAAAGGCGACTAGTGGGCACCGAAAACATTTGATCATGGTAAAATTGGGCCGCTCCAAGTCCAAGCAAAAAGGGACCTTATCACACTTATGATATATTGCCGATTTTTAGTTTTCACTTCAGCCTGTTCAGGGCAGTTTGAAAATAGAAAACATGAGCTAAATGTAATATTTATAGCGATCTTATCTCCGAATGAGTTGTTGTGTAACTTGCAAATTTATAGTAGAGAAAAATCAGTGTTAAACTTTGTTTTCGAAAGCTGCTCGAAAACCTATTCTGTCGCGAACTCTTCCTGCCGACTCGCCTTCACCTCAAACTCATTCTCTGCAGCATTAAAAATTAGCAGTTCTCACTTAAAAATGATCTTTCAAGATGCTCTGTTCTTTGAGTCCAACAATCTCCTTATCCTCTCATCTACATAGAAAGCCATATTAAACTGCAGTTGTTTAGCCCAATATTCAAGCCGATAAAAGTTGAACAACAGCAAACACTCAAACCAGTGCTTGCATCCTTTATTCTTTATATTTGAAAAGCCGTTAATCTTACGAAATGACTTTTTAATGAATGACAACATGTGCTACTAATATTATTCTTCAACTTTTCTTTCATTTTGACCGTCTCAAACTGACAGATCATCTGTGAAAGTAATTTTGGTTCTACTTTTTATTATTTGATAAATTGATTTGTTTTCGTGCTTTGTGTTTTACCCCGTGTTTACAAAGTGGTGAAGATTCTCCGAGTCTGCACTTCTGACTGCAGTGTTGAAGTTGAACGCGTGAAAACCTTAATGAGACTCAAACTTGACATTTTGAATGACATTCTTTGGAACTTCTGGATTTTTTAACTTAATAACTAATTTGCAATTACAGAGAGGTTTAAAGCGGGAATGAGAAGCTTTTGGACTCGTAAGAACGAACAAACACCAAAATGACGGATAAACTGAGTGAACTTTGCAGTAACAAAATACACGACGAATTCGTGTATTGCCTCAAAATATCCTTTAGAAATTTGTATAATAACACTTATGACCTACCTATAAACTTTCTGTTGTCATGAAATGGTTTTAAAATCCTTATTTGATTGCTTTTTTTGGAGCAGAAATGCCACGTGCGCGAGCTGAAGGCTGAACAGGCTGAAGCGAAATTCTCTTGGCAATTGAAAGTTCACTAAGTTCTCTCTTGGATTATGTCACTGCTGTTTGTGGGTGTATTTAACTCGATCGCTAACACATAAGCGCTTCAAAATAAACATCTCGAGCCGGCCTGCTACACGACAATAGATAGATTCGAATCGAGGCTCCATTTCGTTTCCTGAGAGTTGTAGTTCTTCAACATTGTAGAACTTTGTGTAGTTCTTCAGCACCGAGGAAAATGCCGATAACCCGAAGCTCGGTTTAGATAGGCATTCTGCCTAGACAAGGCCATCAACTTACTGTAGTCTTCATTTCTAAAGTGTGCTAAGCACACAACCAAATAATAATAATAATAATAATAATAATAATATTTTGACAGGAAAGCTCCACTCACAATTTGTGATTTTCAGGGAGGTCCTGTATTAAAAATATATATTTCACTAATATATGGAAAACAGAAAAGATAAATGGTTGAAATAAAATAGAAATAGAAGGATTATTATGAAATTAAGTTATGTGCCAGTAAGATTTAAAAATTGATAATGTAGTTGATTGTATAACTTCAGAGTCTAAAGAGTTCCAGTCTAATAGTGCATGGTAGGTAAACACGTTTCTGTTGTCCCCATACTCTGACAGAGACCATATTTCCCTCATCCGAAGAACGAAATCGATTCACTTCTTTCTTCAGTTCGCTTCGGGGCGATAGTCGCCAAAATAAGGCATTCGATGTAAGTATATCCCATTTCCCTGGCCTTTTACGTTGGAACAATGTCCCACCACGAATCTCTTTGTTATTTTACCCGAAAAAAATACAAAACCTTAGGAATAAATAAAGGAATAAATCAAGAAGCTTACTCCACTGGACTCAGCTATAGCCTTTCATGCAAAGCGCCAAAATACAACATCCCGAGGTGACGTAAAAAACTAGTTCCAGTCTCTTTTTTTACGTGCGCGAGAATTTTGGGCATAGACAACCCAAATCATGCATTTTGGCCATTTTGAACCGGTGATATCTCATAACGAAAAAGTCGGAGCGCTTTTTTGGTATGAAATTTAGAAGACTTGGGCACAAATCTTTTGATAAAAAATGTATCCAGCCAGGGTTCATATGCACTTTAAGCTAAACATTCATAAATACCAGCAAGGTGGGTTATTCACAACTCTGCGTATTGTTGTAGTTTCCCATTTTTCACCTTCTTGCTGGTAGTATATTCAAATGCAGTTGAACCATTGGTATTTATGAATGTTAACTTAAGAACAAGACTTAATAACCCTGTATACATGCATTTGTAGTCATTGCATTGAACGGTAATTTTCGAATACGAAACTGAACTATTCTGAAGTAAACAAACTAAGCTATTAAGGATTTGTTGAATATCGTACGCATTTCTTCAAATCATATTTCTAACTGGAGCTGAGGAGCTGGAGCAATTACAGAATGCAGGGCCATTTTTGAAGCTCCATATATTTTTCTCACTGGCTCGGTTGCTCGGTAGTCAATGATCTTAATCCATCCACCGGTGGCTCGGTGGCTCGGTAGTCGCATTCTGCCGAGCCACCGGCTCTTCAGAACATATAGAGAAATGGCCCTGTATTCTGCAATTTAGCCGAGGAGCTCAAACTATGAAACTGAATTTTGGCTTGGCAGTCATTTTCAAGGGCCGTCTCAACTCTATTTTTGATGACCTGGTGATTTGACAGAAACATGGTCAGTAAATTAAGGGGGGCTATTTGTCTTCATGGAGATCCATGTTTTCATTAGTCAATCAATCAGTTGAAAATTTCGGGGTCTTTTTTATTTTTACGACTAAAACTAACCTAAAACGTAACCCTAACTCTAAAACTAAGCCTAACCCTAACATTACATATGTAGCTCATTTGACTAATAAAACATTAGGTTCGTCGCTTTCATGTAATGTTACCTTGTCTCCCTCTGCGACATCACAGATCTTTTCGCCAGTTGCAGGGTTGATGGTTGGGAATGTTTTTCCACTCACTGAATTCACAAACTCATTGTTGATGAACACCTGAGGTAAAGTTCAAATAAAGATGCAAGTCATTTTACTGTATATACTAAACAATATGGCCTTCCAATGGAGGACTTGTGGATATACATGTATAAGGCAAATGATATTTTTAGCAAGAGTGATTTGTATACACCTCATTCATAATAGCCACCTCCTAATTTGCATAATTTAGAAGATAATCTGTAGAGAGAAACTAATGCTACCACATGAAACTAGTAATTGTGTTCAGTTTTAGAGCAATGTCGAGAATTGCTGTTGAGTTATATGTATTTCAAATGCAGAAAATACATGAAAGCAAGGCTGGAAAGGCTGCAATTTGTTTTTCTCATACAAACCTCTCTAATTTAAAACGCTGTAACTTCATTGCCTTTTAAGCTACATGTACAGCACTGAAATTTCACAATATTTTTATCATATGTCGACATGCTCTTTCACATGGCAATGTTCCATGTTTTCTGTACATGTGGATAAACTATTGAAACAGGAATACACAGTTATGAATAAGGTCTATTTATAACAGTGTGTTTAGTCATCGCAACACTGTATTTTATATTTCAAAATCTTTAAATCACTTAAAGAAAATTAAAACCCATAGTGTGAACTGTTTAATAAACATTTATTTTTATTTCATCCATCCCACACATGTGCTAGGACAGTCAGTTTATATGGAAATCACTGAAAATAAAAACAAAATAAGTCGTATCGCCAAAATAACTGAAAAAAAGGTCTCTTTACATGTGAATGTTTTTGAAGTCGTTTAATAAACTCGCAACAAATTTTGGGCCTTTATCAGTGAATTTCTAATTAGGATGAAACTTTATATAAAATTTCATCCTACTAAAAATAATTTTCTTTATGTCATTCCCTTGAGATGTGCATGATCTTTCTTTCATTGCATTCTTTAAGTGTTTTTTTAAGCCATTTAAAATACTCACAGCAAACACTGCTGTTCATGTTTTAAACACCACTTATCAAACTCATTAATAATTCATGAAGCAAAAACAAAGGAAATCACCGACCGATAAGTGATCTTTAAATATGATACAGATTTCGTCCTGATTTACATAAACTTTGGCTTCAATTTTCTCGGCCAAAATAAGTCGTATCACCAAAATAACTGAAACATGACTCTCTGCATCAAGACGTTTGATAATTAAGTAAGATAAAGAATTTGTGTGTCCGATCTTTATCCGATGAGTTTGTAAATCGGATAAAGATCGGCCACACTATCTATTACTTAAAGCTGATGGACATGCCAAGCTTATTTTAGAGTGATACAGTGTCAAAAATGCATTTACCGGTAGGTAATATTCACTTCCAGCAGGGATTTATAAGTTGTGACGGCCGACGGCACTCATGGCATTTGTTTCCACAATCGATTATACAAGCTGTTTAATACCAATGTCATAAAAGAGGGTGTGGTACGAGCTAGAGTATGTTGGAATACAATAGCAATATTACAATGCACTATTAAATACAATAGATATTTACAGATAACTACGAAAATGATGTGTGGAAAAAGATTAACATTGTTCGATCAAGTTCGGTAATCGGTCTCACAGCAATGTAATGTGGGTGTTCGATTAACTTCGATCAATTATCGAACGTTTGAAATAAAGGTAAGCTGGGTTAAAAGTCTATCATGCTATGATTTATGTCTTTCAGAGATTATCTACCTTAGTTAACCCTCTTAGGCATTTGGCCAAATTGAAACACGAAATCACGTGATTTCTTCCTACATGTATTTCATCAATATGATTTTCTACATCTTGTTCACCCGCATGAGATTTTAAAATTATCTAGGGAATCTGCCATACTTAATTGCGATGAAATTTACGCTAAGGGGGGCGGTAAAGCATCCTTAACCCTTGCCCTACTGGACATGTTTGGCTCAGTTGGTGAAATCCTGAGTGCTAACTCAACCCTCCCCCCTCAGTTCAAGTTTGGCCAGCCCGGGTCAGTTAAATACTGCTGACTTTTTAAGCCGAGGGCTCAAACTTTTCCCACAATGCCATTTGGGAGAATTCTGTTCACTCGTTGACGGTAGGTATGGCTGCTTCGGTAGGGTTTCTAATGAAATGAGCTCTAATTTTGGATAAATATGTCACTGTCAGAGAGCTTGAAGACATCATTAAGTCTGAGGATGGCTGAAAAGTACTTGGTTTGCTTCTAGTAGGCTTTGTGAGGGGATTTCACAGGGTTTTTCCATTGTGTTTGTGCTTTCAGACACAGGAAAAAATTCTTCAATGAAATCCTTGGAATCCTGCAGTTGGCAGTCTTTTACCCCTGCTCAACCTATTAGGATGTGTTTTTGTCACTTTAAAGCAAAGGCTTGAGTCCAAATCACCGCTCTTGGTTGTAGGGGTAAAAGACTTATAAAAAAAACCCTACCGGAGTCCCAGAGGGGGGAACCCCTTGTGGAATTTAAGTCCATTACCCAGCATGCAATTGGAGGTGGGAGCAGGTAAATGTGGTCAAGTGAAATGCAGTGTAAACATCGGCGTGGATCAGAGTCGTTTGGTGCGTTTTGTGCAAACAAACCTGCTGGTTGGAAAGATTAAACAAGGTACTGTAACAACTGAGTGGTGATTTTGTATTTGCTTTTGATTTCAAGTGCAAATGGGAAGGTTTTTTTGAGCCGATTTTCAGCTCCTCAAAATTCGCGAAAATCGAAGAAACGAACAACGATGTCCAAAACAAATGCGTTTTTCTCCAAAGTGGGAGAGTCAAGCGATCCCTGTTATAGCTCTGACTTTGAAGTCATTCATTCCTTGAAATAATATCACAACATCGTATTTCCAGCATGTCTAGGTTTGATGCAATAATTTTCTCCAGGTACATGCTTCATATTGGGCGGTTACGGGCGGCACAGGAGGGAAAGGGTTAATATCCATTTTCTTTGTTCTTGTTGGGTATTCATAACGAGAAAAGAGATTGGGTCTTTTGCATGCAGGCAGACAAGGTAATTTTAACTCATGGATACATGTACATGCACACTCATCACATCATCACTTGTAATTTTATCAGTAGCCGCCTCCACAGGTTTCTCAAGTTTGACTCGGACTGTGGGCTTCCTGTGGCAGGTGAAGAAAACAGAAGAGGGAGACTGGAACCTCCCCTCTCCAGTCCTCCTCTTCTCTTCTCAAGCCACAGGGAACCCAATTTCATATTTGTTTTTTTTTGGCAGTTTCCGATACTAGAGATGCCTGCAGAGGCCACAGGCTTACCATCCTCCAGGTTTGTACCTCAAAATTGGTTTTGGGTTCCCTGTGGCTACGAATTGGAAGATTACCGAGAAATCATACAGAGTTAGATTTCCACTCCTGGAATGAAAAGTTAGCGATACTGTGCTCTAAATCTACTCAAGAAATAAAGATTAGTAGTTATTTGAGTGTTGTATGGTGTTTTTTCGGGAAAAGTTTTCTATTTAGCGAAAGAGAATTTCGGGTAGCTCTAGATCAGAGAGGGAGAAAAAATACAAGGCAGGCAACTCAATGGCAAAATTCGGCCAGAGATAGCGACCAAAGGAATTCTAAATATGTAGGTCATTTTGAATCAGCCAATCAACACGTTGATGCCATTGGCATTCGGTTTGATCGTGGAGTTGAAAGCAATTTGATCTGTTGTCACTTAACTCTTTCTCACACTCACCTATTCAAATGCAAATTGCACTCTTGTATTGTATCAGAGTTCTTCATTGGACAATGTTTGTTTCTGTTTGTATAAGTTTGAGTTAAGATTTTTTTGTATTTAATTAAGTCTTATTACCTGGTTGTACTTTACTTGTGGGTTGTCATCTATTTCAGCCTAAAAAAGAGAAGATTTGAGATAGTGCATTTAAAAATCTTACTTTATATGAACATGTCATATTGTGCATGATTTAAGGGGGCCCAGCACAGTTAGACAGACGGATTCAGGGTTCTCAGTAGAAGCCAGCAACCGGTGAATTCTGCCAGCTGTCAGGTTAAAAATAGCCACCTATTTCCCAACATTTTCGGCCATTTATGATATTTTAATCTACCCTATTGATCTCGTAACCACCTGTGAAAAAATATGTAGCCTCTTGTTTGAATTTCTACTGACAACCCTGCAGATTGGTTTCCCATCATGGTGGGAATGTCAATTAAAGATGTCCTTGGCACTAATTTGTACTTCATGTGCATTGGTAATTCAGATGAGGTCTCAAAGTTGGCGCAGATACAAAAGTTGCTCTATTATGAATAAAATCTGTAAGTGATAGATATTCCATAAGGATCCTGCTAAAAATAAGAAACCACAATGATAAAATGTGTAGTCTTCTTTCAATATATGTATATTATGTTTCACTAATTAATTGTCTTGAAACAAGATTTCAATGAGGCTCAGAGACAAATTAAATTTATTCGTTTCTCCGAGTTAAGAATAGATTAAATTTGTCTCAGTTTTCTTTATTTTACACTATTCATTTAATTATAATACAGTTGGTTCAGGTATCATTAAAATAATGGGAATAACTAGTTATTTTAAACATAATAATGTAGATGAAGATGTGCAGTCAAAGGAGCTTATAATTAAGCTTTCGAGTTAACCACTGCCACAATTAAGGTAAATAAATAAGGCTAAGATTAGGTTGGGTTTACATGTAGTATAGACCTAAGACTAGGTCTGAATTATATGTAGTATGTCATGTAAAATATGCAACATGTTGAAACAATTACTGTAATAAATTATTAGAATAAGACATTATAGTTGGGACTGGATAAGGAACAGTTTGATTTTTTTTGAACTGAAAGAGATTTTTTTTTTTTAATTCAGTAGGGATAGATAGATTGCCAAATTTTAGATAAAGAAAATTTAAATGTAGATAAGCCATAGTTAGTTCTTACATTGGGTCGATACAGATCTTACATATCAAATTGATGCCCCTATCTTGGTCTTTAAAGTGCTCCTCAACCCCAATTTTTTTATTTTCTTTTCGAAAAGAGAAGATAATTTTGAGTAATTCTGTGAAAAAAGTTAAATTTTCGTTAATCCTTGATTTTTTTATGAGCAATTGTAAACGCGATCTGATGGCAAAGCGCCGCCTTTAGAATTGTGACGTAAGTGAACGATTTTTCTTTCTGAGCATGGATGAATATGCATGTTTCGCTTTCACAAAGTCAACCCACTTGCACCATTTTTCTGGCTAACGAACTCTCATCTCCCCAGAATGCAGTTTTGTGAAGACTGATAACTTGCTTGCCATCTAAACAGTTGCTGCAGCACCCTACAAGACATCTATTTAGCATTTAAACATTTTTTTTTTTCGATATCGCTGACCACTACTACCAACTATACTCAGACTTCTCTTTGTAAATTTTGACTGAAATGGAAGCTAGGGTACAAGTGAGTCATGTTGAGGGACACGCCTTTATGTTCCGGGCCAGAACAAAATTATTTTCAGTGATTTTCATATAAACCGACGACCCTGTTGCACCCTCAAGTGTAATAATTACCCTAAAGTGTAACAAAGTAATAAAACCCTCAAGTGTAATAAGGATTTACCCTCAAGTGTAATAATACCCTCAAGTGTAATAAAGATTTACCCTCAAGTGTAATAAGGGTTTGGCCACATGTGTATTAAGGGTTTCACAAAAAAAAAAGGTATTACATTGTTACATTGACAATGTGGCGAATGAGAGCGGCAATTTATCATGTGGCCAATTTGACATTTATTGTGTTTGTACCCATTATTTGTAATTGATACACAGTATGAGCCAGCCAGGTGATCAATTTGAACGTTCTTCCGAATGTAGTACCTATATATATGTGATGCCATGATTGAGGGAAATTAGTACAGGCTTCGGCTACAAATCCTCCCCCGGCTCACAGGGAAATTTAACAGGTAATTTAACAGCTATGGTTTCACTGTGGAATGGCACCAAAGTCCGAAGCGTCTTAAGAACATGCCCACTTTCTTTCGAGTTTTTGTGTGCATTCTGTGCCACTAATTGGCCACTTTGGAAACGAGTAGGGGGCTGAGGCCGAGTGTGGGAAATTAATCTGATAACAAAGATTAACCCCAAATCAAAATTAGTAACTTTACCACATATTAGGATGTTTGGGTGAATATGAACTGAATGGAAAGCTTCAATAAGCCACTAAAATAAGAGAGAAATGTATGGAATGGGAACAAGCATCCCCTGTAACCATATACTCTTATTTTAGCGATTTTTGAAATCACGTCACATGTATAATATCAAACCAATCCTCTTCAAACTTGGGATACTAATTTTGATGTGATCTTTCTTATAACTTTTATTTGGATAAACCCTTATTACACTCGAGGGTAAATCCTTATTACACTCGAGGGTAAATCCTTATTACACTTGAGGGTAAATCTTTATTACACTTGCGGGTTTTATTACTTTATTACACTTGAGGTACAACAATTAACCCTAGCACACCTTTGCAAGCATCCAATGTTCTAAAGTAACAACTTACTGGGACCGGATTGTGTCATTACACGAAAACAGACTTGGAAAGCTGGCATATTTAGACAAGCTTAATTAATATCCCGATGCCAAAAGCTGGACAGCTCAAATTAATTTTCTTATTTCAAAATGACTTTGTATTTGCATGGGAATCCCAGCAATTGGTTGACAATTTTATAAATATTTAAAACAAAGAATATTGAACTACAAGAATGGTGGTCAAGTCTTTTCGAATATGAATCTCGATCCGTAGGAACAAACAAATTAAAGGTCATTCCGTGAATTTAAGACCAAGTACAAACTTGAAAGCTATTTGATGGATGTTGAAAATATAGAGCATATAGAAGAGCATTAACCAAACTGAGAATTAGCGACCATATTTTTGAAATTGAATGTGACCACTATAGTAAATTATATATTAGCCCTTTTAGCCACTTTTAAAATGTAATCTAGCTTACCTGAGCTTGAGCAAAATGTCGGATTCTGCTTAATGACGGTAGAGATTGCCGAAGCAACACTCGTGGGATGGAAGCTGCAATGCGGAGAGCCATCTTACTGAAATTTTTTTATAAGAAATATTTAAAAATTTATCTTGTATATATTGAAAGGGTGTGGTGGATTTGTGAACTTTAAGGTGTGATTATGGAGTGAATATGAGTTTTGCCCACGATATTTACTCATTTCAGAGATTTCAAATCAATAATTTATTAGAACCTCTTCAGGCTTATTTATTATTATAATATACACTTTAATTTATAAATTAATGGCCTTTACTATCACATGACTGTATAAAAGGTCACCCTGTGACTTATAATAGCTATTGAAATAACCCTACATGCTGATTTTGTCATTTAGCAGTTATGAGATTTTAATTATGTTGTTGTTTAGGCCAGATAAAAAAAAATGCTTGTTTAGCGTCCCCGCCCGACCTGAGAAATGTCCCCGACCTCTAATTTATTTTATTTTTTATTTTTCATAAAAATGCGCCTGCGAACACCAATTCTTGTACCCAGACCCCTACATGTACCACTTAAAATATGCGCCGGCGCATTAAATATTTTAACATCGACGCCATTTTGTTTCTACAACACGAGGTCATGAACACGAGGTGAGTGAATAATGTCTAGTCAAGACAAAATAAGCTTCACATAGAAAAAAAAAAAAAAAAAAAAAACCTCCCTCCCTACCTGGAAAAATTGAAACGGGTGGACGCTAAACAAGTAATTTTTTTTATCTGGCCTTATGTAAAGAATGTTTTGTTTTTGTCTGGTTTAATCATGATTCATGTACATGAACATGCAGCTAGGCTGCTGAATGACCCAAACATATAAAATATACAGTAACCAGTAAAGAATATACAATACAATTGTCTATAATAAGAATCCTATCACTCAGCAATGTTGCTGGGGCTTATCAGGAAGCATGTGACTCGAGACACCTGGGTTCCCTCCTGCCGTGTTGATCCAATATCATCTCACCAGTACATTTACATGGTTTTCCAGCACCCAAAATAAGTTGTAGAATTAGGATAAGAATCAGCCTCTGGTCTATTCTAGCACTGCAGGAGGTTACTGACTGAGTTTTGTTCCACGATTCTTTTCGGCTTCCCCACTTTTGAAGATAGGACCATGCATCATCTGAATTCACAGTTCACAATAATAGCTAAGTGCGAGGCCCTGTGTTTTATCACCACTGGAGCTGGTTTTAATTGGACTCTTGCAACTGAATCGTGCAGCAGTTTTTTATTTTTATTTGGCGCAGTAGTCTTATTAATTAAGTAATAATACTAGACTCGACTATACTGTGGAGTAGAGTGTTGCGTTCATACTATTATTAACTTACACGCATAAAGTGCAAAAAGTTTGCAATCGAACCATTCCAGCGTCAACTAGCCTGCTAAGAAAGCGGGGTGGTAATGCTATATCCATCGAACAAATCCTTATAATTTTTATCCGTGGATAAAATAAGCTAGTTTGGTTAATACTTATCCACTGAATAGGGCTTAATTTATCCATTAGATAGCTTTATCCACCCTTTGAATTTTGTTTAGACACTACTGCAGAACAGCAACTGGAAGCGATTTGTAGTGTTTTAATTTATTTCTGTGTGTATTTTTATCCGGATTTTTATTCCAGGTACACGGATAAAACTTTAAAAGAAGTAAGGTACAAAAGTTGTTCAAACTGAGCTACTTTCGAAACAAAAGACAGGCAAATAAGGACTACGAACCTTTAGCAGTTTAGGAAACCTTCCACTCAACAGTTCGTTCACTGTGTTCTGTGTGTGACTTAATCTGCGTTCGATCCCACAAATGCTCGAGGTAACGCATGTGCACGATGCACATTTTAAAATGATTTATAAGTCGGTGAGCCCGCGATCTTCTTGTCTCCCCACAGAGAAGACCCTGGGGACGAGGTCACGGATAGCCGTGAGTCAGCGGTCAAACGTCTGCGTGTCTCGGTGGGCGGTGGCACGAATTACTCGCGCAAAATTTACCTTAAAACATATTACAGTGAACTTCTACCCCAAAAAGTTAAGAAAAATACGTGAAAGTTAAGCTTTTTATTTTCACAGTCGACGGGAAATTGAACAAACTTCAAACTGTGAGTTTAAAGGGGCCGTCTCACCCACAGTGCTTAGCGCGCTCACATAGCTTGAACTTTTTTTATTGCTCTTCCTATTGAGCCTCTTATTTAAAGGAGCAGTGTCACGATTAGTATTCATGCCCAAAGTTTTGAAAATGTGTCAGGCGGACAAGAAATCAAAAGACGTGACAGAAGTAGAAGTCCGTGAGTAATCCGCTTGCATCGGCGTATTTGCACGATATCTCGAGTCGAAATTGCTTTAAAACTATACTTTAGTATTATATGGTTAGATTTGATGTTATATTTTTGATAAAGCAGCATTTTATTTATTTCAATCGAAAGGGAAATTTGCAGCGGCGCGTGACATAGCGTGATTTTTCCATTGTCTATAACAACCAATCAGAATCGTGACACTGCTCCTTTAAGTGTTTTAAATTATTTGGTCATGCAAATTTTAGTTTTATTTCAGGTGGCCGGTAGTTCTCTGATGGATGGCAGGCTCATTCGTCCTCAACGAAAGGAAACAATTGTCCGTTTGTGTCCACGATTTCCACCTACAACATGGAGAAGCTATTCTGGCCATTAATCTTTATATGGAAAGATATATTAGGGCTTTGTTCGAGTATCTACTATCTTTGAACCGATTTGGGTTTTTGAACACCGTGGCTGGCTTACGTGACCACAATTTGCAACAAAACTCCACTTGAAGAACAGTTTCCTAAAATCATTTTCAGGGCTTTGGCGTTTAACTTGTGGTAACAGGTCTCTCTCTGGTTTCGAAGGGCGAAATTCGGGCATTTAGACAGTGATTTTGTCGAGATTTTCGGATTCACCGGGTTGATCATTTGAAGTTTATGAAATTTGACCGTGGAGAGAAACCTCTTCATAATTATTAGTATTCTCTGTTTATAGTACTGATGACAGCACAGGCAGCCCAAGCTCTAAATATCTAGCTAATACTTACAGCGTTTGTATGGGAATTTCAACGAGCTAGAAATACGAAAGAATTAATGAATAAAATGCCTTACTTTGCTTCCATAGTGTATTACTTGCTGTCTGTGTGGTAACAGGTAAATTTTCTAGAGGACTTTGACTCGTTTTTACAGACAAATGTATGGAAAACTGAAAACACGATTGCACGCTTCCCAGCACAGCTACATCCCTCAAATTTCGATATGTTAATCTTTTACCTGGTATCTTAAGTTTCTATCTGAAGAATATTTCAGAAATTCGATTTTACGGATTTTATTTGGCATCGGATTCCCATCGATTCCCATACAAACACTGTATTTCGCGCCATATCACCGCGAACTGGTTATTGCAATGCCGGCAGGTACAAAATGCAGACTGAAAATTGCAGACTGCAGACTGGAAAATGCAGACTGGAAAATGCAGACTGGAAAATGCAGACCGGACAAAATCAATAAGAAACATCTATCGGTCTGTAACAGGGCGACTCTGCAAGGCTTTAGATGACTTAGATCCTTATTTTTTTGGGTTATACACGTCTTATGCCGGGTCTTGCTTTTTTCTTGACTGCATGCCAGCGCCAGCCACGCCGTGTATGCCGAGCCACGCCGAATACGAGCTTTTCATGACAATATTTCCTTAACAAACAGAAAGGAAAAGCTATGTATTCCGAGGTATTTTGAATTATTTACTTACCTTTTTAATTACGTTCGTATTTAGCCGCGTCCTGTCTTAGTTAAATTGATTCAGTCCCATCTTCTTCTGTCCACTATTTTAAATTTATTGTTATGCACAGGAAGCCCAAAGCAGCCTTTCCGATTACATATAAATTTGGGTTTCCTGTTTGGTAAAGCGGACACCCTTGGGTCCGTAACTGGAACTGTCCGCTTACGGTAATAGTTCTCGTAAGCGGACACTTGTGGAATATGGGATGTGTCCGCTTACGGGAGCTACAATAAAGACCCTGGGGGTACTCAGAAGAGTTTTGGGTAGGGGTGTGCCGCGGAGACCTCAAAACCCTGACCCTATCCCAGACCTAAAAATGCCGTTTACCATACCCTATCCCAGACTTAAAGCTAAAAATCAATACCCTATCCCAGACGTGATCTTGTGATGTTTACACAGCATGACATTAGATACATGTATCAATGAGTCCAGATACCGAACAGTTTTTAATTACAATTACACTACGAAAGCCGTTGTTTTGTTTTAATATGGTATTTTAAGCTGTAGTGTAGTCGATAGAGCGCTTAGCATGGCGTCAACGACAAGTATATCAAAATCCATACCCTTTCCAGACCAAAACCGTAAAATCGATACCCTATCGCAGACCTCGGCAGCTCAACTGATCATACCCGTATAGCACATGTACCCGTATAGCCCATATAAGGGAGTACCCCCCCCCCCCCGGGAATACAGCTGCAGGGGGATATGATGTCGTCATCATTGTGAGCTCATGTCGGTACATAAATCTGTACACACAAGAATTAGAAGATATATTTGCAAATGGAAGACTGCTTCATTGCGCTTAAAGACTTGAGTTGCATGTCCACCAAGATATCATTGACGCGTGCAACGGCTTGAGACAGTCGCTCTTTTCCTTGCCAGTCAGAGAAGTCTGCAACTTCTTAGCAAGTTCCATCGCACCTTGTACATAATTCTCAGTGGCTGGTCAAAGTCCTTGATCGTATCTTTATACAATACACAAGATTATTTGGATGACAGTTTACTTTACAGCGCTGTTTACAATACTGTAATTGCTCTAGAACTGTATCAAATAAACCGATAAAGTGAATTGCGGAAACTTTCTAAGCTAACACCGGTGTGAAGTTGATTGATTGCAACATAATACTCATAATCGTTTTAGTAATGGAACTATTCTGCTGGGGTGTCCACTTTATACGGATTGGGCGAGGTTTGTTGTTGAATCATGGGTGACTGGCCGCGCGGCAACAGATCTCACGGAGCAATACCTATGGCCGATTTTTTTTAGGTCTTAGATCCATCTTTGAAACGTGGATAAGAGAGTTAGCACTCGTTCTCAAAAGGAGGTTTATTAAAACGTCACATAAACTGAACCCTAGGCCCCTACGACTTTATACCCCGTCAACGTTAACCGTTAACTGTAAAACGTTTCAAGCTTGAGCGCCCAGGAAAACGACGTTTAGTGTTGAGGACTAGTTTGTGGCTTAAGTTCACAGGTAAAGGACGATCGTTTTAATAGACAAGAAAGTTCAAGAAAGTCCTTAATTGACTTAATTTAATAGCCCCTCCAAGAACAATTTATATATAATTGGAGAGGCTGATTTGGGCTTCCTGTGCATAGCAATAATTTAAAAATGGTGGACAGAAGAAGATGGGACTGAATCAATTTAACGAAGAAAGGACCCGGCTAAATACGAACGTAATTAAAAAGTAAGTAAATAATTCAAAATACCTCGGAATACATAGCTTTTCCTTTCTGTTTGTTAAGGAAATATTGTCATGAAAAGCTCGTATTCGGCGTGGCTCGCATACACGGCGTGGCTGGCGCTGGCATATGCAGTCAAGAACGCATAAGACGTGTATAACCCCAAAAAATAAGGATCTAAGTCATCTAAAGCCTTGCAGAGTCGCCCTGTTACAGACCGATAGATGTTTCTTATTGATTTTGTCCGGTCTGCATTTTTGAGTCTGCATTTTCCGGTCTGCATTTTCCAGTCTGCATTTTCCAGTCTGCCTTTTCCAGTCTGCCTTTTCCAGTCTGGATTTTCCAGTCTGCATTTTGTACCTGCCGATTGCAATGCTGTCACGCATATGGCATTTTAAGACATAACATGCAGAACGTACACAGCGGGACCCGCTTTTACGGAAATTAACAAAAGCAGATAAAAAATTACAATCTGATATTCCAAAGGCATTAAATTATGTAAAAAAATTTTTTTTACTTTGAACACCCTGCGTACCCTGCGTACCCTGCGTGCCCTGCATGCCCTGCGTGCCCTGCGTGCCCTGCGTGCCCTGCGTGCCCTGCGTGCCCTGCGTGCCCTGCGTGCCCTGCACCCTGCGTTTTACTCCGTCCGTGTGATGACAGGATTCGGAAGCGACGGGTGAGCGATAAATATTATAATCAACAAAATATTATAGGCAACGAAACTCCGCTTGGTCGGCCCGAAAAGAATTGAGCAATTTCCTAAAATCTCTCTCGCTCTCTCTGTCTGCAAGTAAAACTAAAATCCAGGAGAGAAACCCCAGAGAAACCTCTCGCTTTCAGTAATTATTTATTACCCGGAGAGCCGCTGTTCTCTGTTTATAGCAGCGACGGGTGAGCGGTAAATGTTATAGTACAGCCAAATACTGCTGTATAACACTTTGTTGACTTCACATTCAACTTGTAAGGTACTATTAGTTTCATCAAGGTCATCCATGTTCAAATCAAAATTATCCGTGTCACCACAGGCAGCCCACCCGCGCGTGGGCTCCCTGTGGTAGTGTGAATCATGTGACGTCATCGTGTTTTCATCGGTTTTCTGTAAAATGACAGAAACAGTTCGCTAAATGGCTCGAAAAATCTTCATATTTGGTCGAATGATCCCCAAATACCTTGAAACTCGTAGTGAAATAAACTATTTATCCTTTGATGTGGTCTAATGTGCTTTTTTGGGCGATATGAGGGAGTTTCAGGCGTTTGTTTCTCGATGTTTTGCTTTAGTAGCAGAAAACCGATGAAAACACGATGACGTCCATGATTCACACTGCCACAGGGAGCCCACGCGCGGGTGGGCTGCCTGAGGTGTCACCAAGAATATTGACAATATTCATCTACATGAAGGACGTACTCGAACGTAACCTGTAGCATCTTTAAAATGCATCGGACGACAAGAAGACACACAGAACTGGTAAATATAATAAGTAAAGTTTATTTTTATACAAGTTTAAAGATTTCAACTTTAGAATTAACGCTATATTTATCCTGCAAATTTGAGGTAAACAAGGCAAAATCCGGGGGGAAATCCGTTTGACAACTGACGATTCCGGCCACAGGAAGCCCAAAACCAATTTTGAGGATGGTAAGCCTGTGGTGAGGTGACAAGGAAAATTTCTGGAGAAAACGGTGACTCTAGCGCGCTATCACGCAATCGATCTTG
The DNA here is from genome assembly GCA_030867875.1 of Actinernus sp. WN-2022. NCBI lineage: Eukaryota > Metazoa > Cnidaria > Anthozoa > Actiniaria > Actinernidae > Actinernus > Actinernus sp. WN-2022. The sequence continues at coordinate 6,519,112 of JAOWCC010000019.1, forward strand.
CGCGAGCAATCACGTAATCTACCGTAGGATTTGTAAGAGCCACAAATCGTGAGCTTGGGCTGCCTGTGGTTCAGGTTTAACGGCTTCTCCTGGCTTTCCCACTGATGAATCTTACCAGAAAACTACCCAGTAATGCACTTCATCTATTGCTCTATCTACACAACGTGTTTTAAGGTTATTTAAAATCATTTTATTGATCAAATTTGAGCAATCTAATCTATATACAAGTTCAATCTCTCTGGACTCAGTCCGTTTGGCCAATAAAACCTATTTATTTTTACTGTAGAAAAAACTGACAAATTTTATCAGCATTGGAAGGAACACATCCATATGGAATTAAGACTAAAAAATGTATACTTTTCAGCACCATCACTTCTATTCATCTTTATTCTCCACCAAAAACAAGAACACTTATGTATCTATGAAACATTACAAATAAGTTATTTTCTTAAATATGGAAAAACTATTCTGTAAAATTTAATTCAAGAGGCAAATCATGTATGTGTTGGTGTTGTAACTCAAATTTTGAGTGAGGAAGGGTAACATTGTAAGTGTTGATTGAAAGAATGTGATAGTTGATTCAATTTAACATGTGGGCTTGATAACGTATTTGGGAAAGAAAAATCATGATGGCTATGGAGGTTAATTCCGATGAGGTTTCATTCATGATACTAACATTAACAATCAGATACATGTGCAAAACATGACATAAAATAACTAATTGACTAATAATGATTATCAATACCAACAATCACATTACATTGCATGTTCATGTTAATTCAAATAACAAGGGTTTTTAATTTTTGACATGAAATTATAATACTAGCTATCAAAATACTAATATAATAAATTACATATTTATATATGTTGTATCTGAACCTTAAATTCAGAAAGAGTTTACCATCTCAGAGTATCCCTGAGCTTTAGGTCATAGGCATACCTCCTAGCCATTTAAAAAGGGTCTGCTTAATACAGAATGCACACTTAAATATGTTTAAAAATTATGTTTAAAAATTTTGATTTTAAATGAACATGCATGATCATAAGCAGAGTCATTCTTAGCATTGATATCATTATTATAATAGAACTATTATTATTTATTTATTTAATAATACACACTGTCTGATTGTTATTGTTGTTATTATTATTATAAAATAGAAGCCATTGGAAACATGTGCTTCATTCCAACATACTTCCCCCTCATTGCTTTCCTTTCCCAAATTAATTGTGCTTATACACATTAGACTATCTCATTCATTCACTGGGCACCGAACCCTTCCCCCTTCTACCTCAAAATTATCCAATAAAAAGCTGACCCTCTTCCAGCCTTGATATGATTTATTAGGTGCATTAGCATATACACAAGTAGTATAGCTGGAGGCAAAATGATACCGCCTCATTTTTAATCCACCGAGAGCCGTTTTAAGGCCCCCTCCCCCGTCATCTTTTGTGGACCCTAGTGAATTTTGTGACCACAAACGTGTGGTCATAGTACCGAATTGCGACATATTACCTAACGAATACCTTAGATGTTGCAATTCGGTACCATAACACACATTTGTGGTCAAAAATTCAATAGGGTCCTAAAAAGATGATGAGGTCGGGGTCCTAAAAACGGTTCACTGGTGGATTAAAAGTGAGGCGGTATCAGTTTTGACTCCGGCTATACTACTAAGGTTACGACGCAGATAGAAAAATTAGGAATTAGATAAAAGGTATGTATATGGTATATGCGAAAGCATTTGACGATGGAGAAAGGCACTTGTAGCTGGTTGATGTTTGGGAAGGATACGAGGTGTGTAAGGAGTCGTTCGAAGACAACAGAGTACTGCGCCCAGTATAATTTCCAGATACGAGGTGGGAGCACTTCACCTCCTCCATGTTCGAAGTGTGGTCGCGGCTGTCTTAGAAGTTACGGGATTTGCTCAGTTTCAACGCCTCCGTGAGATAAAACGCCGTACTAAGAAGCGCTTTGCAAAGGTGTTAGTGGAATTAAGAATGACGATCCCACAATCCAATTAGAGCTCCTGTTGATGGCTACGAACCCCTTTCCAAAACATCTTCCAATTTCATGGTTGTTACTTCCACGGCTGCCCAAAATGCTTCCCCCGGGGTAGAGTCGAGTACCGCAAAACCTGCAACAGAACAGCAAAGCTACGCGATGCAGGCTATACAGTAGTGGAGGCCTGGGGCTGTTCTACAAAGAAGACTAACGAGCCCGTGCCAACACCAACACAAACCGCCTACCCATACGCCATAGTATACGATTTTGAGGCCTACCTCGATGGGACAAAGGGACGACAACCAACAGACCGATTGACCATCGACAACATACACGTTCCCATATCCGTATCAGTAGCCGACACACACAACCGCACACCAACCCACATCTGCCAACGCAACCCCAAGGACCTCGTCTCTGCCTTCGTTGAAGAACTCAAGCAAAGGGCAAAGGCAATCCGAGAAGTTGTTGTCGAACAGTTCTGTCCCAAGACCGCCGCTTTCGATTTCGACACCCAATCGAAGGAACAACAGATGAAAATCAAAGAATGGTCGAACCAGGTTCCTGTGCTAGGGTTCAACTCCAGTCGGTACGACTTTGAACCTCATCCGAAACTACTTCGTCGAAACTATTGCCGACACATGCGAGAAGGCCCGGGTGGCAAAGAAGGCCAACTCCATTATGCTTCTCTTGACTTTTACATCCACTTGCTGTGCTACCACGGCATTCAAAGGCTCCTTTCCTGTCAGTCGAGTCATGGCCTTGATGACTGCAGGAAGCCGTCGAACCCACTCTCTGGATTGAGCATCTGACCCTTCCGAAGCAAGAACCAACTCTTGGGCATATTGATATCCAAACAATCTCTCAGCCAGCGTCCTGTTTGCTCGCTCAACGAAGCTTTGTGCCCTGTGGTTGCCTACCTCGCCTCGTTTGACCTTCGTACCATGTCGCTCCAAGGTTTCAGACATACGTCCCATGAACTCCCTACCTGGATCGACCTGTAACAGTTTTGGCCATGTCAATGGACTACGCTTGTAGATTCGTTCGAAGGCCGCAGCCACTTCACCACTATCTTTCGAGGTTAAAGGTTCTGCTTCTTTGTAGCGGCTTGCCACGTCGATCACAACGAGTGCATATTTGTATAGCTTCCGTCGGACCCGATCATGTGGTAGGAAAAGGAGATCAGCCTGGTGCACCTCGTTTGGATTTGAGACTGTCCAGTGGGGTCTTGGAATTTCATGTGGACCAGGTAGGAACATTTGCCATAGGGCTTGCTTTTCCAGCCAAACCTTCGCAACAGCCTCTGACATCCCCGCAGCAGTCGCGAGCTTACCAATAGCAGCGTGACCTTTCCAGTATCCCTCCAGACCATAGAAGATAGAGGATAGAGGATAGTTTAGCTTCCATTGTGTTACATAGCAAAGCTATAACGTAGATATGTATAACAGCTGGCACTACCTCTCTAAAACCACGACAATCTACAGCCAGCGACTGGCGGTATATCCCAGGGCAAGCATTCCACCACCGACATAGACCAACTCACCTGTTTTCTGCGTGCTTGATGGGCGATAATAGTTGGAGAAACTGGGTTTGTGCAGTGCTGGGATGCGGTGTAGTCCCACATGTATGGTATTGTATAGCCTGAGAGCACGGTCCGTATTGTTGAGATCCTCAGAAGCATGGTGCTGCAGACTCTCCTGTTCTCGGACCCACCCAGTCGGCCAACTTTTCGCGGTGCTCCTGGAAAGCAGCCCAGTCTGCCTGATACTTCTCAAGAGCCTTGTCGTGTCTTTTTCGTTCTATGGCCAGCATATCAGGACCTCTACCAGAGATTGCCCTGGCGAGATAACTTCCACCTACGAAGGCCGTTGCATTCAAAAGCGCTCCTCCAATCATCATAGCTATGGTAGCCATCTACAGGTTCTTAGGGATGACCTTCTGGTCCTCGAGATATTGCTTGGCGGCAATGCTACCAGCCAATACAGCCGTCCACTTCACGTAGTTCAAGACGGAAGCCGAAGGATCGCTAAGCATGGACTCCTTGACCAACTTTTTTGCAATGAACCCAATGCCAGCAGCAAGTCCAGTCAATATAGCAGCGTCTGTTATCGTTTGCACCAACTTCTTCTCCACCATTTTGCTATGACCTATGGTTCTAGGCTTCAAATGGTGTACCATCTACTCAATGTCCGGCAACGAGCGCGCTGGGGATGGATCTGGACATTTATCGGAAGCACGTGGTGTAGCTTTGCTATTCTGAGGCACTTGAGTGTTGCTTTGCACGTTGCCTCTGTAAAGGAGGTATTGATAGTACAGCCCTACCAACGCAGCGCCTACGCCGATAGCTGTGAGTGTAGTGTTGGCAGACACGTTTTTGAGCCAGCTGGATTCATCAGTGGTGCCAGAGCCACAAGCCTCACTTTCATGCTCCAACTCGCGACTCAATGCCTCTCTAGCACGACGGTTGCATTCTGCCAGTGCTTTTCCAGCAGCTACGCGCTTGGGATCCTTTGCCTTCGTGTTTTTCTCAGGCACAGTCTTCGGTGGATCCGCAGTGATCCGATCCATCTGTTCCTCCATCTTGTTGAGATATAGCAGTAGACTGTAGGTCTTTAATTGGTTGATCGCTTGATGTCGTAGCTTTGCTACTAGGAAAAACTACGTGACCAACTACGTGGTACAAAGCACTAGCTAAGGCCACAAAACGACCTGCTTTAAGAGACAACAAGCCATCCACAGCACTGATCTCGTTGCGGACTAGGTGGTCTTCTTGTAGGTCTTTGAGAAGTGCTTGTTGGGAATCTAGAGGAACTACGTATGCGACTGCACGAGTTGCTAGGCGCAGTGCTCCGTTTACTAGACAGCCTGTTATTTGCTTTGCTACGACGGCCTGGTATCTACTATGCAAACGTTTTACGTCCTTCTCAGACAGCCTATAAACATCTCCTAGAGAGAGATTCTGTCCCAGGTAATCCTTCGTTGTACCCGTCGCAGCTAAAATTGAAAGTGCTTCCCGGCAATCGTCAGTTTCCGCAAATTTGGCTTCGGCTGGTGTCGACGTCTGAGACATATCCGTTTCGGAAGCGCTATCACCTAGTAGGGCTTTGATTTGTTCGTCCATGGTATGCTATAGGTGCAGGCAGCTCTAATATAACTGCAAAGGGATGTCGTAAACAAAAGCATATGCGAGAAAACTTGTGGGCCCGAAGCTCTGATTGCAGCTCTTTATCTTCTTGCGATCCACCGTAGTCCTCGAAGAGCCTTTTTCCATCCAGAGCCGACGCCGTAAGAAAGGCCACTACCACAGCTACATTTTCGCGGAAGGGTTTGCAGATACTCGTCGATTGTTGGGTGAGCACCCAAACAGAAATCCCAATGTGACGAGCAGAGAATGCCAGTTCCACGAGTTTGTCAGTTCTTCTTTTTACGTCTTTCGAGGCAGCACAATCATCAAGAACGAGTAGAGTATTGGTTCCTGCCCAAAAGGTGGCACAAACATGCAGTGCAACGTCGATTGCATCCTGTGGGGGCGAGATAACAAAGAAGTTTGGGTCTCGATGGGCAAATCCACGATAGGTTTTGTTGTGGGCATACGTGGGGCAGATCAATACTACGTAGTCGAACTTGCCGCGAAATGCTCCACGAAGCTGCTCCACGAGAAATGCCGTTTTTTCACAGTTTGTGGGTCCTACTACGAGGGCATTGAATGGGATGTGTTCTACCAGGGCATCCATGTTAATATGTTATATTCTGTAGGGCTCCATTCAATACTCTGAGCTGAGCATCTGCCAGTTACGTATATGTGCATGTTTACAGTCCCACTGCCTCCACTTCTATGAATACGGATCTGGATGTCTTTTCCACTACCTATTTGGCCCAAGCCATCACCATGGACAGCTGTATCCTTTGCTGTGCGACAGTCAACCAGGATGTCGAATTTGTTGTTGTGGAAATTCGTAGGGGTCATGGCTGTAGCTGTTTCGGAGAAACTGACAAACCATCCCTTTGCAGCCTCCCAGAAATCTGGTGGTAGCATACCTCCTGGGAAGAGACTATTTGGAATTCCATTGACGTCAACCTCGACCTTTGTGATACCTGGATTGATAAACGACTCGCTGTCTCGGGTACCAGTGGTGTGTGGATCCACGAAGAGTAGAAGTAGTCCAGTTGTTACACGATAAAAAAGGAAATAAAAACCACTTTTGTCGTTTCTCTTTTAGTGTAAAGTTGGCGTTATTAAAGCCAAGGAATAGTGGATTTCTTAATATATACATGTAATCAATATATTGGCCCCTAGGGTAATTACTGTGAAGTTTCCTTTTCTGACACAAATGTCATTCTTGACATTTGCGATTACTTTGACGGATACTTAACAGAGATTGCACCCGTTCATTTAACGTTCGGCCAAATGTGGCAAGCTAGCAGCTCATAGCTAGATTATATATATTCCAAATATAGTTAATAGAAGAGGTAAAATTAAAGTCAATTTTCTTGGTTGGATTTAGAAATCCAGATATAAATTCGCTAGTAATATTCCGTGAACATATCAGTTCCTCAAATTAAATATTAATGGGAAAATATAACTACGGATAAAAGGAAAATTATAAAGCATATGTTTCCTAATTGGATACCTAATTATTGGCGCTCGAGATTAGTGAAACTAAGTGACACCGCAGATCTTGTTGCAAAGAAAGCTGTCATTATGGCGCCAGAGTGTCCTAGACGGCCTTTTTGGAAGCTAAAATTAATGGCACTAAGGGATTAAAAATAGCGACATATCTGATTATATTGTGGTCAGAATCGTAAATCCTACGGATGTACTCCTTATGCTTCAACATATATTATTTGTATAGGGCGTTCTCACCAAAACCTATACTTAGTCCTTAACTTAAGTTAAAGTTAGTTTTACTACTTTTACCGAGGAAAATCCTCTTTAAATCAATGCACTTTTATCTTGTGCGTTTCAACTGAGTTCTTTTTTATATTCTAAATGTGTCTTTGACGATATTTTACCTGGCAGCAGTTAGTCTCTTGCCCAAGGTAATACTAGCTTAGTAATTACTGGCTTGTCAGTTAATCTTAATCTTAATGTAGTTTTGCATCCTGTTGTTATCTTCTATAACGCGTACGGATTTAGCAGAACTTCTGCGAGTGGAGGTTGTGCAAATTCACGCGAACAGCGAGTAAGCACCTCCTTGAGCTTATGTCATTTTCTTTATGTAGTCATTGACTAGAGATAACTTTCACCTTCTTGAATTCGCTTGTTTTCGATTTTAACCTATATATTTCTTCTTGGAAAGTTAAGTCTTACTGTTTTAAAACGAGCATCGTTAAATTTGGATAGTTTTATCATTATGAAATACTCTAAAATTCGTTTTAAGGTTCGCTTGGGCGTACGATTTTACATTACGTCATGAAACTGTATTTCTGGTAAAACTGGTTTATAACTTGTTTTCCGAGCATAACTTGCAAGCTTTCACACGCGTGTATGTATTTTACTACTTAAGCAGTAGCAATGTAAAATTTAGTTAGTTGGTTGGTGCGGGAGGTCCGCACATCACAAGTGAATAAAGCAAGCGAAACCCAACTCAAGCCTCGTCTACTCGCCTAAAGTACGATCCTGGTTCCTGCGAGGGGACGCTAGAATAAAGAAAACTCTCGCGAAACACAGTAAAGGATCGCCTTGGGACGTTGACGTTCTGAGACACCAGAGTGTCGGATGCTTTGTTCACAGGTACAGTTTGGTTGAACAAGAAGGCAGCGCCTGTGGTATAGGCGTCCTGTGCTTGCTTGGCGAGAATTTCGTTCTCTAGGACTTCGTACTCCAGCTGGATGTTGTTGAGCTTGTATGTACCTTGCTTGGTGGAGTCTGACCATACGACTACGTCGGCAGCAGATGCTAGAGTCAATTCGAACGAAATAGTGTCACGTAGGGCGTGGGGATACAGAGCTCCATGTTGTGTCAGAATGTCAACGTCCAACGGAATTCTATATTTCGATCCATATGCGGCCAGGAGCGCATTGTCTGCAGCAACCGATGTGTCCTTGTCACCAGACTTCGAGCGAAGTTTGTTTGTGTTCTCTGTTTGAATACCTTGTTGAGTCCGAGCTTCTCGCTCTGGAGTAGGAAGATAGAGATCGGAATATGTCTGTAGGAGATCTGGCCGAGCAATATATTCTATTGTCTCAGCTCCCATTTTGCAAACTCGACGCGATACCAGACAGCGTCCAACATTGGCCACCACACGATTGTTGGAGTGTCCACCAGACAACGCAAGGTCAGCCAAGAGTGCGAGGCTACCTGGGACTATGACGATGTTTTTTACTAGTGTTGGGACCTCAACATATAGAGTCTCTCCTGGGTTGGCAGATGATGGTGTGAAAGTGCGTCTATATAGGATGCGTCGAGCTTTGAGCACGAGAGGCTCTCTGCGTGCTTGTCTTGGGTCTAGCTTTGACGATATCATATTGAATATGTATATAACAAAGCTTATATAGGTGGAAGAATAAGCCTTCAATATGGATGTCGAGATAGACCCCGGCACAACCGACGAGACCAACGTTCCAGACGGAGCTGAAACAGGTGGTAGAGTCGATAATTATGATGACGTCCTTGACTGGATCTTTGAAGACCCTAACCCTAACCCTAATCCTAATCCTTTCGAAACTGTTTCAGACGGAGCTGCAGGCGGAGCTACAGGCCTAGAGGAAATCCATCTGGAAGACATTCCAACGACTGATCCCCTCCGAGGGTTCGTCTCCAAACAAGGCATCTCAGAAGGGGCAAGAGAGATGATGGCTGATGCTGTCAGGAGGTTATATCCTGATGCGGGGGTTCGAGGAGGCGCGATTGAGGTAGAAACCCTATCCGACGGCCGAATCTCCATTCACGCGTACGGAAGCAACGAGAAGCCTATCCCTTTGACCAAAATGGATGGAACGAAATATAAGAAGATGGGTCCACAACTCAAAGCAGCCCTCGGTCCTACGCAAGAAGAGACAGCACAGGAAGTCGTACAGGCGCAACGACAGCTCAACGAGCGGATTGAGCAGAATGAAGAGATCATCCAAGACCCTACGTCAATCACGGCTCAGAGAGAAGCAGCCAAGGAGGAGATCACCTCTATCCATAAGGAAAGAGCAGTTCTGGATCAGCGCGAAGAAGCTCTCCAAGAGCGCATGTCACTGCGGGACCGGGTCAAAGCTATTTTCAAGAAGTACGGTTTCACTGTGGTTGGTGTGCTGGCTGCGGCAGGCACTGTGATTGGTATCGTAGTTTCCATGCTACAGCAGAGTCTCACTAATGTAGCAAGTGGTGTCAGTAAGGAGTTAAAGGCAATAGGAAAAAAGCTGGGGCAGATTCTACCTGGGATGGTTGGAGCAATTGCTAGCTTTGTCTTCCGGATTGCAGGCGAGGTTGTAGGATTCTTGGCAAAGAACGCCTGGCTGCTCATTGTAGCTGTAGTGGTCTTCCTTGTGAAACAATTCTCGGAACGACGGAAGCGTTAGCGAAATAGCCACCAAGAGACTCCAGTTGCAGCAATCGACGCCATTGCCAGATTGGTCTCGTGTCGTGTTCCTCGTAGAGCAGGCTTTGCAACATGCGGAGCAGGCTTTGCAACATGTGGAGCAGGCTTTGTCTTTGGTACGTGCTTCGCAACAGCAGCAGCAGCAACGTGCGGAACTACATGCGGAAGGTTTTTCTTTGGGTGAGGTCCTAGCATAGGTGGTGGAGGTGGTTTTTGCTCTCCGTATTAACGTCCTCGTTTGCACCCAGCTGCATATCTTCACGGGCCTTCTTGAGGTTGTTATTGTAGCCTGCCACAGCGAACCCAAAATCCAAGCCCATGTCGACTGGCTGGAGCCACACACCAGGAGCAATCGCGTAGTTCAACCGCGCGTGGGCATCCCCAATGGCCGCCTGGTATATTTTGATGCTATCCGAAATATTGGTGTTCACAATGGCGTCCTCCAACAGGATGAGAAAGTTTCGTCTGCCCTCCTTCGCTTGACCAGTGGAACCGAGTATTGCACCACGGACTTGAGCCTGAGCTCCAAGCACACAGTAGACATAGGCTTCCACAGTTTGGTTCAACCGACCACGACCAGCTACTGTCAAACCTGGGTGGGCGTTGGCTTCGGAAAGCACAAACATTTTCCACTGTTCAGCCGCTTCTGGGTTCTCAATGCGTGTCCTCCCAGCGTCGAGCTCCACATCTGGGTCTCCCCTACGGTACGCTGCGAGCTCTGCATCGTCGTTCCAAGTGGGGTTTGTGTTCCAGCGCTTGTCTGGCGCAATCAACCACGTGGACGTCGTACTCAGCCCTCCCATACGCCCCTTCCGAAACCGGAAGTCTGTCTTGATAGAGATCCCAAATTCTCGACATATTTTGTTGTACTCGGATTTGCTATGTGGGTTGTCGTACGGCGTCCAGGTAGGAGTTCCGGGGAGCGAGGCATGCATCTCCTGCAGGATACGCCTTGTCGTGTAGTAGATGTGAAACCGGAGGAAGGCAGCGACACGAGGGGGTAAATCTCCTATGTCAGCTGAGAGCCCACAACCCTCTGTGGCTAGAAAGACAGCCATATTCAACTGCTGGGGCCAGAAATCGCTGTTGGGGCCTGCAACCCACTTGTGCACATCAACAGCCTTCCCGCCGTTGGGACCACGCCCACTATAAACCACAACCGAGCTTCCAAACACGTCTGGCACTTTTACAACAAAGAACCCATGGTCGTTGACGTAAATGTTGAGGTTGGTTAGCTGAAAGGACTTTCCCCACATGGTGTCAGCTGGTGGGAGGCGAATTTTCCTATCTTTGTCCGCTAGCAGTAGGGTTTGTGGAAAGCCTCCACGCATCCCGTTGAGAGCATTATCAATACGTTTTTGTACGTCAGCCGGGTTATGGTAGCCCTTCACACCATAGGCTACGCGTTCTTGACCTTTGTCTAAGAATATGATGTACGATGAGCTCTCCCCATTGCACTCGGAGGCTTGAGTGCTAAATTGAGAGTAGTCAGCATGCGGATATTTCTTCTTGAACTTCGCCCACAAAGAAGTGTTTAACTGCTCGACTTTTTCTTGGCTCATTGTTTCTTATCCTCTGAACGAATGGCTATTGAAGCGTATGTACGTACATATACATACAGTTGATACCTTTAATATTGCGAAAATGGTAATCTTAAATGTCACCTGTACCTCGCCTGACCATACTGTGTACCTCCCTGAGCCCTTGGCGATACGGAGTGTGACCCTTGTAGCTGCGACGATCCCCAACAGCTGGTATAATTTGAAGGACGAGGGTGTTTTCAGCTGGTGGGAGGACAATGGTCAACGAACCAAAAAATACCGTTTAAAGTCTGGAAATTACGTTCTTGATGAAATAAAACAGTTCTTCAAGCCCGCAATCGACGCCGGAGCTATAGAGTTCTCTAGCTTTCCAGCACGTGGGGAGCAGCAGATGAAGATCTTGAAGCGGTTTCAAATATCCGACTCACTATGTAGACTTCTCAAAATTTGCGAAAGCACATCCGACATAGGCTGAGCTGGGTTACAGCCAAGCACACACATCTTCACCCTGAAAAACCTCGAAGAGATGTATGTCTGCTGTGACCTGGTGGATCCTCACGGCTCCCTTACAGCTATGAAAAATGACACCCAGGTCAAACCCTCGCAAACTCTTGCATGTCTCCAAGTCCGTGGAGGCAGATTCGAACGATTTACATACTCAGCACTGAATCTCTTGGGAGTAGATGCCCGGCCTTCAAACAGCCTTCGCCTGTCTGTACGTATGAAAAGTGGGTTGTTGATCGACTTTCATGGTCAGCCCCTGCACTACGTATTAAGGTGGCTCGCCTGGATGTTCCAGGGACGCACCATACCCACTTTGAACGACTGATACTCCACTGTCAGAGCTTGGTCGGGCAAGCCACTTCACCCATTTACTAGAAATAGAATAAACATTCCAAAAATGTAGGTTTGTTTGACATCGGTGTTACCATAGCAACATAGCGTTGACGTCATGTATTTTACATATCATCAATTTTCTTGAAATCTAGACCTAAACTTTAAAACGACCTAGTGTTCCTTGTAGTCTAAGTGTAGGCCTTCAAGACTGCAAAGTTTAAAAAAATTGTATGAGAGCGTTTTCGAGAAAAATTGGGTTGAATATTTTCGTTAAAATAATTAACAATTCGCCTTACTTCCTGTTTAGTCGTCGAGAACTGTATTTTCCGGACCGATTCAAGCGATGTTTTTAGCATATTTCATACCTGTGGCATAGGAATACTTCCCATGAAAATTTTATTCCATTTGCTTTATTCGATTTCGGTTTATGGAATCATAAGTAATGTCATAAATATGCTCATTTTACTCAAAATATTAACGTATTTGCTAAGGAAGCTGTATTTCGAAAACTAGTCGATAAATATTTTTTTTAATCTTTTCACCTGAAATTCAACATGTACTACCCTGGTCCTGTAAGTTTCAAGAGCATTGAATCATTTTAAGGGCGCGAAATAAAAACAAAAACATAGGGAACTTTTACATGCATCCACGCAAGCTTCATTGCTGTATCATTTTGTTGATAGCTTGTGTCTTTCCGAAATTTCTCTTTTGTCTAGATTCTACATACTTGTGTGCTTTTCAACTAACAAGTTTACCATGGACGCTTGCTATGCTTCGAACGCTCGTGCAAATTTTGTTCTTAGTACAATGACATGCAAATTAGTTAAACCATGAAGCTAGGCAGTGCGGAATGATAATGTTGAATAAGTGTGTTTTTAGTAACCAGATCGGGAAAAAGTGCCCGTGACGTCTAAACCACATTTTCTAAATATTAATTAAAAATTAGTTTTTGTATTAGTGATATTATAAAAGGTTTTGTAAATAAATATTATAAGTTATATTATAACAGCGTTACAACTGGCAGCGTGACTATGATAATTGCATGTCATTGTACTAAGAATATAATTTGCACGAGCGGTCCGGCAGTAGCGAAGAGTAGCAAGCGTGTATGGTAAACTTGTTAGTTCAAAAGCACAAAAGTATGTAGAATCTAGACAAAAGAGAAATTTCGGAAAGACACAAGCTATCAACAAAATGATACAGCAATGAAGCTTGCGTGGATGCATGTAAAAGTTCCCTATGTTTTTGTTTTTATTCCGCTCCCTTAAAATGATTCAATGCTCTTGGAATTTACAGGGCCAGGGTAGTACATGTTGAATTTCAGGTGAAAAGATTTAAAAAAATATTTATCGACTAGTTTTCGAATTACAGCTTCCTTAGCAAATACGTTAATATTTTGAGTAAAATGAGCATATTTATGACATTACTTATGATTCCATAAACCGAAATCGAATAAAGCAAATGGAATGAAATTTTCATGGGAAGTAGTCCTATTCCACAGGTATGAAATATGTTGAAAACATCGCTTGAATCGGTCCGGAAAATACAGTTCTCGACGACTAAACAGGAAGTAAGGCGAATTGTTAATTATTTTAACGAAAATATTCAACCCAATTTTTCTCGAAAACGCTCTCATACAATTTTTTTAAACTTTGCAGTCTTGAAGGCCTATATCTAGACTACAAGGGACACTAGGTTGTTTTAAAAGTTTAGATCTAGATTTCGAGAAAATTGATGATATGTAAAATACATGACGTCAACGCTGTGTTGCTATGGTAACACCGATGTCAAACAAACCTACATTTTTGGAAAGTTTATTTTATTTCTAGTAAATGAGTGAAGTGGCTAGCCCAATCGAACTCTGACAGTGGAGTATCAGCCGTTCAAAGTGGGTATGGTGCGTCCCTGGAAAATCAAGGCGAGCCACCTTAAAGCTCGACCTCGCTTAGTCATAGTTGACACACATATGTTGATATATACATGATGGCAAGCGATTCGATTCAAACCATTCCAACGGCACCACCGACTTCTCCCTCACTGTCTGGAGAGAGCTTTCGCCTGCAAAAGGTGTGTGAGACACTTGCGAACATTGAAGCTCAAGAAAAACACTACGAAGGTGTGCGGAAAAAGTATGCCCGTGTGCGGGGAATCGTTCATAGGATCGCTGTGGCCACAGGTAGCCTGAGTGTGCTTTTATCGGGCTCAGGCTTAGTAGTTGCTCTCTCCGGCTTTGGTGCTTTGATTGGTGTCGTTGGCGGGCTCTGTGTATTAATTTCAGCCTCTACAGCTGTTGGGGCTAAGAAGCTTGGAATCAAAGTTTCGAAGCATGAGAAAACCGCTATGTTAGCGAGAGCAAAAGTGAATACACTTCGTGATCTCGTGTCAAAAGCCTTGCGTGATGAGAAAGTGTCTGACTCTGAGTTCATTCTCATCCTTGCCGAAGCAGATAAATATGAGGCTATGAGGATTGAAATTCGTCATATAGCTTTGGTTAGTGGTGAAAAAAGCGTGTAACAAATTCGAGCCGAGATTCGAGAAGAGATGCGGTCAAAACTTGGCAGTCTAGTGGGATAAAAATTGATATTTCCTACGAGAAAAGTAAACGTAGTACGTACTTTCACTTCGCGAAGAGCTACGTATAAACACCCACGTATGTCTGGTTCGTATGCAAATTTCTGTCTCGTCATGCCTGTTGCTTCACAACCGCGTAGGCGGGGAGCCACATTACATCATCCGCTAATTACCATACGCTATAGACATAAATATAATTTTTGCTACCAAATCGTTCGTCTAGCACATGTGGCCCAACGGTTCGAAGCTAGGCTTGGGAGAAAGGGGAGCCTCTCAAGCTTAGAGTTCAAATCTGGCGGGCCACATGTGGTAGACCGGCTTGTGTGGAGTAAAAATCTCCCCGCTCCACACAAGTCGCAGCGCGTCTGTCGGTGTGGCAGAGCAGAAAAAAAAAGCCGGGCCCGGCAAACAAAAATTAAAAAAAAAAGCAAAAAGCAAAAACCTCTCTAGAGACTGGAAGGAGAAGGAAGGAAAAAGGTGAAAGTGATCTCTAGAGGGGTACTGGTGGCGCCCCAGTTTTGCTTTTTTTATATACATATTTCTTTCTTTCTTAAGAAATATGCTTTGCTATAGTAGCTGCCTACCGTAGTGCTGGGTAGTGCGTTTTTTTTTTCGGTGGGGGACTAATGATACCCCAGATCCAGCACAGATGCAGCGCAGCACAACGACAGGTCTGTGGTGGTGTTCTCCCCCTTTGAATTTGGATGCAGTGTTGTTCACAGTATTCAAACACACAAGGTTTATTGCAGAGTATAACTCTACCAACTAGCAACCATACACAATGCCTCATCCTGTGGTTGTCCTCCATTGTTCTAGCATATATACTGTATACGTATTCTCCAATTGCCTGTTCGACTACTATTTAGCCCATGTTTCTTATAGATGGGCTCGAAATGGGAATGGTAAGCAAGCAACTCGTTGGTAAAACGTACGGTCGTATTTTTGCTAATACCACATCGTTTCACAACTTCATCGAGAGTGATTCGTGCTCCTGCGCGACGTAGCACCTCGTAACTTGCTCCCACGACTTTGCTGCGTAGCACGGAATGGGTACCGATGTGATCGTCGATTGCTGTACGAACGACCTCGTGGACTATCTTTTGCAGCAAAGTAGTAGTGGCTAGCAACCTGGCTGGTACTGTACTAAGGTCACTAGCATGGGTGCTTGTGAGTTCGAGTTTGGTAAAAGTCGTTGCGATATGAGGAGCTAGACGATCGGCATTTACGTCGATGTTGATTTTGCCATCGGCATGTAATGAGCGCAGAAAGTTATCGCCGCGAGCAATACCCTGGTTGTTGAGTTGCATGAAACGAGACACCTCGCTATTGGAGCGAACGAAATTGAATCGTATACATGCATGGTAAAGTAGCGCAGCTAAAATAGTCTGCTTCGTGTGACTACGCTTTGCGCAAACTCTTGCACTTGGCTGTATTCTTCGGCCACGACCGTCAATACATTTGTGAGAAATGATAGGTCGTATTTTTGTCTATAAGCGGCGTTGTATGCCATCAGTTCCTGCATGATTATGCGTCGTTGCGATTCCTGGCCATCAACTACTATGCTCATACGATCTAGATCACGTTGGTACCAAGAGCTATTTGGACTGACGATACGCAACCGTGGGGCGGCACGGACTATTTCACTGCCATATTGACTATCTTCGCGCATACAGGCACTCAATTCAATCTCCAGAGGGCCCTCGGAAACACGACTACAGATCGAACATACGAACTCTATTCCTTGCACGTCCATTGGACAGAGACATTCGGGGCACATTTTCCATGGTCCCTTCTCTAGTTGTGGATATATAGGAATGAGAGGCTTAGCCGAAATGTCAAACATACGTAGATTGGTACCAAGATCACCAAGCAGGCCATAAGGATCACCTGTGGGTAGGATCTCTAGAGGGGGGTCGAATGCATTAGCCATAGTCTACTTAGCTCCACGCACATATAATCAATAGATCACACAGGCGTATATACCTATGCATGTGTTTCTCTAATTGGACCGTAGGGGTCGTTATTTCCAATTCAGCTAACCTTAGTAGTATAGCCGGAGTCAAAACTGATACCACCTCACTTTTAATCCACCAGAGAACCGTTTTTAGGACCCCGACCTCATCATCTTTTTGGGACCCTATTGAATTTTTGACCACAAATGTGTGCTATGGTACCGGATTGCAACATCTAAGGTATTCGTCAGGTAATATGTTGCAATTCGGTACCATGACCACACGTTTGTGGTCACAAAATTCACTAGGGTCCACAAAAGATGATGGGGGAGGGGGCCTTAAAACGGCTCTGGGTGGATTAAAAATGAGGCGGTATCATTTTGACTCCGGCTATACTACTACACATTATTCACCTCTGAAATAAGTTCGCATAAAATAATATATAAGCACTTGACAAAGCCACAATTCACAGTTAACCTTTAAAATAATTTCACATAATTCATACAAATTTCATTTAAAAAATCAAGTTTAGAAAACGTATTACTTATTATTATTGACATGTTTCCTAGATTAGCCCTTCACATAATTTCAGAAAATAATATTCAGTTAATGTTCACACACTTCATAAAATAAGTATATTATAGGTGTACAGAAAATGGGGCCATACAGGAAATGGTCACTATAATTATCAGGGGTTTCAAAATAACCTGGCTGCAGCCAGTGCTCCAGCACTAGCATGTATCTACATTGCACTTAGCCTGAAATAGCTGTATATACATGTATAGCCAGCTACACATACTATATTTGTATCTTAACATACATTTATTACTGAAGGCATATTCACAGAGCTCTACTTTCAAAGTCCAAGCACAGGCAGCCCACCCGCGCGTGGGCTCCCTGTGGCAGTGTGAATCATGTGACGTCATCGTATTTTCATCGGTTTTCTGTAAATTGACCGAAACAGTTCGCTAAATGGCTCGAAAAATCCTTATATTTGGTCAAATGATCCCCAGATACCTTGAAACTTGTCGTGAAATAAACTATTTACATTTTGATGTGGTCTAGTGTTTTTTTTTGGGTGATATGAGGGAGTTTCAGGCGTTTGTTTCTCGATGTTTTGATACGCTCGCTTCAGCTACTAAAAAATTAAACAAGGCAGGAAACTTCGGCCACTTTGCGAACACGACACTCGCGGAAGATTTGCCAAAATGTCGAACTTTTCCTTAGACGCTTGCCAACAAGACTCCAGAATGGACAAGGGCAGTTCTTGATCTATAAGTCTGCCTAAAATTAGGACGCTAGGTTGATTCTAACCCTCCAAACGAGCCGGTCGAAAACGATTTTTCTGCGCGATTTTGCTTTCTCCAAATGATCTGCAGGGGGGTGCTGCGCATAAGCGCCCCCTTTGCCACCTATGCCACCCTCCCACTGCAAATATATACCATCACACACAGACTCGTGCCGGGGCCCCGTAAGGATAATTTGCACACAAAAATATGAAGACAATATCAACTCATGCGGGGGATAGTAAGGAAAATTGTTGGTTGAGTTGTCAAAGATTGCAGAGATTTGCCGCGCGAGATTAATGTTCGGAGTACTTAGTTCTTACTCATTTTATTGCCGGTTGTTACTGAAAAATTATGCGATTATCTTTCACTGGGTAATAGCCTCTACGTTTAATAACAGGCCAGGTACGTGGACTTTGTAGAAGTGGAAAAACAACAATGCTGCACTGAGATAGTGGTAAGTTCATCCCGGTAAGTTCTTTAATATGCAGCCTTCGGTCACGTATCAGCTTTAATAGAGTACTTATCTGCGAGTTTTCCCAATCAAACATTTGAACTTACCGTCTACTGGGTATAGGTTTATACGGACCCAACAATTGCTGGACTTCGGATGACTCTTGGAATACAATATAGACCCTGAGTATTCGAATAAAAACGCTAGAAAGGGGGACCGAATTGAACTGAGCGTGAAGTCAACCGAGTACACAGACTATTGAGTAATTGAAACGAGTAAACTGAACTGAGTGGATCATGAATAGAAGAAATGGAAACCGAACCGAAACGCCAAATGGAGGAGCAGCTTATTGACACAAAGAAATGGAGAAAACTGAACTGAGTAAATACAACCGAAACCGAACAGTTAATGGAATATGAATTTTAATATGAATCGAATAAAAAGAACTGAATAAACTGCTTTTCGGATTTAAAATTTAAAAACAATTTATCGAACTGGAAATGACATGAACAAACTAGGAGAACAAAGAGGAAACATATTGAACCGAAAAACATATGACAGAACAAGAAAAACGAGCGAAACTCAACTCTGAGAGGAAATTATAAAACTGACCGGACCCCTGTGGAAACATCAACAAATCTGAAAGGCGATTCTCGCTAGAAAATGAATCGATAAAATGAACTAGAAACAACGGGAAAGAACTTAAATGCTCAAGAAGAAAATAGCTAAGTTGGGAAAAAAGAACTGAATACTGAAAAAAAGTAAGACCTCAAAAACTAAAACCTTAACTGTTGGTTTATACAAACAGCAAGCGTCGTCGATGACCAATTGTTTACGACGTTCTTTATATATGCAGGTAAAATGACAAGCGAAAGTCGCAAACTGGTTGTTTATATTGAAGCTCGTCTGTGAAACGGTCGTGCAGAATTAAAGAACCTCCCCACTACACTAGTACTCACTTAAATGTTGTCAACTGACAAGGAGAACTCTTCCGGCTTCTGCATCTGTTGATCCCAGAGCGAAGTTCACATCCTACTTTATTGCGGTGTATTAAAGCGCTATTTTAATAGTCAAGCATTAATTTTTTGTCACTTTACTCTTTCCAGTAAATGTTCAGTTCCTTATTTTAAGGCTAATGCTAATGTTTGATTGGGAAAACTCGCAGATAAGTACTCTATTAAAGCTGATACGTGACCGAAGGCTGCATATTAAAGAACTTACCGGGATGAACTTACCACTATCTCAGTGCAGCATTGTTGTTTTTCCACTTCTACAAAGTCCACGTACCTGGCCTGTTATTAAACGTAGAGGCTATTACCCAGTGAAAGATAATCGCATAATTTTTCAGTAACAACCGGCAATAAAATGAGTAAGAACTAAGTACTCCGAACATTAATCTCGCGCGGCAAATCTCTGCAATCTTTGACAACTCAACCAACAATTTTCCTTACTATCCCCCGCATGAGTTGATATTGTCTTCATATTTTTGTGTGCAAATTATCCTTACGGGGCCCCGGCACGAGTCTGTGTGTGATGGTATATATTTGCAGTGGGAGGGTGGCATAGGTGGCAAAGGGGGCGCTTATGCGCAGCACCCCCCTGCAGATCATTTGGAGAAAGCAAAATCGCGCAGAAAAATCGTTTTCGACCGGCTCGTTTGGAGGGTTAGAATCAACCTAGCGTCCTAATTTTAGGCAGACTTATAGATCAAGAACTGCCCTTGTCCATTCTGGAGTCTTGTTGGCAAGCGTCTAAGGAAAAGTTCGACATTTTGGCAAATCTTCCGCGAGTGTCGTGTTCGCAAAGTGGCCGAAGTTTCCTGCCTTGTTTAATTTTTTAGTAGCTGAAGCGAGCGTATCAAAACATCGAGAAACAAACGCCTGAAACTCCCTCATATCACCCAAAAAAAAACACTAGACCACATCAAAATGTAAATAGTTTATTTCACGACAAGTTTCAAGGTATCTGGGGATTATTTGACCAAATATAAGGATTTTTCGAGCCATTTAGCGAACTGTTTCGGTCAATTTACAGAAAATCGATGAAAATACGATGACGTCACATGATTCACACTGCCACAGGGAGCCCACGCGCGGGTGGGCTGCCTGTGGTCCAAGCCTGCTATATGTACACTGAAAATTGATGAACCTCTGCATTATGCTAATTATGTAGTTTCTGTGAAACTCCAAATTAAAGAAGCTCGTGAAAGAGGAAGCTATCTACCACGATTTTCAAAGAAATTAACAATTAATTTTATTATATGTAATTGCTTATGGATTCCTGTACAAATATTAGGTATTACTAACCATTAGACAAATGAAAAAAGAGAGATACACACAAACAGTTTCATTGTTAGAATATTTAAGGCTTAACTTTTGTGGAAAGTTATTGCATCTTGTGTTAAGTCACCTACTGGTTGGATATAAACTCAGCATGATAGTAGAGAATTTGCTGCATGTTAACAACATTAAAGCAAATACTTTTTTTTTAAATCTTTGTAGTCCTTCCTCTGTTACAATTAAAAACAGTTTTTAACAATTTTAAAACACTCAAATAAAGTATACATGAAAAATGTATATTTGTTCTCATACATGTGCATGTAGTTTGCTATGGAGGCTATTTATCTCTCTTTCAATTATCCTACACATGTATTTGTCTCACTTTGCTTGTGCTTGAGGAGAATAAAGTGGTGCTTGAAGAGTCTCCATTTCTCTAGCCTAACGGATCATCGAAGCGGCCGCCATATTGGCCGAGCGTGATTGAGACCTGGGATCGAATGACAATCTGCTTCGTCTCCCCCACCCCCCTCCCCCCTCCATTTGTCATTCGATCCCAGGTCTCAATCACGCTCGGCCAATATGGCGGCCGCTTCGATGATCCGTTTGCTGCGTGAAAAAACACCCTCCACCGCCTGCAAGCAGGCTACCATTTCTCAAGTAGTCTATACACAAGCAAACATGCTCCTTTGCTGTTTAGTCCAGATATTCAAAAACATCAAGTAAACACTGATGGAGTTGGGAAGGGAAAGGTATACTATTGCAGGCTTCCTTTTTTCTGGGAAAACAACAAGAAGTACTGTTTCATGTAAAGCACAAAGCTTTCGTGTAAAACACAAAGCTTGGGTGAGAGTGTCCACATGTTGGCTCTTGATTTCATAGTACACCAACCACCATACCTCCTTTTATACAGAAACGCACAAAAGTCCCACACAACATAATTAGCGTCGCCCACTTCTAACATGAACAAAATTAAATGAACACAAAACTACTTTGCCAAAGGCATTCGATAACAACTGTTTTATTGTTGGCTTTCTGAAAACAGAACAATTATAACATATTAAGAATGTTTTAAATGTATATATAATACTTCATTTTAAAACAAAATTAAAATTCGTTTTCTTTACATTTGGTAAATCATGCAACTAATTCGTCAAAATGACGATGTATTAAATACCATAATAATCAAATCAAGTGAAATATTGTATAATTTCCTGATAATAGCTCTGTAGCTTTACTTACAGTCTTTGGTAATGATCGTCGTTCCAGGATTTCTACTGACAGTCTAGTCACTACTGTAACTTCAAATGCTCTCGAATATGGTATTTTATATGTTGAAACACATTACCTCCTTAGTTCTCTACCGAAGTATAAACCTTATATATTCACAAGTTTCCTTATTTTTGGCGTTTTTCCAGTCGCATATGAACATTTCGAAATGGTTCGTTTTTCTTGAAGACAGAGTTGAACGAGCAATTGTAGCGTTCTTTCAGTGAACTGGATTATGTGTTATTTGGGCTCAGAGAAGTCACTGAAGAATATCAGTCCATGGTGTGAAGTAATAAAGTAATCGTGGTATTTCTTGAGCTGTGAGAGGTCCCTGAAAAAGAGCTACAATCCACTCCCGCTCGGCGGCCATCTTGATTCACTTTTAATGAGTGGCCACGTTCTGCGATCACAATGCACGGGTTTGGAATTGACTGATATATAACATCTGAACTTTATCCCCGTAAATTTCGGCTTTTAATTTCTGTCAGTCTTGAGCGCGGCACTAGCCACTAATGCCAAAGAGTAACAAATAATGCCGCCTGGTTTCTCAATGATTTTAAATGGCGTTTGTTCTTGAGAATTCATTTCACACTTGGAGTTTTAGTTTAAAGAGTTACAATGTGTTTTGAAAGTTTAGAAAACACGCAAATTGAATAATATAGAATTTTTAATCAGCTGACGACGTCACGGACACGGTGTGTTGACCGCGCGCCCTGCTTGCAGGCTCTGGTTGATTTGGGGTTT
This sequence comes from Actinernus sp. WN-2022, assembly GCA_030867875.1. Classification (NCBI taxonomy): domain Eukaryota; kingdom Metazoa; phylum Cnidaria; class Anthozoa; order Actiniaria; family Actinernidae; genus Actinernus; species Actinernus sp. WN-2022. The sequence goes on from JAOWCC010000019.1 coordinate 6,541,573, forward strand.
CTGTGGTGGGAGAGAGGAGGGGGAAGGGGGAGAAAGAGAAAGGAGAGCCTGCAACAAGACCCTGTGTTTTTGAAATTTCCCGTTCGTCCACGAACGGGATTATCTGATTGGTTGAACCTAGAAGAGGAGGCGAAATTAAAAAACACAAGGTCTTGTCGCAGGCTCTCCTTTCTCTATATCCTCCTTCCCCCTCCTCTCTCCCACCACAGGAACCCCAAATTAACCAGAGCCTGAAGCAGGCTCAGTGAACAGGCTGTTGACAGCCGCCTCTATTCGCGGGGCGAACGGAGCCCCCCGCGAATAGGACTTAGTAACCAGGCGCTGACCTCCGTCTCCGGACTCCCAGCTAGCAGACAGTGAATATTTCAGAAAATCGATTTTACGGAAATTATTTGACATCCGATTCCCATACAAACACTGCATTTCGCGCCATGTTTGCACCCTTTCAAAATGTCGGAATTAACCGCGAACTGGTCTATATTGTTCTTCGGGGGGTACCGCATTTCCTAAAAAAAACAGCAAGCCGAATTTGCACAGAAAAAAACCGAGCGAGCCAAATTCACCGCCAAAAAAAATAGAGCAAGGGTGCCGGAAATTTTGTTCATTAGCTCAATATTGAATGTATTTTAAAAAATCGTGTAAGGTCCGATTCCAGAAAAAATTTTTTTGCAGCAATATAGGAGTATATATAGTTAAGGTCAGAAAACCACAGCAAAAACCATGTACAATCAATCCTGCCAGACGTTGGATCAAAAAACAGATCTTGATCAGCAAGAAGAAGAAAATATAATGATAAAGTGTCCGAAGACTGCAATGCTGATCAAATACAACGGCTTGTCGAGGTTTATACGATATTTCGGCTGGCCAGTACCAGCCTTCAGTGGAGGTCACAAATGGATACAAGGCTTATATAAATTGTTAATTACGCAACTATGAGAGGAAATTACAAAATCGATGACATATGTTTTATACAATAGTAATACATAAAAGGAAATTACGAAATAGGTTTGAAAAGATAGTGCAGATACGAGTAACATAAGGGACGGACCATTAGAAAAGTTATGGGGGGGGGGGGGGGGGGGGGAGATGTTCAGAAACGGTTGTAGGTTTAGATTTGATATTAGATTTATCTACAGGTCGTCTGTGTTCGTTAAAACGGTCTTTGAGGCATCGTTTTGTACGACCTGTAGATAAATCTAATATCAAATCTAAACCTACAACCGTTTCTGAACATTTTCTCAGCCCTAACCATTCTAGTACTGACATGCGCCTTATTACTCGGGCCAGGCCTTCGGCCGAGGCACGAGTCAGAAATCGCAAGTGTTTTATTATTTGTTATTTTTTGTGTCGCTGATTTGCGCCGGCAACCAATCAGATTACACAGGAGCCCATTGTTCGATCCCAACACGTGACAGGATCAACCAATCAGATTCGACACCTGCCCGATCCTGGTTTTGATCTGTATAGTGTGCGAAGCAACGGAGCAACGGAGCGAAGATTCGGGGCCATTCTTAACCTTTATTTTGCTGAAACTAAAGGTTTCTTCGAATGAAATACCAAGATGTTCAGTTATTCTAGGGCTGACAGGACTTTTAGGGGCTTTCGATGGAAAATTCTTACATTTACGAAAGGGATGTGGCGATCCAAATATCGCACAGTAAGCTAGTCTAGCCGGCCGGAGGATTGTCGATGGTTTTGGTCCAATAATCCACGGAAACTGAAAGAAAATACCTGTACTGCTGCATCTAAGTGCCATACGATGGCAGTGTTGCGTTGTTGGTATTGTTGAAATGCTCTTCGTTACCACCACACACTGTGAGGAAGTCAAATGAGGGATTGATTGTTTGCAATGTTGGCTGTAATTGTTTACTGCGAAGTCCTCTCCTGAAAATGAAATACTCTTGAGATTATACAAGTGGGAAGTCTTGACTAAACCAGTCAACCAATGCCGAACTTTACTAAACTTCAATTCAAGAGTCGCAAAACCTGGAAGTGAACAGTGATTGACCCTTGGCTTTGAACGCGAACGGAAATTAGAACTGGTGAGGTTGAAATATTTGTGTTAATATACGCACACAAATCTTACTTGTCCCTTGATTGTAATTCGAACTGGAAATGAAATCGTCCGTAAATTGAACTGAATGTGACTTTATATACAGACCAAGAAGAAAAAGTTAAAATCGTCAAAAGAATAACAGAACGACAGACGATAGAATTGACCACGAATTATACCCATAAACAGAACTGGATATGACTACCGTATTAAAATCGAATTGGACCGGTGAAAAGAATAGCAGGATTTTGTCCCCGGGATTTGTCGAACTGTCATGAAACTAGAACTGGAGAGTATAAATTAGGGCTCTGCCCACAGTATTCTTCGCAGCCGTTTATATTTATGTCGCCTGACGCAGTTTCTTGTTCGCCGACGATTGATATGAACGGGCTTCAAACTCTGGCTTTGTTTTCTTATTTTGCTGCAGAACTGCACAGAAGACCTTGAAATTACCATTCAATAAATCTACCTTAATTTATCCTAAAGAAAGCTTTGATTTATACTCTCGAAGATGGAAATGTATTATATTTTCTCTACTTCGCCTTCTCTTGCCGTTAACAATAGGAAATGGACAATCTGAAATCTACAACTGGGAAGCTACAATGTTTACCATCTCGTTTTTCTCGGCTAATGGCAATCAAGATACCGTGGCGCATGTAATCGTTTCGTGGGCAGAGGTTTCTCTCGGCGGCAGGAAAGGGGTTGGGTGGAACTTCTCGAAACAAGCTATAGTATTGGCATACGCAACAATAGAAAACAACCTAACCATTAGAAAGTGCAGTACAAAAACCATAGAAGTATAGTATTATGGGTGCAATCAGAATACAGGTCTCGAGAGGTTCCATCACTACTCGGAGTAGTGAATCAATTACTGTACATGGTTTGTGCTAGCGGAGGAGGATGTATGACACAAAAATATGTTAGACCTCCATGTATTAATTAACCTATTTCTAGGTGGCCCGAGTATAATGCCCAACGGGCGTCTTGTTCCTTTTAGAAGTCATCTATTCTAAACGCCGGATTCGTGAGAAAAGCACGTGAATCATATCTCATCTATAGATAAAGCTAAAACCCTCGAACCACTTGGAATGAATAGACGTGATGAAATGTAATTTCACCGTTTGACCTTCGGTGGCTGTTATGTTACTCGTATCTGCACTATCTTTTCGAACCTATTTCGTAATTTCCTTTTATGTGTTACTATTGTATAAAACATATGTCATCGATTTTGTAATTTCCGCTCATAGTTACGTAATTACTCGGGCTGCCTGTGGCAGCGCCGAGTCTTAAAATGCAAGTGGTTATTATTTATTTTTTTAATCAGTGTCAGACGGCTTCTGCGCATGCGTTAAAGGTCAAATTCGAACCAATCAGATTGCACTATGCTGGTCACGCAAACAAAGGTTAGATTTCCTCAGGCGCGCTCAGATAAGAAAATTCAAAGCTCAGACTAGGCGAGACAAGGAGATATCAATTTCAAATAGTCATTGTCAGAAATCTATTCCATCGTGGGCAATGATGCAATACAACCTAAATTTGGGTCAGGTCCATGTTTTACGACAGAATAACCAGAGTCTTTCTACTGGATTCGGAGAGCTCGAGACATTATACAAGTCTGCTAATATGGGGAAAACTGAAACAAAAAATGAACTTTGACGGCAGAAACCCTCATATTTGAGCCAAGCGGAATATTTACATGATCCGCTAAGATTTTTACAAATCTAATTAGTTAAGCAGATGTACGCAGTGTATGCCAACTGAAATGCTGTGCTCGTTTTGTGGTTACGGCTCAGTGGGGCAACTACACGTACAAGAAGCATGAACTGCCAGCAAAGAGAGAGGAATTGATCGGAGACGTTAAATTACGTTACTGTGAAGAGGATCAAAATTCAAGTTTTGTAGCTTGAGACTGTCTTCTGCCATGACTCGTGAGAGAAATTGGAAAAGATCTAGCTGTTTCATTCAGACACTGGCAAATTTATTGAAAGCTACGGGCTTACTTTATGAGATTATTATTCATTGTGGAATGAAAGGAAACAGGTTAGCTGAAAGTTAAGTTCGAGGTAGGCTTCGACTTTCATTCCGATTCAGTGCATATGTGCACGAAGGTGTCAGTTACGTAAGTACTGTAAGTAAACTCTTTTTGATTTGAATAAATTTCCTCAGTTTGTCTGTTAATGTACTTTTCCTTCTAATTATCGCTTTATTTAACATCTGATTTAGAGTATGCGTACCTCAGAATAAATTATTTGAAAGGTCAACTGAATTCTTGTGTCGATAAGCGCAAATGTTTTTTGTGAAACAGTCTGTGTATATGAGAAGCGGCTTAATAGAAGAGCTTTCTCATTTATAGGAATTACAATTGTTTTTCTTGCTATGAAATTTATGTTTCATTTCACATTTATTCATACAGTTTTAGCCGGACATTTCCCCGAGTTTTGATCTATTTTCAATCAAATTCAAAGTCTGAATATGTCATTGTATTGCATTTATACACTTGAATTTGCCAGTATTCTGTTGTTCGAATCCTGCGTTATCATAGTCATGCCATAAAAGCGATTAATAGACCAGTCTGTTTTTTTGACGTTCTCACTGGCGAATTAAAGCACGACTTGATACTAAGAGGATTTCAAATGAAAGTGTATTTCATCTTCAATCTCATGTGGCCCGAGTGAAAGCCCAGATGGGCTCTTGTTAACAATTTATATAAGCCTTGTATCCATTTGTGATCTCCACTGTAAAATAGACCTGAAGAAGGCTGGTACTGGACAGCCGAAATATCGTATAAACCTCGACAAGCGTTGTATTTGATCAGCATTGCAGTAGTCTTCGGACACTTTATCAATATAGGAGTCCTTAAATTTTCTTTCGACAATTTAACAGATCACATGACATCAAACTGAACTCGCGTTCTGATTGGCTCTTGCAAATTTATCTTACATCACATCTTCATTATATTACATTACACTAGCCTACCTGAGTATACATTTCCCTTCCTTCCTTAGTGGGGAGGGGTGGTCGTCGTTGGCCCCGTCCCAGGAGCGGTCACTTTGACATTGGAGGGAGGGGAGAGTAGTGTTTGACAAAAGAACTCTAAGAAATTTATCCCTCCTTTTTAGGTACCTTACATCTTCTACCAGGAAAAAGCCTTTAGAAATCTTTGTCGCAATGATATAAACACTAACATTTTTGACCGTTGCGAAATACTTCTTGACCGCTTGCTCCTAAGTCCCCCATGGATTGTCATCGCCATCCGATCACCCCTGGCCCTGTTTATCACGCACGTTACTGCGCACAACTCAGCTTTTGCAGATCATCCAAAGCCAGAGAATTGATTGCAGAAGTGTGCAATCGACATCCCACACTGCCATCTCTAAGAAGAATGGCTGTTCCTGAAGTAAAATTCACCCAGGTGCGTACAGAAAAATATAGAATACGCTTTAGTAATGCTAGTATTTATAATAGTATTCGATTATTGGAGAATTTTAAAAGTTGTAGTCGATAATTTCGAAACTGCATGGTCCCAGGATTTCGCAAGTTCCTTAGTGTCGGGCTTCCACTAAGAACGGCTGCGAGGGAGACTACTTTCATCGTTCCTCCTTTCAAGTAACAGAAATAGTAAAACAAAAACCTTTTCTTAGAATGCATTGACGAATTGAACACTCTGCCGCAGTTATTTCTTTCAAGAGCACTGCAGTCTGCACTAACTAAAATTATAACTTATGGTTACTCAGTGTATGCAAGTTTATATTTTCTTCGCTTAAATTATAACATGCTTTTGTGAAATTTATTTCCCTTGGAATGATTGTAACCGTACTTATTCAGGTTCCCATCTGTAACGTGCTCCTTTTGTGCCTTTTAAATCAATTCATAGTACAATTATAGAATACCCCGCATGTCGAAAGATCACTTAAAAACGGTGTCAAAGCTGTGCCAAATTCACCATTATATTCGCCTGTACATGTGTATGTAGAGTCGTTCTGTGAATGAATTTTAATCGAAAATGGTTAGGTTTTTTTTAATTTCAGGGTTAGTTTTTTAGAAGGTTTGTATGAAAATTTGAGAAAATGAATTATTAATGATCCAAATTGCGGGGTATTCTATAATTATTCCGTCCAAAAACTCGGGATTTTTTTCGTATTTTGGGTCCTCATCTCCTATACATGTAAGTATACACATAATAAGATAATAAACATTACTTTTGAGTATTCCATTGTCCTTTTGTCTTCTGAGGGTTTTGGTATTGATTTTTCAAATGTGGACCTTTTCGAGGGAAAGTGGACATTCGAACTTCGCATTATGAAGAAAATTTCGCCAATTGGATGGATATTTCATGAGAAAATTGCTTTTGTGTGAAGTTGGTTGAAATAATATTGTTCTGCCTTCCCCTCTGGTAAGGGGGTGAAGAGTCGAGAACTCAAACGTCCCTAAAACACCATTCCTAGAGCTCAGAAGACAAAAGGACAACAGATTATAATTACTCAAAAGTAAAGTTTATTCTCTTATTATGTGTACCTACTTTTCCTTTCGCATAATGTCTCGCTTTTTTCCCATTATCTTGTTCCACAACATGTCATTTACTAAAGTATTATCTTAATATGACGTTCTCCAGCTTAGATTAGCTCCACAAAGTTATTCTGGGCAACGTTTACTAAAAATAATAATACAGTTTTAATTAATCTTTCTTGCTAGTACTATGTAATCTAATGGTATGAAATAAAGTATGTTGTTGTTGTTGTATAGGAGATGAGGAACTAAAATATGGGGAAAATCCCAAACTTTTGGATTCCCATACAAAGCCTTGTAATTTTCTCGTAACATGAAACCACTGATTTCCAACTATGAGCTTGGGCTGCCTGTGCCTGACACAGTGACAATGAAACACAAACATATTTGCACTGTTGGAAACTGCATGGGCTGGCTGTCTGCTGTCTACAATCGTGGCATAATAGGTAACTGGTCACACGTGATGTTGCCAGGATATACCCTGACAACCAATTGCAATCAGCCCAGAGCACTGAGTCACACATAAGAGTGGACAAAGGAAACAGTGCTTGTGATCTAGGTTGCCAGGATACTGGCTGACAACCAATTGGCTGAAAAAACAATGTTTGCTCTCAAATGATTGTTATGCATGCCTAAGTCTGTGTCTGTCTTCATTAAATTGTACACTAGATGTACCGATTTTCCTGTTGATAAACTCATTTGAGTTTCCTGCATCCTGCCATCTTGGATCTTATCATGTCACAGTGTTGCCCCTATTGTCAGAAAACAATAGCTCTTTTGTTGAATAAAAGTAGGGGCAACGTAACACTGTGACGTCATAAAATCCAAGATGGTAACGTGCAGGAAATTGAAATAAATTGATTGTATCAACAGGAATATTGGTGCATAAATGACATCTAGTGTACAATTTACTGGAAACAAACACAACAGCAGACTTAGGCATCCATAACAAACACTTGAGAACAAACATTGTTTTTCAGCCAAGGTTCTCTTTAATAGTCCCTTATTGTTTTCTACAAGTGTGCTAAATTCCATTTAAAGTGCCTATCACCCTTTTGCAATGTTGATAGCTTATGAAACTACGAATAGTTTTGAGTACTTCTGTGAAGAAAGATTTGGTTTAAAGTGAATACTTTATGTTCTACGCTTGTTTGAAATCGTGTAAATGTGACCTTTCCTGACCCATGACCACGTAAGTAAAAGCCTGGGTCGAAACCTGGGTAGACGTCATCTTGACGTCATATAATTAATTTGGCTTTGCAATCATTTGAATAATTACTTAAATAACATGTTGACTAAAATGACTTTTTTCTTTACTAACAACTCAAAAACTGTGTATATTTTCTATGCATCGATGTTGTTGTGATAAAAAGGCGCCATGGAGAATAATGCATTAATGAGATGACGTCTACCCAGGTTTCGACCCAGGATTTTACTTACGCGGTCATGGGTCAGGAAAGGTCACATTTACACGATTTCAAACAAGCGTAGAACATAAAGTATTCACTTTAAACCAAAACTTTCTTCACAGAAGTACTCAAAACTATTCGGAGTTTCATAAGCTATCAAAATTGCAAAAGGGTGATAGGCACTTTAAGCTTACAATATACATATAAATACATCATGTTAATTAATTTCAGCTGTTTATCAACAATGAGTTTGTGGATTCTGTCAGTGGCAAGAAATTCCCCACTCTTAACCCAGCCACAGAAAAGAAGATATGTGATGTGTCAGAGGCAGACAAGGTACAGTACTGTTGATTTCTAACCAATGTAGGTTTCATTTACTGGTTCAATTATCAATATTCTAAAAATGGATTTTTCAGTGTTGGGGATTAATAAAAAAAGGGGTTTAGTTTTTTGGGGGGAATTTAAAAAGAAAAAAATCACCCACCCTGCAAAAATATTTTGACCACTCTCCCCTCCCTCTCTACACTGTTCCCCCTCCCTATAACCCCTTTTTCCCTTCTACCAACTTTGTGATTCACTCATTATTAAAGACACATCAATTACTACTTACTTTTGTTTCACCTGCAACCCTTTGATTAGAAGAATGCCTTCAGTTGGAAGACCAGAGCTTTACCAACTGCGCCACAGAGACTTGCGAATGAGTTCCAGTCAAGGTTTTTAGGGCTAAGTCACTAAACGATGCAGACTATATTTAATATATAACCCTTCTTCAATAGTCATGTGAACTATAATACAATTAAACCCTACCCCTACATTTAAAAACACCCTATCTGTCAACAATGAGTGCTCTGACACTAAATTATAGGGTGTTTAGAGCTAGTCACTAATTTAGGGTGTTTAGAGCTAGGTCACTAATTTAGGCCCGCCTGAGCTAGTCACTAATTTAGGGTTGTTAGGGCTAAGTTACTTTGAAACAACACAGACTACATGTACATGTATAACTCTTCTTCAATAGTCATGCGAACTAGCTAATCCAAACCCTAACCCAATATTAAGAAAAAACTCAAATCAGTGATCATAAAATAAGTGCTTACTATCTTGAATAAAATAAACCAGTTTAAAAAAAATTAAACAGTTTAAAAAGATGTAAACCAGTTTAAATAAAATTAAATCAAATATAAAATTGAACCACAACATATATCAAATAGGTTTTTTTCAGCTTAATAAGCATAAAGTAGGAAAAGTTGCAAATGTACTGGAACATATTGCAACAAGTACAATAAAATATAATAATTGTATTTAAGTGGTGGGAATTGTAATTAGACTTTAAAAAAACATAAATATTAACATAAGTATGACATCTATCTTTTGTAAGGCTGATGTTGATAAGGCTGTAAAAGCAGCCAAGGAGGCCTTCAAGCTTGGCAGTACATGGAGAACTATGGATGCCTCTGGGCGGGGACGTCTTCTCTACAAACTAGCACAACTGGTTGAAAGGGACAGAGATTACTTGGCTGTAAGTTTGTCACATATAGCAGGCGTTTCAATAACTTTTTAGGCAACTGGAGGTCCTGACGTTAGAGGCGGTGGTTTACCTAGTAAACTTTACTCAGCACTTAACAAAAAATAATAAAAAAATGTGTGAAGTAGCCGGTGGTAAGAAGCAAAGTAACTGGCAGTTTATCGCCGGTTAAGCCGCCTTCTATTGAAACCCCTGATATAGAGTGGTTAGGGTAATTCAAATACACAAGACTTGTATTATTATTAATTAATATGGAAGCACACATGGAATTAACCCATCATAAAATCTTATACATGTATGAATTAATTGGAATTGATAATTCCTTGTATTTATGAGGGTGTACATGTACAACGTAATGGTAATAGTTTAGAATTGGATACCAACATTCGTTCTCAGTAGGCTGTTGGTAGGTTGTTGGCCAACTAACAACCTACCAATGACCTACCAAAATGCAACAACCTACCCTACCAACAACTTACCAGCTAACAACCTACCGATAATCAACCAACAACCTATCAACCTACCAACAACCTTACCAACAACTTACCAATGGCCTGCTGACACCTACCAAAATGCAACAACCTGTCTTACCAACAACCTACTGACAGCCTACCCTAGCAACAACCTAACAACTAATAACCTACCGATAACCAACCAACATTACCTTCCAATAACAAACCAACAACCTACCGATGACCGTGCCAACAACCTACTGACAACCTGCCAACATTAATTGGTACCCAATGCTAAACTACATGTATTACCAGGTGAGCAGCAAGATAATGTTAAATATTGTTGCATTTTTTTGGGGAGGGGAGGGAATCATACTGTACCAATAACCTACCAACTAACAACCTACTGATAACTAACCGACAACCTACCACACCCTTACAACAACCTACATGTACTGACAACCTGCCAACACCTACCAAAATGCTACTGACAACCTGCCTGTTAGTGCTGACAAAGCACTAAATAGTACACAAAAGATGGTTTTCACGTTATGTCATAGCCGCATGGGTTGATGTACCTTAACAATGGATTCTTCGTTAGCTTCTTTTGTTGGGTACAGTACCAACATGACCGCCACATCCTTTGACATTGCAAGCGCTATAGCAGCAAGTACTTGATAATTATTCCATTTCCTTTGTTAAATCTTTCTCTGTTTATTTTTCAAAGTTCAACTTAATTGTGTTAGCATAATTATAGTTTTTCTTGGCACAACGTACAACGAGCCATAGAGTGCACAACATTTTTGTAAGTATCTTGTATTTCCTTTTCTTATTTGCTGTTTTTTGCATTTTTCTAACTTAAATGCAACAACCTACCAGCTAACAACCTATCAACTAACAACCTACCAACAAACAACCTACCAACAAACAACCTACCAACAAACAACCTACCAATAACCAACTGACAACATAGCGACAACCTGCCAACAACCTAGCAAAATGCAATAACCTTAACATGTACCCTACAGACAACCACAAAAAACCTACTGACAGCCTACCAACAACCAAGCAAAATGCAACAATCTACCAACAACCAACCAACAACCTATTAACAACCAACCTACTAACAACCTTACCAACAGCCTACCAAAATGCAATAACCCCTACTGACAGCCTACCAACAACCTAGCAAAATGCAACAACCTACAATGTACTGAAAACCTACAAACAACTTTATACCAACACCCTTACCGACAACCTTATTAACAACCTACTGACAACCTACCAACAGCGTATTTTGGTACCCAATTCTAATTAAACAGTCTACATGTGCATGTATTACCAGACAAGCAGCAAGATAATGTTAAATATTCTTGTTGTTGTTTTCTGGGGGGGATTATATTTAGATGAATCTATATAACGTATCAAGAGATAGATCAGTCAACCAGTATGGTACATGTGTTTTTGCCAACAGAGACTTGAAAGCCTTGATTGTGGTAAGATTATCAAGGAATCCAATGGTGACATACAGGCATTAATAAACTGCCTCAAGTACTATGCAGGTTGGGCTGACAAAGTGACTGGAAAGACAATCCCTGCTGGTAAGTTATACAGTACAAAAAAAACATGTATATAATTATACTTATCAAACTTGTTAATAATTCATGAGGCAAAAACAAAGGAAATCACTGAGTGATAAGTGATCTGTAAATCTGATACAGATTTCGTCCTGATTTACATAAACTTTTGCTTCAATTTTCTTGGCCAAAATAACTGAAAACATGACTCTACATCCAGACATTTGATATGGAATTGGTGTCCATGCTTTGTGGGTTACAGCTCGACTTCGTAATTCCCATAAAGCACAGCCACTTATTCTGTATCTATTACATGTACATGTAGACCACGTCGTACAACTCTCATTGGAGGGTCTTGGGATCGAGTTACGAAGGACACATTCACTTTGATCACTTTGATTACTGCTCATCTGTATGGGATACCTGTGATAAAGGACTCAAGCAAACACTTCAAAGACTGCAAGATCGAGTGGCTAGGATTATTATGTGTTCTGGCTTTGAAATCAGATCCACTGATTTACTGCATAAATTAGGATGGAAGTCTCTTGAAGACCATTGGCACCAACAGAAGGTGACAGCATTATGTTCAAAATCAAAAATAATATGGCGTCATGCCGTTGCATTAATACTTTTGTTCCAATAAAATATATACAATGTACAATTGTACATGATTATGACACAAGAGGCTGCCATGTAAACCTTTCCATACACCATACCGTACACCATACCGTACACCGTACACCGTGTGCCGTACACATTTGTGCCGTACACATTTGTGCCGTACACATTTGTGCCGTACACATTTGTGCCGTACACATTTGTGCCGTACACATTTGTGCCGTACACATTTGTGCCGTACACATTTGTGCCGTACACATTTGTGCCGTACACATTTGTGCCGTACACATTTGTGCCGTACACATTTGTGCCGTACACATTTGTGCCGTACACATTTGTGCCGTACACATTTGTGCCGTACACATTTGTGCCGTACACATTTGTGCCGTACACATTTGTGCCGTACACATTTGTGCCGTACACATTTGTGCCGTACACATTTGTGCCGTACCATACATCAATTGTTTTATTCTTTGCCAAAATTAAAATATCAGAGCTTTTAACATCTGACTGTGATGTACAGTTAAATACAGAAAGGCTATATAATAAATATATAAATAATACACAGTAATTATATTAAGGATAAACAATATTATACAATGGTATAAATACTTTTAAGTATAATTTTTTGCCATTACTACCGGTATTATATGCATGACTTAATTTAAGTTAATGTACTTATTTGAGAAAAGGAGAAAGGAAAAACCAGAAAAGGTTACAGTCATATTAACATTTATGAGTACATGTACCTATATAATTTATACAACATTGTATATGTAAATGTAAATAAGTACATATGAGAATTAAATAATAGGCCTACATTATTTAAATTTGCTACTAATCTGGGAGACTTCAATATATTATACATGAATATGTAGTCATCAGATCAAAAAGACTGTTTCATTTGTTTCTTAAAAGCAGCTAGTTCTTACTTTAATGCCAATCCTTGGAGCTAAAGCGAGGAAACCTAGCGACATGTATATATTAGACTTACATGTATGTTGAAAAACTCTTGTAGAGTTTGTATGAACACTGGCCAAAGTAGCTAGTACATGAGGTTTCATTTGAAGCCAGTTACCAGAAGGTTTCAGAATGTTTTATTTTTTCCACACACACACAATACAATACACAATACTGTCATTAATATAATAAATGCAAGTGGTGAACAATTGCAAGGCCAGGGTTATATAACAAATGTCCTTAATTAAAGGGTTATATAACAAGTGTCCCTAAATGCACCCCTATGTGAAAAAGAAGAGAAAACAAAAGAGATTTTATGTCAAAGATAGCAGAACATTAGTGTTAATGTATAAATTTAAGTATAATCGAAAGACAGAAATAGCAAGCACTATTATATAATAGTGCTATAATTATAATAATACTGGAGAAAAACACTAAGTCTAATTAGAGGAGAACAGGTATGTCTTGGATTTTGATTTGAAAATACATGTACATGTAGCACGTGATGCACTATTCTTTATACGTGTATCTTAATTGTTCGAGATCATTCCATGGCCAGCTGACTTTCATAGAAGCATATTAATTTTAACATTTGGTTTTGGAAGGAACAGATTGTTGTTAGTTTTGAGTTTTTGTTAGTTTTGTGGCATTCTACCATGTTTAAGTTGTAATACCGTATTTCTTCGAATAAGCACCTGCTCTCTAATAAGCACTCTCCTTCAAATAAGCACCTAATTGGGTACTTATTCCTATTTTGCCCTTGAATAAGCACCCTCCTCCCCTCCCCCTCACTTCTCCAGTTCAGTCATTTACGAGATTGAAAGTGTTTAAAACATTAAAAATAGTAAAGAGATCACAAGGCTGTTTGTGTCGTCACTTTTACAAGCAATCTACTGTCAAACTTAAACTACAAGATATCAAAATAGGAAAATAGTTTCTTTTCCTTTAAGTCACATCCAGTAATTTCTATTTCCATGTGCTTGCAATAAGCATTGCAATATATAAGCATGTGCTTGTAATAAGTGCCCCCCTCGATTGAGCATGGCCTCCTTCAAATAAGCACGGCCCGTTTTACCCAAAATATTAAACAAGCACCCGGGCACTTACAGTATTCAAAGAAATACGGTATCAAACTGTATGGCCACTTACTTAAATATGAGGTTTGGATGCATGTCTAGACTCAAAAGCATAATTATGGCATGCAAAACCCTGCATGTAAAAACATAAAACCCACTAGCCTCCAAACAATTTTCCTGGTTTTTGGCTAGTAATGGCTTAACTCTTAGCATCAAGCCCTGTATTCACTATATACTACATTGTACATGTATACTTAATTACAGATGGATCTTACTTTGTCTATACCCGACATGAGCCTGTTGGAATAGTTGGTTCAATCACACCATGGAACTTCCCTCTGGTCATGGAAGGGTTGAAGATTGCTCCTGCTGTGGCATGTGGTTGCGTGGTGATCCTCAAGCCAGCAGAGCAAACTCCACTTACTGCCCTCTACCTTGCTAGTTTGATCAAAGAGGTACAGATGTATTCATGAATGTACAATTGAGGGGGTCCGTGCAAGAACAACGTAAGTGACTTTTGATCAAGTTCTACATTCTCTCTTAGAAAACAAAGAATATCAAGAAGAATTTGGAATTTGATCAGAAGTCACTTACGTTGTTCTTGCACGGACCCCTTCAATTGTACATAGAGCGGTTTTGGATTGAGTATCGAAAGTAATACACGTAAGTGATTGCTTTTGTTTTGCATGTGGTTAGCTAATTTCTATTGGCTGTGTATAATGTTTAGTAATTATCAGCCAATCAAGTTTTAAACTAAAACCAAACATTGTTTTGTCTGTCATGTGATCAATTTTCATTTTAGAGAGAGTTGTCTATGATTAAAATTTGTTTGCTTTTCCTCATGAGTAATTAAAGTAAAACCAATCATTAATTACTTCAGTTCGTGATTGGCTCATTGCATTTTTACTTGCTTTCGTGATTGATTGTAATTATATCGAAAACCGCTCTTTAATACCCTAAGCATATTAAAGGCATATTCACTGACTGCACATGCAGTCAAGCACATTCGCTTACCATTAATCACCATTGACCAGGGTGCTCACAACTGCTAGAACACCCTAAACAGCCTAGCAGGTAAAAGTGCCATTTTGCCATTATTTTACCAAAAAGTCCTTCCAGATCACAATATTCTTCAAGTTGGTTCCCTTTATTACTCGGGCTGCCTGTGGCAGCACCGAGTCTTAAAATGCAAGTCGTTATTTTTATTTATTTATTATTTATTTCTGCACATGCGTTAAAGGTCAAGTTCACCACCAATCAGATCACACTGTGCTGGTCACGTAACACTCGCCAGGTTAATATATTTACATAATTCAATACAGTAAATCAAAATGGTCGACCCGCGAGGGCGAAAGCCTTCCAACAGGCTCAGGATATTTCAACTGGTGCTCTTGTTCACCATAAAAATACATGAACAACCAGGAGCCGTAATACATTCGATCAGCGCTGTCTGGACAGATCCAATGTACATTTAGAAACGTAAGCGAAATACAATATCCAAACATGTTTGGATATCAATGGGTATCGAATTATAATCAAAGGTTAGATTTCGTCAGGCGCGCTCAGATAAGAAAGTTCAAAGCTCTCAGACTAGGCGAGACAAGGAGATATCAATTTCAATGATCTATTCCATCGTGGGCAATTATGCAATACAACCTAAATTTGGGTCAGGTCTTGTACAGCTAAGGCATGTTTTACGACAGAATAACCAGAGTCTTTCTACTGGATTGAGAGCTTGAATTCCCTAGCTGAAGTAGGGAATATATATAATATCTGAGACGTTAAATTACGTTACTGTGAAGAGGATAAAAATTCAAGTTTTGTAGCTTGAGACTGTCTTCTGCCGTGACTCGTGAGAGAAATTGGAAAAGATCTAGCTGTTTCATTCAGACTCTGGCAAATTTATTGAAAGCTACAGGCTTACTTTATGAGATTATTATTCATTGTGGAATGAAAGAAAACAGGTTAGCTGAAAGTTAAGTTCGAGGTAGGCTTCGACTTTCATTCCCGATTCAGTGCATACATAATTTGTATGTGCACAAAGGTGGGATTCTGTCACCACACTACCAAAAGATCCAAAACGAAAGATTCAGTTACGTAAGTACTGTAAGTAAACTCTTTTTGATTTGAATAAATTTCCTCTCAGTTTGTCTGTTTAAATGTACTTTTTCTTCTAATTATCGCTTTATTTAACATCTCTGTGATTTAGAGTATGCGTACCTCAGAATAAATTATTTGAAAGGTCAACTGAACTCTTGTGTCGATAAGCGCAAACGTTTTTGTAAAACAGTCTATGAATTTGAGAAGCGGACTTAGAAGAGCTTTCTCATTAGGAATTACAATTTTTTTATTGCTATGAAATTTATGTTTCATTTCACATTTATTCATACAGTTTTAGCCGGACATTTCCCCGAGTTTTGATCTATTTTCAATCAAATTCAAAGTATTGCATTTATACACTTGAATTGCCAGTATTCTGCGTTATCATAGTCATGTCATAAAAGCAATTAATAGACCAGATATTTTTATGACGTTCTCACTGGCGAATTAAAGCACGACTTGTTACTAAGAGGATTTCAAATGAAAGTGACTATTTCATCTTCAATCTCATGTGGCCCGAGTGAAAGCCCAGATGGGCTCTTGTTCTTACTAGTTTGATATTGTTGTAAAGTATGTTTTCAGTTAAAAAGTTGAAAATTGTAGCAAATTGAATGATTATTGAAATTTACCTATTACAGAGGAAGGCATAAATTTATGGATTCCCACACTGATGAAGGAAAGCATAAATTTATGGATTCCCAGACGGCAAAGGAAAGCATAAATTTATGTGCTCCCTGAAGAAAGACCCAAATTCTTTAGTTTTTGTTGAAAAAGTCTGCATTTTTCTTCAATTTCTTTATTCAAAAGTAGCCAAAATCTAAGGCTGGTAATTTCAAAAATGCCTCTGTCTTGTCAACCTTTTCCCCTAAAACAGCAAAACAGCATTTTCTCCTGCTAGCCTGTTCTAATCCTAAGACAGACTTTTAAAGGTTGATAACTGATCTGACAATTAATTAATCTCCATCTAGAATTGCTAAGGCCCCTTTCAGAAAGAATCGCTTGTTTGTAAACTGATTGAGTAATGGAGGATGGTTTTTTGCAAGTTTACACAGTGATACTTGGCTAAAGTGAACAAGTTGCACCGTAAATTTGTTGTCGGTAAGTGGTCGGCCGACAGCTTACCGACAGCTTACCGACAGCTTACCAACAGCTTACCGACAGCTTACCGACAGCTTACCAACAGCTTACCAACAGCTTACCAACAGCTTACCGACAGCTTACCAACCACTTACCGAAAGTAGCTTACCGACAGCTTACCAACCACTTACCAACACAATTTTACCGACAGCTTACCAACCACTTACCGACAGCTTACCAACCACTTACCAACCACTTACCGACAGCTTACCGACCACTTACCAACCACTTACCGACCACTTACCGACCACTTACCGACCACTTACCAACCACTTACCCACCACTTACCAACCACTTACCAACCACTTACCAACCACTTACCGACAACGTATTTACGGTGCAACTTGTTCACTTTAGCCGTGATACTTTCACAGATGTATTTACATTCCAGTTAATAATGTAAATTAAAGCTAAGCCACAATGGAATACATCAAAGACATGCAGGCTTCATTTTTAAAAATCCTAGCTTAGTATAATACAGCAAATAAATTCTAGTTGCCAGTCTATAACTGTTAGTATAGCTAGGTGAGATGTTGACTATAATTTATAATCTTTAAGTTGCCAAACATAATGTTTTAGTTGCATTGCCGACCTTATCGGTTGCATATCGTCCAAGACTTGAAAGACCATTCCATTCCAGTCAGTTGAGTTTTTGAATAATTTGCATTGTTTGCTGTAGGCTGGGTTTCCACCAGGTGTAGTCAATGTCGTTCCAGGTTATGGACCCACAGCAGGTGCTGCCATTGCAGAGCACATGGAGATAGATAAAGTTGCTTTCACTGGCTCAACTGAGGTATTTTATGTGACACACTTGTCTAGCACATACATGTATATAAAATTATGATATTCATTTGTTTAGTAAACTATTAACACTTATAAATAAAGCACATTCGGTCTTGTGGTGTACCTACATGTAACTCATTTGAGGTACATGTAATATCAGGTGCAGACACAAAAATATAATTAAGTCGTCGTTGCGAAAGGTTTGGAATTTGCTACATCCAGTTGATTTGTGTTGGAGTTAAGACGATGATGTGTGTATACATATGTACATTGTTCTATCCAATCCCAAAAAAATTGGCAAAAACATAATAAAATGCACACATTACGTACATTGTATGGTCTGGTTAGATCATGATTTTCAAATTTTCTCATATTCCACCAACATCTCACAGAGAAGGCCTGCAGAGACCATACTTTAGACTTTAAAAATGAGTTCCAATCCTGTATTTTTTTATGTACATGTAACTTACCAATATTTAAATTGCTATAACAGTGGAATACAATTTGCTGTTTTGATCAACCATGTGTATCAAGAGTGTAAGGGGACGTCAACAAATAAAATAATCATTAAACGTCAGAGGGGAGTAACGGCCTGGATGTTATGAAAGTAATAATTATTTTGTTGAACTGTTGTACAATGAGCCTTTTTCAACTAACAATCACTTGCTGATATATCACTTAATAACCAATGAATCGAGCTCGTGATCCCATGGGAATTACTTAGCCTGCTTTCAGGTGGTAGATGGTGTTTTTTTCGCGCAGCAACGGATCACTGAGGCAGCCACCATATTGGCCAAGTGTAATTGAGACCTGGGAAATCAAGCTCGGCCAATATGGCGGCCGCTTCGATGATCGACCCATGTAAAAATAAAGGTGGGACCGAGGCGGGATCCCACCTGTCCCACCCGGGATCCCGGGTGGGAATGGCGGGATCCCAGGTGGGATGGCAGGATCCCGTCAATCCCACCTGGGATCCTTAGGCAATCCCACCTGGGATCCCGCCTATCAGGTGGGATATATGTACTCCCACCCGGGATCCTGGGTTGGAATGGCGGGATCCCAGGTAGGAAAGTGGAATCCCACCTGGGATCCTTAGACAACCCCACCTGGGATCCCGCCTATGAGGTGAGATCTATGTACTCCCACCCAGGATCCCGGGTGGGAATGGCTGGATCCCAGGTGGGAAAGTGGAATCCCAGCCGGGATCCTTAGATGATCCCACCTATCAGGCGGGATCTATGTACTGCCACTTATAGGATCCCGTGTGGGAATAGCGGGATCCCAGGTAGGAAAGCGGAATCCCACCATGAATCCTTAGACAATGATCCTCTCTACCAGACAGGCCACCTAGTTGTGGACCTACATGTAAGTACTCCCACCTGCATGGTATCCCGAGTGGGATCTCAGGTGGCAAAGTAAAATCCTGTCAATTCCACCTGGAAGCCTTAGAAAATCCCTTCTACCAGGTGGGAATGGCAGGATCACACCTGGAAGCCTTTAACAAGAGGCTATGCAATTAAAGTACTATGAAAACTGTATGTTACAGTGTAAATACTAATATAAATCTTATCATAGGAACACATTGTACATATGCAAAGTTATATGCAGCACTTGCTTCCAAATTTGCATGCAGCTAGAACATTCATGAACACCCTTATTATAGCCATCACATGGTAAAAATTGTTGTGGATTTCACAAGGCAAAGTTTGTTTTGGCACCTGACAGATCCATGTCCTGAGGAAACATACACCCAAACACTTCTTGATAGAACAAATTGGAACTCCAACCAATAATAAATTGGCTTTCAAACGATCTAAAGTTACTTAAAGAAGCACAGATTTCATAACTTTCTACGGGAAAGAGGAACGCTGATGACTGGCTGAAACATTATGAGATTTATACAGAAATGAAGTACAAGTTGCGTGAGTTGGCAGTACAATGTATATTTAAACTTGATGTCTACAGTACAGGTACTTCATCGAGTGGACTCGACTTATAATAAATGTATAATAATTTTCGTTAGAAACAGCAAAGTCCTGATACAACTCATTGCTGGTTGCACTATATGTCAAGGTTTCATGCAACCAGAAAAGGAGAAGAAAACATATAGGTTGGTGTTTGTGTAAAACTAATATAAAAGTGAGAACCAGTTCTGAGTTCTGACAGGCCCAGCTAGCATCCTCGGGTGTTAAAATGGCCTTATGTCTTATGACTTACATGCTTTCCCAGGCAGACACAGCAAAACAGATGAAGAGGAGTTGGTTGACCAGTTCATTAGCATTTAGATTCCTTGAATATTATAGCCAGACCATTTCGCAAATTAATCCTCAGATGAATGAAGCTCAGGTAAAGTTCTCAACAACAAACAAAGATGGCGGCCGTGAAATAATCCCAAGATGCATTGGTTATCTAAAGACCACTGACCTGAATTGTGCGGGCACAGTGCGCCATTTTCAAAACTAACGACTTCGATTCGGCGGCACAACATGCGATCTCTTGTATAATATGGCTTCCAGACTGAGCAAATTAAGGGTTTTCAAAACACATGGGAGATAAGAAAACTATAAAGGTAAGATGACGTGATCATTCAATTGTTGTGGATTGTAACAAGAAAATGGAATATAGCGCTTGGTTATCATACGTTTAGTTCAGCTGTTGTTTGAACGGGTTTGATCATGCCTCATGCACGTGGTCTGCTTGTACAATGTAGTTGTATCTTATCCATTTTCAATGACGAAATCCATAGAAAAAGTTTACCAAGTTTATGTAGAGTGTAGAGTGAATCTTTTAGCTAAAAGATATATCGAAATCTTGTAGTCATGGAGTACTACTGTTCGAAGGAATCCGTTTGAAAAGACTGAAATGTCTGAATCCAAATGTCTCACTTTTAATTTAAGACAGTGTCACTGAGTGTCAGTGATATTTCACACTTCATTAGTTCATACAACAAAAGGTAATTTTGCTTTTTAGAAGTGAAATTGCATATGTTTATACATTGCAATTCAAACAAATTCAGTCAATACTTTAATTAAGTTCTTCTGTAATTTAGTGGCATCGTGAAATTGCACTTCGAGAGGAAAAGTAAAATTTCACTTTTTAAGGTTTATTTCACTTCACCACATTACAATCTTTTCGAACAGTGTGTATAAATAGAACACTACAATTTTGGAAAATAACTAGTGCTACTTACATCCCTCGTATTCAATAAAATTAATTATAACACTCTACTGTCTTCCATCATAGGCACAGCAGATTCGGCACAGCACTTTGTCACTTGATCTCTCGCAAGTGCTTCAACAAGGAGAGGTCTATCGATTTGCAGATCAGATCAAGTACATGAGCTACATTTGTACATTGTAGAAAATGTGTGGATTCAGTTTTAGTGAGCCAGTGCAGTATGAGACCATGAAATATAATGGACATCAAGTTAGTTTGCAATAATTCTGCCATGTTTTGTGGTAGAGGTCTTTTATTAGATTTTATGTTACCAGTCTATAGCCAGCGGCTTAATCATACCAGAAGAGAGTATAAACATGATTTATTATAATTATATATTATTATATACCAGGGCAGCAGAAATCTTACCTGCTCTTAATACTATCTGCAACCCTGGATATTATAATTATTATCAATTATTATATATGTGCAACAATGAAAATAATATTAAGACATCATTTTCAAAATCTACATTTTTGCACTTCAACAGACAAATGCAATGTGTTGAAATGTATTGACATTAAATTTTTTGTGAATGCATTATGTACCAGCTAAGGAGTCCATTTCATAATAATAAAACAAATTCGCTTCATTAATTTGTGATATGTATGCTGTCCTGGGATGGATGTAGGCAGGATCCCGTCTGGGATGGATGTAGGTGGGATCCCACCTGGGATGTAGGCGGGATCCCACCTGGGATGTAGGCAGGATCCCACCTGGGATGTAGGCGGGATCCCACCTGGGATGTTCCATAATCCCGGGCGGGAGGGCGGGATCCCAGGCGGGAGGGCGGGATCCCAGGCGGGAGGGCGGGATCCCAGGTGGGAGGGCGGGATCCCAGGTGGGAGGGCGGGATCCCACACGGGATTGGATGGCGGGATCCCACCTGGGACGTTCCATAATCCCGGGTGGGATCCCATATCAAGTGGGTGGGATCCCAGGCGGGATCAAGGCGGGATCCCAGGTGGGATTGGCGGGATCCCGCCTTTGATTTTTACA
Source organism: Actinernus sp. WN-2022 (assembly GCA_030867875.1). Taxonomy (NCBI): domain Eukaryota; kingdom Metazoa; phylum Cnidaria; class Anthozoa; order Actiniaria; family Actinernidae; genus Actinernus; species Actinernus sp. WN-2022. Next base: position 6,563,981 of record JAOWCC010000019.1, read on the forward strand.
TGGGAGATCTGGTTGCTGTGCGAAAAAACACCATCTACCGCCTCAAAGCAGGCTAATGGGAACTAAGGCTTCACTGGATGGCAAACAAATTAAACTTTAAAACGCTGTGTTAGAAAGATTAACAATTGATTGGAGGTGGGAAATGGCATTTACAAACATGTTTTGCTAATAACACTACCAATCTCGTACGAAGTGCCTATCAATAAATAAGTAATATTCCAGTACAACCATGTGATTTCCTATCTGCAAAAGGCCCATTATATATAAAGTGGATGTTAAGGGGGAGGGGTAAGGGAACATCTAATTGACATTAAGAAGAAAATGTGATTTGTTGACATCCCCAAAGAGTATTTAGCCCTAGCTGTCAAGGAGTTAATATGACTGATGAAATCCATCTTTATCCCTGTAGGTTGGTAGGATTATCCAGACCGCAGCAGCACAGTCAAACCTCAAGAGAGTATCTCTGGAGCTTGGTGGCAAGAGCCCAAATGTGGTGTTTGCAGATGCAGACCTGGCCTGGGCAGTGGAAATGAGCTTCCTGGGTCTGTTCTTTCATCAGGGCCAGTGCTGCTGTGCTGGGAGCCGCATCTTTGTGGAGGAATCCATCCATGACGAGTTTGTCAAGAGATGCGTTGCCAAGGCCAATGCTAGGAAACTGGGAGACCCCTTAAGTAAAGAAAGTGATCAGGGACCACAAGTAAGTTTAGAAAGTACAGCAAAACAAACCACAACGATGTTAACACACATACATGTAATATCAGGGTTGGACAGGGATTTGAGTTTTTGAATTGAGTATACAGTACTTTGACATTGAACTATATTGGGTCCTTTAGTATTATGTCAATTTTGGGATTTTCTGATATAAAGTATATGGCAAGATTTTGACATAGTTTTACGTTGTATTTATAATTTTAATGTCACAATTTAGGGTATTTTGGGTAATTTTTAAAAAGGTGTTTAGGAACATTGCTTTCCAGATAAATCTAATCACTAGATACACATTTTGCTTGGGATCTCTGTACAGATCGACACAGAGCAGTTCGACAAGATTCTTGGTCTCATTGACAGCGGCAAGGAGGAGGGTGCTACCCTGGAATGTGGTGGTGGTCGCCATGGTGACAAGGGATACTTTGTCCAACCTACAGTGTTCTCTGGTGTACAAGACGACATGAGGATTGCAAAGGAAGAGGTGAGTTTTAATTTCTATGTACTGAACTTGACTTTGAGTTGATATTCAAGCTATAATATAATAATTATAATAATACACATGAAGATATCACTTTTGAAAATATGACTGCAGGCTTTTAAACATTTCTAGCCTTTTTAGGAAGAGATGAAAACTGGTATTTCATCGACAAACATATATTACATGTATATATAAACATGGCCGCTTGGAGATACATATTTTATCTTCTCGTGTTGATGAAATAGCTTCTCACTCGTAAGACATTTCATCAACACTCAAAGATAAAATCTGTACATATCCACACGGCCATATAATATCCTCTATATAGCGCATATAGCATACTTGTATCTGTTCTATGCGCTTTACAATATTGTATAAATAACAACTTAATTAGGGCGATTCCACAGTATTTGGGACATGGAGCTCTGAATTCTTAATTACTGAAAACTTACAAGATCATTGCATTTTCCATTATTTAATAACTAAAGTATAAAAAAAAAATGATTTTGTAATGTCGGCACACTCTTATCTTGTCATAAATTATTACTAATTACCTGAAATACAAAATTGGCTGTCACGGAGGGGAAAACCACAAAATGTATCATTCAACAAATAAAAAATATCAGGACACACAGTTCTTCACACGCACCAATAGAGAAACAAAAAATAATTTCAGTTGCTATTAACAGGGTGTTGCTATAGCTTGTCCAAGAGGGAACTTTCCCCTCCGTGGCAAAATTAGGTATAAAAGTTTTGCTATTTCCAAAACAGTCGAAACAAAATTCACGATATTTTATAAACTTCTGAGTTCAAGTACGATACAACTATATAAATGGAAAAAAAATTCTGAACTGCAACATTTCTTTGTTATATTTCAATAATAACAAGTGTCACGGAGGGGAAAATTATGTCACTGAGGGGAATTAAAACTTAAAAAGCTGTTTAAATTACTTAGAAATGTATCATTTTCATATATTCAACACAATATATGTTGTTTGTACCCAAATCAGATAATTGTAACCTCTGAGCATGCTCATAGCAGCAATGCATTGTGGGCAAATGTTCATTTGAGCATGCTCATAGCAGCAATGCATTGTGGGCAACCTTTGCCATGTGCTCCATGTAAATGTATCTAGTAATAAGTTTGATTGCTCATAGATTTACATTTACAGCCTTGCTTATATGTTCCCAGAATAATTACATAATGTTATTTAGGTTAAATTAATATTCCATTGGGATTAATTAAGACAAAATTGGTACGACATTGTTATGGGACAAAACTTTCCCCTCCGTGACGCTGGTCCTTTTGACTTACCTTCTAGCTGGAGAAGTTAGAGAAATTAAACATTTGATTATTTGATGTCATTTGTTAGTTGATGAACTAAATGTTTAATAAATCTTGTGTTTAAAGTTGTAGCTTTTATATATTCACAGGAATTTGGGGTTAGTTTTGGACTTCTCTGTTCCCCTCCGTGACAGTGAACATTAAAAATAATATCTCCCTGGGTATTTTACAAAACATTTTGAAATTCATCACACCTAAAGAGCTATTGAAAATGTAGCCTGTTCCAGGCTCTCAGATAGTGGGAAAGGGGTTGGAAAGGGAGCAAAAGAAAAACGAAGCCAAAAAAAGAAGAGGGGGACTGGGGGAGAGAAAGGGGAAAGCGGAAAAAGAGAGCCTGTGGAACTACTAAGAATGACATCGAGTCCTCCCACTTCAGGCGGTGTGCGTCACGATCTGGCACAGTATCATGGGTAAATTTGTGGAAGACCTCATTGTTGTCATAACACGATATCGAGTGAACATGTCAGCTGCCAAAAGAAAGTAGTCGAACGAGATTTTGACGTAAATGTACCTTTGTATTAAATATGCGGTATTTCTTGCAAATATTTGATCAGGAAAGCAACAGAGAAAGGGGGAAACTGCAGAAATTTTCCTGTGATACAGTTAGTAAAAGTTTCAATTTTTGTTCGCGCACGCTGTTGACGTCATTATCACGGCATTTTCGAACATTTTCGCCAGTAGTCGAGTCCCCAGCAGAATATACAAAATGACGGTACAGCTTGAGCTAGGACAATCATTTCATCGGCTTTTACTATGAAAACCACTTGGGGTAGACCCAGATATTTTAAATGAAGAAGGGTTAAATTAACTACACATCCATACAGAATGAGTACAGCGAATTTGAAGTAGAAATGATCTCTTCTATAAACTAGTACTGGGCAACGCAACGCGCCAACTGTCAGAATATTTTGTCATCACCGCGTGACGCGACCTGTCAAAATTGACCAATCAGAGGGTATACCAGGAGCTGGTATACTGGAACGAGGTCGTTCTGAGTAGTTCCACAGGCTCTCCTTTTCCGCTTTCTCTCTCCCAGTCCCCCTCTTCTCTTTTTCGCCTGCGATTTTCTTTCGCTCCCTTTCCCACTATCTGAGAGCCTGGAACAGGCTATTGAAAATGGTATACATGATGGTTCAAAAGTTTGTTTAAATTGAAGTATCTAATTGTTGCATGCATGGGCATCTTTCAATCTTGTGATTTTCCCCTCCGTGACATGCAAAATACTGTGGAATGGCCCCTTAATTAATTCTTATCTACATTGTAGCAATGTAGTACATATGGGTAATAACAATTAATTACTTGTTCAGATTATAAGCAGAGCAAAAAAGATAAGACTAGAGCTTCGATTTAAATATCTATCTCCCTCGTGTGTCTGTAAGAAGCTCCTGTTTTCAGAATGGAACTTGCTTACACACAAGAGCTCCAGCCTGGTGTGGGTTCTATTCTTCCTTCCCATGTTGAATGGCGTCACAACAGAATCCTTGTTAGCTATAATGTTAGATCAGTAAGTTCATCCCACATGGTCCAATGTCCTTGTCACTTTAAACAGGAAATTCCGGTATGAAAGGTTAGCCCCTTCTCCTTTCACGGCTTTGGAACATTGCAGAGCAGTGAAGAAAGTAAGCGAGTAAAAAGTATTACTCCTCTCCCGTTAGAATGCTAAAGGTTAAAAATAAACAAACCAAAAAAGTGAACATAGGGAAGATAGTTCACAAACGACTGCTGTATATCTGTTTACGAACTCACTCACTCAGTGTAGCCCTTTAGTTAAACATTTATGTGTTTCATTTGAATTTCGTGCAATAAGCAATCAGTAGGTAGCAGTCAAGCAGAGCATCACAGACATGTTAGGTATTTGTTTCTGTTAATTGGGTATTCGTTTCTGTTTATTGTTATTATTGATCATTGTATTTACTTAGATACGTTATATTTGCTTTTATATTTATATAAGTTTCTTTTTTCCCGCGACTATGGCCATTTGACCTTTTTGTAACATCCTGCACAGTTTTTATGACTAAAAGGATTAATAAATATGAGATCAGTCGGATGTTCACTCTGACACAAAGGCTGAGTGACAACTGAAGATGTCAGTGGCCAGCTAGGTCATGGCCCTTCCAGTTTAAAGGTCATGGCCCTTCCAGTTTAAAGGTCATGGCCCTTCCAGTTTAAAGGTCATGGCCCTTCCAGTTTAAAGGTCATGGCCCTTACAGTTTAATCAACTCCTCTCAAACCAACATGAATTTTGTGTGCAGTCAGCTTTAGTGTGACCACACATTTTTCTCTTACAGATTTTTGGGCCCGTGATGCAAATCTTGAAGTTCAAGGATATCAATGAAGTAATCGAGCGAGCTAATGCCACAACCTATGGACTAGCAGGAGCAGTGTTTACCAAGGACATTGACAAGGCCATCACTGTGGCTCACAGCGTGCGGGCTGGCACTATGTGGTAAGAACCGCAGACTCGTTTCCCATGTAAAAGTGTACAGAGTTTCAGGGCTCAAAGGAAAGCCTTTTTTGCAGGTACTTTAAGTTTGTCAGGAGGGGCTAAAGTGAACAAGTCGGTAAGTGGTCGGTATTGGTGGTCGGCCGACCACTTACTTTTGTGGACAGGAAAATCAGTCCATAACTGACACCTAGTGTACAATTTACAGAAAATAAACCCAGCAATATATAATAATAATAATAATAAAATGTATTACTTATTTTGTGCAAATTAACATGTTATATATGATCAAATGCGCATTACACTATCAGGTATCAAACTATATCTAAAATCTAAGGTCTTAAGCGATCTAAAAGCTAAATACTATTCTAAAGTGAAGTCTAAAAAGAGCATAAAAGAGACGCCATGGCTAATGCAAATTAAAAGCTATTTTAAAAAGATGAGTCTTGAGTAAAGATTTAAATCTATCAAAATTGTCCTCATTATGAATGCCCAAAGGCAGTCCATTCCACACTTTCGGCGCTGCTGCAGCAAATGCACGGTTTACTTACATCTCGTATTGAATAAATGTAAAATTGACGACTAAACTTAAGAGGCATATATATGTCTCAAGCGAATCCTTTAAAGGGAACCTCGGCTGAAAAACAATGTTTGCTCCTTATGGATACCTAAATTTATTCATCTGTACATGTCCAAACTGCAGTGGTTACAGAACTCAGCAGCTAGACTTATTTGCTATACTCCTAGATACATCACACCAGTCCTGTTCAACTTACACTGGTTACCTATGAAGTTTAGGATAGATTTCAAGATTGCTGTACTTGCTTTTAAGCGTACTCATGGTCTTGCACCTGTATATCTTTGTAATTCCATTACTGTCAGAGAGCGATCCCATTACAGCCAACGATCCAATAGTGGACTTTTGTTTTTAGCACCTAATCCTGTAATTATGTAGTTGTCACTAATTTATACTGATAACTGTGTGATCTGATACACTAGTAACAACATATAGGTCAGCAAGATTGTACTTATATCAACAGTTGTGAGTTGTCATGAGATTTTACTCGCATTTCTAAAAATCTACTCGCATCGTACATGTACACGTACCAAGCCTAATTTCCAGCTCTTGGCTCTTTAATTGCAGATCAGAGACACTCCAAGTAATTTCTAGTGATAACCAATACTAACTACATGTACTTCGCCATCTTTCCTTCCAGGATCAACTGCTACGATGCTCTAGTAGCACAGACCCCCTTCGGAGGATTTAAGATGTCGGGTACAGGCCGTGAATGGTAAGTTGCACATTTACTATTACAAGAGAGTATGAGTATTGTGAGGTCACGTGCATGTCTGTATATATACTGATGACGTCATATAGTGGTTCCGTACGTGTAGAGACTAATGACTGGTCGACAATAAATTCAATGTCATGTAACCCCAGTAAATGTAAGGAGCTCGCATTCTGTAAGAAAGGTCATGCCAATGTTTATATGCCTATTTCGGGCATTCTACAATGTGTAGAACTTCTAATTTTAGGTTTGTTTCTCATAAGAAGTAAGCTCATTAAGGCTAACAAATGCCAAAACGTATTAAGAACACTCCGAAAAGAAGGGTACACCCAGTCAGAAATTGATCATCTGTTCTGCAGCTTAATTTTACCGAACATTACTTATGATCAGAATAATCTGTGTATGGAGCATCTGATGCAGAGCTCACAACAGTGTAATGCTTTTTAGATCGATGTTACAAGCGTAGATATACATCTACACCTGTAGATGTGCGCAATCTTTTAGAAAACAGGACAGAAAAATCTTTAAAGTGTTTATGAAACCAAATTTTACATCTTTATTTTATTGCAGATTATCAAGAGTATATTTATTTTTCAGTTCTGCCTTCGGAAAGGTCTCTTTTTCGCCAAATTGACTACTTTATGCTTAAAACTGTCCGTTGCCTGGAACCGAATCCGCCATTACAATGACGTCACTGTGAGGACTCGCAAGTGACAATTCCTAAATATGATGATGTGGGACGACACGCATTTGTCCAAAAAAATACAATATAATAAAGCACAATACAATTCAATACCAATACTTAACAAATAAAAGATGGTTCTCCTTGTTCTATAAAAAAACATTGCACGCTCGAGGTCTTGAAAACTGCGGATGCACGAGCAGAACGCGCCATTTAGCAGCATTTCAAGACCTCCAAAGTACATTATTTTGTTATAGAACAAGGAGAACCATCTTTTATTTGTTTTATAATATAAACTTCAATCTACAGACGAAGGAAAGTAAGCTTTCTAATTTTAAGAACCCACATAAAAATCTAACTATAAAGCAAATAAACTGACTACAGCGAAAACTCCATTTTACTGTATTTGACTTGTTTACAACATTTCCCGTCGCTGATTGGTTCAATTCCGACAGCTTGACATTGACGATCTGAAAGCTCGTTTCTTATTGGATGAAATAACCTGCTATAAAAAGAACATGTCGATTGATAAAAGTGAAAGACAGAAATTGCAAGACTGCCGGCCGCAAACGGGCTGTAAAATCTTTTTACAATGTATGGTCAGCACAGGAGAAGTTAATCTACACATTATGATATTGTTGAAAATGCCTGATGGAAAAACATTAATAGAGAAAGCGTATTCTGAGACTGAGTCGTTGAGACTGCATCGTTGTCAGACACTGGCTATTTATTCTGTGGTCTGAAAAAGGATATTTTCATTATCCCAAGGAACAGTGTTTAACAGCTGCTCTGATGGCAGTGAGTTGTGTACTTTTGAGGCTCAGTTTATCGTCCATTTTTCATTCACGAACATTCAGGATTCTCTTAAACTAATTTCTACAGGAAACCCTATATTGTATTCTTTGCCATTCGGTGTTCTGGCTTCAGCATAAAAGTACAGGAGTATTAAAGTTATCGTCTTGTAGAGTCATTTCTTGTAGTTGTGTTGTATCAAACTGTGAATGAGTAACACTGTATATTAGAACTTCGATGCCCATTATATTTTGGCGTAGAATAAAGTTAAATATACGTGAAGAAAACCAAGGCCACCAGCCACACAATATCTTCCACCTCCTCGCTTATTTTTAGCTTTCTCTGAAACTTTCTCGCTGGAGTCCGCCATGTTTGTAACGAGGAGTCCTCACAGTGACGTCACTCAGCTCATTTGGGCGCGCGCAAACCGGACAGTTTTTAGCATAAAGTAGCAATTTGAATGGCGAAAAAAAGACCTTTCTGAAGGCGGAACTGAAAAATAAATATACTCTTGATAATCAGAAAAGAATGAACTAAATTTTTCTGCAATAAAATAAAGATGCAAAATTTGGTTTCATAAACACTTTAAGAAAGTGGCAGCACCAGATAGTCATTCCCTTCGTTCTCTGTTTCCACAAGCTAAAACTACGAACTAAGACTAGCCACTGCCCGAAAATTAATACCAACCGTTTTAAGAATTCTCATATTAATCGCGTAATATTTGAATATGACCTCGCAAAATAAGTACTTTACCATAGCATATTTAGCATAGAATTGCGCCTGTGCACAATTAAATTATAAAATTATTATAGTTTTAGATGGTTTTACATTTTTAGCATACTGATTGCAATTTTTAGCTTTTTCGTTATTTACAAATTCTAACATAGGATATTTTTTTATCTTATGACTCATTAAAGACTATTATTTCTGTCTTTTTCTATCTAAGGGGAGAGTATGGACTGCAACAGTACAGTGAAGTAAAGACGGTAAGTTAGCTCACTGACAGGGCCGTTGGCCGCCCGAGTCAAGAATCGCAAATGCAATTTTTTTTAGTTGGCTCCACACGTGACAGGGTCAACCAATCAGATTCGACACCGCTCGGGACACTCGCGGGTCATCTGTACGGTTGATCTATAAGATTGGGAAAGATGGGGAAAGCAGTCGGTGGGGAAAGAGCAGGTTAAAATTCGTCGAATTCGCTTTAAATCGCCACCAGAGAACAAGAAGAATATCAACTACTCTTCAAATCAGCTTTTCACAGAAATCTTCCTTTTGTCTTCCTTGAAATGACTACAACATATGGCTTGGAATGCGAGATCTGCATGTAGCTTCAAGCGAGATCAGTGTCAGAACATTTAGCAAAACAATCGAGAAGTAAAGCATCAAAATAAGAGCTTCTCGATGATCCCTAAAGGAGGAGGACATGCACAGAAGCTAATGTGTACTAATGTGCTCTCAGATCTCGCGCCGGTACGCGCTTTGTTGTTCGAACTCTCTTCAAGCGCCTATAGGCAGCTATAGAAGTGCCAAGATTTTGAAATGGTTCAGTTTAGTTTCCGTGGTCGAAAACAACCTCGATACTGTATACAAAGCTATGGCAGGAGTGGAAATATGTTCGCTTAGATATTATTTCAGCAGCACTTTGAGTTTTTGTGCATTCTAATGTAACCTGTTTCTTGTGTCATTTGCCCACAAGCTGTTCGCAAGGCCAGGAATTATGAATTAAACCACCCTAGCTAAATATAATTTAGGACTTCCAGTTACCTTTTTATCCTCGATTCACCACTTTCATAATGGCGCCTCCTAATTTGCATACTTTGGAAGATAAATCTGTTGAGGGAAACTAATGCTACCACATAAATAGAAGATCAAACTAAAACTATTAATTGTGTTCAGTTTTAGCGCAACATAGAGATTTGGTGTTGAGTTATAGACATTTCTAATGCTGGAAAACATGAAAGCGAGGCTGGAGAGACCCGCTATTTTTCTCATACATATCCGTCTCTAAAGTAAAGGGGCTATGTCATGGTACTGTGTGTGTGGAGTCAATGTTCGATTGGTGGCTGTTAATTGGCTACAAACAGTTAAAGGGGCTATGTCATGGTATTGTGTATGTGTGGAGTCAATGTTCGATTGGTGGCTGTTAATTGGCTACAAACAGTTAAAGGGGCTATGTCATGGTGTTGTACATGTATGGTGTCAATGTTCGATTGGTGGCTGTTAATTGGCTACAAACAGTTAAAGGGGCTATGTCATGGTGTTGTACATGTATGGTGTCAATGTTCGATTGGTGGCTGTTAATTGGCTACAAACAGTTAAAGGGGCTATGTCATGGTATTGTGTATGTGTGGAGTCAATGTTCGATTGGTGGCTGTTAATTGGCTACAAACAGTTAAAGGGGTTATGTCATGGTACTGTGTATGTGTGGAGTCAATGTTCGATTGGTGGTGGTTAATTGGCTACAAACAGTTAAAGTCCCCCCTCCTTTAGTGCTTGATTGAAACAATACACAGTACTTTCGTTGAACAGTCTGTCTATACACAGTTTGTTAGTCGTTTTTGCTTTGATTTTAACCATCCCACATGTGCACGAGGTTCATCAGTTCATATGTAAATCGCTGATAATAACTGTGTCCTGCCCAGATTGAGAGTATAAAGACCTCTCACCGTGACACAGACCCTTTAACCTGTGGGTTTGATTGCAAATGAAGACTTATAAACCAATCGCGAACTTATATCCGATTTAACTCAACAGGTAACTGTCAAGATTCCAGTGAAGAACTCTTAAGTTTAAAACATCTGGTTTGCCTCAAGGACCTGCAGTAGTGGTTTATTCCAGAAGAATGATGACCAAGGAATGTTCCAAAGAAGATGATATTACAAGATTGAAGTTTAAATTTTAGATTACACTCAGACAGATAGACTATTGATACTGCATGAATAGCTGCATTGTATGAGGTTTACAACCACCTTGAATACAGCAAAAAATTATACATATATATAGGTAATCTAAATAATAAAGAATATAAAGTACAAGTGCAATAGCCGTTTGGTTATTAGAAACAAGAGTCGAATCTCTCCACAGAAGCGGGAAGATGGGGTGTTATTAATAAAGTTACGTACAAATATAACCTAATGGGCGATACACATGGAGGAAAACTGTTAGACTTCGCGGCGTTTGCAAGGCTGCTTGTACCCTGGCTTACAAAGACTTCCCAGGCGATTTTTGTTGTTGTTAAGGACGCCAGCGCCTTATACTTCAGGCTGCTTGTGACGCATTAGTTTCCCCCTCCTCGCTTCGCCATTGATAAGTGGCAACCATGAATTGACTTTCCATCACCATTTCTCGAGCTGGTTATTATGTGAAAAAAGGTCATTTCTTGGCAGAATTTCGCCAAAATACGTATGACTCGTAAAAATATACAGCTGTATTGGGTGCCTGAGCTGTCGGTTTCCTGCGATTTGATTGGTTCCGGGACGGGCGCCTTTTCCAATCTCGCGCGCTCAAGCTTGCCTGTTTGTTGCCCCGTTTCAGACCACGTAACTTTTCCCTTGAGTAACGCTTTTTGTTTTTCTGTATCCCAAGAGGAAATGTACAAATTTCTATAATTGGAAAACAAAGCACTGAATCCTCCGGAGAACTATTACGTGGTCTGAAATGGGGCAACAAACCGGCAAGCTGAAAGGTAATAAGATGTGAGCATGCGTGTTAGACACTAGCCACGTTGTACCGTGTGTTGGGTAGTGCCATGCAACTTGCTTGGTTTACTATTTCTGATTTGGCCGGTCATTTCCATATTGCATTTGGAGAGATCCACATCGCTCTAGCACTTTGCTCACATCTGCAACTCCCACACGTGTTAGCGTGTTGGCTGGGGTTTAAAGCAGCTTTTAGCTCGCCCTTAGTAACCAGATTCCGAGGCCTATGATCTTAAGGGAGGCTGGTGGTCTTGGGGGCTATGCCATGCTGATGAGTCCTAACATGGACGAAACAGCTGTACATGGCTGCCACTCCACTATGGGGTGCCAAGTGTCCAAAAATTATATGTCACAATTATATGAAAATTATATGGAAATTATATATATAATCGTTATTATATCATAATTTCATTTTCTCCTGAGTTCATTATTTCAAATAATGTTCGTGTTGTTATTTCATTGTTTCATATAATGCAACACTGCATTTCGCATTATATGAAACCATGATCGTCATTCATTATCTATTATTTCATATAATGCAAGACTGCTTTTTAAATTATATGAAACCATGGTCGTCATCCGTTATCTATTGTTTCAAATAATGCAAGACTGCTTTTTAAATTATATGAAACCATGATTGTCATCCGTTATCTATTGTTTCAAATAATGCAACACTGCTTTATAAATTATATGAAACCATGATCCTAAGCCAAATTCATTATTTCAAACAAGTTAATGCTCCAATTTTGCTATAATCCATTATTTGATATAATAGATTATATGATATAAAGCCATTTTATATGATATAAAGCTGATTACATGGTATAAAGCCATTATATGATATAATCCTATTATATGATCACAAAAATCCATTATATCATATAATCCCATTATATGATCACAAAAATCCATTATATCATATAATCCCATTATATGATCACATAAATCCATTACAGTCAACTCTCGTTATTGCGGACACCCTCGGGACCGTGATTTGGTGTCCGTAATAGCGAGAGTCCGTAATAACGGGGTGCGAAACAAAATTTGAATTTAACCATGGAAATGTTTATTTTTGCACATGTATTGAACAATAACACTGTTAACTGAACAATTGTCCGCTCAGACGTAAATAAGTAAATAAGCGTAAATAAGCGTAAATACGTAAATAAGCGCTTCCCTTTCCTCTTGAAATTTGATTATAGACTACTGTAGTTAAGCTTATTTACAGCTTTGGAAATGACAGACATTTGGCATCTCAATGTAATGTTCCTATGTTACAGTACAGTACACATATGATATGAGGTGTCCGCTATAACGAGAGCTAAACAATAAAATTGTTACGTTGGGATCACGTGAAGTGTCCGCAATTCCGTAATAGCGAGAGTCCGCAATAACGGGAGCTGTTTTCAGTCAAACCTCTATAGCTTTCGCCGGGGATCTGGCTGCTGTCCGTAATAGCGGGGTGTCCGTAATAGCGGGGTGTCCGCAAGGCGAGAGTTGACTGTATATCATATAAAGCCATTATATGATATAAAGCCATTATATGATATAAAGCCATTATATGATATAAAGCCAGTATATGATATAAATCTATTATATGAAAGAAACCATTGTATCATATAATATGAATTGTATGCGCGATTGTATGCGCAGTTAGCAAATTTCAGTTTCCGGTGTAATATTTAACTTTGTGTTAACGTATCTGTCGTCTCAAAATTAAACTATCATTACCTTTCCGAAATTAATACTGTGACAATCTGCTGTACTCTCTTACGGTTTCCTTAAACAAATGACGGACCAAGTAGCCAACGATTTGGCTTCGGCATTAAGCCGAACAATTGTAGCTTGTCTACGATCGGGGATTGTTGGTCAAGACAACTGTGAGATCCAAAATACCACCTCTGCAAACGCCAACCCGTCGAGGTCAAATCTCACGCTCCCCTCTCAAGCTCAGCAGCCAAGTTCCACGGCCTCCTCGTCAATTCCTGGGGAACGTCAGATAAGCAAATCCACAATATAAACCTAGTGTATTCCAAAAGCGGTTTTGCTTTATTTCATGTTGGATAATTTTGGATACACGGCCATGGTTTCGGTCATATATGTCACGCAATCCGGGGAGAGGGGTACTCCTGTTTGTGACGTATTATGTATGTGCCGTGGGGGTGGGTCAGGGTTTGAGCTCAGTTTGGGCAGGTAGGGTCTGGGTTTTGACCTGATTTGGGCAGATCAGGGTCAGGATTTGAGTTTAATTTGGATTAATTTATTTCACTGGGCCTATTTGTTTTTATTTAAAGAAGGGGCAATCAGGGTTTCCCCCCCCCCCCCCCCCCAATAAAAAAGGAGCAATCAGGGTTTTGGAGCTCGGATTTTGGATCAAACAGGGTCAGGGCTTGAGCCTCTTGGCCTCACATACATACCCATTTTTCATGTAAGTACCCCCCCCCCCCCCCCCATTTACTATTCTCAACTCCTTCTGAGGAATGACTTTCTTCTTTTTCGAGGAGAAACAAGAGCCCATCTGGGCTTTCACTCGGGCCACATGAGATTGAAGATGAAATACACTTTCATTTGAAATCCTCTTAGTAACAAGTCGTGCTTTAATTCGCCAGTGAGAACGTCATAAAAACGTCTGGTCTATTAATTGCTTTTATGACATGCATGACTATGATAACGCAGGATTTGAACAACAGAATACTGGCAATTCAAGTGTATAAATGCAATACAATGACATAATCAGACTTTGAATTTGATTGAAAATAGATAAAAAACTCGGGAAAATGTCCGGCTAAAACAGACCCAATGTAGAAGATGGACGCTCCTGGTAATGGGCTCCTGACTGATAATAATAATAATAATAATTCGTAAAGATAAATAGAAATAATACAATCGATTAAATTAATTAATGTTCGGTATCAAGAGACGGTATATAGTGCATAGTCATAGAATGAAAACCAACCTACTTATGTAACTTCCTCCATGCAACTAGTTGAAATATTGGCTTAATTACTCGCGCAAAAAGTTCAGGGGTGGTTTAGGCGTTTTTTCTCGCATTTTGCTTGGCCGAGCGGGGCCTGGGTAATCGTTTAACTTCGATTCTTTAGTTTTCTTTAGAACTTTAAATCTTAGAAACCGATCAGTTTTGTTTTTTTAAAAAGCAATCAAAACCAGCCTATCTGATGTAATTCAACCCAACTAGATGAAATTTTGGGTGTAATATTCGCGCAAATGAAGTTCAAGGGGATAAGCCGTTTTGAAATGTTGTTTTGCCTCTCATGTCCCCCTTGAAAGATGATAATTACAGTGTGACTGAATTCTGTTCGTCCGGTGGACAGCAGCAAACATTGTATATTTGTAAACGAACTAGTTGATATCGTTTCAAACTGCTCGGACCGGCAGACCTTGGGCCCCGAGTGGCTCCTGAAAAGTTTAGCGTATAGGCTATAGCGTACAGGAACTGCTATTTTCTAGCTATGTTATAAAAATTAAAAATCCATAGATTTTCTGGCTTTTTCGTGTCCTAGTGGATACGAATAACGTAGATAAGACGGTATAAACTGCAGGTTTCTAGGTTTAGAGAAATAGATAGAATCCACAGGCAACCGGAGTAATTACAACAACTCAGATTTATTTATTTTTTTACTTGATACAGTATGGCGTCGTTACCACGAGACCAGTCTCTTTCCAAGAATTCTTTTCGGCAGTGTCAAATGCCCCACCATTCGCCCCGAGGTAGAATAATGCCCGACCCCCGGGCCGATATAAGGTTACAAATGCCCTACTCCCGGGATCCGGGGAAGGGGGATGGGCATTGCTGGAATTGACTGATGCATCAGTTAATTTTAGAGGATTTTCGGGGGTATTATCTACATATTGCATGACCGATAGTGTCACAACTCAACGGCTGCTACATCGATCAGTGGTAAACGGATGTGGCGTCACGCAGAAATTAAGGGCTGTTTTCCCGAATATTCCAATCAAAAACAAAAATCTAGTTGAGACACAATGTTAAAACAGCTGAAGTTTCCAAACCCCCGTCCCCCATTTCAATGTTCGGTCAGTTGGGTCAAACTAGCTACTTCTGATAAATGGCATTCTGATACCATATCTTACTGTCTCCTTATATACCTGCAACAACGCAATTTTGGCGGGAATTGTCGACCGACAACGTGGTAAAGAGTTTGTAAAGAAAAGCGGCAATTAATCAAACGTTCAAACAGCAACTAGCGGTAAAATCAGTTCTGGCTTTATTAGTACATTGAGCTATTAAAGCATGTGCGAGTCTTGTCTAATATTCAAAGTAAGATTGTAGTTTGAGGAAAACAGAACATTGGCTCATCGATACGAAAATTCTGGGTACTACATATAGGGTTTCCTTGTTCATCAGATACAGGGCCGTAGCATGCCCTGAAAAACTGGGGGGGCACAAAGTCATTTTGCAACCTAACCCCTGGGTTTCCGAGGGGGCCAGGTACCTTGTTTGTTTGTTTTTGGAAAACATTTGGGGGGGGGGGGGGCACGAGCCCCCCCGGCCCCTAAGGGCGCTACGGCCCTGAGATATGAAACTAAACTGATTCTTGACCGCAAAAATATCACGCATTGATACGTCATATACAGCCGATGTTCCTAATTTATCCTCGAATTCCACAGGAAATAAAACTTTTGAAATTTCTCAACGAGTTGAGAATAATAAATGAATCAGTTTACAGTGCTTCAGGTTGATTGCGTGACATATATGACAGAAACCATGGCCGTGTATCCAAAATTATCCAACATGAAATAAAGCAAAACCGCTTTTGGAATACACTAGGTTTATATTGTGGATTTGCTTATCTGACGTTCCCCAGGAATTGACGAGGAGGCCGTGGAACTTGGCTGCTGAGCTTGAGAGGGGAGCGTGAGATTCACTAAGGTGCGGGATTGCAGAATATCAAAATATCAAAAAGTAATATCATTGAATTGATATTATCAGATTATCATGATATCAAATTATCATGATATTATCACATATCAAATCATAAAATTATCTAAAAAGGTTATTATAATTTGATAATATCAAATCATAAAATTATCTAAAAAGGTTATGATAATTTGATATATCATGATATTATCAGATTATCGTGATATTATCAGATTATCATGATATTATCAAAATATCTTGATAATATCAAATCATAAAATTATCTAAAAAGGTTTTGATAATTTGATATCATGATATTATCAGATTATCTTGATATTATCAAATTATCATAATATCAAATCATAAAATTATCTAAAAAGGTTATGATAATTTGATATATCATGATATTATCAGATTATCATGATATTATCAGATTATCATGATATTATCAGATTATCTTGATAATATCAAATCATAAAATTATCTAAAAAGGTTTTGATAATTTGATATCATGATATTATCAGATTACCTTGATATTATCAAATTATCATAATATCAAATCATAAAATTATCTAAAAATGTTATGATAATTTGATATATCATGATATTATCAGATTATCATGATATTATCAGATTATCATGATATTATCAGATTATCTTGATAATATCAAATCATAAAAATAATTATCTAAAATTAAAAGGTTTTGATAATGATAATTTGATATATCATGCTATTATCAGATTATCATGATATTATCAGATTATCATGATATTATCAGATTATCTTGATAATATCAAATCATAAAATTATCTAAAAAGGTTTTGATAATTTGATATCAGATTATCATGATATTATCAAAAACCTCGATGATATCAAATCATAAAATTATCAAATATCAAATTATCAAGTGTACATATCACTTTTGATATATCAAGTCATTTCTTCATGATATTATCAAGAACTTTCCAAAGAAACATTAAAGAAATTACTTGATATATCAAAAGTGATATTGATATTTAGCTCTGCATGCGTAATTCAGCGCAATAAAACACAGAAACGTAAAACTTATTGTTATTGCTTCGTTCTATAAAGAATATATTATTGAACTCTGGCTGTTTACCGCGCAACACAGAACCTTAAAACTTTAAAACTTAATTATTGTTGTGACTGCTTCGTTCTATAAAGACTTTTATTTACATGTACCTCTCAGTGCGAACCACATACACTCATCGGGCAGAATGGCGCGACGCACATCCGGGTCTTAAAAATTACAGTACGCCGCCAAATTCAAAAATTAATTTGAACAGGACGGCCAATTTACAAAGAAAACAGTACAAAATGGCGATAGTGGCTTAAGGTTTGGTTTCCTTTCAACAGGAAAGAAAATCGCTACAAAAAAACAAAAGGGCGCAAAATGTAGATAAGATGATAAACTTCACCATCCCGCAAAAAGATTTCACCTAACACATATTTTACGAGTTTATTCAGTATATCACCATATAAAATTCCCAGTGCCGTTTCCAATTGACTCGGAATTACTTGATTCAGCCTCATAATGATCGATGTGTTACCATAAAACATCTATGGAGGTTCGTCGTTCTCAAACGACTCAGAATTACATGATTCTAGGCTCTAATATCATGATACTTTGATAATATAATTCACTTGATGATTTGATAATTCACTTGATAGTTTGATATTATCATGATACTTTGATAATATCATGATATATCAAATTATCAAACCCTTAAATAATTCTTCGTTCTTTAAAGACTCAGAATTATCATGATGATTTGATAATTCACTTGATAGTTTGATATTATCATGATAATTTGATAATATCATGATATATCAAAATAGCAAAGATTTCTTCGTTCTCTCAAGACTTTGATATTATCATGATAATTTGATCATTCACTTGATAGTTTGATATTATCACGATAATTTGATAATATCATGATATATCAAAATAGCAAACCCTGAAAGATTTCTTCGTTCTCTAAAGACTTTGATATTATCATGATGATTTGATAATTCACTTGATAGTTTGATATTATCATGATACTTTGATAATATCATGATATATCAAAATATCAAACCCTGAAAGATTTCTTCGTTCTCTCAAGACTTTGATATTATCATGATAATTTGATAATTCACTTGATAGTTTGATATTATCATGATAATTTGATAATATCATGATATATCAAAATAGCAAACCCTGAAAGATTTCTTCGTTCTCTCAAGACTTTGATATTATCATGATAATTTGATAATTCACTTGATAGTTTGATATTATCACGATACTTTGATAATATCATGATATATCAAAATAGCAAACCCTTAAAGATTTCTTCGTTCTTTAAAGACTTTGATATTATCATGATAATTTGATAATTCACTTGATAGTTTGATATTATCATGATAATTTGATAATATCATGATATATCAAAATAGCAAACCCTTAAAGATTTCTTCGTTCTCTAAAGACTTTGATATTATCATGATAATTTGATAATTCACTTGATAGTTTGATATTATCACGATACTTTGATAATATCATGATATATCAAATTATCAAACCCTTAAATAATTCTTCGTTCTTCAAAGACTTTGATATTATCATGATAATTTGATAATTCACTTGATAGTTTGATATTATCATGATACTTTGATAATATCATGATATATCAAATTATCAAACCCTTAAATAATTCTTCGTTCTTCAAAGACTTTGATATTATCATGATAATTTGATAATTCACTTGATAGTTTGATATTATCATGATACTTTGATAATATCATGATATATCAAAATAGCAAACCATGAAAGATTTCTTCGTTCTCTAAAGACTTTGATATTATCATGATGATTTGATAATTCACTTGATAGTTTGATATTATCACGATACTTTGATCATATCATGATATATCAAATTATCAAACCCTTAAATAATTCTTCGTTCTTCAAAGACTTTGATATTATCATGATAATTTGATCATTCACTTGATAGTTTGATATTATCATGATACTTTGATAATATCATGATATATCAAAATAGCAAACCCTGAAAGATTTCTTCGTTCTCTCAAGACTTTGATATTATCATGATAATTTGATAATTCACTTGATAGTTTGATATTATCATGATACTTTGATAATATCATGATATATCAAAATAGCAAACCCTTAAAGATTTCTTCGTTCTCTCAAATCCAGTGGAGAATATCAAATTATCACATAGCATTATCACTGTCATATTATCATGATATTATCAAGAACTTTCCTAAGGAACATTAAAGAAATGACTTGATATATCAAAAGTGATATGTACACTTGATAATTTGATAATACGCAATACCGCACCTCACTCGTGAGATTTGACCTCGACGGGTTGGCGTTTGCAGAGGTGGTATTTTGGATCTCACAGTTGTCTTGACCAACAATCCCCGATCGTAGACAAGCTACAATTGTTCGGCTTAATGCCGAAGCCAAATCGTTGGCTACTTGGTCCGTCATTTGTTTAAGGAAACCGTAAGAGAGTACAGCAGATTGTCACAGTATTAATTTCGGAAAGGTAATGATAGTTTAATTTTGAGACGACAGATACGTTAACACAAAGTTAAATATTACACCGGAAACTGAAATTTGCTAACTGCGCATACAATCGCGCATACAATTCATATTATATGATACAATGGTTTCTTTCATATAATAGATTTATATCATATAATGGCTTTATATCATATAATGGCTTTATATCATATAATGGCTTTATATGATATAATGGATTTATGTGATCATATAATGGGATTATATGATATAATGGATTTTTGTGATCATATAATGGGATTATATGATATAATGGATTTTTGTGATCATATAATAGGATTATATCATATAATGGCTTTATACCATGTAATCAGCTTTATATCATATAAAATGGCTTTATATCATATAATCTATTATATCAAATAATGGATTATAGCAAAATTGGAGCATTAACTTGTTTGAAATAATGAATTTGGCTTAGGATCATGGTTTCATATAATTTATAAAGCAGTGTTGCATTATTTGAAACAATAGATAACGGATGACAATCATGGTTTCATATAATTTAAAAAGCAGTCTTGCATTATTTGAAACAATAGATAACGGATGACGACCATGGTTTCATATAATTTAAAAAGCAGTCTTGCATTATATGAAATAATAGATAATGAATGACGATCATGGTTTCATATAATGCGAAATGCAGTGTTGCATTATATGAAACAATGAAATAACAACACGAACATTATTTGAAATAATGAACTCAGGAGAAAATGAAATTATATGATATAATAACGATTATATATATAATTTCCATATAATTTTCATATAATTGTGACATATAATTTTTGGACACTTGGCACCCCATACTCCACGGGTAATAAGATGTGAGCATGCGTGTTAGACGCTAGCTATCTAGTATTTGTCCTTACACGGACGAAACAGCTGTACACATGCAGGAGTCCATTACTATTGATATATAGTAATGGGTGATATATACTATAATCTAAATGGTAGTGAATGCTGCTCCGCTAAGTTAAGGGAGTGTATTAGAAGAGAACCCACAGTAGCACTTTGGCAGGAAAAATATATTACTGGGTGATAAAAATGCCAAGGTGTTAGATGAATATGTAGTTTTGGGGCTATTGTACGACTGAATACTTTTTAAGCTGAGGTGTGTATCTCAAAAGTTGTACCGATTTATTTTCATTTTGTCCCGACATATCGACGATCTCCCGGTAAATCCCCTGAGCCGGAAATAAACTGTAATTGAGAATGTAATTGTAACACAGAGTTCGTCTACATGTCAACAAATTCATGATTACAACCCGGGGGGGGGGGGGTTATGTATGTGAGGCCAAGAGGCTCAAACCCTGACCCTGTTTGACCCAATCCGAGCTCCAAAACCCTGATTGCCCCCTTTTTGGGGAAAAAAACCCTGATTGCCCCTTCTTTAAATTGTTTTCAAAACACGGTCGGATATATATCCTGGCCGGTATACCGCGTACCGGGATTTCATGCAAAATACGGAACATTTCAAGTCGGGACGTGGCATTGGGTAAACAAATCAGCAGATGAAGTACACAGATAAACTTGTACTGTATGGGAACCTCAGTGCTTGCATGTGGGCAGGCGATCAAAATGCGGCAACAGAATGTCTTTTTTGACATAATAGCTAAAAAAAATGAACTGCCTAAAAAATACTGAACCCCGACCCTGACTGCACCCAAATTATACTCAAATCCATACCCTGATCTGCCCAAATCAGGTCAAAACCCTGACCCTACCTGCCCAAACTGAGCTCAAAACCCTGACCCACCTGGGCGGCACATTCATAATACGTCACAAACAGGAGTACCCCCCCCCCGGGGATTACAACAAGGATCGCATACTAGGCATCAATAGATTGTGCTAGTAAATTCATCCAAAGTTGCTCCAAAAAAAGGCTAAAAGTTGCTCAAAAGTTGCCAAAAATTGAAAAAGTTGCCACCAAAATTTGAAAAAGTTGCTCACTTTGGCGAGCCATTTTATTCTAGATAACAACTTAAAACATGGAATGTTGGATGTGTAATTCAATATAATCTTAAAGTTCAACATAACTACCAATAGTAGTACTTTCTGTGATGCCATGACTAGCAGAATATGCAGAATGCAGATTAGCAAATACCAAGATGGCGGCGGCTCTGTGTTGGAGCGAATAACCGCTGGATAATTCGCGGGCGATATTAAATAGATAGCTGCTGTCCAGTTCGTGGGCGCACATCAATTCATGCACGGAAAGTAGAAAACAAAGGAATGTTAATCATTTGCAGGGTCAATACTATTCAATACACGTCTACAGCATTCTTAGTGTCGACCAGTTTCAATTAACAGAAACATTTGGGATAATTTGGGTGTTTTATCATTATTTGTTGCTCAAAAGTTGCCAAGGAAGGCAAAAGTTGCTCTAGGTTGCTTGCAGTACAAAAAGTTGCTCAAAACTCCAGAAGTTGCTCAAAAGTTGCCGAGCACAATCTATTTATGCCTATCGCATACACAGAAATGCATAAAAGAACAGTTGAACGTAGTTAGCTTCCAACAGCACAGTAGACGATGTGGCTATTTATAGTATATATCACCAGGAGCGTACCTATGTGATGGGTAGCGCCCACAGCACAGTAGACGATGTGGCTATTTATAGTATATATCACCAGGAGCCCATTACCAGGAGCGTACCTATGTGATGGGTAGCGCCCACAGCACCGTAGACGATGTGGCTATTTGCTGCTGCAGCGAGCGAGCAAGGCAGCAGTTCTAATCTATAAGCGGGTCCAAATCTCGATTTCTTTTTTTACCACAATGCATCACTTCTATTGTCGTTTTTTTACCACAATGCTTTGCACGGATCTGATCGTTACGTGACATTACACGTGGTAATGGGCTCCTGGTGATATATACTATAAATAGCCACATCGTCTACTGTGCTGTGGGCGCTACCCATCGCATAGGTACGCTCCTGGTAATGGGCTCCTGGTGATATATACTATCAATAGCCACATAGTCTACTGTGCTGTGGGAGTAGTATAGTCGGTAGTAAATAAATACCACTTTTTCTTGCACAACAAAACTCAAAAAGTTATAATGTTATGGACGCCCTTGAAGTGAATTCGGAAATCCACTTCAAGGGCGTCCATAACATTATAACTTTTGAGTTTTCTTGTGCAACAAAAAGTTGTATTTATTTACTACCGACTATACTACTAGGGGTAACTAAGGGTCAACCAAAATTGTCACTAGACATTCTTGTACATAAAATCCAAATTTGAAGTATATGTTAAAGGAATGATTACTATATATTTATATCGAAGAGAGAATGGCGAGTTCAAAGCTTTTCAATGTAGGCGATGTGGTTGAAGCATTCGAAAAGGCCAAAGAAGATGGACAATCTCATGGATCCGTTGTATCATTCGACTGGACCCAACCTAGGAACGGACCTAACGGATGCAAGTACGTTTCCGTATTCTTTGACATTGGCGATGGACCTCAGCCGGCGGTCTTTCGGTTCGAAGGGGAAAAGCACGTGGGAAAGATAGCACCACACAACGAACAAGATGCAGGCAAGAAACGGGATAGACATCCTTGCCTCCAGTTCCAAAAGTGGAATGCCATCATACCTATCATCGCCAGAAATAAGCGACATTTAGCAATTGTCAGCGGCGTTACAAGTACGTCGGTTCTATAGTCAAGCGGTTAGAGCGTCGGCCATAAAATCCCGCGACCGGAGTTCGACTCCTACGCGGGACACGAAAATATTTTTTTTTTACTTCTTTTTTTTCTTTCTCAGTTTTATTTAAACTTTTCCTCTATTTTTAAGCTATTAGAGCCGCCTTCCATACTAAAATATTGTTGTTTACTGTCTCTCAAGCCTCAAAACGGGCACGAATGGGAGATATCGCTGACCACAATTAGTATCGCAGACTCTTCTCTATAGGTCCGACTAGGGCCTATTTTTAAAAAGGGACAATTCATTTGAATAACTGCTGGTCAGTTACAAATACACTGCAGTTTCATAAGGAGAGAACAAGTTGTCCATTGGTATGTGTTCGTGGTGTTTTAGACGCTCGTGGCCAGAGATATGATGGTCTCAAGACAGCCAAATTTACAGGATTTAGCGTACAAAGATGGCGGATTCTGCCGGTTTATCCAAGATCGAAATATTCAACTGCAAAAACGAAACCGCAAAGGAATCGACAGCTGCTCTAATGGCATTTAGTGACGACGATGAACCCTTCGTTCAGAAGGCCTGGTATAGACATTTTGCAAAATACAGTATATTCCACCTCAGAATCCAAGTTATAAACAGTAAGTAAGCTCTTTTCTCGCCAATTCTCACTCTAGCTCTGTAATAATTTGAGTCAAAACACTCGTGTATTTTTTAAAAAAAACGACACCTAAAATTCACGAGCTGATTATAGAAATGTAGGTAGAACTATTTAATTCATATTGTAGATTGAGATCCTGGTTAGACATTTTTTAAATCGTACTCAGGAAAGTTAGAAATCGAGATTAAGCGTTTTCCCCCCATAGTTTGCTTGTAATTTTATATGAACTGTGCTTGCTGACCTCTGAGCCGAAATTGATATTGCGCAATCGGCCGTGTCGCGTTTTTCTGGCGATGGGAGGCAGATGGAATCACAATTAAGCAAAATGACAAGGGAGATTTGGACCTTCCTGCAGATGAAAAGTTGAGTCCTACATTCAAATTAGTAGAATACCTTGATGAGGCCTTTGAAAATGAAATAAGCAAACTAATCGAAAACGAGAAGGTCTGTATGCGTAATCCACGGAAACGCAGTCCACACGACGCCATCATCGTTCCCAATACCAAGGTGGTTTCAATGGTACAAAGGTTCATTTCCACAAATTCTACTACCAATGCTGGATGTCGCTTGCCCAATCCTATAATGAGGATGAGAATGAAGTGCGACTACAAGACTGGAACGCCTAATGGTCAATTCTTTGACAAAAGTAAGTCGTACTCCGATGGGGACAACACTAAGTACGAACCTCTCGTTGATGAGAACTCTAGCGGTCTTAACATCGACAACATAAGCAAACTCATCCTACCAGGTTCTATTCACGATGGTATTTGCAATGCCTCAAGTATTTGCTCAAGTAGTATGGGACTTTCATACCCACTAGATATTGAGATCGACATAGTACAACGACCATCGAAGAAGAATAGATATGATCAACAAGACGTTTATGCCGCCAATACTAAGCGTAGTGCCAGTGTGGACACAGCTGCAGAAGATGAGTGAACGTAGGTAATGAAGAAAAAGAAAAGAAGAATGAAGGAAGTCGTTGTGGACTCTCTTCATTCTTTTTTTTGTCACTAGACATTCTTGTACATAAAATCCAAACTTGAAGTATATGTTAAAGGAATGATTAGTATACTGTATATTGCCACCGAATGGTATTAGTATATATTCTTTATTCCACGACATTAGCATTCGTTGTCATCTTAGTACGCATTAATACCATACAGATCGAACATGTCGAAGAAGAATTCGAATGTAGACGCCGCAATGCCTGAGACGACTTGTGATTGGTTGATGAGAGGGAAGGATACGAAATGTCCAAAGAGGATTTCGAAGACAACGAAGTTCTGTTCCCAGCACAACTACCAAATCGCAAAAGGCTGTGCCCCATTAATACCATGCTCGAAGTGCGGTAAAGGATGTCGTACTGATTACGAGCTTTGCTCAGGATGCGACCGTCTCGCCATCAAGATGAAGTGTCCCGGTGTCTATGTAAAACGCGCTAAGAAGTCCAGCAAGACGCTAGAGGGTCCAAGAAAGGAGGAACTTGCAGAGCCAAACATGGTGGAACCGGAGGTAGCATTGACCGTGGAACCAAGAGTGCTGGAACCAGAGGAAGGTCTCGGAGAGTCTCTCACCCATGCGCTCAACAAGGTGTTGGCTGCCTTGAGGAACGAGAAGGACGCTTAGGAATAGCCACGAAAAAAAAAAAAAAAGAAGAATGAAGAAGGTCGTTGCGTGACCCTCTTCATTCTTTTTTTCTTTTTTTTTCTATTAAACGTATAAACATCTATAGTTGTATCATGGACGAGCTAGTCAGATTGTTTGGTCCTGGAATTCGTAGAAGCCTGAATATCAAACCACAAGTGGAACATATTAACACCAGTGAAACATGTCCTGATTGTCTCTGCCCCTTTGAAATACAAGGAACGGAATTCGTATGTCCCACCTGTGGTCTCGTTTCCGAGGTTGAACCATGTGAAGAAACTAAGATCGACATTATTACTACTCGACTGCGTATAGTAGGTCCGGACGGATTTCAGTATCAAAGTGATCTAGACCGCGCAAAACCAAAGCAAAGTGATGACACGGAACTGCAACGACGAACGCTCCTACAAGAACTACGAGCATACAACACTATTTACAAACAAAGTTGTGACCTATTGTTCCCTACGAACACTTTAGAAATCGTAGCCGACGCATTTATCCAAGTAATGAAAGTTCATCCCAAGCGTAGTGATGCTAAGAGACATATTCTAGCTTCTCTACTCTACCATGCATGCATACAATGTGGATTCGTCCGATCTAAAGGTGAGGTTGCTCGCTTCATGCAACTAAGCAACAAAGGAATCCATAGAGGAGAGGTCTTTATACGTTCTCTGTATAACGATGATAAGATCGATGTAGACATGGATGCCGAGCGCATAGTTCCTCACATTGCAACGACTTTCCTTAAACTCGATCCTCAAGGAGTACTTATAGACGCTCAACAAATAGTCCACGAGGTTGTTACTACAGCGATAGAAAACAACATAGGCAGATCGGTAATTAAGACGAAAGTTGTTGGAGCAAGTTACGAGGTGCTACATCGTTTAGGATCGTCTATGTCTCTTAACGAAGTCGTTAAACGATGTGACGTATTTGGAAATTCAGTCAAGCGTTTTGTCAAGGAGTTGTCTTCTTACCATTCCCACTTCGAACCAATCTACGCTAGACATGGGCTAACTAGCAGTAGGACTTAGCGAAGTGGAAGTGAGAGCCATGTTCGTTTCTTTCATAGGAAACGTTGATTCTTACATTCCAAGTTTTTCTCGCATTTCCTTTTGCACTTCTTGCTTGAGTTCGGCTCGAACCCGATCCGTGCTTTTTTCACCTATGGAAGCCTTGCGACGAATTTCAGATCTCATGATCTCATACTTATTCGCTTCGTTCAGGATGAGACTGTATTCAGAGTCGGATATGTTTTCATCACGTAGTGCCTTCGATACTAGATCGCGAATCGTATTGATTTTTGCCTTTGCCAACATAGTTGTCCTTTCATGCTTAGAAACCTTCATTCCTAACTTCTTAGCTCCAAGGGTCGTAGATGCTGAAATTAATCCACATAGCCCACCAATAACTCCAAGTGGTAGACCAATCACTATTCCAACCCCAGTCAACGCTGCGCCCAATCCAGATCCAGATAAGATCACAGATAGACCTCCAGTTACCACTGCGATGCCATGAACTATTCCTTGAGAACGTGCATATTTCTTGCGCACACCTTCGTAGTGCCTTTCTTGAACTTCTATGTCCGAAAGCGTGTCTCGGATCGTTTGCAGTCTAAAGTTCTTTCCAGTGTCACTAGCAATCTGTGGATAGATACTTGGTGCTGATGGAAACGGTTGAATCGAGTCGCCTTCCATTGTACGTTATACGTATAACTTACTCAAGCTTCAACACGTACAGTATGGGTCGACCACGGAAGTCTATCAGATTGCCTTTCTCATCGAGAATTGTCAGACGAAGACTGCTTTGTATCGTACCTAGAGCTTTGACATCTAGAGGTTGTAGTGAGGCATACGTCGTTTTCACAAATCTATCGCCTCGGATATGTATTCTACTTAGGACTTTAGATTGCTTTCCATCTTGAATCGAGAATCTGGAATCCACCACGTCGCAGCAGATATACACTATGTCGATTTCATCTTGGATGGACACTTCGTGCCAACCTACTTTTAGTCGCTTAGCAATCCCATCTTTATTAATACCCATCAGTTTGCAGAGGTTTCCACTAAGTAGGATCGATTGCTTAACTTCTAGGTTCCAAGCCCTCCTATGATGGGGTTTCTCGATTTTTATGATGTTAGCACTAACTGCAGGCGCAAAGAATTGTCGAAGGCTCGCCATAGTGTGGTTTCCCTTAGGAACTTCGTACGGAAACCCTAGACCTTCGGTAGACCACCAGAAGTTAGCATTCTCTGCTAGGTTCCACCAACTATTCTCAATAGTGACCTCGACTAGTGAAACGTTCTGTATGAGAATAGGGTTGTCGAAGTAGACAGTATGGTCGGCCAATGTTGTGGTGATATATAAGAGAACCATCTTATATGTTGAAGGTATAACTATATATACGTATAGCTTCAACATGAGGAGACATGTAGGTATTTTCAGCTACCATCCGAGCACTAGAGAGAGCGAGAGAGACGATGAGAGACCAACACCGAATAGTAATTTACGGTCAAAGGCTGAGATTCAAGCTAGGAGAGAAGCTGAGGAAAACGATAAGATCGCAACGTTGAATGCAGATCTATTAGCGAAGTTCAAGAAGAAATATCCACATGCAGATCTTCACAAGTTCTATACCTCTACGGAAGTGAACGGTCCAGGCAAATATTCGACGAGTATTTGGTTTCGAGATGGAGATTCTAGCTATGTCGTTTACGGCAATGACGTCTCGAAGTTACCTACTACGATTCAAAAGCGCATCGATAATGCGTTGTGGGATGTGCATAAAGGTTTCCCATCTACGTTGACCCTAGATAGGAGTGCGAAATATCCTATTACAGCAGTTCCTTCTACTGGACCAGCACAAGATATTGATCTCACTAATCTATGGATATATGTCACCCCAAAGAAGAAGTTCAAGGCTGGCGTTCCAAATATATTCAAGGAGACCGTCGTAAAACATACGACAGAAAAGGAGTCCCATCATTGGTTGGCTGGTCCAGATTTCCACTATTGGCCTCAACAATTGAATTTCGCAACGTGGTGTGCGACTTCCGGATGTGGAGTATCGTTGTTTGACCCCACTTTCAAAACGTATCCACCAGTCGTTCAGGGGTTCCTACGATTCCACGTTTATTTCACGATACGAAGAATTCTACATGAACTTGGTGGTGCTCATGGAGTTCCTTTACCTGGTAACTCCCATTTCAAGCAACTCCACAACCTCTACAACAAAGCAGCCCTGGAGAAATTATGCATCGAGTTTGAGTTATCTCGAACACCAGACTTCCCACCAGACTTCCGATGGCACGGAGGAATAATGGATTAGGAGATGTATTCATGTTATACCCTGGACCAACTGGCTACGTAAACGGATATGTAACTGCCCATGGCCGAAGTTACAACAAAGTAACCACATGGCCCGAGGATTCTACTTTGTTTAAAGATGAAGGAGGTAAGGAGGACAAGGGAACTCTGATAGCTTTTATTAGGAACGATGAACACGAAGGGAAACAATACAATTGGTTTACGCCACCAATCGGAAAGGGTTTGACAGATGCTGGATTGGGTAGGTTGAATAGATCTGTCGAGGCTTTTGGACATTGCATACTTGGCGCTCAAGCCGACTTGAACGAATCCATCGTAGATAGCCATAACGTCAAAGAAAAGTTTAAGAGCTTAGTCGAAGACGCTATTCTCGAAAACGATTTAGTGGTGAGCTACAAAAACTATCTTACTGCTATAACAGCAACACATAAGAGGCTCGATCTAGCAATAGCTATAGATGTGCGATTATTGCCAAGCGATCTAGAGTACTATCTTAGTGAGAAAGATGGTTATAGGAATCCAATCCCGAAAGCCACGAAAGATATGTCGCTAGGCGTTAACGACATCAATGCAGAAGGCAAAGGACGCCCACCTCTTCCTATGGAAGGACCATCAGATAAGAAATTGGTGTCGCCTCTCGAGACGCACAAGAAACAAGTTCCTGTACCAAAGGCAAAGGCAAAGGCAAAGGCAAAGGCAAAGGCAAAGGCTGTCTCACAACATGAGATTAATCTCGCAGTGACATCCATTGCCGCAGCTGGAATTGCATGGATGTTGTTTCGTTAACGTCGTTTGTATTGCTCTATCGTGATCACCACTATTGCTACGATGAATAACCAAACGTTCTGTGCTAGTACTCCCAGAGCTTTACCAGCCATAGTAAATATGAAACTCGCAATCGATCCAATCATTCCAGGTAGGATCTGTCCAAGTTTCTTTCCCATTTCTTTCAACAACCCCCCAGTCGTTTGCAATCCCTTCTTTACTGCATCTGCTGCTTTATCAATACCAGTCTTTATTGGTTTCGGTACGGATTTCGACAACAGGGAAACTATCGTACTAACGATAGCGCCAATAGAAGTTACCACTGCAAGAACGGTCATTCCATGCTTTCTGAAAATGTATTTGATCCTTTCACGTAGCGACATACGTTTTAGTATGGCTTCTTCTTGACGTTCGAGTAATTCTATTTCGTCATGGATGTGTACTTTCTCTTCCTTAGCCGCTTCCTTCTGATCCTCAGTTGACGTTGAGCTTAGAAGTATGCTATCTTCTACTTTGAGATGTTCGGCGGCCTTTTCTTGACCTTGGATGACTTGTTCCGCTCTTTCTGCATCCGTAGGACCTAGGGCAAATTTGAGATCTTTACCCATACTTTGATATCTTTCACCCTTCACTGTGGTCAAAGGTATGGGCTTCTCTTTACTTCCAAATGCGTGAAGATAGATTCTACCCCGTTCCTTATCGGCATCCCATACTTTAGTTATCTCAAGGTCTCCACGAATCCCTACATCCGCATAGTGTTCCCATACAGCATCGAATAACATTTGTTTCGTTCTATCCGATATGCCTGTTTCGAAGAATACGTGGCGATCGCTAAATTTAGGCCGTTCGATTCTATCCTCATCCAGCAATTCACTAAACTCTCCATCTGTCAATGCCGTTTCCTGATACTTTGGTCGAGCACCTTCTTCATTGTAATTGCGTCTAGTTTTCAGGTTGAGTGATTCACTAGGATCCACATTCGTAGAGTCTGTAAACGCCAATTTCCGTGCTTCTTCATTGACAGTATCGTTGTCGTCTCTACCATTTCCAGCTTCATCAGGTCTTTCCTCATACCTCCCATCAGAGGCCATGTTAAACATATCTACATATATAGTTATATTCAACATGATCTCATTAACGTTGGATCCCACACAAGCACGAAGAGAGCCTCATGCACTCAAGGCTCCGCGAGACTTGTATAGGAAAACTTTCACTCGATCATCTGCCAATCCAGGTGAGACTCTATACGTAGAAGTCCCAAAGCTAGCAGAAGATGTAGTACTAGTACCTGGTAGCTTAGCGCTATTGGGCGACATCGTACTATCTGGTGGACATGCGAATAACAGAGTCGTTTCGAACGTCGGACGCTGCTTGGTCATGCGTAGAATCTGTAGGATGGGAGCTGAAACAGTAGAAGACCTTGTCAGGCCAGACCTCCTACAAACATACTCCGATGTATACCTATCTACGCAGGAGAGAGAGTCTAGAATACAACAAGGCATTCAATCAGAGAACTTGAATAAGCTACGATCGAAAGCTGGTGACGCAAGTACTTCGTCTGCTGCAGACAACGCGCTCCTAGCTGCATGTGGTTCTAAGTATAGGATTCCATTAGATGTTGACATTCTGACACAACATGGAGTTCTATATCCACATGCCTTAGAAAATACAATTACATTCGAGTTGACTCTAGCGCCTGCCAACGAGGTAGTAATTGGATCGGATACGACGAAGATAGGTACGTACCAACTTACCAACATCCAACTAGAATACGAAGCAATCAGGAACGAAACGCTGGCTAGTAGTGCACTTCACAAATACGAAACAGGTGCTGCACTCCTATACAACTACGCTGTTCACTTCAAGACAGTAGATATCGCTAAAACATCCGATACTTTGATATCTCAAAACATCAATGTTCCACGACGATCCTTTGCTGGACTACTTCTACTATTCATAGATCCACCTACCATTGGCACGCGAGATAGTGAAGCATTCTCGAATCCAGATATTTCAAAGGTAGAAGTAGATGTCAACGGGATTCCCAACAGACTCTTTCCAAGCGGCATGCTTCCCCTAGATTTCTGGGAGGCTGCAAGAGGCTGGTTTGGTACACCCAATACTTCCATGACTCCAAAGAAGTTCTTTGAAAATAGATTCGCTATCCTAATCGATTGTCGCACAGCAAAAGATTCCACCGTTCATGGTGATGGCTTGGCACAAACCGGCAGTGGAAAGGACATCGACATTCGCATACATAGAACTGCAAAGGGAAGTGGAAATGTGAAAATGCACATCTATGTCCTTGCGGATGCTCAGGTCACGATATTGAACAGATCTCTGCAGAGTATATTATACTGATGGATTCTCTCGTAGAGCACGTACCGTTCAACGCACTCATAGTCGGTCCAACGAATTGTGGGAAGACTGCGTTTCTCATAGAACAACTTCGTGGATCGTTTCGTGGTAAGTTCGATTACATAGTACTAATTTGTCCTACGTATGCCCACAACAAAACTTATCGTGGATTCGCAAATCGAGATCCTCGTTTCTTCGTCATATCACCACCGCAGACTGCCATCGATGCTACTTTGAGTATTTGCGCAACATTTTGGTCAGGTACCAATACTCTATTGATTCTCGATGATTGCGCCGCATCGAAGGACGTCAAGAAACGAACTGACAAGCTAGTGGACTTAGCCTTTTCTGCACGACATATAGGGCTTTCCGTTTGGGTGCTGTCCCAACAACTAACGAGCATATGTAAACCCTTCCGTGAGAACGTAGCTATCGTAGTAGCATTCCATACAGCATCGGCCGTAGATGGCAAAAGGATATTTGAGGATTATGGAGGCTCGCAAGAATGCAAAGAGTTACGAACGATACTTGGATCTCATAAGTTCGCTCGCATGTGCTTCTGTCTCCGCCATCCTTTCGAGGTAGTGTTAGAGCTCCCAGCACCTACAACATATTATCATGGATAAAGAAATACTCGAGATATTCGGTGAGGATGTAACAGGCCCACCACCAACCGACATAGACATTGCATCGGACAATCGTGAATCACTTTCGATCTTAGCCGCAACAGGCGTAACGAAAGAATACTTAGGTAAGAACTTTTCTCTAGGAGACATCTCTAGACTTCCTGAGAAAGAAATAGACAAGTTGTATAGGAGGTATCAGGCCGTCCTAGCTCAGCAAGTAACGAAAGGCTTAGTCGACGGCGTGACACGTCTAGCTACCCGCCTAGTTGCCTACCTAGTACCAATAGATTCTCAAGAAGCACTGATCAAGGACCTACAAGAAGACCCTCTAGTCCGCAATGAAATCAGTGCTGCGACTGGCCTACTATCACTCAAAGCAGGTCGCCTTGTAGCTCTAGCTAGCGTCCTATTCCACATATCTGGTCACGTAGTCATTCCTGGAACAACTGTTGAACCTCCACATATACCTACTATATCGAATCAAGATGGAAGGACAGGCGGATCAGATAACTGCGAACCCTCCGATGACTGCACCAACTAAGGTAAAAAACCCAAAGCGCGTCGCAGCCGGAAAGGCACTAGCATTAAGCAACAAGCTCGCTAGAGAAGCTCAGAAGAGAGAGTTGACGCGCGAAAGCGAATCATGCAAAGAAGTCGACGTAGAGAAAGGTCGGATCGAAAACCTGACTATCCTCGCAGTCATCGGTACTGGCGCTACATTGTTTGGCACATACTTTGCGTACAAGAAGTATGTAGATGGCAATAAGCGTGTTGCCACCGTTAGCACGACACAACCTGCAGCTCCGGCAAAGCCTACGGCACTAGATATGGAGTAACACTTAAAGACTCGAGACCATACTTATATATGTCTAGATGGAGAAGGAATTGATGAAGACGGCAACTGATGCAGTCAAAATCGTTGGACTCGCTTCTGGTATTGGGTGGATCGTAAAAAAGACTACCAAAGAATCTATGCTTAACGATCCTTCTTCTTCCCTAGTGAATTACGCAAAGTGGACTGCCGTGATACTTGGTAGCTTATACGCAAAGCAATATCTTGAGAAACAACTTGAGAAACCTAAATCTTGAGAAACAAAAGATCATACCGTAATGGCGACGTTAGCAGCTATTGGAATGTCTATTTTCGGCGCTGTTTTGAATGCGACGGCATTTACTGGTGGTGGCATACTAGCTAGAATGCTTGGAAAGGGTGATATGGATGCAGAACGAGAGAGACACGATAGGGCCACCGAAAAACTAGCACGTGAAATGAAAGCGTATAAAATCGAACGTCAAAGACGATACGACTATGCACAAGAGCAGGAAGGTCTTGAACGCAACGCACGCAACGATCAAAGAGATACCAACGAAGCCTTAGTGCGATCCGATAAGTTACGTAAGGCGCTTAAACGTCTCAAAGAGATGAAAGAACCCCGCTTATCTGACTACTACAAACCCTCAAACAATCAGAAGACTGGCGAGTTGCTCTACGTTGGTGGTGGAATGCTAGGCGTTGGATACACTATTAGTAAATGGATATAGATACTACTACTAAGCTACTACTAAGCTACTACTAAGCTACTAGTAAGCTACTACTAAGCTACTACTAAGCTACTAGTAAGCTACTACTAAGTTACTAGTAAGCTACTTAAGCTACTACTAAGCTACTACTAAGCTACTACTAAGCTACTACTAAGCTACTAGTAAGTTACTAGTAAGTTACTACTAGCTACTAGTAAGCTACTTAAGCTACTACTAAGCTACTTAAGCTACTACTAAGCTACTACTAAGCTACTACTAAGCTACTTAAGCTACTACTAAGCTACTACTAAGCTACTACTAGGTTACTACTAAAAAAAAAAACGGAAAAAATGAGGCCTGGTTCTCATTCCTTCCTTTTTTTTTTTTTCATCTGTTGAAGGTTAGAATGTATAGATGTATGATGGATTCTAAACTTGCGAATATCTTCTATGGTCCTATGGGCTATTGGAAAGGCCACTCTGCAATTGGTAAGCTATCGGTAGCAGCGAAAGCATCAGAAGACGTAGCTAGGAGTTGGTTGGAAAAGCAATCTATGTGGCAAATATATCTACCACCACCAAAACACATTCCACGACCGCATTGGACTGTATCGCAACCAAATGAAGTCCACCAAGCTGATTTGATATTTCTACCACACGATCGACCTGGGCGTGGACGGAAGCTATATAAGTACGCATTGGTAGTAATCGACGTAGCTTCTCGATACAAAGAAGCCGAACCTTTGGCATCTAAAGATAGTGGTGAAGTTTCTGCGGCATTCGAACGAATCTATAAACGTAGTCCACTAGAATGGCCAAAGACGTTGCAAGTAGATCCTGGTAGAGAATTCATGGGACGTATGTCTGAAACGCTAGAACTACATGGTACGAAAGTTCAACGAGGTGAGGCTGGTAATCATAGAGCGCAAAGTTTCGTTGAAAGAGCAAATAGGACTCTAGCTGAGAGATTGTTTGGATATCAATATGCACAAGAGATGGTACTTACTTCGGAAGGATCAGATGAGCGTAGTAGAGAATGGGTAGTTCGTTTACCAATGGTTATCAAAGCCATGAACAGTGAGGTGACTCGGTTGACTGGTAAAGAGCCTTCGAATTCTGTAGTGGCGCAACAAGTAGATCTGAAGACTCCTACGTATTCGCGCACCGTTGGATTGAGAGAAGAGCGTCTACCATTCGACGTTCTAGTTCGATATCTTTATGCACCAGGAGAATTGGAAGGAGGTGAAAAACGTAGAGCTACTGATCCCGTGTGGAGTTTGCAGATATACACCATTTCGCGAAGTGTAGTATCTTCGGGACAGCCTGTGCTTTACTACCTTGCGAAGCGAGAAGGGGAGAAGGACGCACCCAAACGTGGATTCGTTCGTGAAGAGCTACAAGTCGTTCCTAGGGATACGGAACTACCACCAAAAGGAATTCTGTTTGTACCTAGACGCTAAACAGCGTACTCTATTGGCTCGGTGTGGATTCCATCGGGAAGAACACGTCTTTTGTCGTAGTAAGCCGATAGCCCAAGCTTCCGTTGTTTGTAGGTTGCTATACCTTCTGGCGATAGTCGGAAGCCTCGGTTTTCCGCCATGTCGATATCACACTGGAGGGCTGCTTTGAATCGATCCCACGTAATATCGTTGTGACGCCTAGACATACCTTTAGCGGAATACTTCTTGCTGCCACCCGTATCGACGTAGTAGGCTTTCGAGCATAGGGCAATGGCGCGCTGTCCTTCGAATTCGAGTTTGAAGAGTCCTGGCGTACGACTGCTCCATTCGTCCCAAGCTAGCCATTCCTTCCTATTGGCTTCGAAATCCTCACGTAGTTCCGGTCGTACAACTTCATCTATGCTGTTTCCAGAGATGGCAATGTACGCACTGTCCGTGTCCATCTGTATATATTCGAAATCTTTGCGATCGATGTACTTGTCGAGGAAGTCGTAGTAGAACTCAAGCATACGCAGCTTTGCGAGCTGGTACACAGCGATACCTACTTGGAAAGGGCGTTTGATTCGGATCTGGTCCTTTCGGCTCTCGAGTTCATATGCATCACCAATCTCTTCCAGGTCTTCGAACCAAACACTTCGCAATGCTTTGTCCACAACCTTCTCATCTTTTGTATAGGTGACCTTCGTTTGGCGTCCCAAGTCTTCGAGCAACTTTCCATAGGCGCTGTTTCCTAGTAGCTTGAACACATCTGCCAGCAAAGCCTCACCTTTATCTTCATCTCCCATACGACGTGCCTCAGTGACTTGGTCCACGAACCATCCGAAGATTTCTTTGGGTTCGTAGTCTATCGTTCGGTAGACAGCAGTGATCACTGCACCATGATCTACATACCAACGTAATAGAGGCTCATAGAGTAGCAACTTCTTTCCAGAGAGACTTCCAACTAGCTTCTTTTCCTCGCTGAGCTTTCTACCTGTCTTTGTGAGGTAGGCCAACATTTGTGGAGGAATTGCTTCCTTGGGGATTTTCTTGTTGTAGAAGAAGGGTGGCATCTCCTCAAATTTCTTCCACAATTTCTTTGGTATCTCGATGTCTACTTCTGCATATCCAAACCACGAACCATTTTGTAGACATTCGACAAATCCTTCGGCTTCTAGACCTGGCTCATCGTAGTGCACAACCTTTTCCTTTCCACAAGGCATTTCGAATTCCATCGTGGAAAGATATAGGGCGTTGGCATCGTATCCAAGAATCTTACGACAAATCTTAGTTCCGTCCTGATGACTACGAAT
The DNA here is from genome assembly GCA_030867875.1 of Actinernus sp. WN-2022. Lineage (NCBI taxonomy): Eukaryota > Metazoa > Cnidaria > Anthozoa > Actiniaria > Actinernidae > Actinernus > Actinernus sp. WN-2022. The sequence goes on from JAOWCC010000019.1 coordinate 6,601,223, forward strand.
CTTAGTCACTCCTGCTTCGTGGAGTCTGGTGAACACTATGCTTGGACCTCCCACGACAGCATCTTTCAGCATGTGGTAGGCTTCCTTACTTGGAGCATACATCTCAGCTCCCCTTTCTACACTACCTCGAAGTAGGAACTGTAGTGAGACTCCTGGGATGGACACTGCATCTTTCAGCATGTCTACTCCTTTCTCGTGATAGAAATCTCTCATCTTTTCGAGTGCCTCTAGGAATGGAACTACATCTAGGTCGTTGTAGTATCTTAGCCAGTCTGCAAAGGTCTTCATTCCTTTGTCGAGAAAGGTGCGCTTGCAGTCTTCGAACTCTTCCCTAGATAGTAGGTGTTCTCTTTTCAACTTCGAACCCCACTCTGGATAGTCTGGTAATCCAATGTGATCCAACTTGTCGGGAGAGTCGAACCACTCATATGGGAAGAAACTCTTTTGCTATTCACATCCATATGCCTTGACCCACCTTTCGTAGGAAGTACCTGGACCAAGATAATTCATAACATCTAGGAAACGAAATTCTGGGGTCAATAGGAACATAGTGGTGTTGGCTTTCTTTGCAACCAAGACCTTCTTGCAGGTGTCAGCAATAGTTCCTACGAAGTAGTTCCTAATCAAATTGAGATCGTATCGACCGGAGTTGAATCCTAGTACAGGAACTTGGTTTGTCCATTCGTTGATCTTAGTTTGTTGTTCTTTTGATAGGGTGTCGAAAGAGAATTCCGGTGTCTTAGGACAAAACCGTTCTGCGACGACTTCTTGGATGTTCTGAGCTCTTAGCTGGAGTTCTTCGACGAAGGCGGCTACAAGTTCTTTTGGATCGCGTCGACAGATGTGGGTTGGCGTTCGATCGTACGTGTCGGCAATTGATACTGATATTGGGATATGGACGTTTTCGATGGTCAGGTGGTCTGTTGGTTGTCTTCCTTTTGTCGTGTCGAGATAGGCTTCGAAATCGTAAACTATGAAGTGTGGGTAGACAGTTTGCGTTGGTGTGGGGACCGGTTTGTTCTTCTTCTTTGTGGAGCAGCCCCAAGCTTCCACTACTGTATAACCAGCTCCTTGTAGCTTTGCCGTTCTTTCACAAGTTTTACGGTAGAGAGCTCTTTCCCTAGGGAAACATTTCGGGCAGCCATGGAAATAGCATCCATGAAATTGAAAGATGGTTTGCGAAATAGGTTCGTAGCCGTCGACCGGCGCTCCTTCTATCCAATGCTCTCCACCATGCCCACAAGCTGCATGATGAATGTGTTGCCCAATCCTTTCGGTTTCGCGTTCCAACCAGCATAGAGCGACTTTGCTGGCTGTGCTCTCTGGCCAGAAGGCTTTTTCGTATGCCGACTGGGGTGCTTTGATTACTTTTCCAGGGCAAACAATCTTCGTTTCGCCACGACTGCAACGATCTGCATGGCGTTGGAGGCTGCCAGCCTGTGTGAACCGTTGCTTACAATCGTTGCATACGTAGATGCTCCCTATCTTGTTGATGTTCTTGATGTAGAAAGCATGTCCTTCGTATATCCCAATCGTCATCGTACGCTTGTAGTGAGCTGCATGTCGCGTCAGATGCCAAGCGCCATCCTCCGTGGGTTCATACACCCGAATGCCGATTCTAAAGTGCAACTCGACTTCCTCCAGCTGATCTAAGGAAGTTCTGGGAACGTCTTGTGTGAGCGCTGTCAGGCGATAGAAGTCCTGGGCAAGTTTTCGAGCTTTGACGCAACACCTATCTACTCTTGCTCCTTCATGCATGGCAAGGCAGCGCCAAAGACATAGGTTGTCGCCATATCGATCAAGGGCAAGTATTCCTCTCTTATAGCGAAGCCATTGGGGCAGTGGACCTGTTCCCAACAAAAGCTGACGATCGATCACAACTTTGACATCCACGTAGATCCAACGCACAAAGGCCCATTGGGTATTTGGTCGATTAATGTTGTCGGGATTCAATCGAGCTGTCTCCATACTATTGATCCACTCTTCTCCATCTTCTAGGATGTTCACCCATGGAGAGCCTGGGACAGTCTTGGAGAATAGTATAACGCGTCCGTCATTGACATTGACATTGCGAATGCGATAGGTGTAGCTGTAGCGCAGGTAGAAGCTGGTGGTTACCTTTGCAACTAACTTTTCCATGATCCTAGGAGTCAAATCTCCTGCCACACCTTGGAAGAAGCGCCATCGAATAGTACGGCGTCCTATCTCCACTCCCTCGAGCGTTCCATCTCTCTCCTCTAGAATGGCACCTGCCTCTCGAGCTAGACTACGTGGAAGTGGCTCACTACGTGGTCTCACCATTCTTCCTTCGATATAACTATGCGTAAGATAGCTTTAACAGATACTCCAAATTTGGATTCTTAGGTGTAAGGATGTTGCGGGACTCAAATTTAGATTCTTAGGTGTAAGGATGTTGCATGACTCAAATTTAGATTCTTAGGTGTAAAGATGTTGCGGGGCGAGTCGATGTCGATATAACTATATGTAATCATATCTCTAATAGGATTATCAAGTTGGATTTTATGTACAAGAATGTCTAGTGACGATTTGGCTGACCCTTAGTTACCCCTAGTAGTATAGTCGGTAGTAAATAAATACAACTTTTTGTTGCACAAGAAAACTCAAAAGTTATAATGTTATGGACGCCCTTGAAGTGGATTTCCGAATTCACTTCAAGGGCGTCCATAACATTATAACTTTTTGAGTTTTGTTGTGCAAGAAAAAGTGGTATTTATTTACTACCGACTATACTACTCCCACAGCACAGTAGACTATGTGGCTATTGATAGTATATATCACCAGGAGCCCATTACCAGGAGCGTACCTATGCGATGGGTAGCGCCCACAGCACAGTAGACGATGTGGCTATTTATAGTATATATCACCAGGAGCCCATTACCACGTGTAATGTCACGTAACGATCAGATCCGTGCAAAGCATTGTGGTAAAAAAACGACAATAGAAGTGATGCATTGTGGTAAAAAAAGAAATCGAGATTTGGACCCGCTTATAGATTAGAACTGCTGCCTTGCTCGCTCGCTGCAGCAGCAAATAGCCACATCGTCTACGGTGCTGTGGGCGCTACCCATCACATAGGTACGCTCCTGGTAATGGGCTCCTGGTGATATATACTATAAATAGCCACATCGTCTACTGTGCTGTGGGCGCTACCCATCACATAGGTACGCTCCTGGTGATATATACTATAAATAGCCACATCGTCTACTGTGCTGTTGGAAGCTGTTCTCGGTCTTAAAAGGACTTGGACTATTTAGGAACAGATAATATCCCAGTCCGACAAGTTACTGCTGTTTGTATTTGGGCACTGCAAGCACTGTAAGTTACCCGTTTTGTTTTGCAGTACCGGAGTTCACACCCAGAGCATTACCCCTTGTATAAAGTATTTCTTTCCATGTACAAATATGCCAAGAGGCTTTTTTAACTTTCCTGCATTGCTGAAATGTGACAGAAAACTCTTTAATTTGGTTACCCTGACAGCTGAATACAAAAAAGTCTTGCTAATGGCATATGTGGTCCAACAAACGCATTTACGGAAAACGAGTAAACTCCTGTCGTAAGTAAATAGTACTTAATTGGCGAATGCGGACTACACAGGACGTGACAGTGTGCGAAAACGGATTTGCTTGCTAATTTCCCATTCATTCTTACTGTTTGTAAATTCAAAAGGAACAAACAAGGCACAAGTGCTTCAAAATATGAATTGAATTGCTAATGAACCCCAATACTGTCTTTCTCACGCTTATAGTAACTACTTGGCTCAAGAAAGGGCGTCCCAAACGACATGAACACAAACAAATGGATGCAAAGATCTTGAGAAAGATAAGTGCCGATTGTTTGAGTGCTTTAAAGCAGAATTTGATCGGTAAACATCGGCTCCTTGCCTTCATTCTCGTTAAGTAGGTAGGGATATATTTTTCATCTTGGAACAAATGTTTTAGTATTATTCCCGGCATACTTTACATCCTTCTTTGACTAAGAGTCTTTCGCAGCCAACTGCAATAAAAAACTAAGAAAGAAAAACTAGAATAAACGTGAACACTAGGCTTTCTCAGTGGCTTATTTCGAGGGAAAGCACAGGCCACCCAAACGTTGAATGAATAATTCATAACGGTGCTAACCAATCTATATGGTGCTAACCAATCTAAATGCAGCATTCAAGTCACGTGGTTACCTCTGTAAACTCGATCATTTGAAAACATAGAATCATACTAAGAGCTAACTACAATCTTGAATAAGAATACTATATAATAAGCTGTTTTAGCATTCTCAACTATAACGGCTAACTAGAATCATGTATGTAATAGATACAGGATACTGACTACGCTGGTGTCACAACCGATCACTGACCTCCCGCATCCCAGGCCGTGTGAATGGTACAACTCGTGTCCTGGTGCGTGTGGGACCTCCAATGTGCATGGGACATGTTCGTGTGCGTACTGCGCATGTTCGTGACGCAACCTATAGCGTCCAACTCCTATTTTATACTTTTAATCACAATTTCAGAAATGTTTTCAATTTTATACAGTTCATATCATAAGTACGTTACAATATTCGCGTCCGAATTAATTCGGTCGCTCATACTGTAACTAGTAGACATATATAGTTCTGCAAATATATACCTCCAAATTATATCCATACACAGGCGCGGATCCAGAAAAAAATCTGACCGGTTTCCGACTTCCCAACTCAAACTCCAAAATTGGAAATTTTACTGAACCCCCCCCTCTCTCAAAGAGAGTTTTAATCGAATGTTAAGGTTACTAAAAAAATCTGGAAATTTTGACCGGTTTCCGTAAACCGGTGTAAACCGATCTGGATCCGCGCCTGATACAAGCTTTGGGTGCCTGATGGGGGAAGGAAGGGGGGGGGGGGAGATAAAAAGAATTATGACAGAGATTGATTAAGACTGAACTGATCTCACTACTAGCTTCTTCCTAGCTCGGCAAGAGTGTTTTTTTCTGGTTTTTGTATGGTAACCGAAGTGGAGGTGAATAGCTAGAGGTGGATACTTGTTTTAGTATATACCACACAAGTGAATAGCCAGTACCAAATAGGTATTTTATCTCTGTCAAATGGACAAAAACTTGCGCGAGGTGATCGCTGCTTTGCTCGGAGGTGAATAGCAAAGGATATTCACCTCCGGAGTAGCCAATCAGAGCGCGCGAAAAGCACTATTCACTTGTGTGGTATATACTAAACGTACATATGGCGGGCCTGTTTTACTAACAGATTCATGGTATTTATTAATCATACAGACACATGTTGCAATGGGACAAGAAAATGATTTTTTTACAGAGACACGGTCATTTTCAAAAGTATTTCCTCGCCGCATCTGCCGTTGTGAAACATTGCGCATTAGCAGCTGAAACGGTCAGAAAAATATATAGTATTAAAAACATAACTATTCGTGCGCCTAGCTGAATACCCAAAGACGATTCATTTAATAAATATCAAAATGAAAAAAGATAACTTAGAGCATTAAGCCTTTTTACATTTACTCCTTTGATTAGACAAGATTAAGTTAATAAAAACGGACTTATAGGTATAATTTAGACTTGTTTCACGTGTCGTGAATTGCTTGTTGCACGTTCATCAACAATAACTCACAGGTTTATGATCTTGAAGTTTAATCACAATCACGGTTTGTCTCTTGTCACAATGTTTCACTCACTCCGTCTCTCGATCACCCACACACTCTCTCTCTCTCTAATCCGGTTGTTTTTTGTGTCTCTGAGTTACATGTCAAGTACATACGAATCGAGTATCCACATCTGATTGGATAACTAACGCCACACCCTGTATTGTGAATAGTTGTCTGGGTGTTACCTTACACTGTGCTTATGAACTAATTAAACTTCACTCATAACGCTCCACGCTTCACTTGCTGCATAATTATAATAGTATTACAATGGCCAATCTCCGACACACTCCCCCCATATATCTCCTCGAGAGATATATGTCCAGTAAGGAGTTTAGCCATAACCGATTGCGTTGAAAGTTTAACAAAACGAAATGTCTGAAATGTTCATATCAGTTCATAGTTCCTATAGCCTATTGCTCATTCTCAGCAATGTCCTGAACCCGTAGGCGCGCTGCTGCAGCTGCGTCTCGTCTTGGTCTGAATGGTACCGCTTGTGCATTCATCTGCATTGGTGCTAAAGGTGCCTGTCTGTCGCAGGAGAGTTCCAGCGGATATAAGTGTTGAACTGCACGTTCCATGTAGGACTTCCCGGCGCGCAGTTTCGCTCCGCGTACTACCCCATCTTTGCCCTCGATTAGTTTCTCCACGATACCCATCGTCCATTTCCCGCGATTCTTCTCATCAGATTGTATTATCACAACGTCGCCGACAGCTGGCGAGTCTCCCTGAGCTCCGCCGCATGCGCGGTGTCTCTCGCGTAGACTGCGTAGGTATTCCCGAGTCCAACGGCTCCACATGGCGTCTTTGCACTTTAGCAGGTGTTTGGCTCGCTTGCGCAGGTCAGCATTCTCAATGTGATGTGGTTGTTGTTCTGGCAGCACATTGCTATTCGCAAACAGCAAGAAGTTTGGTGTCAGCAGCGGCAGTTGTACGTCGTCCTCGGCATAGCTCAACGGCCGATTGTTAAGCGTTATCTCCACATCTAACAGCACTTCTTGCAGCTCTCTCCAGCGTAGTACACCGTTCCCGATTGTCTTGTTCAGCGCGGACTTTACAAGACCAACCATTCTTTCGAACTGCCCACCCCACCACGGGGCGCGGCTCAGGTTAAATTGCCATCTGATCTGATTGATAGACAGGTAATCTTGTAAGCGCTCATCCTTTGCGACGTCGCGTATCCACTTTGCAGCCCCGACAAAGGTTCGGCCGTTGTCGGAATAGATTCTATTTGGTCTCCCACGGCGCGCGATGAAGGCCTTTAAGCTTGTCAGGCACATCTCAGTTTCCAGGTTCGGCAGGAGATCAAGATAGATTCCTCTTGTCAGGCTGCAAGTGTATAGCAGGACGTATGCCTTTCCCTCTCGTTCTTTGGATATCCTGTATCGTATTGGTCCAGCGTAGTCCATTCCGATCACTTGGTACGGGTTGGTACCCTGAGTGCGCGTAGTCGGCAGGTTCCCTGGTGGAGGTGCTGTGTATGCTAACGCCTGAAAACGCTTGCATCCGTGACAATTTCCCCGCACTTTTTTGACCATTCGCCTCAGACGTGGAATCCAATAACGATCACGCACTTTCGATATCGTAAGACCCACTCCCCCGTGTATAGTTTGTAGATGCGCTTCCTCTACCACGCGTAAAGCCAGTATGCTAGAGTCCGGCAGATATATCGGGTAATCTCCCTGCACTCTGCCCCGACACTCCAGTAACCCCTCCTTGTTGGACTGTAGGTTCAGCGCCACGCGATCTCTCTCTGTGTCGTAGCTCTCCTGGGCCTGTTTTATCCAGAATAGTCTCTGTCGGTTTATTTCGTCTGTGGTCAGCGGTCCTGTAATCCGCTGCATCCCTCGGCTGCGAAGACTGTTGTTGGCGAACCTCCGCATCCACGCGCACACACGCACGGCTTTCTGTAGCGGGAACTTCCGCAGCACAGCCTCGATCTCGTTCTCCTCGTTCACTGCGACTGCCAGCACTTGCCTCACGAGTTTGGATTCTGCCTTGCTCTCATCTGACGGATCGTTCAGTATATCCGCTGGCCAGCACTCAGGGTCCGCAAGCCACTCTGGACCATGCCACCATAAGTCAGCTCCTTGCACAGATCCCCCGCGACTTCCGAGATCAGCTGGGTTGTCTGTTGTGGGAACATGGCGCCATGTCACCCCCTGGTGACTATTGATCTTCTGCACGCGGTTGGAAACAAACTGTTTGTACTCTCCTTGTCCCCTGATCCAGTACAAAGCTACTGTACTGTCCAGCCAACTGTGTGCACTGACCACTGGAAGCCCATCCAGAGCATTCCTCACATTGCTTAATAGATTAACAGCCATGTGTCCGGCCACAAGCTCTAGTCGTGGAATCGTCAGTCCTTGCTTGGACAACCTTGACCTGGCTGCGATCAGTCCTTGACTCGTTCCAGACATTTGTTCGATGACTGCATAGACACAGGCTGCGACACCATTTCCGCATGCGTCTCCAAATGAATGTAGCTCGATCCGTTGGATATCTTCCTGGTGTAAACCGAGCGATCTCGGTACTTCAGCGCTATGCGGTAGCCCTCGTTCCCATTTGATCCACATCTTAGCAATGTTCGGCGGTATCTTTGCATCCCACGCGATCTTCTCGTTACACACAGCACGGTAAATTATCTTTCCACTGAGAGTTATTGGTAAGACGAGACCCAAAGGGTCATATATCTTAGCCAACTTTGCTAAGACACCTCTCTTTGTAAGGCTCGCCTTCTCTTCTGGTACAGACACGCTCAGTGTATCCCGTCCTCTGTTCCATCCAAGTCCTAAGAGACTGCAATCGCCCCCTGATGTAGTCCCGAGCTGTTGCTTCGCGTAAGTAGGCTCGGCTTCTATTGTTGGCTCGACCGACTCCAACCCTCGCACGGTCGAATGCCACTTGTGCAGCTTGAACCCAGCATCTTGAAAGATGGCCGTCGCCTTTTGTTTAAGCTGATGCGCTTCACTCACAGAGGTGGCTCCGGTAATCAAGTCGTCCACGTACAACTCTCGCTTGATTCTAGCCACTACTTCAGGCTCTCTCTCCTCCCAACTGCTGAGATGGGTCTCAATAACTCCCCCGAGCAGAAATGGCGATGGCGCGAGCCCGAAAAGGGCCCTGGTAAATCTTAAAGTCTCTACCGGCGACTGTTCGCTCTGACGCCAATGAAATCGCATTGCGTCGCGGTCACTCTCCCTCACTCGCACCTGTAGAAACGCTTTCTGTAAGTCTCCTGTCACAGCTACCGGATTAAAACGGCCACGAACGAGAACGTCCCACAACTTGTTTTGCAATGGTGGTCCTGCGTGTAGACACTCATTGAGTGACGGGGCTCCGTCATACGCTCTCGCTGAAGCGTCGTAAACAATCCTTAACTTTGTCGACTCTGCTTCGGCTCGCACAACCGGTTTATGCGGAATGTAAAACTCTCTCCCCATAGCTGGTGTTTCAGCGCTCTCTACGATTCCTGTCGCCCTCTGCTCTTCTATTATCTCGCTGTATTTGGCGGTCAGGTTTTGCCGTTCGATTTTGCGCACCAACCTGTTCAGGCGGCGCAGACTCCCCTCTTTGTTGTTGGGCAGCGGTCGATGATCACCTCGCCATGGCAACCCGGTTTCGTAATATCCCTGCTCGTCACGCGTGAGCTGTTCTTTAAACTCAGTGTACACATCTCCTTGGTCGTTTGGCGGGTTATCTGCCAAGCCCAGCACGTCCAGACGGCACAACTCTTCATAATCTACATGCGAAGTTTGACATAGCAGCATGTTTGTTAGATCAACAGAATCCTTCCCCGGCGACATAATTGTCCATCCAAATCGCGTCAACTCTGCTATCGGTTCTCCCGTCTCGCCAATTTTAGGTGCAGTGTTTATCTTGAGTTTCGCATATTCGCTTGCACCCAAGATCAAGTGAACCGGAAGTTTGTCTTTATTTCCAGGCTCATCCATGTGTACGCCAGTTAAATGTGCGTAAGATTGAATTAAATCTTTGTAGTGTGGATTGTCCAAAAACAACAGTTCACTCTTGTTGACCTTTGTTACTTGGACAGCCATAGAGAATTTGCTATCCAACGAAGTAATTTCTATCCTTGACAACTCAACTTCACGTGTGGTAGATCCCAGCATCATGTCAATTTTCCTCATTTGCTTCGTTGTCGAACGACGTTTCAGTTGATCCAAAAGTGCAGCTGAAGCATATGAACTTCCGGCTCCAGTGTCTAACAATGCTCTACATTTTACCCCTTCGATATTCACAATAACAACAGGATAAGTTACAGAACTTTGCTTGTCTCCTGTTGCGATAAGCATGTGATCACTTCCGTTCAAGCTGTCACATATTGAAGTGTGGTGTCGACGTTTGCAAACAAGACAACTGCCTTTGCTGGCGCACTCATTGGCCCTGTGTTTTCCAGCTGCACAATTGAAACATAGCTTCTTCGTCGCCAGTATATTCTTTCGTTCCTTGACATCAGTCACTTTAACACAGTCTTTCGATTTGTGAGAGTCGTTCTCGCAGTAAACACAGCCAGCAGCATTTCCGGATCGCGGCTCCTGTTTACTCTGGGCGTTGTATAACGCGGTACGCGGTGTTTGCTTTTGTGTTCCACTGTGCCGATGTGGTGAAGGCCTCGGTTTATCCGGAGTGCTTTCCTCAACAGGATTGATGTCAATCCAACGTTTAAGCTCCCTCAACAGATCCTTAAAGTCCCAATCTCTCCAATTGTCATGTCCACGCACCAAGTCCGCTTTGATCCCTTTCAACTTGTCCAGCGTCGATCTCACATTCCCTTTCACGTCGCCCAATTTACCCAGCGTATCCAGGCTTTGCACATTGAATCGCAGTTGTTTATAGAAATCCTTTACCTTCCATGCACTCGAGCCATTAATAAAAGGGAGTTCCATAATATTTCGCGTATACGTGTTTATTATCTCACTTGTGTTACCGTATTCTGCTTCCAAGATAGCCTTTGCATTTTCGTATCCATCCTCAGTGAACGGGAGTCCGTCGATATCCGATCGTACGTGGTCTTCAAGCAATTCCTTCAAGTACCCAAACTTTGTGAGACTGGGCAGTTTGCTCGCGTCAATCTCTGACTTAAACTTCCCCCAGAACGACAGCCAATCTTGCAGCCTTCCACTAAACCGAGTAATCGAAAGTTTCGGTAACTTCGCGGCACAATGAGTACCTGTACTCGCCTTGGCTGCGATCCCCGCTTCGTGTTCGAAGACACCTTTCTGTTCGAGCAACTCCTTTTCGAATTTGAGATTTTGTTTGTGTCTTTCAACCGCATCTTCCTCCCTTTCTCTGTCACTCAGTTCCTTTAGTGTAAGCGCCACTTTCTTGATCGCGTCGTCTCCTGATTCTAAGTATTTGTCGATTTCTCGGCTCCATTCCGCGATGGCGTCTTCGTTTTCACCCTTACCAAACTTCTTTTCTTCGATTGTTTCCTTTAACTCGGTAATTGCCTCCAGTATTGATTGAAGTGATGTCTGATGTCTCTCTAAGCCCAACTTGTCTTGCTTTGAGAGCACATCGTCTGTTTTCTTCTGTCTAAAGCTAAGCGTTTTGAGCTTGTTGTTCAAATCAGCTATTAACTTATCCATTTTGTCTCGTTTGGGTTCTTCGCTCTTTCGAGCTTAAATCACGTTGATTTCAGTCCCTTCGTGGTCGCCACTGTGTCGTGAATTGCTTGTTGCACGTTCATCAACAATAACTCACAGGTTTATGATCTTGAAGTTTAATCACAATCACGGTTTGTCTCTTGTCACAATGTTTCACTCACTCCGTCTCTCGATCACCCACACACTCTCTCTCTCTCTAATCCGGTTGTTTTTTGTGTCTCTGAGTTACATGTCAAGTACATACGAATCGAGTATCCACATCTGATTGGATAACTAACGCCACACCCTGTATTGTGAATAGTTGTCTGGGTGTTACCTTACACTGTGCTTATGAACTAATTAAACTTCACTCATAACGCTCCACGCTTCACTTGCTGCATAATTATAATAGTATTACAATGGCCAATCTCCGACACACGTTTGTAAAATTAGCGATCTATGTATGGTTTCTTGCGCCTACAATAGGAATGGATACCGGGAGACCATTTACACTTGAAATGGCTTTGATGTTGTGCGGTTCAGATCAACTATAAGATTTATACGGCAGATGTGGAAAGCCGATCCCCGTTTTTTTCAAACCTTCATAGAAAAAATATCCATGATTCTAAGAGCGGAAATAACGGAATCAAAAACTAAACCGACTAATTGACAATTTTAAACCAACAGCAACTGTACTACGTCATTGACAACGTAATATGTAGCTTTTGTGTTAGATTCACAGTTCTAATGAGTGCTACTTTCCTTGAGTTTCAATGCTTCCCAGCTGCTCAGAAAGCGAAGAATCGACGATATCGCATCCTAAAGTAATTACGAAATTGTCCGATACGTGTCTCCACTGCAATCGGGGGAAATGTTTACTGTGCACATAATAAAAAGCAGTTTGTTGTGTCGATTGTTAACTAAAACACAAGTTCGCAGTAGATAAAGAAGTCACACTTCGGAGCTGTTGAAACACTGCGATGCCTCGACGGACTATAATTATTCAACTTCGCTGTGTTTTCGCGAGCGATCGATAGCGCTGCGCTTCCAGGTGTTTTGTTTAAGTGTTCCTCTTTCTGTTTAGAAATGACAAGACTGCCACATGTATTTCCGGATCACCAAAGCGATTTACTAAACGTTCGAAATTAAAAACTCGATTTATTTCAGTTCCCCTGAAACATCGGTGATCTTTATCTATTTCGCGGTTCCTGAATTTGAACGGATCCAGAATGGATCAGTCATCTTGAATTTCACAATTCTTAATATTCGTTGCGACAATCACGAATTCAGTGCTTAACTGTCGATATTTATATTTTTCAGTAGGAGGAGCCGGATGTCGCAAGTGGTAGGCGGGATGGAAGGACTTATCACAGCCGTGACTAGAAAGCAAAAATACGGCTCATTGTAAAAAGAAAGGTAAATAACTTCATAAGATAGATCGAAAAATAGTACAACTAGCAGCCGATGGTTAAAATGATTTGAAATAAGCAAGTTGTGAAACGTATGGTAACATTTTCCATTACTTTTTTTGCCGTATATGAAATTCTGATCTACAGCAAAGAAAACTAATTTAAATAAAAGCACTGATCACTATCATTTCATTCGTTTTGTACCTGGTTTCGGATGATTTTTTTTCACCGTAGGATCTGATGATATTTTAATCTGCAATGAAAAAGAAAAACTGAAGACTGGGGTGCTTTCCACTTTCCACCGAAAAAAAAACAGAAATTCAGATTGGGAAACAAATGGTACGCGTCATTTCGTTCGAAAAGCCGTTTTGGAAAAAGTGGGCTACGTACGGGTCACTACCTACGGGTTGTGGTACGGTCCACCTTACCCGCTTTTTACGGTCTCTCCGGTGGACGCGCGTACGTACGTATACCATGCATTTTTATGTCTATTTTCTATGTTATTTCTCATTTTCGTTTTCTTTTTAAATTTTCAAGTTGCATATAAGTTGCAATGATAGAAGCCTAAACAGCCTCTATCTCAGTTTCTAGTTTTAAAAAGAATCTGAAGATATTTCTTTTTAAGAAAGCTTATTGCTGAATTGTCTTTTTCTTTTTTCCAAGCCAAATGCCAAAATGCCAAAAGCCAAATGTTATAATATTAATGTATCAATCAATTTTTTATCAATCACCATTTCTTAACTTACAATTTTTAGCATCGATTTTTAACATTAGTTAGTGTGGTTTTAGATTATATAGTTCTATATATTCATTTATCTATAGTAGAGCCAAACATTGTAAAGCGCTCTTTGACATTTTGGAAATAGCGCTATATAAATATTGTATTATTATTATTATCTATCTATGGCTTGATGTAGATGGTCAGGATCCCTCGTGTTATATAGCGCACCGGATTCACATGAAAAGATGGTAAAACAACACGGGACTGGTCACTTGGCCAGGGTCCATTAACGGACTCAAACACAAGCACCACTCAACTTTCCGGTAAGATGGGTTCTCAAAGTCTTTATATCAGACCGCTATTTCTTCCGAAGGATAAAGCTGTAATATCCGATTAACGACACTTTGCATATAGTTAAGGAAATTTGTCGGTTTATCTTTAATCTTAGGGTTATTGACTTTATCTTTTGGCAAAAATCCTTTAACAAAAGGTCATTCAGTAATAGGGCTGTCTCGGTACGCTTATAAGTATCCATTCTGCAGGATGATGTCAAATACAAATATTGAATCCGAAATTAATGAGGTCTTCCTTTTAGAGTTACTTGGAGTGCCACCAGAGCTGCATTTTGATTTTGACCAACCCCTGTGCAATTTTCTTTTTTCAATTTCAAAACGTCTTTCTTGGTCAAATATTTTAGTTCTTTATTTGATCGTACTGACAACATCCCGACTTTTTAAACAAGTAGAGAGCTTGGAATTTTGCAATAATATATTTCTGCGATATGTCGTTCGAAATCATTCTCCAGCGCAAACCACGAAACGGGAAAAGATGCCGGCACAACCTAACACATTCAAAATAACACGTAGAAATCCTCTGTTCTTTTTAATGACATTGTATTGGCAACTGCTGGTTCTCTACTACGATTGGATAACGAATTCAATTTTAGCGGGCAAAGGATTGTGGGTAATAGTACGAGAGGAAAAACGCTAGACGCTAAAATTAGTGAAAGAAAATACTTAAATAAAGTAGGAAACAATAAATAATTACAATTAAAGAGAGATTGGTCTCTATATGAAGAACAGCGGCATCTGGCGATCCTAGTACAAGTGTTAGAGCTAGTGAAATTACTGTTAAAAAGGTCCCAATATAAATGGTGCAAGGTAGGTTGGTGGATAATAATCATTTAACAGGAAAGCCTACTGACGCGAAGATGATTTTGAGTAGGGTCCTGTGATGTCCTGGCTTGAAGAGAAACTGCACTCCAGAAGGGAATAACACCGTTGACAAAAGAGTTTGAAAAGGTTATCGTGTTAACCCTCTTAGTTGTATATAGTTGTCCCCTGACTTTCTAAGTGGGGCATACGGACGCAGAAACTTAGATAGGTCAGTACTGAGTAGGCCAGTTTTACACTTAAACACAAATGTAAGCTCAATAATTTCGCGGCGAAGTGAAAGTGTGAGTAGATTACAAGAGACTAGTCTGGTTTATAATCAGCATCGGAGGAGGTTATTAACCTAGTAGCGTGGGCCGCTGGATTATCTCCCGTTTACAGACGACTGCGGACAAGCGAAAGGTAGAGCATTTAGCCGAGGTATTAGTACGGAAACCGCAAGTGCTCTTGATGAAACCGAGAGAACGAATAGCTTTCTAATCTTGTCTGCATGGTTGTTTCAGGAAAGATTGGCCATAATTTCAAAGCCTAGAATTTGATCGTTTTTAAAAGTTTTTTAAAGTAATAGCACTATTGTCTAACATTAGTATTCTTAGCATTTTAGCTCTAGTTCTTAACCTTTTATAGCCTTTTGGTCTTATTACTTTTAGTTATGCAGGACCTCCCTGAAAATCACAGTATGTGAGGCAGTCCTCCAGTGTTTGAACTACCCTAAAACAATTGGAGTCATCTGCAAAAAGGGCAATGGTTGAATCAGAAGAGATACAGCTGGGTAGATTATTTACATATAGCAAGAACAAGAAAGGCCCCAGGATGGAACTGAGGAACTCCGGAGACAACTGGTAGCCAGTCCGATGCATTTCCTTTGACTACCCTCGGCGAAAATTTAAGAAGTATTCATTAAATAGATTGTCCTTCTCCAGAGGAGTTGAAGCTGGAATGGAGCGGGATTTATAGTTTTAAACTGTATCCTATAGTATTTCTACATAGTTGAACGCTTCTTAGCTAGAACAGTTTAATTATGTATGCTATAGATTTGGAGTTCAAAATCCATAGAAGAGCTGTAAAAATGTTAAATCCGCGCTATTTTGACGAATCAGTTCTCCGCTCAAAACTGGACTCTGTTAAAGCACCGCATACTTCTCCCGCTATAGCTGTACAATATTAAATCACCGCTAGAGTTTTGCCGCAGCTTTGTGCACGCTGTTAATTCTCTGGCCAATCCAAACAAAACGAAGTGTCACACAGAGAAGTAGTTTACCACGGCTTAGTCCCTAGTTAACCCCTGCTACGTCGCGGGGGTCGGGGGTTGCATTATTTTAAAAGCACTTGAATGATTTCGTAAGCGCGCGAGCCAATTATAATGGGCCCGATAGATATGGTTTACTCGAAAGCATTTTATTGCGATCTTTGCTGGTCTCATATTTGCACTCGTTTCGGCCCGTGTTTGCACTCGAAAACATCTAGTCGTATAATGATGTGTAAATATTACACACACTTATTATTTTTCGGCGAGGTAAAAGGGACGAAAATTGAGTATTTTTCTGATTTGTCATTAACTCTTACACGATAATGATGTCTTCGAATATACAAAAGTCGAACACTTAAAAACCTTTGATAAAACTAATAATCTGTAGAAAAACTTCCAATGCTGACGTTATTGCTCAATTGACGAACAATCGCTTGGATTCAAACAAAAATAAAACTGAAGCACGAAATCAATGACAAATGCGCAAGATCGTTTGTTGCGTTTTCCCTACACAGTAAACAATAAACTAAAAATAACCACTCCCGTGATAAAAAATAATTGAAAGATCTCAATGACAATTTTTTTTTTCATAATACGATCATTTTCGCACCGCTAGGTGCATGGAAACTTTGTTGATTCAGATAACACAGCACGGAACACTCAAACATAATGTTGGCAAGCTCTTCATATGGTTTACCTTTCTTGTGTATGTATGTTCCGTATTTGAATCTTGTGACGTTAGAAATTCCTGAAACAGGACACGGACGTGACATTAAAACTCCTTTCTTTACATGAATACATGACTCCGGTTTCCCTGCAAGTCTATAATTTTATTCAGTAACTTTTTCATGAAAAAGTATAATAATTGTAACTCCACCATTCGTTCTTGAATGTTTACACTATGAATTGCAAACGACTAATGTTTGAGATTGCGAGCTGGCATGACACCATGCATTTTCGTGAGTGAAAACCGTCTTCTCATGAACAACCATGCATGTGTTTATCTAAGTGTTTAGATTGAATGTTATCTGTTTTTCGTGTTAAATGAAACATAGAAGCTAGGATTCATAACCGAGCATAATGAAATTTACATATGCTGTTGAATGGTGAAATATTTTTTTAATAAAAATGAGATAGCTCTCATTCAGTTTGTGTTCTTTGATCGGTGAAAGAAAGATAATTTTATTCACATGAGCTTTCGGTGCAGATCGTGGTTTAGTCCCCGCCTACAACAGGACATGTTTCGATCACACAATCTTTAAATTCATTATAAAAAGCGGGTTTCAAGACAAATTTTCTTTATAATTATTGTGTACCAAGACACGCTTTATGTCCTGAAAGAAGTTTGTAATAACAAGCAAACATTGCCTTATTGAACATGTCCTGTTTGGTTCCATGTCTCGAGCCGAGAAGATCTTTCTGATTGATGATTTTTACAAGGAAAAACAGCCATCATTGCGCGTCGTATATCTCGCATCCTCCAGCAGTAGAGGAGCGGATTAAGAACAGAGTTCGCAAACACGATACTCACTGTCGTGATTTCCCCTGCATAAACCAAACTGTTTTCGGCACCGAAAAGCATAGCTAGCTGAACACACACGTACGGAGTATAGCACAGGACGAACAATCCATAAAGACAAAGCATCGAGAAGGAGGATTTTTTCCGTTTGGCGATGCAAACACTTTTGCGTGGTTGATCAGTGCTTGGTGGAGTGGCGTGACGATTTGAGATGCTTTCTTGGTGTCCTATTTGCGTCCTGTGGTGTCGAACAACTTGGTAGATTTTAAAACAGCCGATCGAGCTAACTGCGAAGCAAATAAACGAAATTACGGCAGCCATGACTTTATACATATCCATGTCAAAGTATTGAACCATCGAAAGTAAAGCCATTGCAGGCCAAGACAATACCACGAAGATGATCACTTTGGTGTTTGTGGCCAGTAGTTCATATCTAAGCGCCCAGTACAAGGCTATCACGCGTTCTACGCTGATCGCCGTTATTGTCAGCAGAGAAACAGCCGCTAAGTGAACTCCGAAGCCGTACGCGATTCTTGTGGTTACGCACCACGGCACAAACTCTTTTCTAAGAGCGAAACTATTAGAGGCCAAATGAAACGGCAATGCGAGTAGTCCAACGCCAAAGTCTGATAAAGCCAAGACACATATCAAGAAATTCGCTGGTGAATGTAGAGGCCGCGTTTTCCAGATTCCGACAATAACCAGGAAATTTTCTATTGTCGTTGGTATCACAAGCACTCCTTCGATAACGATTGCGATCGTATAGGCAAGATATAAATCGTTTCTGTAGAGCCATACTGGGCTGAATGGATAACACGAGTTCAGTGTTTGTGTCGGTTCTTCAACTTGACTCTGGTTACCTATCGTAGAGACCATAGTCAAGTTTATATGTTCAGAAGTTTGCCACGAAAATATACTAAAAATCCACCTGTCAGCTGTGTTGGTTCACAACAACTGAATAGGTTCAGTTAGGCCGCTTTTGTAGATGACAGTATCATCTGGGGGCTGTGCCGTGACAACCTTGTAAAACCCTGTAGGCCAGCCAGTGGTCGTTGAGTTGCCTTGTAGAGCTGATCTGAAGAATATAGGGAATAATCGGCAAGCCTGTTTAATAACACAGATAACGTCGACTTAAACTGTAAACGGAACACAAGCAAACTGAGAAACAACAGGATTGATGTGATATGTATGCGAAGAGAGCAATTTATATAATTTATGAAGGAAAGGATTAAGCTTTTTTCCTTCCTTTAGTAATTAGCTGACAACTTCTTGACAATCGCGTCAGAAGCCTTAATAATTCCCATCAAGGCTGTGTAAACTCGCCGCAGCCAGCGTGAACGGAGTGAAGGCTTGTAAACTTCCTTGCCGAGTAAGGTGGGACCCAGACGTCGGTTACAATGTCAGAAAGACAAACTAATAAAAACTTTAAATTCTCATATAAGCTTGAGAATTGTTAACGAAAAGTAGTTCTTCCTTTGAAATATCAGTCAAAAAGAAGAAAAGGTGAGGTTAGTTAATGTTGGTCTTCTAACCTGTTGGACTGAGTGGCAGATGAGCGGCGGATTTTTCAGGCTACCCCAAAGTCTCGACTGATTCAATAGACCCTTCCACGTTGTTTTTTTAACTTTTGATATATACGTATAACAGCAAAACCGTCGATACTGCTGAAAAGAGCACCTAGAAGTTAGTCAAAATCCCAAATTTGAGAGTTATATCTTGAATAGGAGAGTTATAAGCACACAAACTCGCAAAAGTTTACAGACGTTTGTATGGACATTGTGACTGGGGGGCAAGTTTGTGCCCCCAGTCGAAATTCCATACAAACGTCTGTAAAATTTCCCGAAATTTTCCGAGTTTACGGGCCTATATCTTTGCTCCTATTCAAGATATAACTCCAGTCTCAAATTTGGGATTTTGACTAACTTCGAGGTGCTCTTTTCAGCAGTATCGACCGACGGTTCTGCTGTTATATGTATAATTTTATATCAAAAGTTAAAAAAAAAAACGTGGAAGGGTCTATTAACCTAAAAATAATATACGGAACATTAAAATAAGGTAAAGTAGGGGAAATGAGTACTGCTAACATTATTTCTAACCTTATATATCTCAATCGGAATGGCGCCAACTTGAATAACACGCTCGGAACAAATACAGATTGTAAATCGACGGCCGATTTTACGCAACAGAAACAAATCAAACCACCAGCCACGTAGCGGAACATCAGTCGTACATGAGAATAAGTTGTTTTGTTGTATCCTAAGGAGAGAGTTCTATTCAGTTGGTATTCTTAGGCCATCTGCTTGACAATCTGTCCGGAGAATAAAATACACAAGCATGTTTGCTTTTCGAAGTTGAAAATTACCACACAGAACTTGCCCTATAAAGGTGGGGTTCTCAGTTTGTGTACTAATTTATTTTAACGAGAGTCGGTTGCTACATGTAGATCAACCACTGGAAATATTGAATTCAGCGGCGTCTGTTGTCCAAATATCACCCTTAGCGACAAACTTCTTCATTCTTAATTGTTAGGCATTGTTCTGTTAAATGGTCTAAATTGGATAAAGAGTTTGACAGTGCAGTCATGGCTTTTGAATATATTGGCCTCATTTCCTTTTTAGCTAATAATCTCGGAGGCAGTTCCTAACATAATTTTCAAGCACGTTTAGTTACAAGGAAAACAATAACAATTCAGGCCACGTTAGGCAACCTCCAGAGTTCTCAAGAGTAAAGTTCATTAAATGCCTTAATAATCCTGTGACCAATTCAATGCCATTTTTTACATGTGTCTTTTACAAGTTTGGCCATTGTTTCGTGGCGTTTAAACAATAGCCATACTTGTAAAATACACGGGTAAAAGGTTTATTGAATAGGCCTCAGGATTAGCTCATTATACTTGTAAAATTATTCTAAACCAACAACCCCGTTCCTTTAATTAGATTATGTCGAGAACAGCAGTTTACTTTAACGCTTGTGGCACTATTTGTTTTATTACAAGCTGTGCACGGCTAGTGTGAAGGACATTTTGGCGTACGGCTAGCCTGCAATGCAGGCGTTTCTAGTGGTTTTTCCCGCTTTCGTGGACGTTTTCCGCTCACGAATGAATTTCAGACGAGTAGGAATGGAGCGAGGACGAAAAAGCGAGCCATTCTTCCCTCGTTCAAATATATTTCGGTTTCCCAAATAAAACGCCTGCATTGAGTACGGCAGGAGCGCATACTAGGAGCGTCCATCCTGCATACTAGGCCTATGTCACAGCGTCCATCCTACATACTAGGCCTATGTCACAGCGTACATCCCGCATACTAGGCCTATGTCACAGCGTACATCCCGCATACTAGGCCTATGTCACAGCGTACAAGGTCTATGTCACACCGTACATCCCGCATACTAGGCCTTATGTCACAGCGTCCATCCTGCATACTAGGCCTATGTCACAGCGTTTTCACAAGTTAGGTTATTTTAGAAGGGTTCTCGTTATTCTTGGGTTGCAATCAGTATAGGGAATAAAGTCACTAAAGCGTAGCAGCCATGTTGTTTGGTATAACAAAAGTAACTAATGAGTAATATGATTTTGGGTTAAAAACCTATTGTTTTAGAAGGAATGAGTAGTGAATTTCTAATCGTAATCCTAAATTGCAGAAAGACAACTTTTAACAAGAGAACTATAATCCTCAGTTAAAATACAGGGTCAGTAACACTTATCGGGATTTAAAGAACGCGCCCGTATTCAGTAAGTTTTGAAAAAAGCATGACTCGGACTTTTTTATTTTGCACCAGTTGACACTTAGGTATTAAAATTAAATGATGAACGTGTATCGCAAAAGTAGCTGCATCGGCCGATTACTAACTGGAATAATAACAACCTACACACTGCCACAGCAATATTCACTGAGAGAAAAAGAAAAAGAAATTCTTCGTTTGCAACTGACGCCATGGCGGCCATGATGAATGACAATAACAAAAGATTCGGCAATCGGATTATTTTGTCATCCAACATGGCTTCCACGTCTCTCCGGGGAGCTCGAGTGGTTAGACAGGCACAGAGAAAACAGTATTCGTGAACCTGCTACAAAACCATACAAATTATTTAAACCTCTTACTGAGATGGTTTAAGAAAGGTCCAAATGGAAAAGAAGTGTTCCGAGACAAGAATTTGTATCATTTAGCATTATATTTTAATAATTAACGCAAGTAAAAAACTTTACGAACAGCCATACATGACAGGCCATATAATAAGATAAGCAACTACAAGAACGACGTTAACAGGGATGATGTATGAAGCAAAAATAGCAAATGTGAGTTGTTAATGAGGTCTAAGAAATGCAAATCGCAGGTCAAAAAAAATTTTTTTTAACGAAAAAATGTTAAACGAAAAAAAATACATTTCTCGTCAGAAAAATAATTAGTCTATCCCAGCCTGTACATGGTAAAGTAAATTAACTAGTTGGAGATGGATACGTATTTCTTTTTGTTCTTCCCGAGAGTTCAGTGTCGATAAATTTCTCGTGTTTTCACTCGATGCAGTTCTATACTAAGTAGTATCGCCAGTCATGATACTTTAGTCTGCACTGGACAATAACACAAGCTAGCTCGGTCAAAAACAAAACGCAATTCATGCAGCCAGAGAGATGTGAATAATGTTTATGTCTTCTATTGAGCCGAGTTCTGATTCAGTTCTATAGAGTATATTACCGTCGTCGAAACAAACAGCATTTCCGGGATTTGGAGCCCGTACTGAGCAATCTGTGTAAACTGACCTAGCTAGCGTAACGGTGAAACCTACTCTGATCGTATAGCGAGGGAGTCATGTTTAGTCCAAAAAAGACGAATAGTGTTTGCACTACTATCCCAGGGTTAAATCACTAACCCGAGGTTAAACCGTACAGATTACAGATTTAGCGCTATCCTAAGGGATAAAGTCAAAGGAATGGGGTAAATGGGAACCTGGATACCTTGAAGGAAGTCCATATTACATAGTTTGGCTAAAAATATCCAAGCTTTTATGGCAAGTCTTCAAGAAACTAAGAAAAGCCGGCAAGTAAATGATAAAACAGAGGTCATTCGAAACCCAGTTATAAGATTCGCGTGTGATACAATGACATAATGCATCTTTTTGCAACTTCTTCGATATAATGTGGAAAATATTTTCGATAGGATTCAGATCTGGACTTCGGGGAGGTATCTTTAAAAGATCGGCATTGGCACAAAGCATGGCTGCCCGAGCTCTTGCACTATTCTGTGAGGGATCCCCATCTTGAAGCCAGAGCCGGCTTGTTCCTTTCGCAGCCCGATGAAACAAACCATCAAAGTGTTCGTCAATGAACGATTCGAAATACTCGGCATTCATTTTCTCGTACTGCTGGCAAATCACTACTCCTCTGCTATGACTGATAGCCACAATCATCTTGACCACTTTTCCTCCAGTTCCTACTTTACTTCCCTTTGCCAGACACCCTTGGTTAAGGCCTTCTGACTTTTTCCTCCAAATTCTTCCCTTAGGAGCCCGTGCCTGGTCCAGGGGGTTCGTTTTGTAGATAAAATTAACTCCATCTAAGTAAAATGCAATTTCATTTGTCCAGACATCCTTAGAATAATTATTTTGTATATTTTTGGCAAATTCCACCCGTCTCTGCCTATCTGCTTTGTTCATTAAGCCCTTTTTACGCGCTTGAAGGTAGAAGTAGCCATTTCTGTTCAAGACGCGACGAATAGTGCGATCACTCACATTACGAATGCCTGTGTGTTCCATGAGCCGTCTTGATGAAAATGCCCCGCCCTCTCGTTCTCTTAAATCTTCAACGCTACGAACGAGTAATGTTTCTTGTTCCTTGGAAATCTTTCGCCGCCTGCCGCAAGGAGACTTCTTTTTTATCACTGCAGTTTTAGGCTTATTAGTTATTCTGAAAACGGTAGTAGTTGAAACTTTACATCGCCTTCCAATGTCTTCTAAGGTCAGAGTTGTGTTGTTTCTTAAATGCTCTACAGAAGCTCGTGTGTTCGAGTCGATTTTCTTTTTAAATACCATCATATATACAGAGACAGTGTTCAAGGTTGTAAATATTCGTCTTATAGTTTAGGTTGATGTTTTTTTATGTACCGAAAACCTCCCTTTTTATGCACTTCTAAGCTCAAATATAGAAGCGTTGTAATATATATAATTAGGTCATTCCGTAAAACCCTCGAAAATTATCGCGCCATCTTACTGACAGATACTCTCATAATTAATGACGTTGGTGGCTTTGTCACGTTAACGCTCTGAATACAATCTCGGTCAATTTAGTTGGAAAATTAAGACCCCCCCTCCCCCTATTCAATGATGTTAAATCATGGTCCATTTCAGTTTGCCTACGCTCTCATCACTGAAATGGGGGGAGGGGGGGATATTTTTTCCTACTCAATTTGTCCGAGATTGTCAACAGTGGCTAAACGGCGTTACAGATAAGGTCACAGATCATATTTCGCGAAAGGAAATTAGAATAGCAAGTAAAATACCGAAGGAAAACAAACAAATGAAAATAGAATGGGTCCCAGAAATGCCTGCGGGAAAGTGAAAGCACGCTTACAGTTGTTTTTGGAAGTGATGAAGCTGCGTTCTTTTCTGTTGTATAAACATCACAAAAGTATGACCACCCATATAATATATTTTGAGGATGTCGCTTGACTTTCATTTATCAATAGCAGTCATATTTGATTGAGTATAGTACTGATCTCGTGTGTGAAGCTGCCTTGTGAAGCTTTTCCAGTTATTCTTCCACAGAAGTGCGGGAGGAAGCTTCGTTAGGCAATCGTATGGAGCTCCTTTCGCAATACGATTCGAGTGGAAGCAGTTTTTCTTCAGAAGCAGAGGAAACTAATCAAGATACAGTAACGTTCACTGAATTAGCGGAGAAACAGATTCGTAGCGTTTACTTGTTGACGTATAGCCAAGCAGATCTAAGCGTTATTCCAACGAGGGAAGCTTTCGCGGAAAGTGTTGTTGAAGCTGTGAAACGTAGTGAAGGATCCAGAGCCACTGTAGTCCAGTGGGCATGTAGTCAAGAGAAACACCAAGGACGGAAACAGGGGCAGTCTGGTGTTCATTTTCACATGGCGTTAAAACTTAACCGGCTCAAACGCTGGCTTCCATTGAGAGAGTACATGCGTTGCAAGTGGGGTATTCATGTACATTTTTCAGATCGACACGTAAATTACTATAGTGCCTGGCTTTATACTACTAAAGAAGATGAAAATGTAGTAGAATCTCCACGTCACCCTGATCTGCGAGACCAAGGTCCACCGAGAACCATGTCAGCCAGTCAAGCACGTAGGAGGAGGGCAGTACCGGAAGATGTAGAGTCTGCGGAATCTAAAGAAGAAAGTTCCGGGGGAGAAACAGCTTCCAGTTCTGGCAAACCGAAAACCCGTAAGCGAAGGCGGCGGTCTGGGCGTTTAAATGCTTTTGAAGTCTCTGAAATCATCGTGCGTAAAGGTATCAAGAGCAGAACGGAGCTGCTAGCATTTGTGAATGAGCAAAAATCTGAAGGAAAGACAAACTTAGCCGAATTTATTATTAACAGAGGGTGTAAGGTGGTAGAGGAGGTTATTGCTACAGCATGGGAGATGGAAAAAGCCAACGAAACGCTGGAAAGACGAAAAATGACTCGGTTGGAGATATTGCAGAAAGCACGAGAGGGATCATGCAACGCTGAATGTAACAGAGAATGGATTGCTTGTGCTAAAGAGCTCCTAAGTTGGAATGACATCTCAAGTGAAACTTTTTCTCAGGCTATTCTCAGTTTGCTAGAGAAGGGCAGAGGAAAATTCAGAAATGTAATGATAACAGGGCCTGCCAACTGTGGTAAAACATTTATACTGAATCCACTGAATGACATATTTAATACATTCAGCAACCCAGCCACCTCAACCTTCGCTTGGGTAGGAGCGGAAAACTCAGAAGTCATCTTCCTAAATGACTTCAGGTGGAATTCACAAATAATTCCATGGCACGATTTGCTGTTGATGTTGGAAGGCCAGATTGTTCACCTTCCAGCACCTAAGTCACATTTTTGTAAAGATATTGTTTTTAGTGCTGACACACCTATATTTTGTACAACAAAGCACGATCTGGTCTATGTACGGGGAGGCATGGTGGACGAAAGGGAGACAGAGATGATGACGGTTCGGTGGCGGGCCTTTCAGTTTAGAAGGCAAATACCAGAACATAGCCAGCGTTCAGTTCCTCCATGTACAAGATGTTTCGCAGAGCTGATCCTCCCTCACTGATCAGTGTTTGTCTGAATCCATATCGTTATCAGCCGGACTGGATGTCTAGCATTGGAAAAAATAACTATGATATGTCACAAACAATATGACTGCCATTACCTACTAATACGTTTATTTCAGTTTCCAATAATAAAGGCCAGTAAGAACTACTGTAACATGTAATAATAATAGTATTAATAATAATAACAATAATAATAGTAATACTACTACTACTACTTATTATTATTATTATATTATTAATGTCTGTCTGTCTGTCTGTTTATGTCTTGTTTGCATGTACTGCCGGGCAAATTAGATTTCAAACATGAGCGTGCATTTTGTAAGTCTAGCATTGCTTTCCTGTAACATTCGAATGAATCGGCCCTTAAACTTTGTTTAAAAAAATTGGCGTTGTCCAGGCCAGTATCGAACCCGCACCCACTGGTTCGGCAGCGCATTACACAACGACTGCGCCATTGAGCTACACTTCTATTTTACGTCTCTCAGAAAACGTTTTTATCTTTGTCCTTGTTAGATTTTACTGAACTGTGTTCATTGCCTTTTTTCTTCAATCGACGAGCTTTAAGTTTTCACGATTATTTTGGACGGTTTACATGTCTTTTGGATTAATATACCACGGTTTACGAGCTATTTTGGTCGATTTAGCACGATTTCCAACGGTTTTTCAGTGGTAAGATATAAACTACAGCGATGCTTTTATTGTTATGGTATAAACCGTAAAAAACCGTCTGAAACGTTTCTTAAATCGTCCCAAAACCACGTTTAACCGTCCTAAATCGTGTTTTTTTTCCTCTTTGGAACTGAGGGATAAACAGAAATCTTTACAGGCCTTATATTAGCTGGTGGTAGTCGAAAGCACAGGGTTCCCAAACACACGAAGCATGAATACCACTTTTCCGTATAAGCGTTCTTTTAGTATTTCAGCCGTTCTCCATTGTTTCTAATTATTTCTCTAATCCTATTGTTCATAGACTCTATAGTCTTGTCAATCACCTCAACTGAGATTCCGGTAATTGTTCGCTGTACTCTATCACTGAACTCCTTCAGTATTGAAGAAGACAGTGGGGAAAATGAGTAGAAATGGGGCGAGAACAAAGCGATACAAAGGGGTAGGGAGAATAGGGTTTCCTTTCCCCCTCCCCAGGGATCGGCAGAGCAATTTTAACAGATTACTGTACCTGATAACGAGCAAGGGCCTCTTTACTTGAAAGGAGGTTGACTCTAGTGCTTGGGCCAGCAGCATTGTCAGTGTCCGGATATGCAAAACAGTCTCGAGGGCTTACAATACAATGAAGATTAGTGTACCGTCAGGTTGCTAAACTCTGACGGCAGAAAGTCTCAACGGAACTACAGCAGTACAGAGTAGCTTGGTGAGATGTTGATTCGAACGTAACTAGTACCAATATAAATCAGGCTTTAATTCTAGCGATTACATGTGTATACAATTGAGGTAACAGTAAAGATATAGTGAATGCTGAATTTGAAATAGTCGCAGATAGAATCGTTGCTGTAACCATAAAGTTGTTGGTTCGAACTGAAACACGTCTGATGGTGTAACACATAACATACTGTAACGCTTGCTGACACATGTACAATCTTACATGCATGAATAAAGATCGTAACTAACATATGTTTAGCCCACTAATAGCAACAATTAGAATACTTACATTTGGGTTCCATCTACACAAAACGGTAGCAAAGGTAACGATAGCGAAGTACGTAGCGTGTAGATAGAATGTAGTGTAACTAAAGCTAAAGGGGGCGTATCCCTTAACAATAACAAGATTCACGTGTACGTTGTTGACGTAGCTAAATCGTTGTTGACGTAGCTAAATCGTTGTGTAGCTATATAATCATCGTAGTGGAATCAGAGCTGATTTAAAGTGCACCTAACCCCTTTTGCAATTTTTATACATATGAATCTTTGAAAGGTTTTGAGTACTTCTGCGAATAATGTTTTGGCTTACAATGAATATTCTATGTTCTAGGCTTGTTTGAAATGGTGAAAATTTGACCTTTCCTGACCCATGACCGCGTAAGAAAAAGCCTGGGTCGATTCTGGAAGTACGTCATCTAATTCATTCGACTTTGCAATTAGTTGAATAAATGTTTAGCATTTTGTCTAAAATAACTGTTTTCTTTACTAACAACTCACAGACTGTATAAATTCTCTATATATCGATGTTGTTGTGATAGAAAGGCGCCATGGAGAATAATGCATTAATGAGGTGACGTAAGATCCAGAATCGACCCAGGCTTTTTCTTACGCGGTCATGGATCAGGAATTGTCAAATGTTCACCATTTCAAACAAGCCTAGAACATAGAATATTATCTGTAAGCCAAACATTTCTTCACAGAAGTACTCAAAACCTTTCAAAGATTCATATGTATAAAAATTGCAAAAGGGGTTAGGTGCACTTTAACCCAAATGGTACGCGTGGGCTGATTGGCTAAAAAGGTATGTTTTAATATAAGAGGCTAAAGACATGGAAACGAGTGCGCGTTATCTCCTGAAAATGATGTTATTGCATGTTTTTATGGCGCGCCGAATGGTCCATAAATAAAAATCGCTATTGTAATCACATCAAAATGTGTTAGAACCAATATGTTGTCAACTGTCCTTGTTTTTATTTGTCAACACTACTCAAAATCAATAACTTAACCTCTGTTGATTGCCCTCAAATACGCTGTTGTTTCAAAAAAACCTCTAGAGATGGTGATAAAAAAAAAGGCTCTGGTGATTGAAAAAAAAAGCTCTGGTGATTGAAAAAAACTCTGGTGATCGAAAAATAGCTCTGGTGATCGAAAAAAACTCTGGTGATTGAAAAATAGCTCTGGTGATTGAAATAAAGCTCTGGTGATTTGAAAAAAAACTCTGGTGTTTGGAAAACAACTCTGGTGATTGAAAAAAAGCTCTGGTGATTGAAAAAAAAAGCTCTGGTAATTGAAAAAAACTCTGGTGATTGAAAAAAACTCTGGTGATGGAAAAAAACTCTGGTGATGGAAAAAAAACTCTGGTGATGGAAAAAAAAGCTCTGGTGATTGGAAAAAAAACCTCTGGTGATGGAAAAAACTCTGGTGATGGAAAAAAAACTCTGGTGATGGAAAAAAAACTCTGGTGATGAAAAAAAAAGCTCTGTTGATGGAAAAAAAAGCTCTGGTGATGGAAAAAAACTTAACATTATGGGACCCAAATCTTCCCTCCGTTTTCCAACTGCGCATGTCATTGACGCACACCCTAATTGTTTGCTTTTCATCTAAATTTCTGAAAATTATTATCTTTTAGAAGTATCGTTTTTGAAGCCGTTCAATAAACTCGCAGCACGTGTTTCAGATCGGGTCTAAACTGACCACGAGGGCGTTTTAGACAGTGTCTTATTACATTTATTTCGTCACTACAGTCGTAACATTTGGTTCAGCTCAGGCATTCAAAAAGAATTACGTGCCGTGATGAGAATCAAATACATAAAAAATATTTGCAAACCATGTAATGTCACATTTCTCAAATATCTCGAAAAGTATCCATTTAGCAGGAACCAAACCCTGATGGCTTTTGTATTACCAATCGGCTGGATATTATTATAAAAGAATAAAAGCATTCAATAGGCAATATTCGTATTCTCACGGACGAGCTGGAACGAACACTCAATGGAGGCTCGTGCGGGGGAATTCGCTAAAAACTATTTAGCATTAGAAAAGATTCCCCCGCATGAGCCTCCATTGAGTGCTCGTTCCAGCTCGTCCGTGAGAATACGAATATTGCCTATTCATATGCGCTTTAACATCTGTACTGTATTGCACAGTTTCCATATTATAATTTGTTGCTATCACAATATTCCGCATTATCAATCTAATTAATAACAAAGTGAACTGAATACGTGTGTGTTATTTCCAACATTGACTTCTGTAATATTGATGGCGATATTAAGTCATTAATCGCTTCTTTATTTTCAATCTCAATTTTTTTTTCGATCACCAGTTTTTTTCAATCACCAGAGATTTTCTTCGATCACCAGAGGTTTTTTCAATCACCAGAGTTTTTTCGATCACCAGAGTTTTTTTTCGATCACCAGAGGTTTTTTTTCGATCACCATCTCTAGAGCCGGTTTTTTGAAACAACAGAGTATTTGAGGGCAATCAACAGAGGTTAAGTTATTGATTGAGGACAAGGACAGTTGACAACATATTGGTGATAACACATTTTGATGTGATTACAATGGCGATTTTTATTTTTGGACCATTCGGCGCGCCATATAGCGTTGACAAATAAAAACAAGGACAGTTGACAACATATTGGTGATAATGTGATTACAATGGCGATTTTTATTTTTGGACCATTCGGCGCGCCATATGTTTTCGTTATTTTATAAAAGCGATATAATGTCTTTGTTCTCTGTCTCGTTATATTGGCAGAACGCCTAAAAACGTCACTCGTCTAGAGGCTCGTGACTTTCAAGTCTTTTTTTTGTTCTCCCAAACTTATCCCGCGTTTTTATACCAGAGAACGAAGACATGGAAAGCGTGTTGTATTGATTAAATGTAACCAGAGAGTAAATAAGAGGTGCATAATTAAACTAAGTAAAGCTTGGCATTTCAAAACTAAAGCCGACGATACACGGTTCAACATTTGTTGCCAACATCGTTTAACATTTGTTGCCGAACCGTGTAATAATCGGTGTATCATCGTGTATCATACCATGTTGAATGTGGAAAGAAGCGAGCCAATCCGATGCTGCAGCAGTGAAATGTGTCCCATTTGATCTTAGTAAGGACCTCTTCTGATGGCATGGCTCCTGAGAGTTTAGATATAATGCACTTATCAATTGAAACCCCGACCGCGCCCCCCCCCCCCCCCCCCGGGTATGTGGGGATATGATTTGAAAAAATTCCCAATTTCGGTAAGAAAATCCCCACCCCCTGGGGCATTTAAAGCAGTCAAATGGGACCAAATCCCCACCTCTAGATCAATTTTCTTTCTTGTCTTATGTATTTTTATAGCACTAAAACTAACGTGAAATTCATATGCTACGTGATACTTGATTGTTGAAAGTTCTCGTGTTTAATGAAACATAACACAAAGTATTGGTGTGGATGTACGCAGGCTAGCGACATTTGAAAGACTGTTCAACTAGATTGCTTGCAGGTGGGGCAGAACCACTTTCCCTGAGGCTGCTCTTCCTCCTGTAAGTCAAACACGTGCTGAAAGTGTCCGGAGCAACTCTATTTGGCATCCTGGATTGTCACATGCAATCATTGCACTTACTTCATCTGGTGTACGGCACAAACAGTACAGCTGGAATTTTTGAGCAAGCCACGCTGGAACTTTCAAGATCCAGTTGCTGAATAAAGTATATTCTGTATTGGCTCCCTAGTATATGGCATTTTTGTATGGAAACGAAAAATTAAACTGCCTAAAATCCAGTACCTTATGATCGCCACCACAGATTAACTGGGCTCCAGTGAAATCCCTACCCCGCCTACGAACTTTGAAAGTACATGTACTTGAAGCAAATCAAGTAAAATCTCCGACCCCCTGGGGCCACTTTCTTACACTGATACATTGTTCAGTCCATAAGCAGAGGAGCCTGGTGTGGGTTGATGTTTTTTCCACTAATGGACACAGATGGTAAAGGGTCTGCGAAGCATCATACATTCAGTTTTGGTTGGGTGGGGGTGAGCCTGTTTGTAACACACCATTTGTACAGTTGACTAAGAGATAGATTAAGCATATCTGTTACCTCTTCAATGGTGTTACCAAAGCAAAACAGCGTAGTGTCGTCAGCGTACGCATGAACGGTTGCTGTTTGAACTGATTCTACCAGGTCACTAATAGAGTGGGTCCCAGTACACTTCCGTGAAGTATGCCACACTCGACTGATTGCCGTTTAATAGAGTAAACTGTTCCCTGTCCTTGAGATTATTCTTTAACCATGATAACATGGCCCGAAATTGTGTTGGAGTTTTTTTTCCAGTATTGGATGTGAAACGCAGTCGAAGGCTTTCTTGAAATTCACAAACGCCACGCCCTGAGTCGGCCCTGTCAGATGAGTAATAATTAGGAATTCAGTAGCTAGAGCGGCCCTGGCGGTATGCCCATTGGCTATCGGTGACTAATTGATTATTCTCGAAGATGTGTTCTGACTATGGCGTCGTAGCCTGAGTATCAGGCCCAGTGGGGGAGGGGGGGGGGGGGGGGGGAAAGAAGGATAGGGAGAATGGGGAGAGATCTACCCCGTCTTCCTTTCTTGAGAGCCTAATACTACGCTTAAGATGGATAGGGGCCTCAGTATAGTTGCCTCGGTCTGTTTCTTTGTCCTTCGTCCTTCTTCGTCCTTTTCCATTCATTATACACAGCAGAGATCTTCATGCTGTGGATTTATAGATCTGCCAATGGTACGATGTTGGATTCACCAGAGAGTCTGATTAATTTCGGTGCAATACAATTTGATAGCCGAGTGCTAAACAGGCCCTATAGTCAAACGAGGAAACATAGTTGCTGAACATGTTTCTTAGGTGAGCAACTGAACGAGCGGGAAAACAAGAAACCACCATTCAATGGTTAACTCGTAGATATTGCCAACCAGACGTGATCATAAAGCAAGGGTTGCTGTACATGTACATCTATAATTGTAGGGTTATATATATATATACTTTGCTAAAAATCAGTACTTCATCAGTTACAATAGATACGATTTGTAGAATTAAAAACTTGCACTAGCATGATATATCAAGTTGGTGAAAAAGTAGTAGTTGAATTATCACTTGTGTATTCTATTCGCGAACAAGATATCGCCAATTTGACCTTTGTAGCCTTTGTAGAGCTGCTAACAATGATGAACTATAGGCTAATCAAAGTCCTCAGGCGTAATTTGTATGCATGTCATGTGTTGTGAACGAATCAGTTTGCGATTTGTCGTTCCAGCTTTGAGCGTACTCGGTGACCCAGCTGAGCGCAGATCCACGAGTTAAAAATGTTTGATTGCCTAAGTGAGCAAATCAAGAAACATTTAGGGTATTTCACGAGGCTACACATGTGTCTTAATCATACCAGAATCAACCTTCGATGATTCAAGACTGATTCGATGATTTATTTGTACAAAAACAATCAAACCGTAGTGTGAGAAGTAATAATAGTGTAACTTTGTCAAGACTAGAGACCAATATCATTAGCCGGGGGGGGGGGGGACTCCCATATATAGGCTATACCGGTACGTGCCGCTCGGCAGGATATGGTTTTTGACAATTCTTAGCCTGGAACAGGGTATATTAAGCACTGATTCGGTCTGGAAAAGGGTCGTAATTTTTTGGGAAGGGCCTCAGGACGGTTTGAGTTATTCACGGTCCCTTGCCGCTGCAAATGCAGAGTCCGTTTATCTGTTTATTTTTTTATGATTCTAGTGGCGAGTGGAGCACAACACCTTACACGTATCATACTGTATCAGACGCTAGCCTGGTCTAGAACAGGATATCTTTTTGCCATTTTGCCTGGAATAGGGTACCTTTTCGTTGTTTCTAGCCTGGAACAGGGTATCTTTTTTGCCATTTTGTCTGGAACAAGGTCATAAAAATACAATTTCTTGGCCTGGAACAGGGTAATGGTTTACTAGCAATATAACAATGGCTATAGTAACATTAAAGAGTTTAAACACCAGTTATCTAAATATGATACCAACAACATTAGGTTTGAACCCATGGTAGCCCTCATCAAACACAAAGACACAGTATATGAATACTTTTAGTTCTAGTGTTCGTATTATTTTGAGATTAGCTCATATTATTATTATATTGTTGTAATTAAACATTCTTACACTTTAGATTTATATTTTTTATCCTTAGTATTAGTACGTACCAGTTAGTGTACACTGACAACATCAGGTTTGAACTCAAAGCGTACCGGAATATTCTAGTTCTAGTTTTAGTGTCATTTCATGATTAGTCTATATTATTATTGTAATCGAGTATTAGATCTTAGATTTAAATTTTACTGTCTTAGTGTAAACACGACCCCACCAGCTCCGCTGCTATCATTCATCGTGTATAAATAAACTATCATAATCATCAACCTCGTTTCCAGGGGCCTTTGCACTACCCAACACAAGCCATGATATAGTTACCGTCTAACACGCATGCTCACATCGTATTACCCGTGGAGTGGTAGCCATGTACAGCTCGGTAATCCTATGTAACTGATCACGTCTTGAAACACCCGATTCATCGCTTTCTTTTTGCTTTCTTTGGTAAAAGCGAGAAAATACCTAGCCTGCGAATACAGCCGCCTCACATCGGGTGGAAATCAACCCCCGAGAGGCTTATTTCCACCCGATGTGAGGCGGCTGTATTCGCAGGCTAGAAAATACCAGGAAATTCGTACGAATGACAGAGATTTTTATATCACTGGCCTTTCCTTGTATCGAGTCGAGTCCGGGAGACTGTGTTAATTATCAAGATTGCTTAGCCAGTATACACTTTAACGTGACCCGATTAAGTATTACGTTAGTTTGAGCTAATAGATTAAGTTTGATGGCGTGATAGGTCAGGGCCAAAGATAATGAGATACAATTGAATGATCAGCAATATAATATAAAAGTTCTATTATAGTGTTTATATTATATGATATGATATGATATGATGTACTGATATGATATGATATGATGTATGATCTGATCTGATCTGATCTGATCTGATCTGATCTGATCTGATCTGATCTGATCTGATCTGAGATGAGATGTGATGAGATGAGATGAGATGAGACGATATGAGATGATATGAGATACGAGATACGAGATACGAGATACGAGATACGAGATACGAGATACGAGATACGATATGGCATGGCATGGCATGGCATGGCATGATATGACATGGCATGATATGATATGATATGACATGATATGATATAATATTTAGCAATTATTCACCGAAGTGGAAATGAATAGTGGTGGATATTTATCGAGCCGCTTCGGCGAATCCAGGTGAATAGCCAGCACCAAATAGGTATTTTATTTTCTGTCAAATGGACAAAAACTCGCGAGAGATGATCGCTGCTTGCACTGTTTGGGTAGCCAATCAGAGCGCGCGAAAAGTGATATTCATTGGTGTGGTATATACTAATATATGATATGATATGATACTTAATGATTTCACAATCGTTTCAAATCTGGAATACGATTGTGGCCAAGGCAGGTAAAGCTCCGGTAACACGTGACTTGTGTTCGTTGGTATCTCTCCCTTGCTCCGAGTTAGGGTTTTTTCCGGGTTCTCCAGTTTACCTCTCTCCACAATCGTACAAAAACCCGAACACGCTAAATTCCAATTCGTGGATTAGCCGGGCCCTGAGTAATTTGATTAGCCCCTAAGGTTGTTTCAGATCCCGTTAAAATTTACTGTTTTTTAAAGCATTAATTAGTTATTCATTTTTGTTAACCATCAACGAACAACCAATGGCAGTTCTCTCATCATGGTATGGCGAATGTCCCTCATTCTCCAGCAGTACAGAAGTGGATTTAAAGGAGCAGTGTCACGATTCTGATTGGTTGTTATAGACAATGGCAACATCACGCTATGTCACGCGCCGCTGCAAATTTCCCTTTCGATTGAAATAAATAAAATGCTGCTTTATAAAATATAACATCAAACCTAACCATATAATACTGAAGTATAGTTTTAAAGCAATTTCGGCTCGAGATATCGTGCAAATACGCCGATGCAAGCGGATCACTCACGGACTTCTACTTCTGTCACATCTTTTGATTTCTTGTCCGCCTGACACATTTTCAAAACTTTGGGCATGAATACTAATCGTGACACTGCTCCTTTAACAGTGAGTTTGATAACACGAGAGCTATCGTCGTCGCTTCAGCATTTTGTTTTCCCGTTTTTCAGTGAATTTATAATCATTTTGTTTATCAAATAAGGAAGATAATAAAACAAGAACAAGCAATAAATGAAAAACATATTCAGGGAAGATTTTCTTCTTTTTGCTGCCATCGTTGAAATACCAGACAAATGTACAAGAAGCAAGGTAGTTATTGCATTGGAACGTGGATATATATATCCACATCAAATAATTTAGAAATTGAGGTTACGACGTATGACGGCATGACCAAGAGGCCAACTCCAAGATCCGACAAAGCCAGACCACAGAGTAAAACACTTGAAGGTGTGTGCAAAGATGGTGTTCTGTAGATACCAATGATCACGACGATGTTCTCAATAACTGTATGGATAATTGCTACTGATAGGAAAGTCGTTATCCCAATAACTTCTCCATAATCGGTGAGTTTGTGTACTGTATGCAGAGAACTACAGCAACTCACCTGAAATTCGGCCTGAAATTCAGTTCCCGACATGGATGAGCCGTTGCTTTGGTTTCCAACCATTCCCGGCACCCTATCAATAATTACTTCCCATTATGTGCACCATAAAATAATAAGTGTTGGCTCGGTCGATCAGTTGTCGGAAGATGTAAAATCTCCACTGCATTTAAACACACTTGGAAATCACTCGTTCTCTCCGCATAACACGACAGCTTCGACTTAAACACATTGATTGCAGTTGCTCCGTCTACTTGTCGTTTCACGTGCAGTTCAACTGACGATCAGTTCAGTCGAAACCTATTAAAAACGTCAGATAACTCCCGCCCCACCACAGCCGCAGGTTTCGCAGTTTATTTAATTAAATTTCCCTACAATATAGAGTTCCTTGTATTATGGCTCGTGTGAATTCTAGCTATTGTCAAGGCATCTGGTATTTTGTTCTTTCTATCATCTTGATACTGATATATAATAACACTGAATACGAAGCTATCTCTTGGATCTATGAGTTATTAAAATTTCTTTCCGTAACAATTATTAAAAACTATTAAAATAGTGCGATATGTCGGAATAAACAAGAAAATATTGATTGCATCTGCATCTGTTAAGTAAAGTTCTTAACAAAGGAAGAAGAACTAAATGAAGTAATACAAATACCAAAAAATAATATTACGATAGCAATTTTTAGTAAATAATAATAACCTGTTTCCAGAAAACTAATAAAACAAAACAATCAGGGAAGGTTTTTTTTTCATAGAGGGGAGTTATTAAAAATATATCGTTATTTGGGCGCCGGTTAATAAAATGAAGCCAACGTTATAATGCAATATTAGATTGCAAGAATGTCTTAAATTTCTGATGACAAGCGTTTTACGAGGAATATAAAAAAATGGAGCATCAAAACTCTTTGATTTCATGAAACCCCAATTGATTGAGGTGTTTTTCGTTACGAGTTCGGCCCTCTCGCTCGTCATGGTGAGTCGGTCGGTAAACAAAGTTAGGCCGGATCTGGAACCAAGTCGGCTTGAAGACTCGCGTAAAAAACATTCATGTATTCCTCGCCTACTTCTTCCTCTACTAGTTGTGGATTAACAATTTGCATGAGAAAGAAAAGAAACTAATAATACGTAGAGAGCTCGGAAAAGAGGCGTAGTTTAAAAAAATCTTCAAATGTTTTTTTCCCCGAAAAATTGGGTCGGTCGCCGATGGTAAACGAAACATTTTATTGGGATGGCCCAAGATATGTATGTTGGCGAGCTCTTAGACATGCCAAATTGCGAATGACGAGTGAAAACGCACCTGTATTTAGCTGGTTTATTATATAAATCTGCAAAAAACTGCATAAAAGCACTGATCAGGAAGGCATTTTATTTTTACTACGCCAATATGGTCATTTATTACTTGCGTTATTTGAATATTGCGTGCACGTTCTTTGCATATCGATATAGTATTTACTGATTACTTCATGGTTTTCTATTGAATATGAATTTCGAGTGAAATTTTTGCCAGTATTCCATAGAAAACCATGAAATAACCATATTATCCTATAAAAACAAATTTACGGAAAGATTTATCACGAAAATAAAGTCACTTACCAGGCGATTGACTGCGAATTTTCTTTCCGGAAAACAAAAGTTTCAAGTGGCGGACGCGTCTGCAGACTAATTATGTATTCAAAATCTTGAATTCTTATTGGCTGATAAAGAAAGGGCGCGAAATTTGGCCTGATCTAGACATGAAATACCGCTCTGTATTTCACAGAAAAACCATGAAATACCGCCCTGTATGTAATAGATAAAGAATGAGTCGCCGATCTTTATCCGATTTACAAACTCGAGCTGAAAGCGAGAGTTTGTAAATCGGATGAAGATCGGACACGAATTCTTTATCTTACTTATCAAACGTATATAGATGTAGAGAGTCATGTTTTCAGTTATTTTGGCCGAGAAAATC
Organism: Actinernus sp. WN-2022; assembly: GCA_030867875.1. NCBI lineage: Eukaryota > Metazoa > Cnidaria > Anthozoa > Actiniaria > Actinernidae > Actinernus > Actinernus sp. WN-2022. The sequence goes on from JAOWCC010000019.1 coordinate 6,639,087, forward strand.
GAAGTCAAAGTTTATGTAAATCAGGACGAAATCTGTATCAGATTTAAAGATCACTTATCGGTCGGTGACTTCCTTTGTTTTTGCTTCATGAATTATTAATGAGTTTGATAATTCATAGTAAAGCTGAGTGGCTGAAATATAATATTTATAGGATAATAGTAGAAACCAACTAGTGTTCTATCACGAATTCTGCATTCGGATTGGTTAAGCTCAGCCGGTACTCGGGTAGCCTCCTAAAGCAGACCCCCGCGGGCGACTTCCGTTTTACTGAGGTTAGTACTCGGGTCGACAGATAAGGCTTGATAGGAGCCTGATGAAATTCAAGACTGAGAGGTCTGTAATGTTTTATTACTGATAAAATTTAGATATTTTTGGCCTATAAGTTATTTTGTTTTTATGTTATATTTTACTTTTTATGTTACACACAACCGCACAAGCGGTGACGCCGCTTTAATGCCTTGACATGTATAAACATAGTTAATAGAGTGGAATAATTATGAAACCCGGCAAACTTCAAAAAAGAGCTAACAAAGGCGCTGCGATTTAGGTGAAAGAGTTTCAGGGAGTACATGCTCCATTCTGATGAGTTTTCTAGCTCTTGGAGCAAATGTAAGATTAAATATTGTTTTCTTAAAGAGAAAACTGAGCGACTTTATAGAGTCATGGATGAATCCCACACTGTAGATACTTAAATACGGGAAAACATTATATTTCCAACTGTATTCTAAGTTTATAAATGTACCGAATAAAAACGTGATAATTTGTCCTAGACTCCTTGTATGCTCAGATGTCTCTTTCGCGGGGGCGCAGTGGGGAGCGATACGAATCAGCTGTTTTCTCAGGCTAGTATTTTACTTCTTGTAAAACTAGCATCAACTGTTTTTCTATAACGTTATAATAGTAAGATAATTACTGAGGCCATCAGCATCATTAGATATATTGCGCCGAAGCTGACTGCAATATATCTAATAATGCTGATGGCCTCAGTAACTTATCTATGAAATATTCAGTGCAGCCTGAACTGGCTACGTGGTGCTGACTGCAATATATCTAATACTGATTATGGCCTCAGTAATTATCTATTAAATATTGCAACCCGAACTGGCTACGTGCTGCTTATTAATATTGCAGCCTGTAGCCAGTTATTATTATTTATTTCACCTTAACAAATCGCATACATTTTGCCATTGTCCGTACTCGTATTGATCAATGGCAAAATGTATGCGATTTGTTTTTTACAACGACGAAGCACTTAGCTTCAAATGAGTGCGTAATAAACGTACGTATATATACGGCTTTCAAATCGAAAGAAGGCCATTGAAAGTCAAAACGTAAACACTTCTAATTATCGGCGCCGAGAGAAAGCTTTCAGTATTTGACAAATGGCAGCATACAAGGAAATTTGGTTCACCGATTAATTTCTGTCATTGATGGAATTATTGTGAAATCCTTTCTTGTTTTTTTCTGGATCAGAAAAGTTCTTGTTATAATTAGTCACAAAGCCTCAACCACAAATTCGCCGAAACTTTCTCCACTCGAGAGAAAACTCACATTTTGCGAAATGGCACACTACAAAGAAGTTTGACTCACCGATTAACTTCTCCTAGTGATGAAATCCTTGTGAAATCCTCATTTTCTTGTTTTTGGAAGAGAAGTTAACGTGAAAGAACTTTGCAAAGGTACCACGGCCTGCCGATGTTGTTGTAAAAATATAGAATTGACTAGTCTACAGTACATAACAGTTACAAACATGCATATAAGATTAAAAGTGAATGCACTAACGGTTAAGCTTACAGAGATAGATAAGGTCTGGATAAGGTATTGAATACTTGTACTGTTAAAACAAGAAAGAAAATATAAGGGGAAAGGAAAAGAGTGGCGAGGAGGCCCAGTGAAACCACAGGGCTTAGTTTTCAGTTTTCTTTATTTTCCACTCTATGTACTACACGGAAAATTACAATTTAAAGAGTATGATAGACATTTAGGAGGAGAATACATAAAAGACAGTATTAAATATGGTATTAAATATGGCTTATCTCTGAAGGGTCTGCTCGTAGTCGTTTTTCTTTCAATTTTAATTTTACAATTGCGAAGCACGACATTAATTTAAATAATCATAAATGTGATATTTTATCCCACAAAGGGGAGCAGTAATCAAAATATGGTTGTACTAGGGCTTTGTATATGCATTCAAGTGAAGTGATTGGCACGAAGGCCTTACTTCGCCTCAAGGCACCAATTCCTGCACTTGCCTTCTTGCAAATGCTATCAATGTGATTTTGAAAGGTTAGTCTCTCATCAATTTCTACTCCAAGACATTTGTGTGAGCCCATCCGAGCGACTCCAACATTGTCTATAAATTCATTGTTTGATATTTCCTCGATTTTGTTATTAAGATTAAATGCAGAGCCAATAATCATCAGCTTCGTCTTTGAAGGATGAAACTGTAGTTGGTTTACAGCAAGCCAATCACATATATTATCAATATCTGAATTTAAATTAGAGGCAAGATCAGCTTCATTAGACGAAGATGTAAAGATTTTGGTGTCGTCTGCATATAGACAGGGAGTGGTAGAGGTAAGGCACTTTGGCAGGTCATTTATATATAACAGAAATACGAGCGGTCCTAGGATTGAGCTATGGGGAACACCACAAAGTATTTCTTTTGGGGATGACAGAGACCCATTAACAAAGCACTGTTGTTGCCTGCATTTAAGATAGGAAGCGAACCATTTCAACTCACAACCCGAAACGCCGTAGAATTTCATTTTCTGAAGCAAGATTGAATGGTTTATCGAATCAAAGGCTTTTCGTATGTCTAAAAATACCACACCTGTCAACATTCCCTTATCCATACTTTCAAACCACTTGTCGCACATCTGTATTAATGCTGATATCGTTGAATGTAACGGACGGAAGCCGGATTGAAATTTTGAAAGTATAGAGTTTTCCATAAGATATCCATATGAATTGTCGAAATATTTATTTCTCGAACACTTTACTTATTATCGGTAAGATTGAGATGGGTCTATAATTACCAGTTTCTCGGCGGTCATCCGCTTTGTAAATTGGATTTACGCGCGCATGTTTCCAATCATCAATAAAAATCCCGGTGGAAATGGAAAGGTTAAAAATTGTTGTCAAAGAAGGAGAAATTATGTATGCAGCAAGTTTGAGTATTTTTGCTGGGATTTTATCGAGTCCAGTACTCTTTGACGTCTTCAGGTTCTTTAGCGTTAGTTCCACGTTTTCTACTGGGATATCAGAGAAATTAAAACCGGCCAAATTCCTTTCACTGCTATTAAGATAGCTGTTAATATTACATAGTGGCGTTCTCGTTAATTCGGCAGCTAATTTGGGTCCGATGTTAACAAAAAAGTCATTTAAAGCCTCAGATATGTCTCCAGCATCTGAGACTATATTCTCATTAATGCAAAGCTCATTCACGTGACTGGAGTTACAATTTCTACCCAAAAGGGAGTTGATCACTTTCCATGTCTTTTGGGGATCAGTGTGTTTGCACGTTTCTATTTTATTTCGATAATAATCGAACTTTGCTTTCCGCATTTCAATATTCGTCTTATTCCTTGCGGATTGGTATAGCTCCCAGTGGTATTGACTTTTAAATTTTATAGCGCGTTTTTTGTGTGATAATCTCTATTTGTAATGGTTTGTTTAATTTGTGTCGTCAGCCAAGGGACGGAGAATGATTATATAATTACACAATTTGTGTAAATACAAATTGTTAATGCTCTCACCTGAAGGATTTAGCCGTCCTAGTGGTCCATACGAGAAGCAATAAAGACTCTAAAGCAAGAACGTGTTTGTGTCTGTGTTGTGGGAGGACAAAGTTGCGAGAAATTGTGCACTGATATTATCGGCCATTTTAAACCTTCAAATAAAAATGTATTCGGTAAACCCCGCGAATATTCCCGCGAATTGACCTTATTCCTGATTGGACAGTTTTGAGTATGCGCAAGCAATATCTACTGGACTCTCTTTCCCGCGATCTTCCAGTCTACGGAGCGGTCGAAAGAGAGGCCAGGTCCGGACTAGAGCCTCCATCGAGTGCTCGTTAATTCCAGCTACATTACATTAAAAAAGTTGCAACATGTTGGCCGCAACGAAGATTGCGTTAAAAATCGTCCAGCGCGCCATGTTAGAGTCCTGAGGAACAGAACAGGGAGGAGTGAGAATTTAGCATACAGGGAGGAGGGAGAACATGGGATCTACATACATGCTCTAGGGAGAAATGTTTAAACCTCACTAGGGAAGAGGGAGAAATGTCTGAAAAAATAGGGAGGAGGAAGATTTCACTACCCGGTCCTCTCCACTCATGTTACACCCGTGTCACTAATAACAGTCGTTATTAAACTCGTCGCGTGTACCATCAACTTTATAGACGACAGATTGGATCGTATCGTGTACAAGGTTTTAGTATAATAAATGTTAAGAGTAAAACCTTTTTGTATGTAGGCTTAATAGATGGATATATTTCAGATTTGTCAGTTTTCAAAGTGCCACAACGACGAACATTTACCAGTTAGATTTGCCACTTTTTTATTGTGAATAGGTCAATCAGTGTTGAAATATCAAAATTAGTAAAAAATATTCCCAAATGAACAAGTTAAACCAGAAAAGTTTAGGAGAGTTTACCGGTAAACTCCTGTCCGCCATTACGGATATGCGAACCCTTCTGTTTTTCTGTCGTGACGTCATACGCGCAACATACAACGTCTTGGAGGCATATTTCTACTCAAATCTTCCTTTTTCTCTCTTTTCGTGCACAAGAAGAAACTTACATTTATCTTCACGCGAAATAGTTTGCATAAAAAGTAGCACGCTGGTTGTGGTGTTGCGCATATGACACTGTGTGCTACTCTCTGCCCGCATATCTACAGAAGAAAAGCCAGCGCATGCAAAATGCTGCCGCGAGCTTTGTGAACAACCGCTATTCTACTGAGAAAAACCTAATGAAGTTGGGTTGGCTTCCCACTGTAGAAAGGACTCAATTTCACCTACTCAGAAGTGCCCATCAAGCGATCCGCAATCCGTCTTGGCCCGACTACCTCTCCCTAAAGAAACATGAACCGAAGAGGCAGCCGCGCTCTAGTGTAGCCCCACAACTAAGTGTGCCCCTCATAAAGGGAACGTTTCAAGACTCTACGGCAAAGTTATTTAACGAACTCCCTGCTAACATAAGATCATGCATTGACCCAAAACCATACAATGGTCAGGTTAAACAAATTTTAATGAACAGAGCAAAACTTCGGATTGATTAACTCATTAGTATTTTCCCTTTTTCCTTTTTTCATTAGTCGTACATCAGTTGTATATTCGGTTCACCATGCATAGCGTTTTTTTCTTTTTCTTATGTAATATAAAGTTATAGCCGAGTTGTAGTAGTTATAGTATTTTTTTAATATTGATCTCACAGATGTAAAGGTATTTTGTAGAGATACTGTGATTAAACCATTATTATTATTATTGATTATTATTATTATAACATCACTTCACTACCATCACTTAACATCACTTCCGGAACAGCGGACGTTTAGATTGAATACTCGGAGTTAAAAACATAGGACTTTCCGTCGTCGTATCTAAAAACGATTTGAACTGGTAATAATATATCAACTCTGCATTATGAATATGCAAAAACATTGATATGTCAATATTAATTTGATCGTAGGGGGCACTTTAAAGTTAAAAGCAATGAACTAATACTGTGCAAAGTTTTGAGTAGATATCTTATATACCGATAAAGTTACGATCTCACATAGTTTGATTGACATTTTAATGATCACGTTAATCCATACGGAAAAGGGATAGAATTAAAATTTAAGTAATATCGTTCCACTCGCATCGGAACCCCTCCATCACCCCCTATGAGTGAAATTAAAACTTAGATTACCACCTTGTGAAATTGCTCAAAACTGTATTGACCCCCCCCCCCCCCCCCCCCCCCCCCACCAAAAAAAATGGTGGACGCGCAAGAAAGAATGCAAACTGCATATACATGTAACCTATTAAATTTACTATTAATGTTTCTAGATTTATGGTATTCTCCACAATACATTACCTTTGTTTAGTAGAAAATATATATAGACATGTATTCTTCTGGAAATCTCTTCGTGGATGGGTACTTGAAATTGTACTGTTAATTGCTGCATCACATCGCATTCTAGTGCATCGTATTGCATCGTAGTCTCAAATAAATGAAAAAGAACTCAGTATTGGCATAACTAATCTGCTGGACACCATTGCATCATCTGTCATATGCGAATGTGCCTTTGTTTATGAGCTTAGAGACTACCATCCTGCATATGCAGGGTAAAAGCTGACTGGCTTTCAATGTTGCGATGGTCGAAATTTTTGAGATTTGACTGCTCTCTCAAACACTGGTTTAATTTCCTGTGTTCTGAAGACTAAACACTGGCTCGGGATTACAACAACAATGTCATTACATTTTTCGCGCGTAAGGGATTATGGGTAAAAGTTCAAACAAATAAGCAAACAAACAAACAAGACAAAGTTTTCTCCATACGACCCTGCACCTAGCTGCACTCTCATTTGATTAACGACACATTTTTGCTTATTTAATATTATTCTTGTCATTGTCTTTTTCCCTTCTTATCTTCTCGCATCACATATTTATCTATGTACTAAATTATACCACATAAGCTCCCTTGTACTCTTGTCTCCGATCGAGTACAACTCATTTTCAAACCCGTATTTCCATATCACTAATACACTCTAGTATTACAGGATGGGCATCTCATTTACTGAATGCACAACAGTTGTTTTACATGTATCGAGAACCTATTACCTAAAAGTTTACAGATTCAATGTAGAGATACCTTCGAGTAACTAAAGTATATGCTAAACTGCAACTGCTTATATAGCTTACTCAAACCTTCAGGGAATTTATACATAACACTAACACTTATTACAATCTGGTAATTAAGAACTTAGTAGTGTACATTCCAAATCGTTAGAAAATACATTTGATGAGCTAATACTCTTGGAGCAAATATGGTTTAAAAAATAACAAACATATATACCTAGGTAGCGCGCAAACAAAACGAACAAACAAACAAGACCTCTGGCAAAGCTTTTTCAATACGGCTCTCCCGGCCGGTAAATAACATACATATATACCTTGATAGCGCGCAAACAAAACAAACAAAGCATTTTCAATACGGCCCTCCCGGCCGGTAAGTAACATACATATATACCTTGGTAGCGCGCGGCATTCTAGTTCCCAGTCATCGGAGGCTCTGGTAAGACACAAATGGAGCAAGATTGTGATTGGCTGGACAACGGCTGGGCGAAGTTCAAAAAGTTAAAACACTTCACGCACCCGAAAGTTGCCCTGTATCTCGATTTCCATTCGTCGAGAAAAACGAGACGGTAAACATTGTAGATTTCAGATTGTTCGTTAACGGCAAGAGATAAGAGAACGCTGCGAATCGAGGAAAATAAAATAAATTTCCTTCTTTGAGGATAAAGATCAAAGCTTTCTTTAGTATAAATTAAGGTATAGATTTATTGAACAGTAATTTCAAGGTCTTCTGTGCAGTTCAGCAAAATAATAAGAAGACAAAGCCGGAGTTTTGAACCGAAACCGTGTCAATATTTTGAATCAATATAAATCTTTACTTCGCCAGCACCGACTGAAGGCGGACAAGAAGACAAGAAGTGATGTAAACAATGCCTTTAAGTAAACTCGAGTGTTCGATACGGATAATTTTCTGGAATTTCCGTTCTGTTTTTGTTTGTACAAAGTCCACTGCATAATATTTCAATTCTGTGATTTTTGAATTGCATTGTAACGGACGGAAGTAAAATTTCCTACTGGCATGCGCAGTTTCAATGTCCTAGAATCTAGGACATCCGGTTTATGTCTTACCAGACAACACATCCTCCCCGTTGAATTCACAACTATCCTTAAATGGAAAACACGCTTGAAATAACTATAATCGTAATTCTAATGACATCTGAAAACCAGTCAAGGATAAAGATAAAGATTTGTTACATTCCAAACGTAGTGGTGTGGTGTAGTGGTGATGACGTCTGCACTACACTGCAGTACACGCAAAGGGCTACGAGTTCGAGTCCGTGTAGGAGCGCTCAAAAATGTTTTTCCTCTCTTGGCCTTCTCTTCTCGTTTACCTGTGACCCTAGCTCTAGGTGAGTGAGAACCCGTCGTTTACCCGTGAACTCGTCCGATGGTTAGGATTTGTCGTAGAATTAACGATTATCATTGTTCCAAGCGTGTTTGCCATTTCAGGATAATTGTTAATTCAACGGGGAGAATGCGTTGTACCAGAGCCTCCGATTTTTTCAGTTAACTTGAGGAGGCACTGGGAACGAGAATAAACGCGCGGGTGATTGTACGTTCACGCATGCGCGCGCGGTGTGAAATATTTCGGACTTGCATGGTTAACATGTTCCCCTTTCTCCCCCTTGTTCCCTTATTAAGTTCGGCTATTAATGAGGTTTAGAAAAAATACACTAGCTTGTTTATTTTGCATTTAACATTAAAGTATATGAGAAAAAAAATGCATGCCTTTCTTCTCAAACTACGGGCTCATTCCACACTTTTTCTTTTCAACCCGATCATTTGGCTAAAATATATTCATTTCTACCGATACATCCCTCTTAGATATTGAGTTTCTCAAGTTTGTATGGAGGATACAACTCGTCCGGTTTGGAATAATTTGGTCGCGCAATTGCATGACAGTTTAATAACAAATAAACCGATGCATTTTATTTACTTTAATAAATAAACATTAACATTACAACATTAGTCTTTAGTGAAGGTGGGGCAGCAGAAATGCCACCAACAGTAATGTTATTTTCAGCGGTTTAACACGACTCGACAAACCTCGTGTGGGATGGTTATTAAAATCAAAGCAAATGTGCAAAAATAACAAACAAACTGTGACATAGTCTTCAAGGGAAATATTGCATATCATTTCAGTCAATTATTGGGGGAAGAGATTTTAACTGTTTGTAGCGCAATACCATGACATAGCCCTTTTAGAAAACGCAAATTTGTATAATGAAAATATTTTAAACTGATTTCAAAATATTTCGATGATTTTCAGTCTTTCTCTTACGGTCAAACTCGAAGGTTCGTAGCAATGAAAAGTTTACTGTGTTTTTGAAAATCAGATTGAAATCAGATTGTGATTCACTAAAATAGCTTTCTATTTTAAGCACAACCGGATACGTTCAGTTTTGCTTTGAAACGCTTGTGATAAGCAAAGTGACTTGTTTAGATATACGCCATGTTTTTGAACTGAGAATCAATGTATTGTCGGCTTGATTGATCAATTCGTTTAGAAAAATAGAGTGAAGGACTACATTACTGCTCTTTTAGGAAAAGGAAATATTATTAAATTTGAGTGATTGCATTGAAAATATGACACATGCATTCAATCAATTTCTAAAGGCCTAATTATAAACAAAAATATATAAAATCGTTTCATCTTGCCCGCCTTGTTATTCGAAATCGCTTGTATTGTGTTTTCAACTTAAATTTTTAGTCAGTTAAGTTGCTAAAGCCTGAAAATACAACTTTATAATAATTTCGTAAAGCTATTTCAATGGCATCTTTCAAGGGAATTACTTTTTTCCTTGCATGGTTTTATAACACTTTTCCTCAGAGTTTCGCCTTTTGTTCACACAAATAGAATCTACACATGTTAATAACATAATAAATTTGACGAAAACACCCATGTGTCTTCGATCGTCATTAAAGTCAAGGCAGTTCTTTGAAAAGCAATTTGCTCGTCATTAGAGATAATTTAACCGGGATTTGCAAGCGAGCAATCAAGAAAACGCAAAAAAAAAAATACACCCTTGTACTTGATTTTATCAAGCGATATTTCCATCTGTGATTCGTTTGCTAACATGCAGTTCCGTCAGTAAACTCTTCAAAACATTGTCCTAATTGGTGTTTTTTTCTAATATAAACAGGAATCAAGGCCGGCCAGATAAGAACGGCAGTGCGTGCGCTGTGCCTAAACAAAATCAGCTGGTGTTTACGTGGGAGGAGAAAGCGGAAACGAAAGAAAGAATGAGAAAACAGAGAAACTGAAAAGGATCCGACCAACAAAGAAAACTTGAATTATGGGAGGTCCTCAGAAAAATATGCGCCGGCTTTGGAGGACTTTTCCGGCCAAAGGATGGATTTAACCCTTAACCCCCCCCCCCCCCCCCCCCCCCCCCCCCCCCCCCCCCCCTCCGAGTCGGTGAAAATGGCATTATCACGTGGCAGCCATATTGAGTGTCTCAGGAGAATAAAAGCTTCGTTTTCGCCAGCTAAACTCGTTCTGAAACTAAAGGGACTAAAGGGACAAAAGGGACAAAACCTATTGTTTCTAACCAATACGGCCGCCGCGTGATAAAACTCCATTTGAAATATTTGATGCAACTTGCCGTACGTTTTCACTGATCGTTCATCAGATCTTTCAACTGATTACAGGCGTGACTTTCTTTCTCTTTATATGATCATATTTATATGAAAAACCCAAGAGGATGGCCTGATGATCGAGAACAAAATTAGCAAAACGAGATGAAATTAAATATGCATTTAAGCGAATCATATACTAACAGTTGCTAACTCAGTCGGGGTTCGCTTACTCCTACAGACGTTAAAAATTCGTAAATATCAACAGCAAAATGCTCCGTATACTATCAATATTAGTTGGTACGAGTAGTTATGTATGCCTGTAAGTATGTCTGAAAGTATGTACAAAAGATGTTTTTATCCAATTGAAAATGCAGGTGTTTTATAGCCGTACGAAAAGCTGTTTGCAGGCGTTTTCAAGAGCGTTAATTAAGAGCCCTTCGGTTGCACATTTAAATACTGAAGAGCTTACTGGTTAGAATCACAGCAGCGCTTCCCACTCCATTCAGTTAGCATATAACATGCTTATGCTGAAGCTACAGTTAAATTACAGGGGTTTTGTCCTCTTATTTGTCCTTGCCTTACTGGAAAATTGATTCTTCGTTAAGAAAATTCATTTAATATAGATATCTAGATGTTGCTGGCTCGGATTGCCTAGCTACCTAAACTCCTTATGATAATAATGTTAGATAGGCATGCTATGACAAACAGCCTCTTCGGTTGTTTAGACAGCTTCATTAAAGGTAAAAAGGTATTCGTTTATATAGCGCAAATTCTATATAGGTATATATTCAAATGCGCTTCACAACGTTAATTTTGCGATACGGATTGCTATTGTGACGCAATGTGCTATCGTGCGTGCAGTTTACAATCATGAGTGATTGTTAGTACCTCAGAATTAATACCAGGCAGTGTTGTGTCGGGAGCCAACCCTTAGGCTATAGTACTAGTAATTTAACTTATGGACTGATTGGTGCAGTGATGTCGGTGAACATAGCGGCCCACCTGTAGAAACACTTGACCTCATTCCAACATAGAAACGTACGGTACTGGTCAGGGCCATAATTGGTCCGTCAGTAAATTGGTTCGAGCTGGGGCATGTTAGTATTAATCAGTCCTACCGTAAGTACATGAAGAGCCCACGTAATTTAAATGGTTTCAAGACTGCCGATTTATTAGGTATGCGGGGGAGTAGCTAGGAGTGGATGTTCCAGTAATTTGTTTAAAGCAGGTTGTAATTATATATCTTAGAGAAAAACAACTTGTGTTAATCTCTATTGCTTGGAAACCAATTCCAGTATGGGGACAGTGAGATTTACGGCTATGTGATTATATGACACAATTTATCAGGAAAGTACTATAGGCCGATAAAAAAACCAGCTATTTAAAGAATGTAATATTCAAGTTAAGCATCAGGAATAGTGAATTGGATTGCAGTGTAATTCCTAGTTTGTATTATAAATGTGAATTATTTAATGCTATCAGCTAGACTGAAATATGGCAGCCAGTCAATGGATCGGAGATCCGGCGGTCAATTTTGATCTAACATATCACGCCCTACTTTGAGTATCCCCTATTTATATCTCCTTTATGACCTCTGGTGCAGCAATTCTTCATTGCATTTGGTTGGCAATAGTTACCAGGTTACGAGTACCAATTATAGTTTGAACTAATGTGTTCTAGGAAAAGAAGTTCCGTCAGCATAAAGGGACAATGCCAGAAGCTATTCCGTCACTAGACTAAAAATATTGAATGACCGATTCCAAATTAGAACTCGGTGAACTCGTATATATATCAGTAGCAAAAAAATATTCTACTAAGACTCTATGAACACGTACTACTTTCGGAACCAACCAAAACCTTTTCTTCCAAGGCCAAGATCACATTATGGGAAATTTAGTATAAAGTTTTCATTTACATGTACATGAACGTTTCATAAAACCCCGACCTGTTGGATTCTAAGTTCATGTTCATTATTTAGCGTTTTGTATATGAATTAATTACTTTAAGTGGAAAAATAAACACTCTAAAATCTCCACACCGGTTGTTACTTCTTTTTTTTAGGTTCTACTTAGACTTGTGCACGAACAGCTAGGGGCGTGCCTGCCTTTAAGCCAATAAGCATGAGTTTACAAGTCCCTTCTCGTCACTAGTCTCTTTCTTTTAACCTTTAGCTCGGGGCAGAGAGATCAGAAACAGCAGGAAGAGGACTTGCAAATTTGCAATGCAAAAATGTCTTGGAACGGTCTCTGACGGAGACGACTAACAGTTGAGCCCGCGCTAGCAGATGTAAAGTCGTTAAAGGTGGCGCGAGTAAATTACACTGGGTGCCAGAGGTTCTGCTTAGAGAGGGCAGTAGAACCTCTGGCACCCAGGGTACGAGTAAATAGACTAGGGAATTTAAAATCACTGATCTCGAGGCCGCCATATTTGTATCCCAAAATGGGACACCAAAGATGGCAGCCGCATACAAAGTTACATCAAATTGTCATACGTTACATTCATTGGCTCACAGCTCGGTCAGAACATACTCTTTGTGTTATAAGTCATTAAAGTGGCGTCTGCGAATAAACGTTTCAGCGGTACTGACCCGAACGCCTCACTTCGATGTAATGAAACGCCATTGAAACCATCATTCTTGTATGACACCAACACCCTCTTACACAAGCACGACTAATTTAGATACACAGTTTGAATAGCGCTTCATTACATGGAAGTGAGGCGTTCGGGTCAATACCGCTGAAACTGCTACTCGTAGACACCACTGTAATATCAGCTATATTGTTATTTTGCCAGTTCTACAAGGACCAACATATTTTATTTTATTTCATAAATGCGAATCAATGGAAACCACCAAATTGATATCAAAGGTAAATAAATTACGGTGATAGCCAAACGCATGCGCATAGCCTGTTTCACTTCACACATGGTTGTGCGCATGCGCGATTATACTTTTTTAACTAAAGTTGTTACCAGTTAATCAGGTATTACGTATGTTTGTATTTGTGTGGTGGCAACTAGAACAGCCAGGAGAAGTCCAAATACCGTTCACCCTTAGTGCCAGACACGGTGCTCGGGCACCGGCACTAACGTGAATGCCCATATTCTTCAGCCGTATATTTTCAGGATGTCTATAGCTGTCATAAACCGGTGAAGTTTGTTTCTAACTTTGCAACATAATTATTCTTGCAATGGTATTTAAAATCAGTCCATATCTTGTTCTTTATCATCAAAGAAAAACAGGTGTACCGGAAGAGCAATAGCAGCATAACCTGAGCACAGAAAACAGAAAACACGCTTTGCACGGACTGCTTCACTACGAAATAAAACACATATTTGAGCACCAGTCTTCTGGGTATAAGTGTAGACGTGCATGGTCATCAGGCCTGGGCACTCTGGTGTCTCAACAACGTTCCTTTTAGTGCCCGGACATAGTGCCCCGGCACGGGCTGCGGCACTAAGTAGGCGGGGTTTTACGAGGAACCAATTATTGCGAAATTAAGCAATATTTATAGGCGGGAAAGTCTAGAATATAATTGGCGAGATATACCCTGGGTACCAGAGGTTCTATTGCCTCCCTTCGCGAAAGTTAGGCGCCGAGGAGCGAAGGGAGGCAGTAGAACCTCTGGTACCCAGGGTGGGCGAGATAGGGATTAGGCGAAATTCAGTTAGAGGGTGATTCAAGATTTGGCAATATTAGGCGAAACGGGCTTCAAGAGTGGTTATTTAAAAAAGTCATAATCCACTGCGGTGCAATACGTCCAGTGGTGGGCCTCCAAACCACTCGCATGCGCCATTGTGACCAGCTACGGGAATTTTGAGTTTTTTTTGTTCTTTGTAGAGACAATGGGCAATCCCAGACTGATTTGTCAGTTGTTAAACTTCTCTCTTCTGACCGACTCTAGGTATCTGAAAGAAAATGACTCAAAGATATACAGACTACAAGAACACCAAGTGTATGTAATCCGGCAAACTGCTACAATATGATCAAGCAAATTGCATGGCACTTCCCAACACACGCTACGACGTAGCTAGCGTCTAACAGGCATGCTCACATCTTATTACCCGTGGAGTGACAACCATGCTCTTTCGTCCTTGTTAGGACTCATCAGCATGGCATAGTCCCCAAGACCACCAGCCTCACTAAAGATCATAGGCATCAGAATATGTAATTTCTGACGTTTGAGCGACGCAGGAGCGATATAATAGTCAGAAATTGACATTCTGCCGACACGGTATTAAAGAGGTTTGGGGAGGGACTATAGCATTATGGGTAATGCTACTAGCATATATAATGCTTCGAGCGGGAAAAGTAGTCGTTCTAGGCCAGTCAGCTCCACGTTTGTTTCGAATTTATTTATCTTTTTGATTATAGTACGGTTACTTTGTATTGACTTAGTAAGTCGATTGTTAGTTCTCTAGCCCTCGGAGAATTCGGGTTGCTGCATTAGGTCGAGGAGTACGTTTCCGCATTTCCCCACGTTTTTTGGCCACAACCCCAGGGTGGTTTTTTCGTGGTTTAAGCGGTTTTCGTATCTGATAGTTTGCCATTAGTTGTCGCGTAGGGTAGGAGTTGTATGTAGTACGGAGTTGTCTGGCGACTATCCCACAATAAACTATACTGGCTTATGAAGTCTCTTGTCAGTGTAGTCAGAATCTGGTTACTCCAAGGGCGAGCTAAAAGCTGCTTAAACCCCAGCCACCACGCTAACACGTGTGGGATCTGGAGATGTGAGCAAAGTGCTATTGCGAGTCCTAACAAAGATGAAATAGCTGTACATGGTTGCCACTCCACGGGTAATTAGATGTGAGCATGCGTGTTAGACGTTGGCTACGTCGTAGCGTGTGTTGGATAGTGCCATGTAATTTGCGGCTTGGTTTACAATATGATGAGGGAAATGGATCGGAATACTGCGCCGGAATTCTTGGTGTGCAATGAAATAAATAATAATCAGTTTAATTCCCAAATAAAATAAAATGGCTTTGATATTGAAGAGGGATCAAAACTACACCATGTGCCAAAGTTTGAAGCTGAAGAGAACACGTTTCAGAGTTATGGGACAACAAATATGAGAAGTTTTTAGTTAAAATGTATGGAGCGGCCATCATAGTAGTTGATCAATCAATATGGGCGCCAAAACTTCAAAGTCTTTTGGCGCGTTGTTTGCTGGGACTATTACGAAATTAGACTACCTGCCATGCAAACATCCCTATTCCGAAATATGAAAAGTAGTCGACACTTTTAGTTCACCCTTAGGTGTTTGATAATGTAAACAAGGTTGATCAGTTTACTTTTCGGTGTATTCCTTTTTGTCGCAAAGAAACGCGCCCTTCAATAAATTAAAGCGAACGTTTCATCCTTTTCATTCGGTTTCACTATGAGTCCCATTAAGTAGAACTTCTAGGCAAAACCTTTAATTTGGCTAAAGTTTGTTGATTTTCATGACTAATTTGAAACACATGAAGGTTTGTTGGGCGCATTTCAACCTCTGTCAGTTTCGGAAGCAAAACATCATACACACCTGAAATTTCATGTAAGAAATCTACAAAATGTAAAAAAAAAAACAGCTTTATGGGATGTATAAGAATTTAGGGTTTTGATGACGTCACTTTGAACGGTGGCTCATGAATATAGAAAACAGACAGAACAGAACCAAGTCCTCTCGAAAATGAAAGAAAGCCTAACTATATAAACTATATCCACGTGTGAAGGGAAGGCCTTCTTAATTTCGCCAGCAGCAAGCTTAAGCAAGTATTAAGATTGCATTTTACTGAGCCACACATGTTGGGATATCTGTGAGGTTGTACAGAACATAAGCATGAGCTCTTAATCAGTCTAAATTTATGAACATCACGAGGCTATGGAATAAAATGCCACTAGGAAAGACACAATTTTCGAGAATGAAACAAAAACATTAGTCTGGCTATAGCCTAATGATATAGTCGTAAACCTCTGTCTGTTGAAAATGTTAATTTACAGATTGTTTTCCAAACCGAAATCTTCAATGCCTTCTGATTTAAAAATAAATAATATCAACTCATATACAATCGCATAATTGGAACAAATTCTGCTTTAATTCAGTTCTCAAACGTGATTATATACACATATTAACGGCTAAATATATTTTTAAAATTGATTTCGCTGAACAATTATATATGGAAGCATACAACTAGCAGCCCAAAGCTCATATCATTTCGTATAATATGCCAGATCTGCTCCCTTAGGCGTTATAAAAGCTCTTGACGGTACTTAAGGTGACGGCTATATGTCAGTTTCTCGAGCCTTAAAAACACTTGTTTTTACTGAATATGAAATGAGCTGGTAGTCCTAAACGTAAAATGATTTCATTAGCGAAAAAAGACACGAGACATATAAAAGGCTAACAACTAATTTATCTTCCTTTCTGTTAGCAATTGGGAATTCGACCTCAATCACTCTTCTTAGTCTCAGGAAGGCTAATTTTGACCAAGAGAACCTCTCCTGGTGTTTGCTGCGATCGAACGAGAACGTTTTACTGTGAATGACAAATAGTATAAGACTCGTGAGTTTTTTTCCCCTGTGTTTCAGAATTCACTGTGATGATCGATTACTTTCAGACTAGGAGCAGATTAACAGCTTTTTCACAAATCGTTTACGAGGTCAAAGAGTTCTTCATCCAAAATCTTCAGACGGCCAAGAGCGGAAATGCGCTCTTGTCTCCTTTGGAAGAACCGGCTTCAAGATGTTTGCAGTGCCGTCAGAAATTAGGTGCAGCATGACACTTGACGTCACCTTGACGTCATTCTGACGTCATTCAGCTCCAAAATTCGCCCACGTTCTCTCAGTCTGTGGTTTGTTGTTCCCGTTTCGTGTTTCCATTCACTTTTTGAAACAGAAGGTCGTAGACAAGAGATTTGAGCCGGAGTTCAGCTAAACAGTTTTATTCTTGTCTACATTATTCTGCGATCTTGGGTCGAACAACTAATCTTTTTACTACCGGCTTTATTCTCAAGGCGGTATCGATCGTCAAAAAAATCTATATATTGCTCACTTTCGTAACTGGTTTAAAATTGGAACTGAAAAAACCCGATTAGTCTTGAAATACTCAGCCTCTTAGATCGAACGCTTCAAGCAGTTCTGGAAAGGAACTTTGTCTCACGGATATTATTTCAAGGTAAGTCGATTTTCCCCTTGCAGGCAAGCTGTCGATCGGCTTGCAAGGCTCGAGAAATAGTAAGATTAAATAATATAGTAGGCGGCTTTACATGGCCCCACGCTGCGGGAATGGATGGTTATTTTCAGCTTTCCTTAAAATAGACTCGTCTGCTACGAACTCAACGCTCGAGTGTGGGAAATCACATCTAATAATAATTCGAATGCGCGTTCTAGGAAAAAATTATGAATCTCAAATAAAAAAACTATGAAAAGCGCTATTACCTAAGGGAATATATCCGTCAAAGGAAAAGCGGCCGGCAGTTGTGAAAATCTATAGTTTGCTCTAGGTTTTTTCGGTTAGAGTCGATTTGAGAGTTTTTCCAGTCGATTCCGTTGAAGTTGTCTCAAGAATATATAACTCTAGCGATATCTCAAGCGCTCGAAAGTTATTCGATGACCAAAACTAAGTCAGTGTCTTTTACTTGTGTTATTCTACTGCTTTCTTTGTGTTTTATTTACCGCTCGGCGCGGCAGTGAGTTATATATATTGGCCTCCGATCTCATCAATCTATCTTAAGCCCACGCCAACCCACGCATTCCACCTCCAACTATTTCTACACTGTTTGAAGTTGACTTTTGTTTGCTAAAATTGTCGTTCTAAATATAGCAAGAAAAGAGAAATTAATTGATTTTAGATGAAAATGCATATTCTACTTCCAACATGTCTACTGGGCAAGTGCCATACATCCGGTCTCTGGCTGGCAAGTGTGTATATATGTACATATTAATGGCCGCAATGCGCATGTCAGTCAAATTTTTTTTTATCGACTGGCTTTACATGCACCGTGCTATGAATTTCCGCAACGTTCAGCCTCTGAAATTCATTTTAGCTGCTATTCTAAAACATATCCATAATAAACTTGGCCTTTATCGCAAATTAAAGTCCGCAGTCTGATCTCCGCACTGAACAAGAAAGAAAACCTTCGTATTTTCCCTACTATATACTTGCCATCCCTATCGAAGAATGCTTGCCGTTTGCCCTTCAACTCCGACATTATTTTTCCAGCTGCACTTGCAATTGTATCAGTCCCAGTGGCTGGTGTTTGCCTTTCCTACTTTAAGTCAAATGAGTATTAGTAAACTCTATTTACGATTTATTATTGATATACGGGAGCTGATCTAAAATAGAGAGCAAGTTAACATTTTAAAAAGCTGTGTGATAAGTATTGCCGGCGATCTAGTAGATTTTCAAGTTAACAGGTTTTTGAATCTAGAATTTCAGGTGCTTAACAAATGCCGTGACAATCGCCTAGCTCAGTCAGTAAATACACACAAATTAGTACCTTAGCCACAAGTGCCACTTTTCCTATAAAGCCATTTATATACGAAACAGGTTACGCGCGCCTCACGCGAACGTTTTCTCAGCCAATATCATGTCGATTAACACTGAAATACGTAAATGAAGACGAATTTTCATTGCCTTATCCGTCTATCATTGATTTTCGTGTGCACTAAATGTTTTTCATCCGTTGACAAAACTAATTAATATCACCTGCCCTGCTAGTAGGAATAAAAGGCGTTTAAGAGATATGATGGATATGATGCTTTCATTAGGCAGAAATCCGAAGTGAGTTTTGGAAAACATAACTTAGAGCTGCAAGGAAATCACGAAGCCACCAGTGCCTGCACACTTTATTTACCACTGTGAAAGTGCCATTAGTCTAATAGTTTATTTTAGCAGCTAGTAAATGAAAACCATCAAACAAGCGGGTATTAGATAGATAAGAAACAAAGACACAACGTTTATAACCACATTTCGCATTAATACGACTGAATTATAAAAAAAAATTACAAGCATATTACACAGTGACAAATATGATAACTATATAGACAATAATGTTAATTTACTAATAAAAATAATTAATAATATGGTATTTAGCCCGCGGAACTACGTTTTTGCCAATTGGTAAAGAGTGTTATTACTCGTTATGACTGGTGTCCTAGCTTCAGCAGTAATTCTAGCTATCAAATGCAAAATTTAACATGTTGAGTTGATATTAAAAGCGAAGTGCCGTATGATACCTAAAATACACACAATATTTAATAGTTGGTCTCGACAATTAGTTCTCTTGGTAGTTTAACCGCTCCTTTAACCTGAGTATCAGCCTTTGTCAGTTGGATCTGCGGAGATTAATTGTAATCTGAAAGGATCTAAAATTCATGATCAGTCATTCATTTATTGCCAAGACAAATGCATGTTGTTACTATAGTTACCTAAATGACTTTCTCAGCTGTCGCATGGCAATGTTCCCTGAACTGCTGGCTTATGCACCTATCAGCGGCTTCCCCGAGGGGTCGACCCCCGGGGTAACCAGGGGGATTGTAAAAAGACAGAAACAATCTTGATGATTTCCCCCAGGGGTAGGGGAATCGTCCTTTTCAAAGTCCCCTGGTTAGGTCTTCCACGACCTACAATCCCCGGCATTTTGCACGAAATGAGATCGATGGAGCTGAATTGACACTCAACAGAAAATGTAACTTTATTAACACTTCAATGATATAAAAGTATAAAAGTTGGCAATTCTTGCTGCGAGCAACATGCATTTTGTTTTAGCATTAATGAATACGAAAATTCGATATTTTGCCAAAACTAAACATAAAAAAGTTATGCTTCATATCAGTAATGATTTCATTTATGCCAAACTTGGTGACAGATGGTCAACAGATAACCCCAAAAGGATTGGATTTTAAAAGTCGTTCTTACCCTACGGTTGTAGATGGCATCCATTGCGAAAAGCACGTGAAGCACTAGTACCCAGTCTACTGCTCGAGGTACGACAAGTAGCCCAAGTGGTACGGTCGTTTCGGTATATCTCATAAACAAGAAATAAACAAGAAAAACAATCTCCGTGGTTAGTTTCCCTGATGACAAAAACAATTTGAACAAATCCCCCACCCCAGTTTTCCAACCCTAAAACAAAGTCGAGCATTTCCCCGACCCCAGGGGCAATGTTTGCATTCAATCCTCCTGTATTCCCCCACATATCTCCGTGGTTACCCCGGGGGTCGACCCCACGGGGAAGCCGCTGATAGGTGCATTAGGTGTCGGTCGGATTCTCATTAGATTTCGTAGTAACGAGCAACCTTATTACACTGAAACACGAAACAACATGCATGTACACAAGACGTTCTCGCTAATTCATGCAACTAAAGGCAGAAACAATGTTCTGTAGTTTGATGCCACATTCGCTAACTCGATCTTTCTTTCATTTCTCCTGGGAGTTCGAGTTTCTTGCTAGCCAATGTTTCATGCTCTTTTTTCTAAAGTTACTTTTATTCTTTAAGTAAGAGTAAAATTGTTCTTTACTCTAGCCTTTGACTGTAAACAATAGGTGCAATATAAACCTTTCCCTCTGTTTCCCCCAATATATCTGTAATGCCATTACTAGCTTCATGTATAGCCATGTAAATATATTTTCTTAAAACGTGTCAAGTAAATGAATAAATGAGCGAATAAATGATTGAATAAAAGGGATTGTTTAAGACGCATTCCTCCAAGCAAGGGGGGGGGGGGGGGGGGGGGAAAGCATGGAAGACCTTGCATGCCACTAAACTTCACTTTCTACTAACATGTCCCAGTTAACGTTATGACGATCTAAGACTTTTTTTTTTTGCATCGATTGACCTACATGTAGTTCTCGATAAAAGACTGATAAAGGTGTCACTCGCAAAACTCAGAAAAAAAGTGAAATTTAAGGCTAGTTATTAACTCGCCTGAGCCCCTCCAAGATTTAAATTTCCAGCCAAAAGGAACAATGAAGCGGATACTTGACATGTACATTGTGAAGCCTAAACAACAACTGGTATAGGATCCATGTAATATCATCATTTTGTATTTAGTTTTTAATTTGCTACACATATTGTAAAGCGCCATAGAGAATTTTATGGATATGGCGCTATATAAGTACACTATTATTATAATTATTATTTTTATAGTTATCTATTTTGGGTATCATAATCTATGTACAACTCTGCACGATCCAAAATAAAGAAACAGTGAACCTGTTTATCATCTTATTCCGGCTTTGCGTATTTCAGGTTTAACCACAGTACATAACCACAACACTTCCAACCCCTTCTATCGCGGAACGCCTCAATTTCGCCGTCTTAAAGGCAGCCTAAAAAAAATCCGGTTTTTCTTAATTTCGCCGTTTTAGGCTGCCTTTTTGGCAGCCTAAAAAAAATCCGGTTTTTCTGTGTTGTAAATCAGTCGTATTTATCACAGCTGTATGATACAGATTGAGTTAGTTTATCTTAGGACTGACTCGATCTGTATTTGTTGATCTCTTTCTAAAGTTGTCCAACTGGCCACGCTAAGTTTCTTTTCTTAAAAGCAGATCTAAAGCCTTTGCATCGAATGAAATAAGTAGAAAAATTCATCCGTTCAATGGCCTGATTTATCAGCTTGAGACTCCTTAATTGACCGAATATGTGCTCTAGCCTAATCATACCGTTAACTTTGAATTAACACACCAGTAGGGCGAAGGTTCTCTTGGGTTTCAACAGATTAGACCGAGATACTCTTTCTCAGTCGTTGTCCCAATTCAGGACACTTGACTACTCAGTCTATTCGATAATTCTGCAATGTGGCCGTGTTTGTTTTAAAACATATTATTATTATTATTTATTATTTTCATCTCAAGAAAAAGCATGGATGATAAGCAGTTATAGAAAACTAGAACACGAAAACAAAGCACTGAGAGATTTCCGTAGAGATATTGCCATGATACGAATCAGTAGGAATATTCCGGGGGAAGTCTATTTTATCGTCAGGTAGTTTGAAATCTCTTCCGGCACTTTAACTGAATAAAAGTACTCTGCACATTTATCCATCATTCGATAAAATACCTTATGCTAACATAACTGAATATAGTTTTCGGTTGTTTTTGTCAGACTAAAGTGAGATTTCAACTTGTGCTGTTAAACTATTTCTAAAACCTTCTTAGGGACCGGACATTATTTAGCGGTGGGGGAGGGGGAGGGGGGGGGACTAGATTTGCATTGTAGCTAGCCCCAAAAATGGTGACCCTGCAGTTATCTGGTCTCACAAAATAATGACGCTCCCCTTAGATAAGCCTATAAATCCTCAGTGTAGGAAACAATTGACACCCAAATAATCGTTAATAAAATCACATTTTTATGTTTTCCCATACACCCGGCAAATAGGATTTATTTATCGTCGACATCAGCATGTTCGCGGGAAAACCCAATCTTTCTTCAATGACTCCTAAATGATATTTATGAATAGAACATGGAGAACCATCTTTTATTTGTTAACTATTCTTAACATTATCTTCACAAGACATATATTATATTTAAGAATGCTAAAACTCTGTTGACGTCATCAGATACCGCATGACATCATAGCAGACGCGTTTGTGACCATAACATAGTCATGCTGGTGATATCATGTTGTATTAAATACGTATGCATGAGTTATGAATGGTTTGCAAGATTCCAATACTCATACGCACATCACTGTTCCTCATTTTGCCAATATCGTTTTCTTATTTTGTCTCTGACAAAGTCACATTCCAAGACGAGTTACAGAGTAGAAAAAAAGATGCACACTTGGACTTCAGCATGAATCCAAGTTCATAAACCAAATGGAGATAAGTTTTCCTATACTCTACACACAAAATGGTGCCGTTTTGAATTCTTAAAAGCTATTCGAATTGCACTCGCATTCTCCTTGTGCATCGTGCATTTAGAGAAAACTACGTTCAGAAATTTAAATGTCTTCTGGCCCGGCATGCTTGTATTTGTTATTAAACTAGCTTATTACTGCCTATGTTTGCGAGTTCTGGTGCCTATATTCCTGATGATGTCACGTGTCTGGTGTCTCGAGGTAAACTCTCGACTGCCTATAGCTATACATGAACGTAAAGCGCAATCATTATGAGCTTGACATGCGTGTGACGCGGTTATTACGTTAAATTTAGTAAGTTCAGTTTGAAAACTTGATTGTAACTGCCTAAGCCATTGACTTTCCGTATTTCTGAAAACAGTTGGCGGAAATGGAGAGATATAATATTCTATGTTGTTCATGGAAAATGCATATTACTCAAGACATATCACTGAGTTCAGTCACCTTTTTGCAAAACAATTATGATCGTGTGACGTTTAAAAAATATTGATCACTAAATAAGCAAATACAAAGGAAAGGTGATTCAATAATATAAACTACTAGAGCATCTAAAGGATAGATCTAAAGGATAGTTTGAGTTCCTATAATTGAGGCCTCGCTGGTTAGCTCAGTTGGTAGAGTGCGGGAGGTCGCGGGTTCGAATCCCGGCCCCGTCCTTGGGCAGGGACGTATAAGCCGTTGGCCTTGTCGACGTCTCCTTCCTCTTCTAATCTATACGAGGGGGTCGTGAAAAAACCTGTTGTGTTATTTCGAAAAAGAGTAGGGAATTGTCTCCCGACACAACAGCCCGGCTGGTATTCTGAGGTACTAACTGAATAACTCATGATTATAAAATGCACGGCAGCACATTGCGCCACAATAGCAAATAACCTTGTGAAGCGCATTTGGATATATTCATATAGAATTTGCGCTATATCAAAGAATACCTTTACTTTTAGGCGGAAAATCACGGCGTAAAAATCTCGCCAATCATTGACAAACTGACTTTTAGATTTTTAACATCACAAAACGGTTACAGTTTATTTAATGACATTACAAAACTAAGAATTATCCCGGAATTTCAAAGCTTGTTATTGTGCCGACATATTTCTTAGTTTATTTACCTTCATATCTATTTTCTTCCTGTGATTTCGATGCTTTATAATTAAGGACAGTCTGGCACTAATTAGTCAAGTATCTTTGTACGCGTTGGTGCATGACTGGTCCTCACATTTGAAGGACATATGATGTACCGGATTTGCCCTTTAGACTTTATTTTAGACATTGTTTTTACTTCCACTACATACTAGAAAAAAAAGATCAACTTTCGATTACCTTCGTTGAAAATGTAAGTTTGGGAGAACAAATTCTCATGATATCTTCAAGTCTTTTTTTTTTTAGGATATTTGACAAGTTGTCACTAGCTAGAAACCGCGATTCCTTTAATATTACTATTGCGTATGTATAAGGCCATCTATAGATTATGCTTGTCCTGTATTTCACCATGCTCTCCCTAAATACTTACAGGAAGACTTAGGGCGTATCCAGAAAAGAGCATTGGCTTGTATTTTTCCGGGGGTTTGCTATACCGACGCACTAGCTCAGGCAGGAATTAGTTCTATCCATGACCATCACGAAATGTTAACTAGGAAACAGTTCCAAGCTATAAGCAAGAATCCTGAGAATAAGTTGAAACATCTCCTACCCAAAGCCAACTCCAATATTAGGCACAACGTGTTATAAGGCTATATCTATCATACATTCGGTAGTAGTTATGTAGGAATTCGTTTAATGCCATATATAATTTTTATAATAATTCTAGCTATAGTAGTTCTCATGGTAGTACTTAATTCAGTATTGTAGTTGTTAATTATATTATTATTCAGTATCATTTAGAGTTGTACACAATTTGTAATAGTTACGCAATTCAGTTTTCTTACTGCGAAGTGACTCAAATAAACCAGTCTATATATCTCTATCTAATAATACTGAATAATATTAATAATGTACTTTCTAATTATCTGGCGCATTTAGAAATCTCAATGCGCTTACATGATATATATAATAATACTATTTACTATTTACATACTATTTACGCGTAAAATATACAAAACCTGTTATGGATCTATAAAGAAAAGACATTTCAAAAATCTAAAATCTAAAAAATTCCAAAATCTAAAAATCTCTATCAAAATGTGTAGTGCTTAGCAATTGTAGATATTCTTAAAAAAGTAAGTTTTCAAAGAGGACTTGAATAGCGATAATGAATCAACTGATTTAATGTGTTCAGGTAGAGAGTTCCAGAGTTTAGCCGCAGCATACGAATAGGCACGTTTGCCATAAGCAGCAGTATTTATATCTGTTGGAGTACATAACAATGAACGGTGTGAAGAGCGAAGCATTCGGGCAGGTCGATATTCTATAATAAGGTCGGATAGGTAATCAGGAGACCGTAGTGATTTATATACCATCAGTGGGATCTTAAAGTTTATCCGTGCCTCGATTGGTAACCAATGAAGTTCCTTTAAAGCTGGCTTAATATGATCTAACTTTCTTGTTCCTGTAATCAACCGCGCTGCCGTATTCTGGACACGCTGTAGTTTGCCATTTCATACCGTTCGGGACACCATATAAGAGACTATTGGAATAATCTAGGCGAGAAATAACTAAGGCGTTGACCAGTTGCTTCAAATTGTCTTTTGAAAGGTATCAGTTCCGTATATACGACTAATGGTCTTATTGCGAGTACAGCTTTCTTGCAGGTGCCATTATTAAAATAATGTGTTTGGAGAAGGTCATATTTTTGTCAAATATCACTCCAAGGTTACGCACCTTATCAGACATTTCAACAATGGTATTGGCAAATGAAAAACTTGTATGTAAACTTTGACGTTTGTTAAAAAGAGAAGTCAGATGGATAATGTCAGTTTTTTCCGGGATTGCACAGCAGCATGTTGTTAGTGCATTTTGTTCCAAAGGATAACCTCGTCAACACAACTGCGGAGGGTGTCAAAGGCAGTAGACGGATTGGTAGGGTTAACAGCAATGTATAGTTGTGTGTCGTCTGCGTAAAACATATAGCTCAAATTATGCCTGGATATCACATCTTGTAGTGGGGCCATGTAAAGCGTAAACCGTTGGTTAATATAGGATGTTACCGTTCCGACTTGGCACTGGTCTTGGTACTCCAATTAATCCTTGATATCTTCAGCCATAAACTATTTCCCATTCAGACTTTAAAATAAAGAATGGTAGGCGAGAATACCGCTGGAAATATAGTGAAAGCAAAAGAGTTTTCAACATACCTGTCAGCAGAATTTGCGTCCGCAGAAATAGTGAAAAAAGTGCCAGCGACGTTTTGAATTTCTCAAATCGCACTCCGGCACTGGCTTTGTGCATGTTTTGCTATAGGACTGGTGGGTTGAAGACACTGTTTGCGCCGTTTGCCACGAGTTTCTTGGTTGCGAGGAAAGATCTTGAAACTGAAAGCTCAAATCAGTTCATTTTAAGTCCTGAAGCGAGTTGACTATGATTGAAGCCAGTCAAAGTTAACGCACGCATCAGTTCGTATAGAAGAATGAAGCTATAACTCTGACAGGTAAGCTTGAAATATATCAACATTCTTTGTCTCTCTTTATAGCTTTACGTCCAGAAATCAGTTATATATAAATCGAGTCAGGAGACTTCTGGGTCAGTAATGATACAAACGTTTTGGGCAAATACCTTCTTCAGTGACAAAAGTGCATGTGGGATAAAAATAGGGTGTCTTCACTCTATTTATAAATTCATAAACCAAAGTACGAACTCTTCTAGAACCTTCTGTGTTAGTTATCTTTCTTAGCTGTCTCTCAGTGCACATATATATGTTTTTCAGAATCATGCCTTTTAAATGGGAAGACAATTGAAAAAATATACAGGCCATCCGTCATTTACATTTCTAATGAACATGTATATGTGGCAGTCATAATTTGCTTCCTAAGAACATATATTTATGAGTTATATACCTGGTTATGTTACGTGTTTATATATACACCACTCCAAATTAGCCACCAGTACCCGTACAATTCACAAGAGCGTCTTAGGTATAGGAACATGTAGCGTGCATGATGAATGATCCGTGGCTTATTCTGACCATTATCTACGTGATCGGTACATGCCTTACAGCTACTTGCACTATAGCTAAGTATACGGATAAAGACATTCTATAAATACTGACAACTATATATGAGAAGACTAATAAATGTACCAGATGGTACGTCACAAAGTGGATAAATCTCTATATGAACCTGAAAATAAGATTCTAATTCACGGGACTTTACACTGAGTTATAGAGCCGGTTCAGCGGCGTGAAGTTTATATAGTTAGTACCCAAGTTGCCTTCACTTCAGTCTACATCGTATAGTCAATTTGCAAGAATCCCCTTAAATGAAGTCAACCTTAAAAATCGTAAAGAAAATCCGCAAGTTTAATTACTATTTTTCTCTGACATCGTAGCTTAGGCTACTTGTTTTGGGGACTGAATACTGAACGGGAGTAACCGTCAGTAGACTGAACCAATAGGTGTGCCATTTACCGTTGAAGCATGCACCGATATACAGCTGCCAGTCAGCAAGGTAACAAATCGAGTATTCTAGATTGTCTAGATAAACATTAAACATTAGTTCCTCAATCTGTACCAGAAACATTCCAGAAAAACCACATGCCATTGTCAATTTTGAAGAAAATAAATCAGTGCTCTGCTAAACCAGGAGCCTGGCTAAACCATACTTTTAATATAATTTTATAGATATGCATGGTACTACACAGATGACATATGCTGGCTTTATGAAAGTGTATCTTTTTTATGTTCCAATCACATTACCTGAGATTTAAAAAATATTTTCACTCCCGCCAGCATAGCGCCACGGCGCTGAAGACTAAGTGGCTTTGCTCTATCGTGAAATCCCGACAATGTCCTCTGTATCCGGTTCATGTGATATAATTTAGTGATAAACTTGTCGACATCGCAGTTGCCTCAAGCGTACTCAGCACGGCCGATCTGAATGGAAGACATTAAAATTATTTTAACCTTGCTTCCTTATCAATACTGATTTACCGAAATGTTTCATTTTGTTATGCATGCGTAGATATAAAATAAAAGCCGCCAGTTTTTGTAGTTATCTTAAAAATCGACGCCCAAAAACTGATACTTTCGACTACAGAACTACACTCGCTTTCTCGCATGTTAGGATTTGCGGATAAACTGTAAACACTTATAGAAGACCGATATTAACACGGAACTGTAGATCAAGGGTTAAATATTTTTCAAGACATAAAACGAAATGCGATATTTCATTTTTGTAATATACTGACAGGCGCCTAAGCTCATTCTATCACGAGAGAGTACGTTTCCGTGGCCATTATCAAAAATAGGATTGTTTTGCTTCAATAAAAGTTGATTTATTTTTCTCCCCAATATGTCAATATACCAAACCACTGCAGGTACCACGCAAAAGCTGCTTCAGTGAGGACATACTGAAACCGCGAAAGTTGCTTGTACCAGTGAAACCTTTAAAACTTTAAAAATGCCTTTTGAAAATATTATTTTATTGTTCCCTTTCTATCTTTCTTTTTCTTCATTCCATTTAGGTAAGCCGTGTGTGTTTCAGTGTGTCGGTGCGGTTTTACTTTATCAGAAATGCGGACTGAACTAGGCGGCATACTCTCTTTTTTCTGTTTCAGCGATTCAATAATGAACGTTAACTGCTTTTGCATTTGTAGATGCCTGGCCCTTCTCACTGGCTTCGAGCCGTTCTGTAGCGAGAGGTGAGGAACGGTAGCACACACCGCGGCAAAACGTGACACTCCGCTGGCCGAAAGAACGAAGGCTCTGGAGTTCAAATACAGGTTTCCGAGGTCTTAAATTTTTTAGTAAATAATTTTATAACTTGGTAAACTCACAGTGAATTACAAATAAAGAAAACTTCAATCTGTGAAAGTCTTTGGCTTGGCTTTTAAGTAGTTTTCTTGTTTTTCGCGAAACATTTCACGTAAATACGCGTACGTGCTTAAAATTAGAAACAGGGCCTAGGGGTGATTGCCGCTGTCTTCTTTTAGTTTCGGCGGGAAACTAGGAAGACGCGCGTGTGACCGACTCGTCAATAGCGCATGCGCGGGACGTTTTGCCGCGGTGTTGGTCTAGGAAGGAGGGAGAAACGACTGAAAATAAATAGGGGGCGGGAGAAATGTTCAGAAAATCTAGGGAGGGAGGAGAAACTGAGTGAGGAGGAGGGAGAAACTGAATTCGAAAAAACTAGGGAAAAGGGAGATTTTATTACCCGTTCCTCTCCGCTCTATCGGCTGTTCGCAAATCTATTTGTCCGTCCGGCAATTCTTGAGGACGATTGTGATGTCAAGTAGATCGACAACGGTTGACAGACAGCGAACGTTTCACATTTAAAAGAGGTGGCATAGGTCAATCTAGCTTACATCCGTCCAGGTTCGCGATGTTTGGGACGCCCACTACTATACCACTTTTAATCTTGCTGCGGCGTCAAACATCAGCACCGGAAGTCATGATTGTTACCACATTGCAATTCAGCACCTCAGCAGCATGCTCAGCGTTCCGCTTAATTTAATTATTATTCCCGATTGATTTTCAGTTTGTCCGGCGATATATCAATAATTTCCCGGTAAATTCCCTGAATCTATCAATTCCCGACATTTTATTAGGATGGCCAGGAAAAAAATCTGCAGTTCTCCGGAAACAGGCACGTATATATTGAAGTCCGATGAAGCGTAAACACCGGAAATCAAGTGTTATTGAGATATGCTATTTTCAAATTGTAACTATATTGTTTTGACTTTATCGAAGGTAATAGAATAAGATTATTTGTTGCAAATTATGTTGATAGGGGGAGTATCTTGCTCTTTGGTATTTATCTCCGCCAAAAAAAACCAAAATGACTCCAGTAACGCGTGGAGTCGTCAACTTCTCTAGCATGATCATCAAGTTACAAAACACATTTTGTGGGTTGGTAAAATTCACATCAAAACACGAAACTACTAAGGAGCACTGAAGGAATTGTGGTAAAAATACAAACGAAGGCGATAACAATGTATTTACACTCGCT
Organism: Actinernus sp. WN-2022; assembly: GCA_030867875.1. NCBI lineage: Eukaryota > Metazoa > Cnidaria > Anthozoa > Actiniaria > Actinernidae > Actinernus > Actinernus sp. WN-2022. The sequence continues at coordinate 6,669,440 of JAOWCC010000019.1, forward strand.
GTAGGATGGCCTTAACAACAATTCCAATTCTAAGTACGAATAAGGGCCACATTCACGTGAAAATGCAAAATAAAGGCTTTTATCTTACCTTACTCTATATTTTGTCAACATGTCCCCCATTAGCTGAACAGATAAACACATTGACACTGAAATAAAGTTATTATTATTATGATATACACCTTCAAGCCCAAAAGAAAATAAAGCCACGTGCAGACACTGCTCTGGCAATGCGCCAAAAAAAATCCGGCTCCATTGCACAAATTAGTATTGCGGTAGCAATTATTGTTCTTCGACAATTTTGTCTTTAGCCGTCAAGTGACTTTGGCGCAAACCTTTTTGACACCGAAATAAAGTTATTATTATTATTGTGTCACCTTGTGGCACAAGAACCGTTCGGTCGGCAAACCGCAATCGACGAAATAGCTGTGTTTCGAAGGCCTTCAGTAGGAATTAGTAGAAAGGCCCGCGACTGAACTACACTTTCGAACCGTGACTAACAAGACGGGATGCATAGCTTATTAAAAAGGGATAGTTACAGTTCAAACACTATAACTGCATGTGGATACAAAGAATGCACTTAAAAAGGGTACGGTCTTGCCCATTGGATTTATCTGATATGTCTGGTGAGACACAGGCCGACAGGGCACAGACTACATAGTGAAAGTGGAGGGTACGTGGAATGCAGGTATCTTTGAACAAACGCTTCAGCTTTAGTTAACTTTTAGACTGATTGGGAATAAGGGACATGACATGACCATCATGAAAAATGCATTATTTCAACTAAGTGGGGGAAGTTTTGCTTTAGGGACGACAGAAACAATTGACACTGGCAGAAGGGACGTCTATCCGGCGTACATTTGGTTTCCTGTCGGCTGTGGGGAGTCTTTGCGAGATTCCTCGCTTGTTGACATAAAAGCTAATGTTAAAAAAAAAAGTTTTGCCCATGAAGTCTCAACAAACCCCATTCGGAAACTAGTACCACTAAGTGCTTTACTTTCGAGGAAAATATGTCGAGTTGGACTTTCCATCATTTGCATAAAGAAAGCGTGAAAGCAAACAGGAAGTCTGGATGACGTCACGTAGCATTTCTGGCGCCTTTGGTCTCCAGTTGGGAGAATCTCGCTTCGATCTCGTAAGATAAAACAACCAGATATTGTCCAATCTATGGGCCGCAAAGCCAATCGATTATTATCAAGCTCTTCTTGCTGAAAAATAAGTTCCAGACTTGCAGATTCGCGAGGCTGCATTCTGAGTTTTGCACTGAGCGTCAGTCCCCCAATTCTTCTCAGTACACCGGTCCTTCCAGTGTCTCCAGTTAGCCCGTATTTGTAACAGTGGAAAATTATGAAATATCTTTGTTTATTAATGATGAAATGTTTCGTGACTCGAGGTTCAATTAGGTTGAAATACAGACTAAAGGCTTTGACATTGCATCTAGAATTACTGTAACTTAACTCCAAACAACTCGGAGAGAAGATCTGTTTTCGTAAACTGCAAGCTCAATTAGCCAATACAGCGATAAATATTTACTAGTAGTGCTTTTAAGGATATAAACAGGTACTTTTGAAAATGAAGTCTTTACTTTGCTTGATGTTTAAAGATTTTAATGCTTCCGAGAGCCGGCGTGAAATTGTTGTTTGATTTTCAGTTAGCACAGTGATTAAGATCGCACTTCTCCTAATGTGTCAATGACATCATCTTGACATCACACCCCTCCCAAAATGCAAATGATCGAGTCGTATCCCTCAAATGCAAAGCTCCGAGTTGTGCCACAAATAGAACAAACATACATTGTGGGGCAGCTGTAGCGAAAAGGGCCATCTACTGGTGGGTAAAAATAGATCTCTGAATTTTTATTTCCGTCCACTGTGAAGTATAAACAGCATTAAGATCGCCATGAGATTCAGCAAGTTTTTGCGAAGGAGTGCATGTGAAATATTGTTGTACATGTTGCTGGTTGTTCCCTGTTTTGCTTCCACAGGCATTTCGATTTAGAGTTTAGACGGAATTGCTTTTTCTTCCTTCCATTTGCTGAAATCTTTTCCGCCGTGATGCAGATCGTTTTCTCGGCCAGTTACTGTGTTATGTGCTACAGTACTTCCGCCGCTGGAAGAGCTAGAATTCTCCCTTCATTTAGGTAAATGTCCTAGTTTTTACCTTCCATTTTTGTGCCGAAGTTTCCTGTGCATCGCATGTGGAGCCGAAGATTTCGGCGAACAACACAACACTCAAAACATCTAACTTGCCGGTTATATCGATCAAATACTCTCACTGATTTTCTTTCAATACGAGTCCTAAAGTTGGGCTATTTTTAAACGGTATCAAAGCAGTGTATGTACATGCCTTCGTTTGAAAAGTTGAGGCAAACCAAGTTTGTTTTCGTACGTAAGTTTACGAACGATCAACCAAACTCGATTATTCTCAGCTAGAATTCGCTGCATATATTTTGGCTAAGAAATACTCGTTTATTTTATTCACATGCCACAGAAAACCATGAAAGTCTGCTGGCGTGATTTCGTGTGTCTACACATTAGAAGCATCTATTTGGTCGATTAATTCTCGGACCGTCGTTTTGAAAACAACAATCTTGTCGATTTTTCGGAACCGAGGACAAGATGTAGTTCTAGCCAGGATCGCCGTACTTTGGCTACCACAAAGCCCTGTCAGCATATTTCTCGTTGCTTTATACGATCCGCTTTCGTTCAAGTGAAGATCAGGGAGGCGTTATTCGCGAAGAAATACATGTACAGTTCGATCGAGTTCAAATTTTCCAAGGAAATCCAACATGGCGGGATTTTTGTCCCTTTGCCTTGTGGTGCTCCAATTTCCGGTCGTAGAAACGTGGATTCCAACGAGAAGAACGGTAACCTTGTCGCAATCCCTCTTTGGATTAAGCCCGGGTCTAATTCGTTTGTTGTAGAGGTTGTTCTTTCGGAAGAAGGGCTATTAGTATTGGCAAAAAATGATTTTAATATGAGATCATTTTATAAAAGCTCCACAGTGAAATCCAACGGGGATGGGACCCCAAGGCGACGTATGACATCATACCACGCAATAGATTTTTAAAATCCTGGAAGCGAAGGGACCTTCGTAGCTTCTCTAAGATCATTTCCAAGTAAAACAGATCTGGAAAGAAAAGCTCAATGATCTTAATTTAAATGAGCTAAAACGGTCCAATGTGTCAAAAGTAAGCAGACTTAAAAAAGGTTAAAAAATGCTAGAGCTATAAGCCGTGCTCAAGTCATGACAGTTCGTTTTTATATACTCTCCTTTCGCTTTGACTTACAAACTACAGGTACTTCGTTGAACTCTTAAATCATTAAATTGACTCACACGACATTTTGCTGTCATTTTCTTGCAGTGAGAAGACCGAATAGAAGCGAAGAACCAACCTGATTCCAAAAATATCCCAAACTCGCGACCACTGCTACCGTGGAACACTGGCCGATTGCGCAAAGACAGCGTTTAAACCTGCAGCAACGTATAAAAGAATGGGACGAAAGAAGATTCAGATCTCACGTATCGGAGACGAGAGAAACCGCCAGGTACTGCCAGACTCGTAGCCTTGATGTTTTTGTGTCTTTGTGTTTAAATAACCATGGCTAGCTAAGCGTTCGTAATGAGCCTTGTGAGCTTTTTTTAACGCGAGGGCGGTTGTTGGTTTCTATATGTTGCATCAAGTAGTTTAAAATAGAACTTGGTCTTGGGTTAGAATTTCATTAACGAAGGTATTTTTAGCTCGCTCAGGTCAGTCGGGTTAGAACTTTTGGTCGATATTAGAAAGACAAACAATTCATAAAGACTAATTTTCTGGGTTTCTAGGAGTGATCGAAGTTCTACATCTGTGAAATTGGCAATAATACAATCGCATGGTTCGCTGCAAGAAATTTACAAGGACCTGCCAAACAGTAAATGTAAAGTTCGGTGATTCGATACAATTAAACCGTGATGTACGCAGAATGGAACATTACTGTGCTTTTATGCGATGTTATCTTAGTGCCCACAAAATTGTTTTGAAACAAAGCCATTTCTGTTCAAGTTGTACACAAACTATTCTATAGCGTGACATTTAATTTAATTTTAGTAAACCATTATGTTATGAAAGTTAGTTAGTGCATATGGCTTAATTAAACACGATCGAAAAGTTTTTAATTTCTAAGTCTTTGGCGTACGTGTCATCTGTCTTTTTCATTCGAGTGTCCAGTTTGACTAGATACGTCGGGTCAAGTCGCTAAGGTCGTGAGAGATGACCATTTTTGAATGTTTTAACTATTTCTCTCTTCTCACAGTAAGTTCTAGAACGTTTTGTCTTCATGGGCAAGTTAGGTCTGATTTCGTTCATTGAGTTTTAGTTAAACCTAGTTCTGGGTCGTTGTGCTTTCCTGTGAGCTAAATATACAAACACATTTATATAAATCGTTTAGTTCAGTGTTGTCTGCCAATGTATTTAAAAAATGTAAACCTAAACCTCAATTTTGTTACTTCCCACCTTGATCCTATTAGGGGGGAAATGGAGGTGAATTATTCACATTTTTGTCCTTTGAAATGCTGAATTCATTTCCCACTGCCTGTGACATGGCTGAATTCAAGTTGAATTTTTCTCTGTGTAAAGTAATCTTTTAGATAGACATATCAAAGTGCATATATGCAAAGTTGTAAGTAAACTATAACTGTATTGTCTTGTAAACTACAAGATGGTCATGTTGACTGATATTCCTTTTGGCACTGAAGACAGCCCTTATTGTTGTCCTAAGATTCATGCTGATCATACTCAGGGGCATGTTTGTCAATGGCCATAATTATGGCCACACATGCAGATATGTATTTGAATGGAACAGTATGTTTCTGTTTGAAAATACTTTTTGATCTTTTGCTGAAATGAGACTATTTTTGTTGTTGTCACAATATTTTGATGAGAAAAACCTGACATTGCATTGGTACACCTAACATTTGTTGGAAGGTCAACACCTTCGCCCTCTTCATTAGGCATTCATTTTGTTTCCAAGACCACAATATAGGGTATTTTTTCTCTTTTGTTTTACTGCTGTAGCTTACGTCAATTGTAAGAACACATCAGCATATTTCTGCATTCCTGCTGTTCGGCTTCATCAATTAGCATATTTAAAATACTTCACTAACTATTTGGTCTATGGATTAGATACTACAGTCTCCATAAAGAAAACCCAGATTAGGGTGACATATTTTGATACCCTAGTTCTATTTCAAGAAGTTCTGCTACTTGTAAAGATAAAAATAACTGTTGACCTATCCATATTATAAAAAAACACTGAATTTTAATTGGATGTAAACAACCGTATATATATAGGGGCTGATCAAAGTCAGGACCTGGCTAATTACCACAGATGAAATTGGAATTTAGCATTTTCCTGGCCTTTTGAATTTCAAAGGCCACAATATGAAGTTCATTCATTCATGTATCTACAGTAGCTAGCTTATATAGAGGAAACAGTTATTTCTTTAAACCTCAAACTCTGCAGGTTGAAGGAGGATTTATAAGACACAACATATATGCTTGCCCCAAACTGTGCTATGCAATTTATTACTGTACTCTTTATTTCCTCCTGGTCACTGTTGACCACCTAAGGGATTACTTAAATAATTTAATGAAAAATGCTACAGATATTGGGAAGGGACTTAAGTTCATCCCCTATGTATTCTGTTTCAAACAAACCAACCATTTCTTTTTTTCCCATGCATTGCGAGCTCGCTCACAGCTCTCTTAGTTTTTGTTATTACCATAATTTATTTGCCTCAATTTCAAGGTATAATTATCATATTCTTGCTTATCAGTCAAACTGTTCTTACATGTACATGTGTGCTTGTTAAAATATAATCTGAAGTATTTTGCAGTATTTTCTGAGTGTATTACATAATTATAATGTTCTCAATTGATTTGCATGCGTAACTGTGATCCATTGCAATTTTCCAAGCAAGGAAGTTTATTTTCACTCAAGAATTTTAAAAGCCCTTTGTAACTTACACATTATGTATTGGTGCTATCTAAGGTACTAATGAGTAAACTTTTGAATGGTTTTGGAGATACCTGTACATATGTGATGAATGTGTGAATGAATCATTTCATTCTCTATACAAAAACAAATAAACAATGAGACAAAGCTTAGGCAACCACAAAAGAAAGGGAAACAATTAAAAAGATCTGGTTTTGAGTTGACAAATTCATCATTAATTTGACGAAATATTATACCAACATATTTTTACAATAATACATACATATCATAATAATAATACACATCATGAAACAAACAATATATATATTATGTATGTATTATTGTACAAATATGTTTGTATAATATTTCGTCAAATTAATGATGAATTCATCAACTCAAAACCAGATCTTTTTATTGTTTCCCTTTCTTTTGTGGTTGCCTAAGCTTTGTCTCACTGTTTATTTGTTTTAGTATGAAGAATGAAATGATTCATTCACACATTCATCACATATGTACAGGCCGGTATCTCCAAAACCATTCAAAAGTTTTTTCATTAGTCTCTTATTTTAATAGATAGCACCAATACATATTGTGTAAGTTACAAATTAAGGGCTTTTGAAATTCTTGAGTGAAAATAAACTTCCTTGCTTGGAAAATTGTAATGGATCACAGTTACGCATGTCAATCTATTTAGAACATATAATATGTAATACACTCAGAAAATACTGCAAAATGCTTCAGATTATATTTTTGATAGAACCAACAAGCATGCATGTACATCATGTAAGAACAGTTTGACTGATAAGGTACATTGTAGAATATGATATTTGTTTTGTGATATGTAGTCACTGTATACATACAATGTCCATGTATGTAAAATTCTATGTACATGTATAGGTCCGACAGCATATTTTCATGACGTATATCATGTATCTGATTATTAAGATACAGCTTGAGTTCTTACATGCATAATTTTGTACAATTGTTTGTACATAATTATGTTTAATAAAAAAATTGACTCAGTAGCAGCCAGATGCATGGACATGCCTGTATACAACCTGCCAGGAAAACTGATGCCATATTTGTACATATATACATTATGTACTTCTTTAGGCTGTACATTTTTACTTCTTTCAGAGTGCATCATTATTTGAGGGGGGAGGGGGAGGGCTTGACAGAGGCTGAGAACTTATAATAAATTGTTTTTAAATAAATTCAGCTTGCATAGTGGAACAAATTATTTCCACAGAGGCAGTAGTTCAACAAAATTGTTTGCATGCGGTTACAAAGTGTGTGTTTATCACTCCCATCTAAAAAATAATGGTTCATCCATCTATATAAGTATGTGTACTGTATAGGTTGAACTCAGTGTAATTTTACAATAACTGCCCATTTTCTCGCTCTCTGATTGGCTAATTTTTATTGTCAATAAGAAGACAGACAATAATGCCAATGCCAGGCATGCGCATGATTACAAAATTTACTGTAAAAAGACGGCAATTGCCTACATTTTCCATTGTCTGTTGTTGGAAAAAACAAATTGAAGTTTTTGTTTTATATGTCTATCTAAATATTGATAATGATTATTGTCATGGCATCTGCCATAGCTATTTTGACCATGACTTGTTATGATGAAAATCATTGTCAATACTTGGACAGACACATACATTTATAAAACTAACTTCAAATTAGAAGATGTGGGGAAAATAGTTGTCTAGCTGCTGTGTTACCTAAAGTTTTTATTTTTTATAGGTAACATTCACCAAGAGAAAGTTTGGATTGATGAAGAAGGCATATGAACTGAGTATTCTATGTGACTGTGAGATTGCACTGATTATCTTCAACTCAACCAATAAATTGTTCCAGTATGCTAGTACAGACATGGACAAAATTCTACTGAAGTACACAGAGTACAACGAACCCCACGAGAGTCGAACCAACATAGATATTGTTGAGGTATGGAGTTTGCAAGTCCTTTGTGAGCTATGTCAGAGTGTACATGTAGCTAGCCTTACTGTTCATATACCAGTTATAAAGGTTGGTGACATGAATCTGATGGTACAATCACGTACTTGAAAACTATATAGACTCTAAATATTGAATTTTCTAGTATTAAATTTTTGGATCTTAAAAATAATCATGAAATCTCAGAATCTATGTAACTGAGTCTTGAAGTCTTGTTTTCCAATGCAATACCATTTTCTTTGAACTCAAAGAAACTTTGCATGATGAAAGACAAATATAACTACTCAGATTACTTTAGCAGGCCAGGTTTAATGCTTTCCAGGTACATGTATACTGGAGAAAATTTGAGACAATAAATTTGGATGAAGGATGGCAAAGATTCGAATGGATGAAAAAACGGTTTTATAAGAGAAATTTAGAGCAACTTGAAATTTTGGTTCTCTGTAAACTTAAATATTCAAGTTTCTAGAATATAAGCTTGAATGTGTAATCCACTTTAATCTTTGCCATCCTCTATTGAAAAGGTTTGAAAAGCATATCAGAGTATTCACATAGTATTCACATAGTATTTCTATTCTGTCACAGGGTGTTATTTTTATAGTTTTGTTTTAAAGAAATTTGAAGGTTCAGTTCAGTTGTCAGGGTCCCTTTAAGGTATCATGAGGAGCCCTTCAAGAGCACTTCCCAAAAACTTTCAATTGCGTGCGTTAAATAAAAAAAACACCTACAAAGTATATATTATTTTCTGAAAGCTTAATAAACATAGATTCTAGAAAACAGCTTGATTTTCCTAAATAGGTTAGACCCTCCTCTTTTCACGCATGGCGAGCTCGAAATTTAAAATTAAAATTGCCGAGCAGTGAAGAAAGCAAGCGAGCACATCAGCTTCTCCTTTGAAATGCTAGATTTGTAAGGTTTAAAATTAAACAAACCATAAAAAAGTGACCAGAGGGAACATATAGTACTTTAGTTATCCATTTATGACTGCCAATAGTATTTTATGACTGTTTGCGAACTCTACGTAGCCCTTACTCTGAAGTTAAACATTTTTTGTTTTATTTGAATTTTGCACGATAAGCAGTCCGTAGGAAGAACTCAAGCAGCAGAGCATCACACAGCTACATGTACATGTAGATACAATGTTCCCTCCAAAGGCTGATTGACAACTGAAGGGTGACAATTAAACCCCTGGGCTCCCCTTTTTATACCGAACTTCGTGTTTAAGCTACAAGAAGCACTGACTTTGCCTTTCTTGTTAAGAAATTTTCTGACAGGTTTGATCAGCTTATTGATTTCTATTGATGTTCTCTATTAATTGTCAAACATCACAAAAAGATAAGGGTGAAAACATTGATCAAAATATGTTTGCTTGTTTTGATTGTCATTTTTCCAAATTGTATGTATTTTGCTAGCTAATTATATCATAGGCCAACATGTGGAACTAAATTTAGAATTTAAAGTACTCTTAAGATAATGATATGAAATTAATATTCTGCATTTCAAAAGACAAATACATTTTAGAAAAAGGAAATCTGTCTGGCATTTTACTTTTTGTAAAGATTTTGAATTACATGTACAGTGTACATGTAGATCATTATACACAAATATCTTCTAAGGAAATGGTTAATGAGAATTTGAAAGGTTTTTATTTACAAAACAAATCAGACAAATAAGGGTAAATTATACTAGAAGGTTGCCAATCTTGTCAGATCACAGCTGTACTACCTAGCAGTGATCATGAAAGCTGCCAATAATAATTGTTGATTGAATAGATATGATTTTCTCTGATATCGAGCTACAGATTTTGGACAGGAACTTGCGTTTGCCAGGGGGAAAAGATTATTAACAAAAATATAACTAGTACTTGAATTGATAACTCTGTATTTTTATTCTTTTTATAAGCAAATAAAAATTTTCATGCTAAAATGTTATAATTCATTTTGCTGTTTCTACCTTTGTTATAATTGTGTTAATTTTAAATATACATGTAACTTTTAGTGGGTAATATTGGGTACCAAAATATGTCCTTGGTAGGTTGTCGGATATAGCTTAATTGTATCAGCAACCTAGCTACTAACAACCTACTCAGACAACCAATTTTGGTACCAAATTCTAAACTATTACCCTTTTTGTGCATTGTATAACAGTGAAAGTGCCTAAACTTAAAATTGCTTATTTGAAATTACAATTAGGTACATGTAACATTACTAATTCAATTTCTGCATAATTGGGGAGAATATGGGTATCTCATGCATGTACATGTACCTTGTTTTCTGAAAATAATGTCTCTTTTTCTCTAGACTATTTCAAAGAAGGAAAACAAACAACTTTCCTCACCTGAAGACTCAGAGAAGGTAATGTGATCAAACTGCTGCAGTCTCGCTAGTCTGCAGTGGATGTTTCTATTGTGTATTTTGTTGGGCAGGAGTTTCCTGTTGATATTTGCAATTAATGTTGAACATTTGCCTTGTTATTTTGTCAATTAAGAAAATTGGGTGAGAAAATTGCAACTGATAGTTTGGTTGTTTGGCTTTTTCCACTTAATCTTTTGAGCTAAAGTCAATTTAAATAAGTGCATGCAATCAGTGAGCAGCATTAAGTTATATCACAAATTATACATCAGATTAATTTTAGTAATATTTAAAAGAAAACCTGTTTGATGTTCCGGCCTTAATTACTATGAAGGGAAATAATTATTGTACTTGTGCTGCAGTATCTGTGTAATTTGATTCTTAATGGGAAAAAAACCTAGAAATCCTATATACACAATGTACTTAAAGTGGTACGACTATATAGCACACAGGATTGTGGAAAAAACACCTGTTATTAAAAATTAGTTCTGAACAAATGAACACAGTACAGCTAGGTTCACACAGTCATGGAAAGTGATGGAATTTCAAAAATAATTTTCCAGGTCTGGAAAAGTCATGGAAATTTGCAAAAATGTCAAAAGTCATGGAAAAGTCATTGGAATGTTTTCATGCTTGACTTTCCTTGCAAAATTCTAGATAGATTAGTAGTTTCTCTTTCAGCACTCTTCATGACTTGGTTGTTTTAAAACTGGTGGAATCCTGGCTACATGCTAAAGATAATAATGTTACGCTGAAATAAGGATGTGCTCCATAATGGTAGTATTGCTAAGTTCCTTTGTAAACGTTTTCAAGCAATATTAAAGTGGGTGGACAGGCCCAGTTAAATGGCATTTTCTAGTTTTACTTGTCTCCTCCAGAACCTAGTTTGAGTCCTTGATTTTTTAATTTAGTCATGGAGAAGTCATTGAAAAGTCATGGAATTCATTATAACTTTCCTGTGTGAACCCTGAATTATTGTTGTGTAAATGTATACATGTATATGCCTCCCAGCTTTTATATCGGATCACTGCAATTATAATTTATTACGACCGTCAGTTTGGGAGCACAACATGGAGTCTTGCCTTATTGAGCTAGCTATAGGTTCTTCACATGGGGTTTTATACCAATTTTCACTCAAGTCTTTAATGTATATGGTGAAGCCCTTGGTTTGTTTTGTAAGGAATGACTGGAGGGATATTACAGACTTCACTAGAGAGAGTGAGGGTGAGACGCCAACAACTTGAAAAGGAAGACCTCCAAGATTTCAAGTGGAGAACAGTCTAAGAAAAATAAATGTGTTTGTGCCTCATGATCATGAGCCTATTGAACTTTTAGCTCCTTTAATTTCCAATACATAATACTGCAGGAACTGAGCCATGGCCATTTGAACTGAGTAACCATGCGCTCACACTGCCCCAAAAAAACCTGGAGAAACGAATAGTTCACAATTTTTAGTTGCAAAAAACATAGCTACAATATTTTGTAAAACAACTTACTGCTTTAAAATTAATGTTATCTGAGTGAAGGTTTGACGTGTGACTTAATTACCTGGTTGAAGAGAAATAAAAAGGGGAAATTGAATGTAAATGGTGCACTATTTTGCTGAAATATTGTAGTATCCCAATGAAGAACAACACACAAGACTGTTGGAAATTTCTTTCATTTATTTATTTGCCAGAAGAATTAGTAACGAGTGATTAATTACATGTACATGCATGTACATGTAATTTGGTTGCACTTGCACTGTATTGGTTGCAATGTCAAGCCCTGTTCAAGTGTGCATGCAGTTTATAACTCATGATCAGTTCAAAATGGTGGTTCAGTTTGTGCCAGAACAAACACATTTTCTTAATTCTCCACTTGAAATCTTGGAGGTCTTCCTTTTCAAGTTTTTTTGGGGGTATTAGGGTCTTAAGGGTCTTCATTTACAAAACACCAATATACATGTACAATGTACATGTACATGTATACTTGTATTCTTATCTAAACCAACATAAACTCAGAATTGGGGTCCAGCAGTCTTTATTCCAGTTATAACACTTTACAATTACCCTACATGTATATCATTATGATGTCACGGCTTGTTTATGAGGGGGACAGAATCAACTTGAACAATAGAATTTTGAACTAAATCTGCTCTGCTGAGGAAAATTTAACTTCGAATTGTCTGGTTTCCAGATATCAGCTGTATCAATGTTTATCCCACAATATTTACCGTATTTGGTAGCTGTTACCGCTATTCTACGTTCTACAAAATGCATTTGATAGCGATTTCGTTTGTGTTGTTGCTGTTTTGTCCCCCTCCCACGACCGTGATCCTTAGCGTTTATTAAATAAACAATAGATTGTTTTGATTTGACGTCATAATGATATCTAGGTCAATTACATTCCTATAAAATTATTAATATATAATAAACAGAAATATTGATATCTAAATTATAGTTTCCACACATGTGCTAACGTTATATAACAAATTACAAAATCATGACTGCCGCATGGAGGGCGGGTAAAAGAACTGATAGATTTGTGTGGCTATGCAGCCACAGCTGCTAGCTGCCGAGCAGCCCGAGTGTGCTGTGAGTTGTACTGTGCAAGGTTAATGCCTGTTATTGATATATACATAGTGCACCGGAAATTAGTTTGCACGTCACCGGCACTCCCACCGGAACTGCACTAGGAGTAACAAAGTACACTACTGACAGAAAGTTATGAAAGCGAATTTCGACGAAGTTTCCGAAATTTCAAAGAAATTTCGATTTGCTTTTTGTCTTTAACTTCGAAATTTCGTTCCACTCTTTCGAACATTATGGCAAAATTTCGAGCGAAATTTCGATTCGAAATGTTGAATCGAAATTACGATGGGTAGAATTTTCGAATCGATTGTACAGCAAGATGTGAAACTTCGCAATCCTCATTGCTCATTAACGATAAAGGCAGCCTTACTAAATGTACATGTATCTGATAACCAAACTTTCCGTGAGTTACATGTAAGTGAATAATACATCTCAGTAACGAGCAATCGAATTCCAGCGAACTCCAGCGAACTTTTCAAACTGTTCAAACTTTTCAAGCAATCCGTTCGAACGATGCACTCAATCTGTTACTCAATCAAAGCCTCTGGAGCTTTCACGAAGGACTATTAAAAAACTAAAAACGTTCTAACGGTGATCTTGACATTTGTGCATTCTGTCACCAAAATACAGGTTGCGTTACGAAACAGTCCTTCCCAGCGCTGGTTTGGTGTTTTTTTAGCTCATCTGATAAACTTTAGCTTCTGTAGTTTCAACTCAGATCTGACAATCCTTCAGAATTTTTGTTGAAGTAATTGTGTATGTTTTCAATTGAAGAAGCCAGCTTTTTGGAGATAGAAGGATTCTCTGTTGACATGTGCTTTGAGCCGTGGAGACTAAACTGTCTGGTTTTTCACACAACAAGACGTCAAGAGTGCCTCGAACTTAGCGGGAAGTGTGATTTTATTGCATTGTAGTTTAAATCACCACAAAGCTTCTGAACTTTGCTTGCAAATGATAACGTCTACTAAACATAACATTCTGGAGTTCTTTTTATTTAATGTGGATCCGTTTTCGAGGTCTTGAATTCCGCGACACAGAAGTGTGACAATTTCCGCGAACTGATTTGAATAATTAATGACTCGATCCGCAGTGTTTGTTTTGCTTTGAGATCGCACCAAATATTCTCTACAGATTAAATTTTCTTTTAGAAATCGAGATGCTTACAGAATGAAACGTTTTGAAAGTTTTTACTTCATTTGCGTATCTGAACAGTTTCCACCTAGTGCGAAAAATGGTTTGAGTCCACGGCACTCTTGTATTTGCGTTGATTTTGCTTTGTTTACACATTTACCATATCGCAGCGAATTGTACAGTTCCACTAAGAAATTTCGAGCGGAGTTATTAGAAATTTCGATACGAATTTTCGAACCATTCGAATTTTAATTCGAAACTTCGAAATGCTGTGCGAAATTTCGAGGTAAATTTGTTTCTTGCATATCGAAATATCTCCGAACATTCGTACGAAATTTCGAATATAACAAAGAGCGAATTTCGCCGAAATTCGCTTTCATTACTTTCTGTCAGTAGTGTACTACCGGTCCCAAGTCGTCTTATGGCCTAGATTTCTATTAATACCCCTTCAGTATCAATATCCACCTAAACCAACATATAAACTCAGAATTGGGGTCCGGCAGTCTTTATTCCAATTATAACGCTTTACAATTACATTCCTATTAATATATAATATACAGAAATATTGATATCTAAATTATAGTTTCCCAAACCCAGATGTGGAAGTGAAGAATGATGTGATGCGATGTGAACGTAGTGTGTCATGTAGACAGTCAACAGTGTTGTGGATCTTATAGAAATGTGATTAATGCGATCCCAATAAACAAAATAATATTGTTGTTGTTGTTGATAATCCTGCATGTAGGAAACAGTGTTGCATCTGAATATAATAGAGTACATGTATGAATAGTGTGCTATGCGCAGGTACTAACTAGATATCATAGATATGCAAGGTTACAAATGATGCCGACATATAGCCTGCAAATAATATATAACGATGTACATGTATCCTGCAATACCAGGTGATAATGTATACTTGTGTGCTGCCCCATTAAAATATATTGTAAACATATAATGATGAAAATGCAGTAAAAAAAGGCTGTTTATATAAATCAATTACTAATTTATGTGTCCAATAATAGGTTTAGCTGCCCAATTATAATAATTATGGTTGGAGACTAGTTGTCACTTTTTCAGTCCATTTTCCCAGGAGAAAGTCACTTACTGAACTTGTATTATGGTACACAAACTTTGTAATTGAAGAACTACTGACAGTTTATAAAGGAAGGAGAGTTTTGGTGAGAGTCTACGTATACATGTACATGTATACTTCGTTTTGCAGCCATATAAGCTTGTAAGATAAACTCCATTAATAGGATCACTTACACATATATGTACATGCATGTACCTTATACAAATATATCTAACTTTTTTTTAAATTTTTCACTTCGGTTTTACAATCTTATGTTCATTAATACAATGATGTGTTTAGATTTACATAATAATAACAATAGCATGTGCTCCTATGTTGTCTGCAGCAGTTCGTTTTGACACCAAGGACTGAGGCAAAGTACAACAAAATCAATGAAGAATTTGATCAGATGATGAAGAAGAACTTTATACCACAACCAGTAAGTACAAAATATATCTACATGTACACTGTATCTACCTATATCTACCTACCTACATACATGTACATGTACCTACCTGTAAGCTACCTACATGTACAGTACCTATACCTACCTATTGATCGATCGATTGATCGATATATATCAATATCTATATATATATAATATCTGCCATGTTTTCACAAAAGGGGGTCTTACAAATGTAGGTTCTAAGGCTCCTTTTGTGAAAACATGGCAGATCTTGTGTGCCTTAAGCTTTAAAAGCCAGTAACTCATGTTTTTGTCGTTTATTTCTTGAAAGGGGAAATGACAGTTTACGACTTTTCTGGCCTTTCTTTCCAATAATTGATCTCTAGTAGGTCTGAGAAAAAAGTGCATTTTTTGGATGAAAACGTTGAAAAGTGAGTTACTGGCTTTTAAAGCCAACAAGTACACATTAATTTACTTGTGTAACCTAAATTTCAAAGTGGCGCCATTTCTCGAGCTTTTAATGGATTTCAATGCACTACACGGCAATATAATACAACGTTCTCGTCCTGTAGATAAGGTAAGCTAAATCAATGGAATTTTGCCGTATTTTTAATAGAAATGTCAGATTTTTTTTTTTTAGCCTTTAGAACCTTAATTTCTCAAAGATACTTGTGTAACCTAAATTTCAAAGTGGTGCCATTTCTCGAGCTTTTAATGGGCTTTGATGCACTACACAACAATACAACGTTCTCTTCCTGTAGATTACGTTTAATCCATGGAATTTAGCTGTATTTTGAGTAAAAATACCAGAAAATAACCTAACCCTAACCTCTAGCTTTCAAATAAAGAAATTATGGGATAGATCTAACACAAGTAAATTATGGGATAGAAAGGCCAGAAAAGTCTTAAAATGTCATTTGCCCTTTCAAGAAAACAACAAAAACATGAGTTACTTGCTTTTAAAGCTAAAGGCACACAAGATCTGCCATGTTTTCACAAAAGGGGGTCTTAGGTTCTAAGGCTCCTTTTGTGCAAACATGGCAGATATACATGTGGACTCTAGCAGATTTTGTATGAGTGCAAGTTACAGCAATGACTTTAACAGGCACAGTTGCTGTTCTTCATGCCATGACATTGAAATGGTTTCCCTATTGTTTTTGTCTTTCTGATCCAATCAAATTACAGAGTGATGGTACACATTATAAGTTACAGTACGGCTCCATTATTAAAGGCTATATACATTTGTACAGTGTACATCTTCTGTCGCTCTTATCATGATCACACCCTCTGATGTCATTAGCTTAAGAAATGTTGCACACTCATCTACTTTAGGAGGAACAGTTTGTTTGCTACCTGTCATGTGACCCTAAATCAACCAATCACAGCTATTCAACAATTACAATAATTTTATTATTAACATATTTTTGCAGAGTGCCAGTGGCGAGTCCTTTCCCCAGCAAATGCCAGTATCTGTACCAGTATCACACAGCAATGGAACAGATGAGACTGGTGGCTATACCTCTGTGAGTAGAAGCAGCAGTGTAGACACTATTGGGAGCAGTTCAGGGATGCAGAACTCTGGTAGAATATCGACTGGGACACCTAACACCACATCTACTACAGGCCTGACCATTTCAGGTAAGCCATAATGAGATCAGTTCCTACACTGCTAGCTGTAGCATTATTATTATTTAGTTCTAAAAGCTTTTCTCGTTATTATTGCGGACATATTTATAAGACAAAACTCGATGGCACAGGGTGTGATGTAAGTGCTGTCTGATAGGCCGGGGCTAGTAGTTTGGCTTGTCGGGCTAGTGATTCCTGTTCACAGGTTGTACTTCAGGCTACCGGGCAAGCTGCTTTTTTGATTTTCATCATGCCCTAGCTGTGGCAGATATTTTATTGTTTCAGAAAAAGTGGTAAGATTTTTTTTATTGTGGCTAGCTAATTAGAGTTTTTCTTGTAATTTTACAAGGGCCACGAGTTTATCAGTTTTTAACTGTCAAGTGTTTATATACCTTCGGTAAATAAATTAGTTATTATTAATATTATTACTATTATAATAGTGTCATGGTTGTGTTTGGTGGTAGCTGATGCTATTAGAGTGCTTAAGCAACAGCAACATCTGGGATTGGACAATGGCATAAAGCAATATTATTTTGTTCAATCTTAATAATTACAAAATACAATAACTGCACATGAAGATGCCTACATTTCGTTCTCTGCAAAAATGTGAAAACCCTAAATTTTACATTTACTTAACAATGCAAATATATTTATTTGTTTGCTGTGAATTGAACTGACTGCTCATATTTTTCGAAGATATGGATGTCCCACTCATACGAAATATGCTCTATGTGAACAAATGAATACACTGTACATTCTGAACTGACTGGCTAAAGCATATATCTCACTGCAAGCATGACTAACAGACAATCATTTTACATTGCAGAACAGAACTACCCCTTAGCTTGCACCTCCCAATGCCGATAGTTGCGCCTACCCCACACGCATCCCTGCGCACTGGACTTGCACTTGAACAAGAGCAAATCAAACATTCAATTCTTGCCTAAAATAATGATAAATAATGTCCATGAAATTTAATAACTACAAAGAGTAGTAATTTTTAAATATGAAACTCTAAGACTTAATTATTATATTAAAACTTAATAAATTTAAATATTTTGCCATACATATTGGCTACTATGTAATTATTTTAAGATCTTAACTGAATACTCTTTCTTGAACTTTTATGATTATTTTAAAACAGCTAGCACTTGATAAGATGTAATATTATTATTGTTTGCTAAATTGAACATAGAATTTACTTTACTCTTTTAAATATGTAACTTTTAAAGGATGTATTCCCAAAGCATATTTTGGTTGCATGATTTAAACACTAAGTTCCAGTATAAAAAGGGAAGCTCAGGGATTTGTCACCTTTACATACATATGGTCACTTCCTTTATGGCTTGTTTAATTTTAAACCTTAAATCTAGCATATTGTAAAGGAAATGCTGATATGCTCGCTTACTTTCTTCACTGCTCAGCAATTTGAATTTCAAATTTTGAGTTTTAAATGTGTGAAACGTACTGTAGGGGCTAACCCTTGTCTACCGGAACTTCATGTTTAATATACTAGAAAAATAATAGTGATTCCTTTGCATAAACATTTTCAGCTTTTTTAATGTCACTATTTGCATATATGTTTTTAAAATAAAACGATTTTATTAAGGTGCATGAAAGCTTGTATAGTTTTTATGCTGCCAATATTTGCAAGCAAAATATATTCAAGTTGCACTGCTTTATTAAATTAACAATTGGCAACACAAACAATGAATAAATCCTTTGTAATTCAGGATTTATGTACAAAAGAATGTTTGCTTAAAATCATGGAATAATGTAGAATAGAGGGTTTGCATCATTACGTGATGGAAGCCATGTTGGATTAAGCAAGAACAATAATTATTATAATTTCATTCCTTTGAGATTTAGTTTTTGATATGATCAAACATAATTATTTCATTGTCCCTGCCATCCAAACTGGCTTCCATCACACAAAGGTGCAAACCCTGTCTTTAAAAAGCATACTATGGCAGTCTCACAAGCTAAAAGTATTTACACTAAATAATAACTGAAGGTTAAAATGGTCTCTTTTAATATTATGTACATAAATGGCTTGAAGTAATCGTAATGAACTTTTTGGTTTTGGATTTGATTTGAACTTGATTTGTTAAATTTTTATGACTAAAAATGTTGGTAATGCAAAAATGCATTTTTCGTTAAACGAATAATCAATGACTTCATAGTGAAGATTTACAACGTATAACTTGATAATACACATGTAAGATATGTTTAAAGTGTCTTGAAGTACATGTACATGGTCCATTGCCACTGTTTTCATTGCTATATGTAATGGCACAAGACCAAAGTCACAACATGTAGTTTGCATTAATTAGGCTATGATAATAGTACAATTTGTAGTTCTTGCAAGGTAACCAAGCCTATTATAGCCTTGCATAGAGGCTGGAGTTGACCCTGTAGTGATACAACCCTCTTTCTATGTACAAGCCTCTATTAAACAACTCCAGCCTCAATGTCACCATGGCTTGATTATCTTTAAAAATGGCAGTCAAGAATTACAAATTGGACTATTAATGGCTAGCCCAATACAGACTATAGTATGTGTACATGTTGGAACTTTGGTCTCACATCATCCTGTAGCAATGAAAACGGTGGTAAGAAATAATATGCCATAGAAATGGCAACAGCAACATTTAATATTTGCATGGAGTATATCTTGAATGTGTATGGACTGGTGCAAAGATGGTCCCCAGAGTTCCCTATAAATTGCTTTGTGTTGGATTAAAAAAACATGTACTCTGCTATCAGACACTTTACATACACTGCAGTGTATAAAAATATTAATGGTTATACACATAGATGAATAGCAATTTTTTTTCATATCCAGAAAAATGTAATGCTGATGAATAAGAATTTGTAATGTAATTACTGCCATTATCAGGTGAGCGTGCCACCCACCACTTTTAGGGTGTTCCCAGACATGTAATTAGTCTGTTCTCAGCTGTCAAACAACTGTTTCACAGCACATGCACAAACTTGGCATTGACAACACAAAATTTGGTACCAAATTTACTGAAAATCCTTAAACAATAATAATAATTATTAGTAATCTTACATATACATGTACCAGTAATCTTAGTCCTAACAATCTTCAACAAATTAAAGTTCTCATTTTTCCGGTAAGTCCTTCATTGTGCTCTGTACAAAATCGACTTACATTGTACTGTGTGGGAACATGAAGTTTGTGTGTTGTCAACACCGAGTTCATGTGCTGTGAACTTAGTGACCAAGTTCATGTGCTGTGAAACAGTTGTTTGACAGCTGAGAACAGACTTTATAATCTCATCTTGTCTGGAATATTAATTACCCCAAAAGTGGCGTGTGCCGCACTCAACTGATAATAGCAGTAAAAGTCAAATTGATTTCTCAGATCTATATGTTAAGATATTTAACTAATAGTCTTGCTCGTTACTGTAGACATCATCAGTGCGTACAGTAGTTGATATATCCATTTAGTATATATATGACAATGTATATCACACAAGTGATTAATTATAGTGCTTTTCACATGCTCTATTTGGTTACTCAGACTCTGAATATCCTTCACTATTAATTGTTTTCGGTCTCGCGTGTGAAGAAGTCACTTGTTAATGTATGGCTTTTATAACTTGTTGAACTAATTTGAGGCTGGTTATTTTACTTGTGAGGTTAATACACTAAAATATTTTTTGTTATTCCCTTCAATGTCGGTGAGTGGTGGATATTTACCTCACTACTTCATAGCTCAGTCCACCACTTATAGTCACTTCCACTTTAGGGAATAATAATGTTAAATATACTACCTGTACATGTACATGTAGGTGGATTACTGTAGAAATTTTGATTTGATTTTAAAACATGTAGCTATATAAACCTCAGTTACAAGGTATTTTGACATATGTGATGAAATTAGATGAAACTAAATTACTTGATCAGTGTTGTATTATGATTTGCAGTTTTTTTGACTGCCTTTTTTGCGCTTTTGGAGGTTTGTTTTTGTATTCCTTATTCACGTTTGTTGTTGTGTAGTCGTTTAGTAGTTGTTATTTTACAGTATGTCATTGGAACCGAAAATAAAACGAAAATAAAGCATTCCAAAGTGTAAATCCTAGCATATTCATGCGATTGGCCGTTTTTATACTAGAGTCGTCTGGAGACCGCTCAGACGTCTTAGACGTCTAGTGTAAAAACGGGAAATAAGACAGACACAGTTAAATTTATCTTCGTCTGCTAAGTGCGACCGAACGACGCACTTAGCAGACGTCTAAGCCGTCTAAGCCGTGTAGTATAAAAACGAGACGCACTAAACTTGAACGCACCTAGCCAGTCATGGCTTATTGGAAAACGATTTATGAAAGCGGTAACCATTTCTCCACCATCACTTGTTCATCTGGGTTTCCTTCTTGCCATGCGTTTTGGCTTACGGGCACATCACACAAGACAAAAGAGTTTTCGCCAGTTCCATATCCTCGTCCATATTCTATAGAAGACGCTCTTAATCCAAATGAACATTTGTAACTTCATTCATTTTTTTCTCAGTTCTCGTCGACTCTGTGAAAAAGACTGCAGCGATGGCTCCGCCATTATCAGTGACATTCACGATCGTTCATAATTTTTTTCGCGCCAGTCGACCGGTAGTATCGAGTCTCTTCCGAGAATAGTACCCAGTTTCTTTTTAAGAAAATCGTGGTATTTTATGTGTCGCAGTCCAAACTTATGCGTCCCGTTTTTATATCAGTCGCACTTAACGGGCAGACGTTTAATGCGTCTAGACGTCTTAGACGTCTGTAGTATAAAAACGGCCATTTTCTTCATTCGAAAGACTTCAAAACTAATCAACCAAATTTGCCTTTTACCGTATCGAAGCTCGAGAAGGTAAAATTGCTATTGTCTTTTATTCGACACTGATTGGCTCAAGTAACCATAAGTTGAAATGCTTTGTTTTCGTTCTGCAATGTGATTGGTTCTCGTTGGAATGCTTTGTTTTCGTTCTGCAATATGATTGGTTTTCGTTGTCTAAGTGTTTCAGTAGTCGCACTGTAAATCACGTACCTGTAGTATAATTTCAAATACATCATTGTAACTTGTTTGTGTTTTTTTTAATTTACGTGTTACTAAATTATAAAGTCAATGTTATTGTAACCATATATATTGCTTTTAATGAGAGGAATAAATGGTGCAGCTATAAATGATGGCCATAATTAATATACCAGTACTTAAACAAGTAATTAGTATATAGAAATGGTTCACTGAGGGATGACTGTCAAAGAATGAATAAAAAGCTTGTAGTGTTGAAGTCTTCCTATACAACCATTTGACTTTTCTAGATGAGCTTTCTTACTTTCTTTTGCAAGGAGGGCTTCCATGCTGCATAGTTTCTTCAGCAAGATGATCAAACATGTTTCATGACTGCCAGGATTTGCTCTGCTAGTAAAGGCACTTATTAAACTGAAACTTACGAGTTACGTACTACTTTGTACAGCGACGAAAATTGACAATGTTCATCAGGTGTTGTCCTGCTATTCCCCGAAGAATTTTATATAAAAAGCTGGATTAAAAAAGGTTATTTTTATAGGCGAATCATTTAACAAATCAAAGATGTTTATCCATGTTCTATTGAAAATACTACATGCTCAAGGTCGTGAATGGATACACGAGCAGAACGCGAGTGTATTTAGCAGCTTTTCAAGGCCTTGAAAGTGTTTTTTTATAGGACATACATGTAGCAAAACCATCTTCTACCGGTATTTGTTTAATATAACTAATACAGGAGCATCTATTCTTAAGACCGCGCGATTGCATTGGCTGCTCAGCGTGGCTGCTCAGAGACTGATGTGCGTTCTTTTCGGCAAATACAGGCACGTGCTGACTGTACGATGAACGAAAAATAATGAATACTGCATGAGGCCGAAGGCCGTCTGCAAGTACCTGTATTTGCCGATAAAGAATGCACATCGGTCTCTAACCCTTAAATACAGTCAGCAAGTTTTATTTGTTGATAAAACACAAACATAAAGTCTCTAACTTTTAATATTCAAACTGAGCGCACAGCAGTTGTCAATCAGTTGTCAATAACCAATTCAAAAGAAATCAAAGATTCCGGCTGAATTAAATAATGTTTGTAAATATCTCCACAATGGTCTAGACAATGGTTAAAACAGCAATTGTTTTATCATTCTAACTGAGTAGATAACTTTGGAAACAATCATTTAATTCTGGCGTTCGGTCAGCGGCTTTAGCCGGCTTAACTTATAGACAATCTACTTTCTTTGATAGCTTCTTTCTCTCGAAAATGACTAACCTGATTCCAGTGGTTTGCATAGGAATTGAAATCTTGAATCCGGCCTACATGTACGTGCTCATTCCAAATCCAATGCAAATATTTTCCAAATTGAAAATTTGATTTCGATTTTGTTATAGACCATGGAGAACCATCTTTTATTTGTTAAATAACATAGAATTCTATCATGCGCGAGCTCAACATTTTCAGCTAATGAAATTGCTCGTTCTTAGGACGCTCTCCTAGTTTGTAATAATGATGTTAACTTTGAAAGCGTATATTGGAGTTCAAAATGATGCTATCACAAGAAGTAAACACACAGCCACGCGACCAGACCAAAAGTGCTAAAAAGAACTCTGAATTTCTAACGAGACCTGAAACAACCATGAGGCTGATCAAAGCCAGGTCCCGGCTAATCCACACATCGAATTGGAATTTAGCGTGTTGGTTTTTGCGGAGGGAGAAAAACAGGAGAACCCGGAGAAAAACACTCGGAGCAAGGGCGAGGTACCAACAAACTCAACTCTCATATGGCGCCGCGTCTGGGAATCGAACCTGGGCCACCGAAAGGTGAGAGGCGAAGCACTTAACCACTGCGCCACCTGGCTCCCCTGGTACCCTGGTCCATTTTGCCATCTAATTTAACGCAAGTGATTACAAAATTTACATTTGTGCATTTCAAAGCAGGCAAGTAAGAACAGATGACAGGGCTCCAATTGACGATTCCAGAATTTAAACATATTGTCCTTTTACAAGTTGCTTGAAATTTCTTAAAAAGTTGCTCGAAATTTCCCAAAAGTGAAAATATGCTAAAATTGCCCTATAAGAGTAAGATTTCTAAGCATTTTCATGCCATTTTACTGCAACCGGAGTTACTAGCCTTTATTAAAACATTTTCAAGGCAGTGAAAAAATCTAAAGTTTATCAATGTGTAAAGAGTTTTATCAAACTTATAAACTTATAAACAGATAACATATATTATGGACCCAAGGCTGTCTCTAGAGACATACATTAATAAAACGTGTAAATCATCATTTTATTATTTACATAACATTAGAAAGATTCGAAAATTTTTAACCATTGAGTCTTGCACTATCCTTGTCCATGCATTTATTTCATGTCGCCTTGACTACTGTAACAGTTTATGTTATGGTCTTCCTGCTTACCAAATAGCAAAACTTCAAAGAGTTCAAAATGCTGCCGCTAGAATCATATGTAAGGTTTCCCGTTTTGCACATATTACTCCGGTTCTCATTAGCTTACACTGGCTTCCAGTCAAAACTAGAATAATCTTTAAGATACTTACTATCACTTTCAAAGCTATCCATGGTATGTGCCCTTCGTATATTTCTCAATTAATTAAAGTCAGAGGGCGCTCTTTTTATAACACTAGATCTAATAATGAGCTACGGCTGATCGTACCATCCTTTACATCACTGTCTACTATTGGCGATAGGTCATTTACATCAGCCGCACCTTTTCTATGGCATAAATTACCTGCTAGTATTAGGCAAATCAAATCCTATGACTATTTCAAGAAGCAGCTCAAGACTTACTTATTCAGAGAAGTCTTTAGCCTTTAGCTACTATTTACAACTAGTTTTATTATCGCTATTATCGACTAAATTTTATCATTAATCATAGTAATAGCATTTTATTGGACTGTTATTCTTAATGAATTGGTTAGTTAATTATTAGTTTGTTAGTTTATTTTAAAAGTAGAGACTTTGTAAAAGCGCATCTGAACATTTTCCATATGCTAATTTGCGCTATATAAGTGCATTATTATTATTATTATTATGAGTGTCACTATAGTAAAATAATAATTTCTCATGAATGTTTCTCCTTTATCAACATCATGCTGCTACCTTCAATCATCTTCTTCTGACTCATTGCCAGTGGAGCATGACAGATCGTCCGCCATTTTGAATAATCTTTAAAATAACCGCTGACCCGCCCAGATCGCGTTGACAACTAACCACAGGAAGACCAAACTGCTCCAGCAGTAAGTCCTGTATGACCCTTTTATACAGGAAATTTCCAAAGTATCTAAATAAGCATTGTAGAACATGACAGTAAGACCAATTTAAACACTAAAAGCTGCTCCAATTTCTCAGTATGAGTAGAAATTCCTCAGAATGCAAAAAGTTGCTTGAAGTGAAAAAAGTTGCTCCAAGTGAAAAAAGTTGCTCGAAGTGAAAAAAGTTGCTCGAAGTCAAAAAAGTTGCTCGAAATGTGAAAAGTTGCCAAAAAGTTGCCGAGCAACTTGTGGACAGCCCTACCTATAATCCCTTTCGGTCTGGTCGCGTGGGCTTGAGGTAAATTGACCGAAGTTTTTCTGAAATAGACCCTTTGCACGTTACGTCATAGCTGCCATGTTAATAGCTTCTTCGTTAGCTTCTTTTGTTCTGTACACCAACATGGCCGCCATGCCCTTTGTCATTTGAATCTCTGGGGATTGAGTGCAAACCATATATAGCTCTAAGATAAACATATTTGCACCTTTATTGAATAGACCAGTTTATGGTTCATGCGCAGTTGTTCAAGTCTTTTGTTTCAACTGGCAGGCCACCATTGGGTATATACTTCATGGTAATGTTCCGTTCCATATAGTCTCCCTGCATAATGCTGTACAACAGTAGAGAAAACGATTTTACAGGGAGACTATATGGAACGGAATACCACCATGAAGTATATACCACCATTGTCTAACATCTGGTGGCCCGCCCAATAAGCAAAGGATTTCAACTACGCATGCACCATAAACTGGGCTATAAGGGACTTTAAGAAACCAGGACGGTAACGGTAGGAACGACGTGACATAGAAAAGTGTTTTCTCCCAAAATTTACTACTCCTTTATTCACCTTTAATTATTTTTCACATCCAGATTTTCGAAAAATATGATAAGAATAAGTTCCCTTCACGCCGAACGAAAGACGGAGTGATTTACTTTTTGACGTTCGCGTTCTCTATGAAATGTAAAATGTATGGTTTTCACGTTGTGTTTTTGCAGACAACGGTTGAAATGTAGGCGACTGCGTACATTTTCATGTGCAGTTATTGTATTTTGTAATTAAAGCTATTGTTTTGTGCCGTCGTCGTTGCCGTTGTGGTTTCTTAAACTCCCTATTGCCATTATTGCAAGATAGCGGACATTTACATGTAGGTAGACTTACGACTGTTGTTCACTCCTAGGCCCATCACCACAGAGCATGTCAGATCTTGTTGCAGCTGTCCAAAGAAGTACAACTCCTGACTCCGGTTCTGGCTACGTAACCGCGCCCCCTGTTCATGTAAGTGGACGAACCTCAGTCTCACCTAATCCACAAGTCCAGTCCATGCCAAACAGATCCCATCTCAAGGTTGTCATACCCCCACCAAGAATACCTCTGGTATGTTGATCAAGCTGGAAATTGTTGATTAAAGAAAGAACAGTTCAGATCGCGTTCTGATTGGCTGTTTAGCGGTCGAGGTTTCGCCGTAATGCCCACGGGCATTATGTCTTATGAGATATGTTAATGCCCGGCAAACTTTGATAGCCTTAAAACAGCTGAACTGTCATAATGTTAGAGAAAAACGGAGATAAAGTGCAAAATAAGCAAAGAAGAATATTCCGAAAGTGAAATTTATTACCCTAGGCCTACCGAAATAGAAACAATGTTACAGTGAACAAAAAAGGCCGGTGCGCTGGAGGTTACGAACAGCCAGCAAGGAATCGAGAGGTTCGTAAATAAACGGAAACGTTCCGTGAAGAAAATAGCTAGTGACAAAAAAACCTTCTGTCGGTTCCTGGAGTCGATAAACAAGGAAAACGTAATATTTGCAGCCTTACCTCCAACTGACTTCGACCACCTGACAGTTCTCCGAGTTCTTCATCGGACATTCCCAAAATTAGTGGCGAAGTATACGACTTTACGAGCCTGGAACACCGGCTTTCGTGTTTTCAAAGAGTATCCAAAGATTCCTCTCTGATGAAAATTCCCCAAGGCTAGTCAATATCCTTTGGAATTAGGGCTTCGAAAAGTCACGTACATTTTTTTGCTGCAAAGCGAAAATATATTGTACACCTGAAACTGACAAAGCTCCAACTTCGGTCCCTCGTTGTCCACGGCAGTGCCTTTCCCGGTACTTCTGAGGAAAACAGCCAAGCGAGATTTGCTGGCTGCTAATATTGGCTCAGGATGCCACTTACATATTTTCCAGTGATAGCCAGGTACAAATTGTTCAAGATTCGCAAAACAGGTGACGTCGGTGTTGATCGAGAAGACTGACTTCAGTTTGACAGATCTTTTCGTCCTTTCGCCGGTATGTTTTCTTTAGAAAAACGTATTCCGTCTCAATAAAAAAAACAGTGCTGCCTTCAGAAATTAAATGTAGTTCTAACCATACGGATAGAGCGGACTTCAATTGAGTGTCGGAAGTGTTTTGGTTTTGCGTTTACTAAGCTCTCCTATTGGCTGAGAAAGCAAACCAACCAATCAGATTCCAAAGTAAAACCGAACGCAAATTTGTTTTGGTTTTGCTTTGGTTTCTCATTGGCTCACAGGGAAGCCATTCATAAGTTACTTGTGATTACTTGCTCCTATGATTGGCTGGCTGTGGGTAATTTGCGTTTGGTTTGGTTTTACTACACTCAACTGAAAACCGCTCTAAATTCTTCAAAATAACGTTGATTTGAGCCTTAGATTAGAACCTTCCACGACTGTGTTCATTTTGTGGTTTAATTGAGTCGTGAAACAAAACTCAAAAGACGCCAAAACTACAATCAAGACGCGCGCACTAACCGGATGTAAAATATAAACTTCTGGCTTTATATTTTTGTTTTTGTTTTCCAACTAAAAAAGTGCCATATAATAAACATCTTATTAACCTCGTCCGCTCGGTCTTTACGGGAAATATCAAACCTCGGTCTTTTATGTACGAACCTCGCTATCGCTCGGTCGTACTGTCAAGACCTCGGTCTGATATTTTCCAGTAAAGACCTCGCTCTCGGTTAATAAAAAGTTACTAGCGCTCCATGCCAAGAATATAATAAAAAATCTTCAAATAATTATTGTGAAAGCCATGGTATTAATTATGTAACTCGAATGTCGTTGGGCCCGGCGTGACGTGGCCTATTATTCGGATATTTGTTTACTAATGGTACCTTTGTATTTATTTAAGAACAACCGTGGAGGTCTAAACCCACACATTATCCAAGGACAATCATATGGCGGTCAGACAATCTACCAGTCCCAGGCAGAACATCCTTCTCTGTCTACTCCAGTTATTTCCATGGCAACACCTAGTATCCAAGGTATGCCGCCTTCCTTTCCATCTGGAATGCCGTCAGGACTTGCAGGGGACTTTCATATTGACAGTGCGGATGCTCTGAAGCAACTTGCTCAGTTTCCGGCGGCACTACTTCCGCCACAACAGCAGGCGGCACTGTTGCAACAGCAGTTCAATCTACAAGCCATTTCCTTACTGCAAGGGTAAGTCTCCATAATGTACCACTCTATATGTCACGTACCTTTGTTATACCTGATCAATCAAACGAAGAACGAACCTAATACAACTCTACCAAGCAATATCGTGATGCGTCAGTACTCACTTCTTCAATTCGAACGATTAAAAAAAGTTCTGAATAAATCGTATTTCGATGAAGAGTTGATATTTTAAAAGTCTGGGATTGCCACAGTACCTTTTCATTGAATCTTCCTAAACACACCTTTGAAATGTTTACTATATGAAGCTTGAATTCCGAGAATTATTTTGGTCCAATAGAGTGCCTATCACCCTGATTGCAAGTTTTATAGCTATCAACAGGTCTTCGAAATGTTTTGAATACTTCTGTGAAGAAAGTTTTGGCTTACAAAGAATAATGGTCAGAAATTAGCAAGGGGGAGAGGGGGAGAGGGGGGGAGGGGGAGAAAAGGGGAAGATAATATTTTTTTAACCCTAAACAACGGAGGGTCATAAAAAAATTCTAAACCTTGCACTTAACTCGCTGTACAAATCACCAGGATTAGAACTTACAGAAACATGAAATTATTAAGTAGTTTTTTGAAGTCGTTTCTAAGCCTCCAATAGAGGTTTTGCACCACCACGTGATGGCAGCCATGTTGGTGGCCAGAACAATAGAATGTTATTCCTTTGAGATTTAATTTTTCACATGATTGAACAAATCTCATTGTTCTGGCCACCAACATGGCTGCCATCACGTGGTGGTGCAAAACCTCTATTCGGACTGGACGGGATTTCAAAGTCCTCGCAATTAGTTCCAGTCCGAGGCGCGGAACTAATTGCGCGGACTTTGAAATCCCGTCCAGTCCTCGTTGTCGGCTTTGAAACATTACGTAAAACATGATTTAGATTAACATTAATTAAATAAATAACTAAACATTGACTGTTCATGAGTGACTGTAGTTATAGGGTGTATTTGTTTGGGAAAATCCTAATCCGGATTTCGAAATCCGATAAACGATTTTCGTTTTTCGGGAAATCCAAAAACGGTTCAGTAAAAAAGTTCTAATGAACAGAGGTATTTAGTTGACCCTCCTCTCCGAGGCCATTGGGTGACCCTAGGGGAGTAGGAAGGAACACTCGACTCGGGCCTGCCCACAGGCAGCCCTAGTAATTATAAAATTATATTAAATAGATAACATTATTAAGTCTGGAATAGGGTATAATTTTAAGGTTGAAGTTGAGATGATACCTGTTCATTTTTTTTTTTTATTAATTAGTTTCTCTCGTTATTTTGACATTGAACTTCAAAATAAATCGAGAAAGAGAACAAACGACGGTGAACAATATGCTAAAAAAAGGCATTCAGGGTTTAGAAACCCGGCTGGCACATGCAACCCCCATTCCCCCCCCCCCCCCCCCCCCCCCCCCCCCTTGATTGCCTTTGACGAAAGCAGCATCAATTCAGTTTACCTTAGGTAAATTCATTTCCCAACTTAACGATGGCGAATGATTAATATGTTTCTTTTTCTTTAAACCTTCAAGTAGAAACCTTGCTCTGGGATCTAGCACTGCCAATCTAATGGGAAACCGTCTAACCATTCCCACCACAAGCCATGGCCTCCCACTGATCAGTGTCAAGACAGAGCCACGCTCTGACGACCCATCCTCCCCCCCTGGGTCACGCTCGTCACTGTCTCCCACATCACCCTACTGTCGAAAGACACCCAGTAGGGAAGGTAGGGAGATGGATAGGGTAGACCACTTCTCTAAGCGGCAACGGTTGGATGCTACAGCAACTGCAAATGGTTGGCGCTAGATATGCTAGAGAGCCTGTATATGAAGATAATCTATCTAAAGCACCAATCACGTGATGTGAAGGCTATTCAGTTTTATTGCTGTTGTGACTGGTGCACATTTTAGTAAAGAAAGAGGCTGGATTAGGTGAAACTGAGAGTTTTGTATAATTTTTTTAGAAATTTTCTATCCATAGTGAAACTAAAGTATAACTTAATAAGACTTTGTGAACAAGTCGACACAAGCTACAAATTAATTGAGTCAAGTTTTGCAGGGACCACGTTAAATTCGTTAGAGAGGAGTTTATTTGGAATGTAATGAAGCTTCACTTCTATTTGCAGTTGTCACAGAACTTTTTCCAGACACTGTTTGAAATCTCATTTTTAGCAATTTCACCTTTTGTCTTTGTTGAGATGTGCAACTACACAGTGTTTTGGTTCTGTAACAAATACATTGTACCAGTGAATTTAGTTGCATTACTAACACCAAACACCATTTACTGATCACTAGAGCTTATAGCAGGAGTATATCATTAAAATGAATTGAAACAAGTAAATGAAACATGCTAAAAATGCTCAATCGCTTCTCAGTTAGCTCAGTGAATGGAATTGCTGGACCAGCAGTCAGGGTCTTAAGATAACTAAGAAGAATATGATGCAACCGTCTGCCTCAAATTCACAAGTCTTACCAGACTGCCATGGTTATGTGAGGTTGATTTTCTTGTTGTGTGGATGGTTTGCTTGAAAGCTGTGTGCATTTAACCTTTCGTCACAAACGTTTTGGAATGCGAATGGTTTTAATATTCTATACTGATTTTATTATATTCACAAAACTAAACTCGCTTTAAAGTTTAAAGCCGAGTTTGTTCAATTCATGCAAAAGTGATCTCGTACCAAACCTTTCAGAGTTTGTGTAATAGGCCTTCAACAGGAAACAGTTATGTGCTGATATATGGATATATATATACTTTTATTTAAAACAGGGAGTAATCCCTTCAGTACAATTACAAAGTTTCACTTTTATCAATAGGAACACTATCAATAACCAATGAATGCGCTCGTGCGCTTTACTGGATGGCAAACAAACTTCAAAACGTTGGTTTAGAAAGATAAGCAATCGACTGGATGTGGAAAATAGCATTTACGTTTGTAAATGGTAATAACACTACCGATTGCGTACAAGTGCCTTTTTTTATTTTTGCCATCCAGTACAACCACATGATTGTATCCTGCAAAAGGCCACTCCCACCTCTTGTCACGCAATATCAGTAGTCACGCCATCACTCAGTAGTCACGCAAGCCTATGAGGTGTATATTTATTTTAATATAAAATACTATTAATTGTATCTTTAAACAAATGATTTTTGGTACTCTGTTATGATGTTCATTGCAGTGGCATTGCAAGGCTTATTCGATGGTGAAGATTTTTAAGACATTCACAGTTTATTAATTCAACATATCATTAAAATCTTTTTATTATCGTCACCCAATTTCTATATTTTAACGTCTCTTGTTACGACTAGCTAGTAGTAATATAGCAGAGTAGCACATGCATTTCAAGACTGTCGTAGATTCCAAATGCAGGCTTTGTTATCATTGTCATTTGATCTTCAACACTCATATTTTGTCGTACATGTTTAATGTACAGCGGTTCCAAATAAAACGAAACGCATGCTTAATTCATATTAACTAGTCTTAATGTCTGTTTACAAAGTTCTTATCATTGATGATCGTTAAACAGGAAGTTCAGGTATAAAAGGGTAAGTCCCTCCTCTTTTCACGCACGGCGAACTCGAAATTTGAAATTCAAATTACAGAGCAGTGAAGAATGTGGCGAGTGGATCAGCCTCGCCTGTTAAAATGCGAAATGTTTGGGGTTTAAAGTCAAACAAGCCATCAAAAAGTGAACATATGGAAGATAGTTCTTTATTAAAGACTTTAGGCGGTATTTTATGACTGTTTACGAACTGTGTAGCCCTTACTCTGAAGTTTAGCATTTATGTTGTTTGATTTAAATTTCGCGCGAGAAGCAATCAGTAGGGAGCACTCAAGCGGAGCACCAGAGATGTTCACTCGACAAAGGCTGAGTGACAACTGGAGGTGGCCTGGCCATGCATGGCTCTTTTATACCAGAACCTCCTGTTTAAGGTGACCATTGCTTTAGTTGACATTTTTTAATATAAAAATAAATTATTGGCTTTCCTATAAAAAACAGAGGTGTACGCGCTGCACGTTATGCACCTGTCAATGTTAATCACAAAGGGGAAGGGGTGGGGAGTTGATAAGCGTGGTTACCCCGAGGGGGAGGGTTTTGACATAGTATGACATGGTATGGGTGGGGTTCTTGTAGGTAAAGTAAGGAAGATAGCTCAGTGAAGTTGGAGATTTTGATACTTTTGACCGAAGGTGTTGTCCCAAGAGTGTGTATTTTGACATTTTTTTGGCATAAAATGTCAAATCCCTAGCCCTTGCCAGCCCCTCGGGATTAACATTGACAGGTGCATCAGAGATTATAGAAAGCTTTTTCCCTGTTCTGCAAATAACCACTTATCATATGAAGTCGTGAGTTACCAAGTATAAAATGTATTATCCAATTAATAATAGTTGCTATATTCACTGTATTTAGCCGGTATAACTAAGTAGACCGGCTTTATATCCTGATTACACAGGCGGTTTTGTCTTTAGTCCTATCGTTAATTATTAATAAAAGTAACAATAATTCCTGCATTTACCGATGAAATGCGACCCGAAAATATTCAAGTCTCCAGTTCGTGACATAATCGTCGATGATCCAATCAATTTTGTCAAACAGCATGATTGACATACGGATACCATTGAATCTGCTTGTCTGTCGATTAGGTACGGAATTTCAGTCGGTGACCTTTGTTGACAAAGTGGACTTTGAATAACAGTGCAAAACAAATCGACTGAAAGTCTTTCATTTATTGTTAGAAACATGTCGAAACGACTTTCATTGATGGACAATGACTTTCTTGATTGATTGTCCTTTTCATGAATTCATCGTTAATCAAATGTCACTTTGCGTAGGTAGAAAAATAGTTAGATTTTCCTTTAGGAAAGATATTATAACCAAATCGGAAACGTACAATTATTAATCATATCATAATGTTAATTGTTTCAACAAAAATGGCCTAGTTGGCTGGAAAAGTTTATCTAAACGTCGAGACGAAAGCTCGTAAGAGAATCAACTCAGGTTTAGATTTGCTTTGATACTTAATATATCTGCACTTATGGCCAGGCAAGAGAAGAAGTTGTTTCATCATGTAATTTTTAAAACCAGATTTTTCAAAACTTGAACTTAGGAATGGGATTCCTATGCCAAGGCGTTTCAATGTTTTACCTTTTCAAGAAAAGCAAACAAAGAAAGAAAATATTTTGCAAGTGAGAAACAACTTGTCCCTTTGTCTTAACCGTCTCTTCGCACAACATTCTAGTTATTCAATAAAGCCGAACTTACATAAATGAGTGCACAAGCAACACTTCTTCTCATGCATCTGTTCGAAATTAATACTTTCTCTACAACAATTAAACGTCAAACTTGGGATGAGATGCACTTCCAAGGTTAAGTTCTGAAACTAAACATTAACTAAGCCTCACGCTTGAATTTTAGCAACATTGTTAATCACAGTGATGGAAATGCTTAGTCCTCAGTCCAATGTGTAAATAGTTATATGTGTATTTGGTTCCAAGAGTTATTCCGCTCTGAAAGAGCAAAAGTTATTATACATGTAACTGTGTTAAGGTTTCGCCAGGACACTTCTACGGTTTCCATGGCGACGCTGTGTATATACAAATTCCATATGGTTAGCCTTTTGAGAAAGAAAGAAGAATAAAAATACTTATGCCAAGCCGTGAATAATAAGGCAGTGGTGTGTTAGTGGTTGCTGGCGTTTGTCTGATGTATACAACACCGTTACGTTTCCGAATAATCGGGTGTGAATAAGGGGTATTTCGAATAACTGCGAGGCTTGCGTTTGACGACCCTAGGAACGGCTGCGAAGAAGACTACATTACTCCATAAGTATTTCACTGATATTTTTCTTTTGTCAGAAGGTTATCCCTTTAAACAAGCTTTTCATTTCTCCATGGTAAGGCTTGGGCTGGTAATTACTATTTGCAACTAACACCAAATGAAATTTCTTATTGATCAGGATCTGGTTGTTTATATAAGTGGATAAGGCTATATAGTCACCGGATAAATCCTTATCCAGTGGATAAGTATTAACCAAACTAACTTATTTTATCCACTGGATAGGGATTTATCCGGTGGATAGCGCTATTCACCCTTTGAACAACCGGACCCAGATGTTATCTTAGCGTTGCTAAGCAACGTAACAACTTTCTTTGCAAGCCACGATGAGGGGCTTAAAGAAGTGGTAATTGTGAATAGTTGCTTTACGAATGGTTTCTAGAGTATATAAAATAGATAGCCATGTTATCTAATATTTCAGTGACTGTTTACGAATGGTTTCTGTAGTATATAAAATAGATAACCATGTTATCTAATCTTTCAGTGATTGTGGTCCAAGTCTGTCTTCCAGTGCGAAACTTTAAAACTCGATCAAAGTAACCTTGAACGAGCTCCTGTTCAACAACGGAAACACAGGTCGAGCTACAAAGTAAAACAAAAATAGATAGTTTGGCTTTGTGCCGTGAAGACAGGTCGTGGAATAAGAATTTTTACACTTATTAGGATTGAAGCCATTTGCATTGTACTCTGCTGAGATTTCCGAGCATCAGATGGGCAAGATAAACGCGCCGGTGGGTGTTTGACGCTTCACTGAGTTCGGCTTCGCTACAAATCTGACTTATTGCTACATAGATCTTAGCTAGCATTTACGTATCAACAACAATCCTTTTTACTACCATTTGAACATTTACTGTCTTTCGCATCACCTTTGATGCTTTAAAATACCTTTCCTCTCGGTTTCTAAATAACCAAGAGTTTAGGACCGTCATTTATGAGTTAACATAGTATTTTTAATTAAGCAGGATATATGGCGAAAGGGGTACGAGCTCCGAACTTATCCAAATATATACTGTACAGCGTTAAGATTACGTTTTTCTCTAAGTATTTGCCATTAACTCCTTATCGTAATATTAAAGAGTGGTTACATGCAGTGTCGAAAGGCTGGCCTTTCGTTGAACGCCCTGAAAGTCTAGAAGGGCGGCCAACTGTTTTGCTTTGCGCACGATCGAGTTGCAGTTGGACTGTTGGCATTTTTTAGTGGTGCTTATAATAGTTTTGTAACAGCTAGAAATACTTTTCTTGTTTTTAGTGTTGGATATGTTCTCAATAAAATACTACTGGAACACGACGGTTGTGTGTAGATTAATCTAGTCAATCTAAATAAGTCTGATAGACGAGGAGGGAATTAACCTCCCATTACTTACAATAGCTCAGTTTCTACACATATTTTGAACTCTCGAGCAAGCAAAATATGTCCAAAGTGAGAAACTTAAATGACCACATGGTTCGGTAAGTATAGTCATGACAACACCGTCGGACTTTTCAGAGCAGTGATTGGTTCTCCAATAATTCGCTGACCAATCGGAAATATCCCGAAATCCTCCAAGTAATTCCGATGATTAACCTCAGTGGTATACGCCAACTCAACCGGGAAGCCCAAAAAGCCTAGCAAGTTTCGGATTCGCGCCGGGCATGAGGCAATTAGAATTTGTCACATTTCGATCGAGCGTGAATGGTCTCTCAGCGTGGTGGACGCCGCAGACTCTAGGAAACCCGCACGTTTTCCTCCATTTTAGTGAGAACTCGTTTACCTGTGAACTCTAGCCCTAAGTGGTGAGAATGAGAATTCGTTTTCTTGTGAACACCAGCCTAGTCTCTTCGAAATTTGGGTTAGTGCATGCGGTTTTTTTTCCAAGGCAGTTTCGATTATGGAAACTAGTCTCTACCATTCAAGATAGCAATCCCTAATTTCTTGCGGCGTATGCATTATTCGGATGACGTTACAGTCCTATTGTCTTGGGCTCATGAATAAAATGCGGCCCTCCTTTTTCTGGTGTAATCATGAATAAAGTGGTGGGCTCATGACTAAAATGCGGCGTACGCCTCATTTTTGAGGCGGAATGCGCTGCAGCTCTATTCCGCTGCAAGGGGGTGCGTCTATTCATTGAATTAATTAAGGAATGCGCTGAGTCATTATTATTCCGCTGTAAGGGGGAATGTCTATTCATTTAATAAATTAATTAAGGAATGCGCTGCAGCTCATTATTATTCCGCTGCAAGGGATTAACGATCTATTGAAACCGCTTCGTGTGGGCGCTATCTTTATTTGATCATCTGTTCAGACTCCGTTCAGTGCATCTTTATTAGCTCGCGTATTTATATTCAACTCTGACATGGAAGGCGTTCAAGGAAAAACGATCGCCGTGGATGAAGTAGAACACGTCGAAAGAAACAGAGCATTTCACAGGATATCAAGTATTATACATTTGGTGTATGCTGCACTCTGTGAAGAACCAATCTATGTCGAGAGAGAAAGACAATGTTATGGCTGTGAAAAAAATCACCCAAACCAAAGACAGCACGATCGCTTGATGTTAACCGAAGAGGAATCACGGAATTTGTTCTACGACAATGCAAAAGACGAAGTCAAACCAGAGAGAGTGTGGGAGATTGTGAACGCTGTTTGCTACATGTTGAACATTGAAATTCATCGCTCATGGAAAGTTTATCTTTCTGAACTTACAAGTTACCCTGGACCTCAGTGTATCTTCTAAATATTCAGTTCAGTAACATTGATCAAGTGCTTGAAGTAGTGAGACGTGAAATACATCCACTGAATGACAATGAACCACGCGTTTGCTCAATATATTCTGTCTGTTCCAGAACAATGCCCTCAACACCCGTAACGCCCGCAACGCCCTCCTCCTCCTCCCTCATCGCTGCCCCAAGGCTTCCCTATATTACACTTTCGGTTGTCCAGATATTTTCTATAACATCAGGAAGCCTTGGGGTAGCGATGAGTAGGAGGAGGGCGTTGCGGGCTTGTGGGCATCGGGCGTTGTGAGTGTTGTGTCTAGTTTAGCTAGACTTTCTAGAGTTTCTAGACTAGATGCTTTGTAGTCTAGAACGGCTAGACTAGAAAATAATACAATTTCTAGACTAGACTAGAAAATGATAGCTAAAGTAGAGTTTTTAGACTAGACTAGACTACCTAGGTTAATAATTTCTATACTAGACTAGAAAATGATAGCTACAGTAGCTAGACTAGTCTAGACTACCTAGGTAATTAATTTTCCTCTCCTCGGAAAGAACTGTCTGTAGCATTTGTCAACAAGAAAAAAAATCAATGAAACATAAATCATCGTAATCTTGTAACACGGTACATTATATCAACCCAAAACTGAGAAATAAGAAAGTTATCAACTCCGCGTGACTAAGGAAAACGAACTGTCAGTAGGTGTTTTTGAAATTGAATAAACTTTGTTTAATTTATCTGGTGGATTTGTTTTTATTCGTATGGTAATTATAGTTCAGTTTTTAGAGAAGAATTTGCATCTCAAGAAGTTTTCCTCAAAACAATAGGGCTAATCCCTAAGGACAATGGCAAAGTTGCTCTTATGAGTCACAGTGGATTTACTGTAAAGGTTTCTGATCTCAGAATTACGTTACGAGTGATAGCGAAGATAATAGCTGTAAGAAAAAAAAAAAGACATTTTAGGAGTTCTGTAGGGGTTCTGCTGTGTTATAGAGCAGATTACCGAAACAATAGTGTATTGTTGTTCATAACAAAGGCTTGCCCAAACCTGTTCAACCAACACAAGTGAACTTTATTGATTTAAAAGTTAAAGTATTTACAAAGTCAATCAATCTGCATAACTTCTTCGTCTTTTCTAAAAATCTGTTCAGAAAACGCATTACAAAGTGAATCTATCTGCATAAACTCTTCGTCTTTTCTAAAAAGTTGTTCTGGAACAGACACAGAATATCTTGAGCAAACGCGTTGTTCATTGTCATTCAGTGGATGTATTTCACGTCTTACTACTTCAAGCACTTGATCAATGATAGAAGATCCGTTGTTACTGAACTGAATATTTAGAAGATACACTGTGGTCCAGGGTAACTTGTAAGTTCAGATAGATAAACTTTCCATGAGCGATGAATTTCAATGTTCAACATGTAGCAAACAGCGTTCACAATCTCCCACACTCTCTCTGGTTTGACTTCGTCTTTTGCATTGTCGTAGAACAAATTCCACGATTCCTATTCGGTTAACATCAAGCAATCGTGCTGTCTTTGGTTTGGGCGATTTGTTTCACAGCCATGACATTGTCTTTCTCTCTCGACATAGATTGGTTCTTCACAGAGTGCATATCAATAAAATAGCAATCAAAAGTGTCGTATTGAACTTCCCGCGGCCTGTTCCATATTAGGAAAATTCCATATTCCATATTTGGAAGAGCTGCCAGGACATTCAAAATGGCGGTTTCTAGGTCTCAGACCTCTAAATCGACACTCGTTGCTTGATATGCAGCATATAGTCGGGGAGCATCTGTAATCCCGTGGGAATTTTGTGCTGAAAGCAAGCAACTAGTCTAGATGTGTTAAGGGGACCCTAAGGAACATGGAAAATGTTGTCTGCAATTTTGTGACTTGCACCGACGGCCGTTATGGTGGGTTTAAAAAGTGACGTATATGGCCCAGCATGGAAACGAGGCTGGGCCATAAAATGCCTTATAACCATCGTTAATGGCAACACATCGTTACCAAAATTACTCATACTTTATATTGTAGTGTATCTGACACAACTAAGTAACTTTTAAGTAATAAAGTTGGTCAGATGACCATGACAACATGGAAACGAGGCTGGACCATAAAATGCCTTCTAACTTATTTTGAATTGCGTAAAACCCATCCAAATTCACCCAAATCAAGGAAATATGTGATTGTTACATTACCAGGCCTCGTCCATGATACAGGTGGTGACGTGAATAGCATGGGAACGAGGCTAAGGTACAGACTGCTTCGCCATGTATGTGGATTTCATCGAAATGACATCACATCTTTTCAAAGCGTACGACCTTTGTCGAACCTTTGTTATTTACAGAAACTTAGGCAAAGACACCTCAGATCTTTCACCTTGGAAATGCGTGTCTTTGGCTGGTACAGTTGGCAGCCAAGCTTATCAATTGCAGCAACGGTCCTTGGTATGGGGTGCGCGGTTGTACCCAGATCTGCAAGTGCGGTGATGATATCTTCATCAGCCTCGAGGAACGCTTTCCAACATGCCAGCTTCCCTTTACCTGCAAAACCTCTGGTATTATCGGCTCCACTCCAGGCATAAAACCCAGGAAGCGCTGCAGTTCTAGCAGGTCCAAGGGAGCGAACGATAGGACTAAGCAGTATCTTCCAATGGCGCTGCCCTCTCCCGGTCATATTTTAGCTCATGAATGAAAAAACGTATTAATTACAGAAGTGCAAAAATTAAAATAACAACAGATTGTACGTGGAATTCATGTAATATGTATTGTCTTGTAGCCAATGTACTGTTTATATGCCTGTACCTCCATTATAGTGTTAAAATTTGTATTATATTTGTAATCTCTAATTTATTTTAAGGTACAAATAAAGCTTGTTGTTGTTGTTGTATATGATGGAGACTGAGTTTGCACTTATTGACATAATAGTTGACTACAACTACCAGAATTCTTTGCTTGGATTCCTTTGTTCTTTTAGTTTAGACCATTGTCTTGGTATTTTTAGAGGAGTTTCAAAATGTGAATAGGAAAAAGAATTAGAAATGGACTATCACACCCATTCCACTTCGATGTGCACTCTCCAGGGTCTTTCTGGTGAGATATTGGGTTATATTAGTTCCATCTTGGTGTTAACATGAGAAAGAAGTCTCTTCATCGGAACCTTAACCTTGGTGATGTGTGTTGTGCCGATGATCTTGTAGTAAATGGGATCCTGTCTGCCCTGTCTTGACACCCAGGTTACTGTCTTTAGAGACAATAGCACATCGTACCTAATAATAAAACGTTGATCATTACTAGTTAACCATGGTAGCCTATTCAACAGAGTTGCTGATAGAAAAAAGAGCCATGGAATTATTAAAATGATAAAATAGCAATTACATTTTGCAACGAACAATCTCAGTCAAAAACGATACCTAACTAACCTGTCAAAGATAAGTAACACTTCATCGCTACCGTTGTACTTCTCAAAGATGCGCCGTGGTGAAATAATCAGCTAGCTGCACCTCTGCCATTGCGTCGACAATGGAGACCTTGATCTGCATAGCTGTTATCTGTGTAGGAGCATGCACGTCCTGTTCAGTATTACCGCCAGTATATCTTCGCACATCCATCTTCTCAAGAATGTCCATTAAGGTGCTCTTTGAGGAACAGTGAAGCATGGTACCATCCGCGGCAAACATCGACCTTGGCACTATGGAGAACTCGTACTGTCCGACAGCTTCCTTGATGTCAATCTCTGGGCGTGACTTGCAGACCATCATCATCCGCGCAAAAAGGGAGCGATCTTCGTTGAGCTCAACCATTTTGTAATTGGCTATCAGTCGCAGAGTCTTCCCCATACGTTTCCATGTAAGAAGCTTGCGCTTTTTCATTGGGGACCAGATGCTGCATTTTCTCGACTGGATCCTTTTCTTTTACGAAGTGACCAAACAACTCGTTTCCAACAGTACTTTGCTGGCACAGATCGTTCTTCGCTTTCTCAGGCATCACAACCTTAGTCACCAGGTTGAAGAGGTTGCAACGTTCCTCCGAGAATGGATTCGTGAAGCTTTGGATGCTGGTGATCAACTGCTCGATGTTCTTCTCTTGGCGCGACCTTACAGCAGTAGTACGAAGTTTGTGATGATGTGTCGGTGTCTTAGATGAAGTACCCGCCATCTGTTTGGCTTGCTCTGCTAGCCTTGCAAGCTCGGGAGCGATCAGGAAGTACTTGGTGCAGGCGTTGGGGTTTAACATGATGCCAACTAACCCCCCAGAGACTTTCATTGACCGGTTGATGTGTTCCAGGGTTATCTGCACCAATTACACAGAATGGTACACATGAGTTCTTATTCACAACCCAGTTTCCTTGCCGAAACTCCTCATAAATCTCT
Source organism: Actinernus sp. WN-2022 (assembly GCA_030867875.1). Taxonomy (NCBI): domain Eukaryota; kingdom Metazoa; phylum Cnidaria; class Anthozoa; order Actiniaria; family Actinernidae; genus Actinernus; species Actinernus sp. WN-2022. The sequence goes on from JAOWCC010000019.1 coordinate 6,711,172, forward strand.
GGATCTGATTCATGTAACATCTACATCTCTGCTAAGTAGACGGGAATCATACGGGAATAGTTCAGCCTGTCGTGTGCGAAAAAGTACTTGGTGAATACCTTGAGAGCTTCTAAATGAAGTGCCCAGTCTCCGGTTCGAACCGCTCGGATAAATGACATCATCTCCATTACCATCCTCAAGTACTGGCGCACAATTTAACCAATGGAATCTTGTCTTGCCAAGCATCAAATACCTTCATCTTCTCCACGATTTGCATTGACTCAATGGTTTGAACCAGTTTGGCATGTACCTCTTCTACTCGTTCCTTGGAACCATCGGTGCTACCACCTTTGTCTTGATCTTCTAGGCCTGCATTAGAACAGCAAGTAAGGTATGCCATTCGTGCGCTGGTGCAGCAATCAGAGGTGGTGTTCCTACTCGTGTCACATGCATCGCATTACTGATCAGTGAGTTGTATCCAGACCACACCGGGATATCTGTACTCTTTGCAGCATTTCAGCTGTCGACCTAAGAGTTTCTGACTTCTTGTACTTAATTTGTTGCTCAGGTAGGCACATAGAAACGGTACTTTGAGCAAGACTCATTGCGCGCTTATGCACCTCATCGGACTTCTTTTCAGCTGAAAGCAAGTTGTTTGGACCTTGTATGAAGCACCTGAAGAAGCTGTACAGTTCCATTGGCAAATTCTGATTGGAAATGTTTCCTAGAGACCCAGTAAACTTACACTTCCTACAGTTGCTGATTCATCTTCTAAGTACTGCAGCGGCATTAAACAAAGTTTTCATCTCAGTATCTCTGTCGGCACTGTGATCTTCTGCCAGTTGGATTGCAGCATCTCTTGTTCTCTTTATGCTGACTCTTTCAGATTCATTGTCTCGCTTAGCCCTATGGAACTCTACGTCAGGTATTTCAATCTGGAGTAGCTACTTCAGTGCCTTTCGGTTGCACGTCGGATCGGCAACATTGTTCGCTTCTAAAATACTTTCGAATGCAGCTTGTAACTCGGACATGGTTGCGATCTTCCCATCAAGGTCATATCCGTCATAATCAAGAATTCTATCTTAGCTGCAATCTTACTAGAACTAGATTGGCACCAACTGCTGTACTCAGTTTAACAGAGAGTTTGTCATTGCCTGGCAAACCCACAGCAGTATACGGAGCGATTCGCCAGCAGAAAAAGTGCTAACGTTATGCAGAGTTTGTCGATAACCTGGTTGGCCATCACAGAAATAGCAGACATATCCTTATTGTACGGTGATGTTTTTGAGCGAGTCAACTGAGGACCTTCGACAGTTACATCTCGCGATTTGCGTCTAGATTCGACATACCCGGCGATGGATTCTAACGTGCCATCGAGGGAGTTTGACACATAACAAACTGATTTAAGTATTCCCTGAATTTGCTGTTATTCTTGAAGAAAATGACGAAGACGTGAATTAGCAGCTCTTGTGGTAGAAGAATCGCCTACTCGCAATTAATAAAACTGCCATGGACACCTCTTACACAAGTTACAAGCCTGTAGAAAGAGTGTACTGGATACAATCAATGCATTGCTTTAAAATCAAGTCTCGCAAAATACAGTGATGTAAATTAAATAATAGAACTATTCCATGTGTTTAATACTAATAGGACGTTTGCATTATAACTGTTATTACTCAGAGTTTCATTGAAATACTTCTAGTTAGTAATAATTTATGCCCAGGGGGGTACTCCCTATAGTAGACCATACAGGGATGCTCCGCCCGAAAGGGGTAGGTTTTTTGGGCTGGAGGTATATAAAAGGGTAGGGTTTTACGAGTTCAGTCAATGCTAGGTGATACTAGTCAATGCTAGGTGATACCAAGTTGAATTGTTTACTATATGCGGACGACCTAGTAATTCTATCTGATTCTGCATCTCGCATGCAAAACTGTTTGAACAAACTCCACTCTTATACCAAGAAATGGAGACTGAGAGCTAACTTGAAAAAGTCTAAGATTCTGGTTTTTGGGACACCGGCCCAAAGGCGTTTATGTATAACTTCTAAGTGGTATCTTAACAATGAACAGTTGGTTTGCGTTGAGGAATATACGTATTTAGGGATTTCTTTTCATTGTGCTGGTGGTTTCAAACGGGCCCAAACTACTTTGTATAATAAGGCATTGAGGGCTTATCACAGTCTATTCAGAAATTTTTCAAAATGTAGAAAATATGTCAGTTAAGTTACTGTTGAAACTGTTCTCTTCACTTGTAGTGCCAGTGTTGCTATATGGATGTGAGGTGTGGGGTGTATAAGTAGTATAGTCGGGATTAAAATTATACCACTTTTTCTTGCACAACAAAACTCAAAAAGTGAATTCGGAAATCCACTTTTTGAGTTTTCTTGCACAACAAAAAGTTGTATAATTTTAATCCCGACTATACTACTAGAGGGGGTACTAAGGGTCATACAAAGTGTCACTAGACATTCTTGTACATAAAATCCAACTTGATAACCCTATTAGAGATATGATTACATATAGTTATATCGACATCGATTGCTCTGCAACAGCCTTACACCTAGAAATCTAAATTTGGAGTATCTGTTAAAGCTATCGTAATGTATAGTTATATCGAAGGGAGAATGGCGAGACTGCGTAGTGAGCCACTTCCACGAAGTCTAGCTCGAGAGGCAGGTGCTATTCTCGATGAGAGAGATGGAATGCTCGAGGGAGTGGAGATAGGCCGCCGTACTATTCGATGGCGCTTCTTCCAAGGTGTGGCAGGAGATTTGACCCCTAGGATCATGGAAAAGTTAGTTGCAAAGGTAACCACCAGCTTCTACCTGCGCTACAGCTACACCTATCGCATTCGCAATGTCAACGACGGGCGTGTGATGCTATTCTCCAAGACTGTCCCAGGCTCTCCATGGGTGAACATCCTAGGAGACGCAGAAGAGTGGATCAATAGCAAGGAGACAGCTCGTTTGAATCCCGACAACATCAATCGACCAAATACCCAATGGGCCTTCGTTCGTTGGATATACGTAGATGTTAAAGTTGTGATAGATCGTCAGCTTTTGTTGGGAACAGGTCCACTGCCCCAATGGCTTCGCCATAAGAAAGGAATGCTTGCCCTTGATCGATATGGCGACAACCTATGTCTTTGGCGCTGCCTTGCCATGCATGAAGGAGCAAGAGTAGATAGGTGTTGCGTCAAAGCTCGAAAACTTGCCCAGGACTTCTATCGCCTGACAGCACCCACACAAGACGTTCCCAGAACTTCCATAGACCAGCTGGAGGAAGTCGAGTTGCACTTTGGAATCGGTATTCGGGTGTACGAACCTACGGAGGATGGCGCTTGGCATCTGATGCGACATGCAGCTCACTACAAGCATACGATGACGATTGGGATATACGAAGGACATGCTTTCTACATCAAGAACATCAACAAGCTAGGGAGTGTCTACGTATGCAACGATTGTAAGCAACGGTTCACACAGGCTTGCCACCTTCAACGCCATACAGATCGTTGCAGTCGTGGAGAAACGAAGATTGTTTGCCCCGGAAAAGTAATCACAGTACCCCAGTCGGCATACGAAAAAGCCTTCTGGCCAGAGAGCACTGCTAGCAAAGTCGCTCTATGCTGGTTGGAACGCGAAACCGAAAGGATTGGGCAACACATTCATCACGCAGCTTGTGGACATGGTGGAGAGCATTGGATCGAAGGAGCGCCGGTCGACGGCTACGAACCTATTTCGAAAACCATCTTCCAATTTCATGGATGCTATTTCCATGGCTGCCCGAAATGCTTCCCTAGGGAAAGGAGGCTCTATCTCAAGACCTGCGAAAGAACGGCAAAGCTACAAGGAGCTGGTTATACAGTAGTGGAAGCTTGGGGCTGCTCCACAAAGAAGAAGAACAAACCGGTTCCCACACCAACGCAAACTGTCTACCCACACTTCATAGTTTACGATTTCGAAGCCTATCTCGATACAACGAAAGGAAGACAACCAACAGACCACCTGACCATCGAAAACGTCCATGTCCCAATATCAGTATCAATTGCCGACACGTACGATCGAACACCAACCCACATCTGTCGACGCAATCCAAAAGAACTCATCGAAGCCTTCGTCGAAGAACTCCAGCAAAGAGCAGAGACAATCCAAGTAGCTATGGCAAGATGGTACAGGCTAGATACACTCAAATTCTCCTTCGACACCCTACCAAAGGGACAACAAGCGAAGATCGACGAATGGATCGGTCAAGTTCCAGTATTGGGATTCAACTCTGGAAGGTACGATCTCAATCTGATCAGGGAGCACTTCGTAGGAACCATTGCCGACACCTGTACAAAAGTCCGGGTGGCAAAGAAAGCCAACACCACTATGTTTCTCTTGACTCCCGATTTCCGTTTCCTCGATGTGATGAACTACCTTGGACCAGGTACGTCCTACGAACGTTGGATCACTGCCTATGGATGCGAGTTGCAAAAGAGTTTCTTCCCATATGAGTGGTTCGACTCTCCCGACAAGTTGGATCACGTTGGATTACCAGACTATCCAGAGTGGGGTTCGAAGTTGAAAAGAGAACACCTACTATCTAGGTCAGAGTTCGAAGACTGTAAGCGCACCTTTCTCGACAAAGGAATGAAAACCTTTGCAGACTGGCTACGATACTACAACAACCTAGACGTAGTTCCATTCCTAGAGGCACTCGAAAAGATGCGAGATTTCTATCACGAGAAAGGAGTAGACATGCTGAAAGACGCAGTGTCCATTCCAGGAGTCTCACTACAGTTCCTACTTCGAGGTAGTGTAGAAAGGGGAGCTGAGATGTACGCTCCAAGTAAGGAAGCCTACCACATGCTGAAAGACGCTGTCGTGGGAGGTCCAAGCATAGTGTTCACCAGACTCCACGAAGCGGGAAAAACTAAGATTCGTAGTCATCAGGGAGGAAATAAGATTTGTCGTAAGATTCTTGGATACGATGCCAACGCCCTATATCTTTCCACGATGGAATTCGAAATGCCTTGTGGAAAAGAAGAGGTCATTCACTACGATGAGCCAGGTCTAGAAGCCGAAGGATTTGTCGAATGTCTACAAAATGGTTCGTGGTTTGGATATGCAGAAGTAGACATTGAGATACCAAAGAAATTGTGGAAGAAATTTGAGGAGATGCCACCCTTCTTCTACAACAAGAAAATCCCCAAGAAAGCAATTCCTCCACAAAGGTTGGCCTACCTCACAAAGACAGGTAGAAAGCTCAGCGAGGAAACAAAGCTAGTTGGGAGTCTCTCTGGAAAGAAGTTGCTCCTCTATGAGCCTCTATTACGTTGGTATGTAGATCATGGCGCAGTGATCACTGCTGTCTACCGTACAATAGAATACGAACCCAAAGAAATCTTCGGTTGGTTCGTAGACCAGGTCACCGAGGCACGTCGTATGGGAGATGAAGACAAAGGTGAGGCTTTGCTGGCAGATGTGTTCAAGCTGCTAGGAAACAGCGCTTATGGAAAGTTGCTCGAAGACTTGGGACGCCAAACAAAGGTCACCTATACAAAAGATGAGAAGATTGTGGACAAAGCCTTGCGAAGTGTTTGGTTCGAAGACCTGGAAGAGATTGGCGAGGCATACGAACTCGAGAGTAGGAAGGACCATATCCGAATCAAACGCCCTTTCCAAGTAGGTATCGCTGTGTACCAGCTCGCAAAGCTGCGTATGCTTGAGTTCTACTACGACTTCCTCGACAAGTACATCGATCGCAAGGACTTCGAATACATCCAGATGGACACGGACAGTGCGTACATTGCCATCTCAGGAAATAGCCTCGATGAGGTTGTAAGATCAGACCTACGAGAGGATTTCGAAGCCGAAAGGAAGGAATGGCTAGCTTGGGACAAGTGGAGCAGTCGTACCCCAGGACTCTTCAAACTCGAATTCGAAGGACAGCGCGCCATTGCCCTATGCTCGAAAGCCTACTACGTCGATACGGGTGGCAGCAAGAAGTATTCCGTCAAAGGTATGTCTAGGCGGCACAACGACATTTCGTGGGATCGATTCAAAGCAGCCCTCCAGGGTGATATCGACGTGGCGGAAAACCGAGGCTTCCGACTATCGCCAGAAGGTATAGCAACCTACAAACAACGGAAGCTTGGGCTATCGGCTTACTATGACAAAAGACGCGTTCTTCCCGATGGAATCCACACCGAGCCAATAGAGTACGCTGTCTAGCGCTTGGGTACAAACAGAATTCCTTTTGGTGGTAGTTCCGTATCCCTAGGAACAACTTGTAGCTCTTCACGAACGAATCCACGTTTGGGTGCATCCTTCTCCCCTTCTCGCTTCGCAAGGTAGTAAAGCACAGGCTGTCCCGAAGATACTACACTTCGCGAAATGGTGTATATCTGCAAACTCCACACAGGATCAGTAGCTCTACGTTTTTCACCTCCTTCCAATTCTCCTGGTGCATAGAGATATCGAACTAGAACGTCGAATGGTAGACGCTCTTCTCTCAATCCAACGGTGCGCGAATACGTAGGAGTCTTCAGATCTACTTGTTGCGTCACTACAGAATTCGAAGGCTCCTTTCCTGTCAGTCGAGTCACCTCACTGTTCAGGGCTTTGATAACCATTGGTAAACGAACTACCCATTCTCTACTACGCTCATCTGATCCTTCCGAAGTAAGTACCATCTCTTGTGCATATTGATATCCAAACAATCTCTCAGCTAGTGTTCTATTCGCTCGTTCGACGAAGCCTTGCGCTCTATGATTACCAGCTTCACCTCGTTGAACTTTCGTACCATGTAGTTCTAGCGTTTCAGACATACGTCCCATGAATTCTCTACCAGGATCTACTTGCAACGTCTTTGGCCATTCGAGTGGACTACGTTTATAGATTCGTTCGAATGCCGCAGAAACTTCACCACTATCTTTAGATGCCAAAGGTTCGGCTTCTTTGTATCGAGAAGCTACGTCGATTACTACCAATGCGTACTTGTATAGCTTCCGTCCACGCCCAGGTCTATCGTGTGGTAGAAATATCAAATCAGCTTGGTGGACTTCATTTGGTTTCGATACAGTCCAATGCGGTCGTGGAATGTGTTTTGGTGGTGGTAGATATATTTGCCACATAGATTGCTTTTCCAACCAATTCCTAGCTACGTCTTCTGATGCTTTCGCTGCTACCGATAGCTTGTCAATTGCAGCGTGACCTTTCCAATATCCCGTAGGACCATAGAAGACATTCGCAAGTTTAGAATCCATCATACATCTATACATTCTAACCTTCAACAGATGAAAAAAAAAAAAAAGAAAGGAATAAGAACCAGGCCTCATTCCTTTCTTTTTTCCTTTTTTTTTTTTCGTCTTTTTTAGTAGTAACCTAGTAGTAGCTTAGTAGTAGCTTAAGTAGCTTAGTAGTAGCTTAGTAGTAACCTAGTAGTAGCTTAGTAGTAGCTTAAGTAGCTTAGTAGTAGCTTAGTAGTAGCTTAGTAGTAGCTTAGTAGTAGCTTAAGTAGCTTAGTAGTAGCTTAAGTAGCTTACTAGTAGCTTACTAGTAACTTAGTAGTAGCTTAGTAGTAGCTTAGTAGTAGTACCTAGTACGTTTCTATAGCCATTTACTAATAGCGTATCCAACGCCTAGCATTCCACCACCAACGTAGAGCAACTCGCCAGTCTTCTGATTGTTTGAGGGTTTGTAGTAGTCAGATAAGCGGGGTTCTTTCATCTCTTTGAGCCGTTTTAGCTCTTTACGTAACTTATCGGATCGCACTAAGGCTTCGTTGGTATCTCTTTGATCGTTGCGTGCGTTGCGTTCAAGACCTTCCTGCTCTTGTGCATAGTCGTATCCTCTTTGACGTTTGATTCTATACGCTTTCATTTCACGTGCTAGTTTTTCGGTGGCCCTATCGTGTCTCTCTCGTTCTGCATCCATATCACCCTTTCCAATCATTCTAGCTAGTATACAACCACCAGTAAATGCCGTTGCATTCAAGATAGCCCCGAAAACGGCCATTCCAATTGCTGCTGCCATTACGGTATGAGCTTTTTCTTCTCAAGATATTGCTTTGCGTATAAGCTACCAAGTATCACGGCAGTCCACTTTGCGTAATTCACTAGGGAAGAAGAAGGATCGCTAAGCATAGATTCCTTGGTAGTCTTTTTTACGATCCACCCAATACCAGAAGCGAGTCCAACAATTATAGATGCATCGGTTACCGTCTTCATCAATTCCTTTTCCATCTCGACATATATAAGTATAGTCTCGAGTCTTTAAGTGTTACTCCATGTCTAGTGCCGTGGGCTTTGCCGGAGCTGCAGGTTGTGTCGTGCTAACGGTGGCAACACGCTTATTACCATCTACATACTTCTTGTACGCAAAGTACGTGCCAAACAATGTAGCGCCAGTACCGATGACTGCGAGGATAGTCAGGTTTTCGAACCGACCTTTCTCTACGTCGACTTCTTTGCATGATTCGCTTTCGCGCGCCAACTCTCTCTCTTGAGCTTCTTTAGCGAGTTTGTTGCTTAACGCTAGTGCTTTTCCGGCTGCGACGCGCTTTGGGTTTTTTACCTTAGTTGGTGCAGTCGTCGGAGGATTCGCAGTTATCTGATCCGTCTGTCCTTCCATCTTGATTCGATATAGTAGGTATATGTGGAGGTTCAACAGTTGTTCCAGGAACGACTACGTGACCAGATATGTGGAATAGGACGCTAGCTAGAGCTACAAGGCGACCTGCTTTGAGCGATAGTAGGCCAGTCGCAGCACTGATTTCATTGCGGACTAGAGGGTCTTCTTGTAGGTCCTTGATCAGTGCTTCCTGAGAATCTATTGGTACTAGGTAGGCAACTAGGCGGGTAGCTAGACGTGTCACGCCGTCGACTAAGCCTTTCGTTACTTGCTGAGCTAGGACGGCCTGATACCTCCTGTACAACTTGTCTATTTCTTTCTCAGGAAGTCTAGAGATGTCTCCTAGAGAAAAGTTCTTACCTAAGTATTCTTTCGTTACGCCTGTTGCGGCTAAGATCGAAAGTGATTCACGATTGTCCGATGCAATGTCTATGTCGGTTGGTGGTGGACCTGTTACGTCCTCACCGAATATCTCGAGTATTTCTTTATCCATGATAATATGTTGTAGGTGCTGGGAGCTCTAACACTACCTCGAAAGGATGGCGGAGACAGAAGCACATGCGAGCGAACTTATGGGATCCAAGTATCGTTCGTAACTCTTTGCATTCTTGCGAGCCTCCATAATCCTCAAATATCCTTTTACCATCTACGGTCGATGCTGTATGAAATGCTACTACGATAGCTACGTTCTCGCGGAAGGGTTTACATATGCTCGTTAGTTGTTGAGACAGCACCCAAACGGAAAGCCCTATATGTCGTGCAGAAAAGGCTAAGTCCACTAGCTTGTCAGTTCGTTTCTTGACGTCCTTCGATGCGGCGCAATCATCGAGAATCAATAGAGTATTGGTACCTGACCAAAATGTTGCGCAAATACTCAAAGTAGCATCGATGGCATCCTGCGGTGGTGACATGACGAAGAAACGAGGATCTCGATTTGCGAATCCGCGATAGGTTTTGTTGTAGGCATACGTAGGACAAATCAGTACTATGTAATCGAACTTACCACGAAATGATCCACGAAGTTGTTCTATGAGAAACACAGTCTTCCCACAATTCGTTGGACCGACTATGAGTGCGTTGAACGGTACGTGCTCTACGAGAGAATCCATCAGTATAATATACTCTGCAGAGATCTGTTCAATATCGTGACCTGAGCGTCCGCAAGGACATAGATGTGCATTTTCACATTTCCACTTCCCTTTGCAGTTCTATGTATGCGAATGTCGATGTCCTTTCCACTGCCGGTTTGTGCCAAGCCATCACCATGAACGGTGGAATCTTTTGCTGTGCGACAATCGATTAGGATAGCGAATCTATTTTCAAAGAACTTCTTTGGAGTCATGGAAGTATTGGGTGTACCAAACCAACCTCTTGCAGCCTCCCAGAAATCTAGGGGAAGCATGCCGCTTGGAAAGAGTCTGTTGGGAATCCCGTTGACATCTACTTCTACCTTCGAAATATCGGGATTCGAGAATGCTTCACTATCTCGCGTGCCAATGGTAGGTGGATCTATGAATAGTAGAAGTAGTCCAGCAAAGGATCGGCGTGGAACGTTAACGTTTTGAGATATCAAAGTATCGGATGCTTTAGCGATATCTACTGTCTTGAAGTGAACAGCGTAGTTGTATAGGAATGCAGCACATATTTCGTATTTGTGAAGTGCACTACTAGCCAGCGTTTCGTTCCTGATTGCTTCGTATTCTAGTTGGATGTTGGTAAGTTGGTACGTACCTATCTTCGTCGTATCCGATCCAATTACTACCTCGTTGGCAGGCGCTAGAGTCAACTCGAATGTAATTGTATTTTCTAAGGCATGTGGATATAGAACTCCATGTTGTGTCAGAATGTCAACATCTAATGGAATCCTATACTTGGAACCACATGCAGCTAGGAGCGCGTTGTCTGCAGCAACAGAAGTACTTGCGTCACCAGCTTTCGATCGTAGCTTATTCAAGTTCTCTGATTGAATGCCTTGTTGTATTCTAGACTCTCTCTCCTGCGTAGATAGGTATACATCGGAGTACGTTTGTAGGAGGTCTGGCCTGCCAAGGTCTTCTACTGTTTCGGCTCCCATCCTACAGATTCTACGTATGACCAAGCAGCGTCCAATGTTCGAAACGACTCTGTTATTCACATGTCCACCAGATAGTACGATGTCGCCCAATAGCGCTAAGCTACCAGGTACTAGTACTACATCTTCTGCTAGCTTTGGGACTTCTACGTATAGAGTCTCACCTGGATTGGCAGATGATCGAGCGAAAGTTTTCCTATACAAGTCTCGCGGAGCCTTGAGTGCACGAGGCTCTCTTCGTACTTGTGTGGGATCCAACTTTGATGAGATCATGTTGAATATAACTATATATATAGTTATGTTTAACATGGCCTTTGATGGGAGGTATGAGGAAAGAACTGATGAAGCTGGAAGAGGAAAAGATGACGATGATGACGATGATACTATCAATGTGGATGAGGAGTGGGATGCAACATTTCCAGAAGAGTCAGGAGAAATGGTCCCAATGAAAACCAGACGCGACTACAGCAAGGAAGGCGCTAGACCAAAGGATCAGGAAACCTCGTTTTCTAGAGAAGATGACGATTACTTCGACGAACTCATCGACTCGAAAGACTCGAACGTTTCTAGAAATGAAAGAATCCTGGAGAGGTTGGAGGAAGAGAAAGTCCCAAAGTATACCGAGCGAGGCGTAGTCTTCAAACAGGGTTTATCGGAAAATGCGAGACAGAATATGTTCGAGATTGTCTGGGAAAAATACCACGATGTGGGAATTCGAGGCACGCTTGAGATTGCAACTATGTCTGATGGTAGAGTCTTTATCCACGAGTATGGAAGTAAAGAAAAAGCTATTCCTATGACCACCACGAAAGGTGGGTTATATAAGAAGATGGGCAAAGGTCTCAAAAGAGTCTTAGGACCTTCGAGGGAAGAAATGGTAGAAGAAGTCATATATAGTAGCTCGAAACCAATTGAGTGAGAGGATCGAACAAAATGAAGAAATACTCGAAGACCCTACGTCTACCGAAACTCAGAAAGAAAACGCTACTAATGAAATAAAGACCGATCAGGAGGAGCAAGCAGTCCTAGAACAAATAGAAGAAGCTATAGTAGAACGGATGTCACTTAGGGATCGTATAAGAATCATCTTTAAGAAGTATGGAGTCAGTATAATTAGCGTGGTAGCTGCGGTAAGTACTGTGATCGGCGTAATAGTTTCCAATCTGACAAAGGCAGTTCCCGCAATAGTACCGGGAGTTGGAGATGCTGCCAAAGCAGCTGCTAAAACAACTGCCAAAGCCTTAAAGGCAATGGGTAAAAAGTTAGAGGAGATTCTACCTAAGATGATTGGGCCAATTGCGAGTTTCATATTCAGTATGGCTGCTGACATTGTTGGAGTCTTAGCAAACAACATTTGGTTGTTAATCGTAGCATCAGTGGTCTTCGTAGTGGAGCAATACAAACGACGTTAACGAAACGACATCCATGCAATTCCAGCTGCGGCAATGGTTGTCACTGCGAGATTAATCTCATGTTGTGGGATAGCAGCTGCGGCAATGGATGTCACTGCTAGATTAATCTCATGTTGTGGGCCAGCCTTTGGTACAGGAACTCGTTTCTCGTGCGTCTCACGATGTGGTATTAATTTCTTATCTGGTGGTCCTTCCATAGGAAGAGGTGGGCGTCCTTTGACTTCTGCATTGATGTCGTTAACGCCTAGCGACATATCTTTCGTGGCTTTCGGGATTGGATTCCTATAACCATCTTTCTTACCAAGATAGTACTCTAGATTGCTTGGCAATAATCGCACACCTGTAGCTATTGCTAGATCGAGCCTCTTATGCGTATTACTTATAGCAAGAAGATAGTTATCGTAACTTAACTTTAAGTCGTCTACGAGAATGGCGCCTTCGACTAAGCTCTTAAACTTTTCTTTGACGTTATGGCTATCTATGATGGATTCGTTCAAGTCGGCTTGAGCACCAAGCATGCAATATCCAAAAGCCTCGACAGATCTATTCAACCTACCCAATCCAGCATCTGTCAAACCCTTTCCGATTGGTGGCGTAAACCAATTGTATTGCTTTCCTTCGTGTTCGTCGTTCCGAATAAAGGATACTAGATCGCCCTTGTCCACCCTGCCTCCCTCGTCTGCAAATAAGTTATTGTGGTTGGGCCATGTGTCTGCTTCTTTGTCGTAGCCTCGGATTACGTGGACGTTCTTGTAGCCATCATCATACAAAAGGAATACGTCTCCTAATCCGTGATTCCTACCTCCGTGCCATCGGAAGTCTGGCGTTCGAGATATACCGAATTCGATGCACAATTTCTCAAGAGCTGATTTGTTATAGAGGTTATCCATTTTCTTGAAGTTAGAGTCACCAGGTAAAGGAACTCCATGAGCACCACCAAGTTCATGTAGAATTCTTCGTATTGTGAAATAAACATGGAATCGTAGGAACCCTTGGACGACTGGTGGATACGTTTTGAAAGTGGGGTCAAACAACGATACTCCACATCCGGAAGTTGCACACCATGTTGCGAAATTCAATTGTTGAGGCCAATACTTGAAATCCGGACCTGACAACCACGCATGGGACTCCTTTGCTGTCACATGCTTTATGACGATCTCCTTGAATATATTTGGAACGCCAGCTTTGAACTTCTTCTTTGGGGTGACATATATCAATAGATTAGTGAGATCGATATCTTGTGCCGGTTCAGTAGAAGGAACTGCTGTAATAGGATATTTCGCACTCCTATCTAGGGTCAACGTAGATGGGAAACCATCGACCATTCCCTGCAATGCGTCATCGATGCGTTTTTGAATCGTAGTAGGTAACTTTGAGACATCATCGCCGTAAACGACATAGCTAGAATCTCCATCTCGAAACCAAATACTCGTAGAATATTTGCCTGGACCGTTCACTTCCGTAGAGGCATAGAACTTGTGAAGATCTGCATGTGGATATCTTTTCTTGAACTTCGCTAATAGATTTGCATTCAACGTTGCGATCTTATCGTTTTCTTCTATCCAATTGTGTTTGGAAAGACCTTCGTGTTCCCGTGCGAATATTACGCTCTCGTAAACTGACTTACCACCAAGTGCTACATCTAGAGCCTTACCAGTGCGACCGAGCCACCCCATCAATTTACGCCATGCGTCTGTCATGTTGAAGCTATACGTATATATAGTTATACCTTCAACATATAAGATGGTTCTCTTATATATCACCACAACATTGGCCGACCATACTGTCTACTTCGACAACCCTATTCTCATACAGAACGTTTCACTAGTCGAGGTCACTATTGAGAATAGTTGGTGGAACCTAGCAGAGAATGCTACCTTCTGGTGGTCTACCGAAGGTATAGGGTTTCCGTACGACGTTCCTAAGGGAAACCACACTATGGCGAGCCTTCGACAATTCTTTGCGCCTGCAGTTGGTGCTGACATCATAAAAATCGAGAAACCCCATCATAGGAGGGCTTGGAACCTAGAAGTCAAGCAATCGATCCTACTTAGTGGAAACCTCTGCAAACTGATGGGTATTAATAAAGATGGGATTGCTACGCGACTAAAAGTAGGTGTGCACGAAGTGTCCATCCAAGATGAAATCGACATAGCGTATATCTGCTGCGACGTGGTGGATTCCAGATTCTCAATTCAAGATGGAAAGCAATCTAAAGTCCTAAGTAGAATACATATCCGAGGCGATAGATTTGTGAAAACGACGTATGCCTCACTACAACCTCTAGATGTCAAAGCTCTAGGTACGATACAAAGCAGTCTTCGTCTGACAATTCTCGATGAGAAAGGCAATCTGATAGACTTCCAGGGTCGACCCATACTGTACGTGTTGAAGCTTGAGTAAGTTATATGTATAACGTACAATGGAAGGCGACTCGATTCAACCGTTTCCATCAGCACCAAGTATCTATCCACAGATCGCTAGTGACACTGGAAAGAACTTTAGACTGCAAACGATCCGAGACACGCTTTCGGACATTGAAGTTCAAGAAAGACACTACGAAGGTGTGCGCAAGAAATATGCACGTTCTCAAGGAATAGTTCATGGAATCGCAGTGGCAACTGGAGGTCTATCTGTGATCTTATCTGGATCTGGATTGGGCGCAGCGTTGACTGGGGTTGGAATAGTGATTGGTCTACCACTTGGAGTTATTGGTGGGCTATGTGGATTAATTTCAGCATCTACGACCCTTGGAGCTAAGAAGTTAGGAATGAAGGTTTCTAAGCATGAAAGGACAACTATGTTGGCAAAGGCGAAAATCAATACGATTCGCGATCTAGTATCGAAGGCCTTACGCGATGAAAACATATCCGACTCTGAATACAGTCTCATTCTGAACGAAGCTAATAAGTATGAGATCATGAGGTCTGAAATTCGTCGAGAGACTTCCATAGGTGAAAAAAGTCCGGATCGGGTTCGAGCCGAACTCAAGCAAGAAGTGCAAAAGGAAATGCGAGAAAAACTTGGCAGCTTAGTGGGGTAAGAATCGACGTTTCCTATGAAAGAAACGAACATGGCTCTCACTTCCACTTCGCTAAGTCCTACTGCTAGTTAGCCCATGCTTAGTGTAGATTGGTTCAAAGTAGGAATGGTAAGAAGACAACTCCTTGACAAAACGCTTGACTGAATTTCCAAATACGTCACATCGTTTAACGACCTCGTTAAGAGACATAGACGATCCTAAACGACGTAGCACCTCGTAACTTGCTCCAACAACTTTCGTCTTAATTACCGATCTGCCTATATTGTTTTCTATTGCCGTAGTAACAACCTCGTGGACTATTTGTTGAACGTCCATAGGTACTCCTTGAGGATCGAGTTTAAGGAAAGTCGTTGCAATGTGAGGAACTATGCGCTCGACATCCAAGTCTACATCAATCTTATCGTCGTTATACAGAGAACGTATAAAGACCTCTCCGATACAGATGCCTTTGTTGCTTAGTTGCATGAAGCGAGCAACCTCACCTTTAGATCGGACGAATCCACATCGTATGCATGCATGGTAGAGTAGAGAAGCTAAAATATTTCTCTTAGCATCGCTACGCTTAGGATGAACTTTCATTACTTGGGTGAATGCGTCGGCTACGATTCCTAACGCGTTCATAGGGAACGATAGGTCATAACTTTGTTTGTAAACAGCGTTGTATGCTCGTAGTTCTTGTAGGAGCGTTTGTCGTCGTAGTTCCGTGTTATCGCTTTGCTTTGGTTTTGCGCGGTCTAGATCACTTTGATACTGAAATCCGTCCGGACCTACTATACGCAGTCGAGTAGTAATGATTTCGACCTTCGTTTCTTCACATGGTTCAACCTCGGAAACAAGACCACATGTGGGACATACGAATTCAGTTCCTTGTATTTCCAAGGGGCAGAGACAATCAGAACATGTTTCACTGGTGTTAATATGTTCCACTTGTGGTTTGATATTCAGGCTTCTACGAATTCCAGGACCAAACAATCTGACTAGCTCGTCCATGATACAACTATAGATGTTTATATGTTTAATAGAAAAAAAAAAAGAAAAGAAAAAAAGAATGAAGAGGGTCACGCAACGACTTTCTTCATTCTTTTTTTTTTTTTCGTGGCTATTCCTAATCGTCCTTCTCGCTCCTCAAGGCAGCCAACACCTTGTTGAGCGCATGGGTGAGAGACTCTCCGAGACCTTCCTCTGGTTCCAGCACTCTTGGTTCCGCGGGCAATGCTACCTCAGCAGGCTCCTCCGGTTCCACCACGTTTGGCTCTGCAAGTTCCTCCTTTCTTGGATCCTCTAGCGTCTTGCTGGACTTCTTAGTGCGTTTTACATAGACACCGGGACACTTCATCTTGATGGCGAGACGGTCGCATCTTGAGCAAAGCCCGTAACTAGTACGACATCCTTTACCGCACTTCGAGCATGGTATGAATGGGTCACAGCCTTTTGAGATCTGGAAGTTGTGCTGGGAACAGAACTTCGACGTCTTCGAAATCTGCTTTGGGCATTTCGTGTCCTTCCCTCTCATCAACCAATCACAAGTTGTCTCAGGCATTGTGGCGTCTACATTCGAGTTCTTCTTCGACATGTTCGATCTGTATGGTATTAATGCGTACTAAGATGATAACGTAAGCTAGTATTGTGGAATAAAGAATATATACTAATACCATTCGATGGTGATATACAGTATAATAATCATTCCTTTAACATATACTTCAAGTTGGGATTTTAGGTGTAAGAATGTCTAGTGACAAAAAAAAAAAAGAATGAAGAGGGTCACAACGACTTTCTTCATTCTTCTTTCTTTTTTTTTTCATTACCTACGTTCACTCATCTTCTGCAGCTGTGTCCACACTGGCACTATGCTTAGTATTGGCGGCATAAACGTCTTGTTGATCATATCTATTCTTCTTCGATGGTTGTCGTACTATGTCGATCTCAACATCTAGTGGGTACGAAAGTCCCATACTACTTGCACAAATACTTGAGGCGTTGCAAATACCATCGTGAATAGAACCTGGTAGAATGAGTTTGCTTATGTTGTCGATGTTAAGACCGCTAGAGTTCTCATCAACGAGAGGTTCGTACTTAGTGTTGTCCCCATCGGAGTACGACTTACTTTTGTCAAAGAATTGACCATTAGGTGTTCCAGTCTTGTAGTCGCACTTCATTCTCATCCTCATTATAGGATTGGGCAAGCAACAACCAGCATTGGTAGTAGAATTTGTGGAAATGAACCTTTGTACCATTGAAACCACCTTGGTATTGGGAACAATGATGGCGTCATGTGGACTGCGTTTCCGTGGATTGCGTATACAGACCTTCTCGTTTTCGATTAATTTGCTTATTTCACTTTCAAAGGCCTCATCAAGATATTCTACTAATTTAAACGTAGAACTCAACTTTTCATCTGCAGAAAGGTCCAATTCTCCCTTGTCATTTTGCTTAATTGTGATTCCATCTGCCTCCATAGGTATGATGGCATTCCACTTTTGGAACTGGAGGCAAGGATGTCTATCCCGTTTCTTGCCTGCATCTTGTTCGTTGTGTGGTGCTATCTTTCCCACGTGCTTTTCCCCTTCGAACCGAAAGACCGCCGGCTGAGGTCCATCGCCAATATCAAAGAATACGGAAACATACTTGCATCCGTTAGGTCCGTTCCTAGGTTGGGTCCAGTCGAATGATACAACGGATCCATGAGATTGTCCATCTTCTTTGGCCTTTTCGAATGCTTCGACCACATCGCCTACATTGAAAAGCTTTGAACTCGCCATTCTCTCTTCGATATAAATATATAGTAATCATTCCTTTAACATATACTTCAAGTTTGGATTTTTATGTGTAAGAATGTCTAGTGACACTTTGAATGACCCTTAGTACTCCCTCTAGTAGTATAGTCGGGATTAAAATTATACAACTTTTTGTTGTGCAAGAAAACTCAAAAAGTGGATTTCCGAATTCACTTTTTGAGTTTTGTTGTGCAAGAAAAAGTGGTATAATTTTAATCCCGACTATACTACTGTATATTTGTTGGGACGAACCTGCTCTAACTTAGATATGTTCCGGCAGAAACTGTTTAAGGTAATTTAGAGAGACTTCATTTGAAGTTTTGCAAACGAATTCTGGGCGTACACTCTAAAACAACCAATTTAGCAGTCTATGCGGAATTAGGTAGAGTTCCAATGATGGTTCAAGTCGCTTCTCTCGTAGTGAAGTATTGGTTAAGAATTATAAACTCGGAATACAATAGTACTTTAGTTGGAAAAGCTGCGGAAGTATGTATAAAGTCGAAATTTCAGGGTGCAGTTTTTACAAACCATATTTTAGAACTATGCAATATCAAACCGCTCACTGAGCTTTCAGTTTCTCTCAAGCAAATAGGTTTAATTGCCAAATATGTAAAGGTAAAAATGTACGATTATTTTGCCGAGAAATGGAAGGACCAGGTTCATCAGAGTGATCTGCAGAGCCACATTTATGGCGGGAAGTTACGTACTTTTCGTCAAGTTAAACCGAAAGTAGGTTTTGAAAAATATCTTTCATCTATTACGAACTTCAAACACCGTCAGGCAGTAACTAAACTACGGGTGTCTGCACATAAGTTACCTGTTGAGTCTGGCCGATACGGAAATATTCCATATGAGTCACGGAAGTGTACTCTATGCGACTTGGGAGTGATTGGAGACAAATATCATTACCTTATGATTTGTTAGAATCCCAGTTTTATTAATGTTAGAAACGAATTTATGACTGAGTTATTAAGTATTAATTCCTCTTTCTCGCGTTTTAATAAGAGAGAATTATGTTTATAATTTATGTCTATGAAGGATGATACAATTGTAAAAGTTGTTGGTAAATATTGTTACAGTTTGCTTACAGTATTTAATAATAGTAATTTGAGATACATGTAGTTATGAATGTTATTTCATTGTATTTCGATTTATATTTAGTTTTATAAGAATTCCTATGTACCATTTCTGGTGTTTATATGGAATAAAGTTATTATTATTGATTTTTTACATTTCCATGAACCGTTATTTTTTCTAATTGGTGCAACAGGCCTATAGATTTGATAGAAACCATGGTATAGTAGGTATAAAAGGGGGTTCCTTTTTGTATGACGTATATAAAAGGGGTACCTTTTGCAAGAGGTATATAAAAGGGACACCTTTTTGCCCAAATTTGGTATATAAAAGGGTAAGGGGTCGAGAGTCCAGGCGGAGCATCCCTGTACAAAATTTCTAGAAGTACCCCTCCCCCCCGGGAATTTATGTCTTCATTGCTGTCATAAGTTAATATCCAGTATACCCGGGGGATGCCCACATAAAATAGGGCTGGGATGCTCATCTGGAATTTTCGTTTTGACACCTAACAACCAAAATGGGCATGACCCAAGCTTATTTTGACCCCTTACAGTCAAAACGGTTCATTATTCGCTGAAGAAACAAATAATAAAATGTTCAAAATTTTAAATCTCCCACGACTTCAACAAATCACTCTAACAACTTCAGAAGAATTTTGCCTATGGCTGTGTCTAATGGAATATTGAACACTATTATATACTATTAGTGTCAACTAGAAGGCAACATACTACAGAAAACAATAACAATGATCCTGCTCAATAAATATATGGAGGAGATAAAACAACTATCTCCCAGGACTTCAACAAGCCACTCTAACAACTTCAGAAGAATTATGCCTATTGCTGTGTCTAATGAAATATTGAACATTGCCATAGAATGTCAACCAGAAGGCAACATACTAATATACAGAAAACAAAAACAATGATCCTGCTCAATAAATATATGGAGGACATAAAACAACTATCTCCCAGGACTTCGACGAGCCACTCTAACAACTTCACAAGAATTATGATTTGATACCTAATGGAATATGTAAAAAATATAAACTCTGAACACCTCAAGGAAATATAAACCTGAATGTCAAACGTTGAATAATGATATTATATAGCCTAAATTAATTTTCACATTATGCTATTCTACACAAAAATGCACTCAGATGACAGGATACTTGCAACAGTTAAAATATGAAAACAATCTGTCACTATACAAATTAATAGGATAAATGGATGGAGTAGTGAAGAGTGTACTAGATACCACTTTTGTATTGCTTTAAAACAGTTCTCAAGAAATACTTGTCATGTAAATAAATAGACCTATCCCATGTGTTATAATACTAATAAAATATTTGCATTACAGCTATTATATAAACACTGGGAGTTCCATCAAAATACTTCTAGTTTGCAATAATTTATGCCTTCATTACTGTCATAAGTTAATGTCCAGTTTATCACCAAAGGTATCTCACATAGCTTGTAAGAACTTGCCAATCTTGCAAGTACCTTCTAGTACGCATTGCGTACCTATGTTTTATTCAAGTGAATAAGGGTAAACCCATCCAGTTATAACATGTTACTTATAATTTGGAAGAAAAAAAATGAAATTTGGTAGGGTTTCGAGAAACCACTAAATCTGGCCCGTATTCACGTATTATCAGTCACGTGACTCCCCTAAACTAATATGACGTACCCGATCGCAGTCTAGAATGTCCTTAAGGCCTGGTAATGTAACAATGACTTATTTCCTTGATTTGAGTGAATTTGGATAGATTTTACGCAATTCAAAATAAGTTATAAGGCATTTTATGGTCCAGCCTCGTTTCCATGCTATCATGGTCATGTGACCAACTTTATTACTTATAAGTTACTTAGTTGTGTCAGATACACTACAATATAAAGTATGAGTAATTTTGGTAACGATTTGTTGCCATTAACGACGGTTATAAGGCATGTTATGGCCCAGCCTCGTTTCCATGCTGGGCCATATACGTCACTTTTTAAACCAACCATAGCGGCCGTCGATGCAAGTCCAACCATAGCGGCACCGACGGCCGCTATGGTTGGTTTAAAAAGTGACTTCTGGTTGACATTCTATGGCAATGTTCAATATTTCATTAGACACAGCAATAGGCATAATTCTTCTGAAGTTGTTAGAGTGGCTTGTTGAAGTCCTGAGAGATAGTTGTTTTATCTCCTCCATATATTTATTGAGCAGGATCATTGTTATTGTTTTCTGTAGTATGTTGCCTTCTAGTTGACACTATATAATAGTGTTCAATATTCCATTAGACACAGCCATAGGCAAAATTCTTCTGAAGTTGTTAGAGTGGCTTGTTGAAGTCGTGGGAGATAGTTGCTCGAAATCCGAAGATATAAATTTTTGAACATTTGATTATTTGTTTCTTCAACGAATAATGAACTCAATATTCCAATAATGAAATCAATAATCAACTCTAGGGGGGCACGCTTGAGCCGTTTTGACTGTAAGGGGTCAAAATAAGCTTGGGTCATGCCCATTTTGGTTGTTAGGTGTCAAAACGAAAATTCCAGATGAGCATCCCAGCCCTATTTTATGTGGGCGTCCCCCGGGTATACTGGATATTAACTTATGACAGTAATGAAGACATAAATTCCCGGGGGGAGGGGTACTTATAGAAATTTTGTACAGGGATACTCCGCCTGGACTCTCGACTCCTTACCCTTTTATATACCAAATTGACTGAACTCGTAAAACCCTACCCTTTTATATACCTAAACTCGCGAATTCCCTACCCTTTTATATACCTTGCTTGCTTTCAGCACAAAATTCCCACGGGACTTTATTTCAAGACATATGCTCCCTGACTAATACACCAAATGTATAATACTTGATATCCTGTGAAATGCTCTGTTTCTTTCGACGTGTTCTACTTCATCCATGGTGATCGTTTTTCCCTTAACGCCTTCCATGTCAGAGTTGAATAAATATACGCGAACTAATAAAGATGCACTGAACGGAGTCTGAACAGATGATCAAATAAAGATAGCGCCCACACGAAGCGGTTTCAATAGATCGTTAATCCCTTAATTAATTCAATGAATAGACCCAACCCCTTGCAGCGGAATAATAATGAGCTGCAGCGCATTCCACCTCAAAAATGAGGCATTTTAGTCATGAGCCCAATACGCCGCAGGTACGCCGCAATTCTGATCAGGTACGCCGCATTTTATTCATGAGCCCACCACTTCAATGAGCGCGCAACTTTAATTTATGCATGACCCAAGACAATAGGACTGTGACGTCATCCGAATTAATGCATACGCCGCAAAAAAGTAACTGCGCACCAAAAAGTAACAATGCGCACCAAAAAGTAACATAGCGCACCCCAAAAATGGCTGATTCTATGCCTCTCCTACTACTGGCATAGGTTTATAATATGACTTACTGTTGATTCCGTAACTATACTAGTGCATGGTTCTCTCCTGTCGTCTGGACTCGAAAATATTAGCTTCTGGAGCTACCGCCATGCCAAAGGTCAACACAAGAAAACGAGTAAGAATTGGAACTTATTTCAAAAGGCGATATTCCATATTCTATGCTGGAAATTTATTCTCCTGTTTGAATCTGACGGTAAGAAGTCAGTTCATGAAAGAAAATTTGCAATGTCGAAATCTTAATCTCTCCAAACAGTTACCAGTCGCAGATTAGATGTTACTTAACTTAGACTCGAGGGTAAGAAAACGTTATGAATTGTTTTATTCGCTAAGAATGGTAAAATAGATCCCCAAACCATGTGTTTTCGAGTGAGTTATGTGAGCTCTACCGGAAGTACGCAATGGTTTGACATGCTCTCGCTTCTTAAAATTTGCATAAAACGGGTGCGTAATTTATACCAGACTCGCGAACAAAGGTTGTATTTGGCGTCTCTGGCAGCCATAAGTTTCCCAAATACGCACGCTCTCATTGGCTGATCCGGGGTCACGTGGCAGTCATAAAAATCCAATTAATGTATCCCGCGCGGGATATGATTTAAATGTATCCCGCCACGTGATCACATCGTGACAGAAGATGGTGTGATGTGTCGCGTGCGCCACTGGCTAGCTAAAGGCGGGAAAATAAATATTTGTTTACCAAAATTTTATAATTGCTGCTATGTAACAAATCACTTTAATGCTGTCATTGCTGTCCCATCGGGAATCAGTGGATTTTGCTTCCCTTCGATCCTCGATGTCCGAGGAGGACTCGGGGAAACAAAACTCACTGTTTCCCTCGGGGCCAATCATTGAAAGATCTGGAAGGCTCCCAGAAGAGAAATGGACAGAGGTCATCAATGAAAATGTCCCAGAATTCATCATTCCCCCCCCCCAGTTTTCCCCAATTTTCAGGACCTCCCGACGCCCCTCCTCCCTCATGCATTCCCTGGAGGAAAATAAAGTAAGATCGCGAACTCACCGTAGCCTCCCTGATTAACCCGACGTAGCTTCACACTCTTAGTTTCTCAGAGCGCTAGTTTCTGTCAGTCACTCGTATTCAGCAATTCACTCGTTGCATAAAAAGTGTGAAAAACGTTTGACGATTCAAGATTTCAGCGGGCTTAAAGCGACTGTGTCACCCTGGCTCCCCAAACACGAAGATAAACACAAGGAAGTATTTTTCAGCCGTAAATTCTTTATATATTTTGACAACTCATTGGAGCACCTTACAAAAGAAAAGTGAACCAATCCGAAACGATTTTGACGTGCTTGACAACCCCGGCGCGGCTATCCATTAGCCGCTTGTGCTGGGTACGGTCCACCCATTATACAAATTTGTTTTGCTGATCAGAATTTCATGTTGCGACGGTGGGATGGCCCAAACGTAACAAAAGCAGCGATGGGCCGCCTCGGGTTCGGGTTTATACTAGACTTTCTCAAAGTCCTTATACCTGTGCGGGAAAACACTTTATTGCTAACATGAAGCCTTTATTGGTGCAATTTTCGGTTTTCAAAAGGTACATTTATATGTAACGGTGCTTGATACCAATGGAACTGAAAACTGCCGACGTGTTTAACGTTGGCCTCCTTTATTCAACTGAACTATCACTTATATTTCTGGTATTTTATTCTAACCAGAAGACTAGAACCCAAGGTGGCTCATCCCATTTACCATGTTGTGAATTTGTTTTCAATTTCCTTCCTTTATAGTTCAGACGCTAAGTTTCAGTTTGTGATGGCATAAGAACATGAAACACATTTCATCTGCTTCAAGTTGTGTGCTCTTGCTCATTATCGTTTGACGTTACACGAATGTCCATCGATGTTCTGGCCCGTCTAAATCTTGAAGTAATCAGATCAAAAATCAACTCGGCAAACTCGATGATAGACAGAACGGACATCCCAACGAACAGTCCCATCTGACCTCCGATGTCACCCACCAAGTTCTCGAACTAAAAGTATAAACATCTTAGTTAGTATTTACTAAAGCTGCTGTCGATGATTGAGTGTCGAAAGTCGCGATTGCTTTGGTATTGTGTTTGCTTAGCTTTTCTTAGCTGGGCTATCTATACTTATGTCCATTCTCTCCATCATACTAACATACGTCCTACCTAGTAAATACTATATCGGTTCTGCCTTCTTTACGTATTATCCTTAACTGCTATTTATTTTCATACCCCTATTTGTGTTTATGTGTTTGTATTATTTCATGTACCTTAATACTTAGCAACCTACAGTCCGGGGGCGAACCTCTACACAACGGCCACCGTGGGGATAAAATTTTGTGGCCGTTGTGTAGAGGTGGCGCGCCGTTGTGGAGAGGTAGGGGTGTAATTTGATACCACATGTTAATGTACTGTATTTCAATCATAAATAACGTTGAAACAACAAAGAAATTGACAGATAATTAAGAAAACGTTTCACAAGGCGAAAAGTCTAGTAACTATCGACTGACTATTTTGAATGCAAACAGTGCCGAACAGTTCTTGGGGGGGGGGGGGGGGGGGGGTGAGGGGTGTGCCGCGGAGATATCGAAACCCTGACCCTATTTTGAAACTAAAATATGAGAACCTATTTAAGGGACAAGTAAATACTCAGAATTTATTGAACAGATCGTCTTCATTTCTCGTTTGTCTAACATCAAGCATACAATATTGTTACGTTTAGCGGGCGTTCACTAACTCACAGAACAAATGCACGATATTGCATATCAAGAGTTAGGGGAACAACAAAACCGTACCCTATTTAAGGATCGGATAGTTACCGTGACACTCAATCGAAAATCACTCTAGTTACACACTGCACTGCTATGAATCATTGCAATGCTTCCCTTCGTGTAGGCAACACATGAATTGCTATCAAAATACAATAGAATTAACACAATGCAAAACAACAGAACGAAATACACAATACAATAGAACGCAATACAATTTTGCCTACATGAAGGGAGATCCCAATGCTTATTCCTGGAATACCGTGAAATATCCCACTAGTGACACACGAGAGTTTAGGTGCCGGAGTGTGTACACAAAGGAAAATCTAGTCGCGAAATACTAGTTCATGGTATACCACGAGAAAGCATTGCATAACTATTATCCCATGCCCATATAACTTAACAAGGAATTTCCACTAAGAAAAGTAAAAACAAATTAAAATTGAACTGAGCTGAAGAAGCTGAATTAAAATAATTAAATAGCTTGCGCGCGCGCTGCTTTCGACGGGAAACTACTGGAAGCTGTGACGACGGGCGCAATAGACCTTTCCGGCATTCCGCTCCAATGCCCACGAACAACGAGCAACAGTATTGGCCTACCCAACAGTAGAAAACACCTTAACCTTTAGAAAGTGCAGTACAAAAACAATAGAAGTATAGTATTATGGGTACAATCAGAATACAGGTCTCGAGAAGTTCCATGCTACTCAACAATGCAACCAAGTCGAGATTGGAGTACATATTTTCATGCATTTACTGTAGTCTTTGCAGCTTATCACAGAGCCATCACAAACACAACTACAATAGTCAAAATATGGCTCAACCATTGCATGGTAAATTTTCTGGCCTGTTCTTTCGTTAATCAAATGTCGAATTATTTTATTATCACCCAAGGCTGCAGAGATTTTCTTGACGAGCTTATATGTGTTTTCAAGAAAGATTTTTATCAACAATAACGCCTAAGGCCTTAGTAGAATAGACACTTTTAATGCTCTCACCATTGATTTGTATGTGGATGAATCGGAATCCCCATCCTGCGTCGCAACTTGTCGGGAGCCAATGATCACAAATTCGGTTTTAGTGATAGTAAGACTGAGCTTATTCGCTCTAAACCAAACATTGATGTTATCTAACACATCCTTTAAAAGAATATCGAGTTCCTCTGTATTGGTTGCGGCGACAGTAATATTGGTGTCATCCGCATACATCCTAGGTTAGGCGAAATGGTTAGGCAGTTTGGTAGGTCGGTTTATAAGGAAATGTAAGGGGCCAAGAATCGCCCCGTGGGAATACCGCAGGATAAATAATTAGTACACGATGTATGACCATTTAGAGTACATTTTTTGCTGCGATTAAGATTTGAACTACTCAATTGAAGAGTGGTTATTCTCGATACTCTTTCCTTGTGAAATTGCTCAAAATAATGATAGTATAATGTGAAGAAGCCTACAATTTGACGGACGTGGCACATTTTGGTGGGAAAACAACCCACTGGTACAACCCGCAGGATACCGCCGCCGAATATGCAACGGCTTTTCAGCCTTCTGATTTGCTGTATTCTCCATGATTGGCATGGGATGTGATCTATTTTACAATTGTCCGCAAAGAAAGGAAAAAACAGCACTTCAGAGCTGTGATAATGCTTCAGGAAGGGTTTTTAAAGGGACTGTGTCATGGTGAGAGATTAGACGTCCGGGCCACACGGTCATTATCAGCGATTCTCGCATGAACTGACGAATTAACCTCGCGCACATGTGGGATTTTTTTATTTATTTAAACATATAATTTCCTAGTGTTTGCCTCAAGAGCACCAGGTGCTCATCTAGGAAGCTCACACTACCGTTACAATTACAATTTTTACAACGAGTAAGGTAGAGAAAAAGGAAACGACTTATATTAATGATAGATAAAGCAAGAAAACAGAAAGCAGGAACAATTGATCGCAATAAGTAAATTATAGAAAATAATATGTCAAATTATATTGTGATAATTAGAAAAACAAAAACAATCACTTTTGCATAACTATAAAATTGATAATACTACTCTAAAGCCAGTTAAATTAATCAAATCGCTTTGTTTCAATAATATAAAACTGTATTGCTTTAAAAACTTCTATATTTTTATTACTGCTTAATTCAGAAGAGCCATGGAGTAGTATATTCACTTTTATATTATCCGATGTAACTTGCCAGTGAGGGATTAAAAGTGCAACGGAGGCAAATAACGTATGACGCACTGCGGCATATAGAGGACAATCTAATAAATAGTGTTTAACAGTTTCCTTGGCAAATCCGCAGAGACAAAAAGTTGTTGGTGCGCAATTGATTTTAAATAGGTTATCATTTAAAGCACAGTTACCTGATCTTAAGCGAGTGTGACATATTGATGCAAATCTAGTAACGGAAAAATCGTAGAGTCTGTCATAATCATAACTACTAAAGCTTTCCTTTAGAGCTTTCTTAAAACCAGGTAATTGCGGTATGCTTGCTATAGTTGGACTTAAATCGTTCCATAATCGTATTGAAGATGGCAGAAAGAATAATGGAAACGCTCAGTACGACAGGGCAACAGTGTTATAACTTTCATTGGAGCGAAGCATGTATTGACTACGTTCACCTACTTGCTCAGGCAAGAGCTATTTTATATAAGCAGGAGTTAAACCTTTGACCATTTTGTAAAATGTAACGATCCTATGAACAGTTCTTCTATTTTTAAGGTCTACGAGCCCCAACTCATTTAAGAGCCTAATTCTACTCGTCCCTTTCATAGCTCCTGATATAACTCTAGTTGCTTCATACTGCACATTTTCTAACAAAGCACACTCACCCTCACTACAGCCACCCCAAATTATGTCCTATATTCCATAAGAAGCCTCACCAAACTTAAATAGAGCGTGCGTAAAGTTGAACGATTAACTTTATATTTAATGCTTTTAATCATATTAAGAACATTTGATGCCTTCTGGTGTAATTGTAAAATGTGGTTTCTCCAAGAAAGGTTACTGGAAAGGATAAGACCAAGGTGTTTATGACTATCAACCTCCTTAATACTTTCATTATTCAGAAATAGCGGTGGATGGTAGAACTTTAAACGCTTTACCGAAAAATTCATAGTCCTAGATTTCGAGGCATTCATTGTAACAAGCCAGGTTTTCGCCCACGTATCAATTGTTTCCAAATCAGAATTCAACTTAGTTGCAATATCCAATGTAGAGTTATGTTCAACAATTTCTAATAGTGTAGTATCATCTGCATAAAGATAGCAATGCGATGAAACTCCAGTCGTAATATCATTTATGTAGATTAAGAAAAGAAGTGGACCCAATACGGAGCCTGTGGGACCCCGGCACATAAAAAACCAATACCACTACTTTGACCATTAATGACGACTCTTTGCTTTCTTTCAGATAAGTAACTTCTAAACGACCTTAGTAAAGGATCTCTAACTCCCAATAGCCACAGTTTATATAATAATGCTTCATGCCAGACCCTGTCGAAGGCCTTACTAATATCGAGAAACACCATTCTAACATCGTGGCCATTTTCAAACGCATGGTAAATTTGATGCACTATGTAAAGTAATTGATAGACCGTTGATTCGCCTGGGCGGAAGCCTGCCTGAAAAGGATGCAAAAACCCGATTCTGATAAGAAAATTATATAGCTGAATGAAAACTACTTTTTCCATGACCTTAGATAAACACACTAAAAGCGAAAGTGGACGATAGTTCTCCTTATTTTGACGATCATTTTTTTTAAATAGAGGGATTACATTTGCAATTTTCCACATACTGGGGAATTGACCAAGCGTAAGCGATAGGTTGACTAAGCGAGTAAATATTTTATAAATCCCGTCAGCGCAGAGCTTTATAATTTTATTTCCAATCCCATCATGCCCGCTTGCCTTAGAAATGTCAACGCCTTTCAAAAGGTTATGCAAGTCATCCTCACTTGTATTAATATCACTTAGAAGATAGTCAAGCTGATAAGGTTGACAAGTTGGCAAAGTTGCCGAAGTCGAGTCTAAAACAGTTTGCCTGCAAAAATAAACATTAAATATGTCCGCTATCTCTTTAGGATCCGATATAATTTGTCCATTTTCTAAAAGGGATGGAATTGACTGGTTAACTTTCCTTTGCCCTAAAGACCTAACTGTGGTCCACCATTTTTTAGGTAGCGTCTTTGGATTTGATAAGACTTTATTCGTGCTCTCTATGTGCTTTTTCTTAGCTGTTCGTATTAATGCTGTTGTAAAATTGCGCTGACTTCTATATGATTCCCATCTAGAGGTCGTTCTCGAATTATTATATTTCTTTAAAAGTCTATCTCTTTTGCGAATAGCGCGTCTAATTTCGCAGGTCATCCAGGGTTTATCCCTGGGGCGTATACTAACAGTTTTATAGGGGATGTAGGCTTCCACAGCTTTCCGAAAAAGTTCATGCCACTTGTCATAAACTTTGTCAATATCAGTAGCATTAGAGAAAGCAGGTTCCCAATCAATAACAATAAGACTATTAGTTAACTCCAATTCATTAACTGAATTAAAATTCCAAACAGTTCTTTTAAAGCATGGCATTTTACTAAAAGGAAAATTAATCTTCCCAAATACAATACAGTGATCACAATAGACCATTTTCTCAGGTATGCGCACGCAATATTGGCCCGCCAAATCGCTTTTTGAACAATAGCCGCCAATTTTTGAACAATAGCCGATAATTTGAATAACAAAGGCTGTCGCATCAGAACGAGTCTAACAAAAGCTAACAAAACTCACGGCCCGCCAAGAAATACTTCATGTAGGCAGCTTGGATTTAGACTGGTATGTAATCAACTAAAGTCGATTGAGGTATGCTAACCGCCGTGGAAAGCGAGTAGCAGCTGACGTTTCGAGCGTTAGCCCTTCGTCAGAGCAAAAAAACTTGGATTTAGTATTGGTTGAAATAATAGGGAGGGTTATAGGAAACCACTACGTGATTCCCACGTGAAGTATTTACCGGCCCGTCAAGCCTGTTGCGTGCGCATACTTGAGAAAATGGTCTATTAGAAGACTAATAAACTGTATATATATACAGTATTCAAGTAAAATAATGAAACTACTTTCAATCAAACATTGAAGGAGGGGGGTTTAATTATAAGTAATACCACGACAAGAGAGAATTAGTGATTAAATTTTCCCGTAAGCCGAGGGAGAGTTTGTGGAAGTCCCGAGGCCGCTTCGGCCGAGGCTTGAGGGGAAATTTAATCACTAATTTCCCTAATTGTCATGGTATAACTTTGTAATACTCTGATCGCCGAGGAACGGAACAAATCTCTGAGAAGTTTATTTTTCTCTGCCTAAACTAAAGACGTCGCAGTTGAGTTGCTTTCGAAAACGTTTTAATGCTTGATTGAATGACCTTGGCTTTCCCTGAGAGCAAGTGTTGTTTTTGAAAAGAATAGCACTAATTATATAAAACACAATGTAATTATGTGCTTGACTAAATATGCAAAGGTCATGCGTATATGGTTTTAAGTATCCCACATGGTAGAAGCGGGTTTGAGATATGAAGAGAAGAACGTGCAGATTGAAATACGTGATCCCACATGGATTGCGTTGAAGGTTATGATGAAGCCAGGTCGTTTTGGGTTCAAATTTCTCACCCGGGAGCGCAAGGCTACTGACAGAGGAGAACAAGAGTGTGATGCTTTTCACCCTCTCATGTCCAGCCTGCATTATCTTCCAGTTTTCCCTCATTACGATGCAAGGGAAAATTAGATTGAAGATTGTTGAAGACAATGCATATTTCTAAATTTCCCTTGCATTTGTAATGAACCGAGGAATTTAGAGATTAAATGTGCGTGAACAAACAAAGGAATCCGAGACGATCATGGTATTACTGTTTTAATCCACCAATCGAACACTGACTCCATACATGCGTAGTACCATGACATAGCCCCTTTAATTGAGGAAACCATAATGACGTCGTGTTGGACTGTTGCCTGCGAAAACAACTCGGAGGAGTAGCACGGAACCTCTCGAGACCTGTATTCTGATAATACTATAATACTATACTTCTATTGTTTTTGTACTGCACTTTCTAAAGGTTAGGGTATTTTCTATTGTTGGGTAGGCCAAATGAATACTGTCGCTCGTTTCGAGAAGTTCCACCCGACCCGCTCGGGGGCTCGCTTTTGGCCCTCGAAATGAGACGCCTATTTTCCCAGGCTGGTTAGACAATAACGAAATGCTTGGTTACTTAGTTACTCAAATACTCAAACATTGTAACCAGCTTACCTTGTAACCAGGTTCGTCTATGATAGATTTCTGGTTCATGGTTTTGTAAAATACGTTGATGTTCAATATGTTTTCTCTAAAATGTTCAAAACAGTGCAAAATCAGCGAAATGAGATTAAAAATACAAATAGAAATAGAAGTGAGAAATGACAACAAAAGGTGACAAGGATTAAATAATGACTGATCAGAATTGACAATAAAATATTATTAGCAGCTAATCAATAAATACCTGTATTATGGTGACAGGCCTTTATATTCTCAGTCCAGGCCGGACACATTTGGGCCTCGTCAGGCAAAAAGGGCCCGGACGATATTCAAGTTAAATAATTTCTACAATGCTGTTCCTAATAACAGGTTGAAGATTGCATGTATTGTAATCTTGACGAGGAGTGCTACATTTCATTCCTAACAATAAATGTCAGTTTCAAGAAATTGACGACAAAAATCAGGGGTGAAATTGACGTGATTTTGATGCAAGGGCCCGATCACAAATATGACCACAAAAATTAGGAATCCTGTCAGAGGGGATGATTTTGATGTATGACATTCATTTATACCTGCTGGCATTAAAGAGTAAAAAATAAATAAGCTGAACAAGATGATCACTTTTTGGCCAACAAATGTCTTTTCTGCAGTCATTCTGCTCCCCGTAGCTCATAATATTATTTGAGCAATAGTAAAAGTTACACCTTGAAACAATAGTCTGATGATAAGGAATCATTTGCGTCTGCTAAAATTGTGATCACACCCTTGTGTAAAAATATTGTAAATTCACTTGTCGATTTCATGAAAACAACAATACTTGTTAGTAGCACAATGTGGCGCTCGCGATGCATATTGTAATCGCAGCACAAGTATAAAAAACATGGTACAATTTCAAAATACATTTACATATTATGTCGTCCGGGCCCTTTTTGCCTGATGATGCCCATTTATTTTCAGCGATTTTGATATGAACTGACGAACCTCACACACATGTGGGATGGTTAAAATCAAAGCAAATATGCAAAAATGACTAACAAACTGTGTATAGATGTAGCCTTCAAGGAAATATTGCAAATCTTTTCAATCAAGCATTGAGGGATGAACTGTCTACAGCCACCAATAAAACATTGACTCCATACATGCATGACGCTTCTTTAACATGGAACTATACCCATGTGCTATACCCATGTTTGAACGTTCAAGTGTTCTTATCGAATGTTCAGGATATAAATAATTAGTATATACCACACCAGTGAATATGACTTTTCGCGCGCTCTGATTGGCTACTCAAACAGTGAATATGATTTCATATTCACCTCCGAGCGAAGCAGCGATCACTTCGCGCGAGTTTTTGTCCATTTGACAGAAAATAAAATAACTATTTGGTGCTGGCTCAAGTTTTTTTTCAAGTTTTTCAAGTTTTTCAGGCTATTCACCTGAAGTATGGTATATACTAAAACAATTAGTCACCTCAGTGTCGGTGAATGATTGTTAAATATTTGAAGGATAATAAAGACAATAACCTACTTGTGGCGTTGAAATATGGAAGGGATATTTGTCCCCGGATATTATCTGATCATCCGAGAAGCGAACAGTTCATTTCCGGCGAGACCAAAGCTCCCATAAAAGAATCTGTTTGAAGCATTATAAACTGAAAGGGAATAATTTGTGACTTGAAATGCGAACTGATATTTTCTCTAAGACATTATATATCTATAAATATTCCAAAGCCACAACGTAGGCTATTTAAAATATCTTTAAAATCCTTCAAATAGTTTCATTTACGGGGGCACTTGCGCGCGCTAACTGGCGGTCACGTGACTCGATTCAACCAATCACGGGAGAGATAATTATTTTAAAACAGTAATAACACAAATAAAATGGTACAATAATTTCTGATTAAGTTACCTCGTCGTCATAATATTGGCTAATACCCTTCTTGTACTCGGATTGGCAATACTACGGTTTAAATATGTCTGAAAAGGAATCATCATGATCTGTTTGAGAGCAAGACCAACCACTAGGCATATTACTTTGCACTGGTGTATCACAACCAAGCGCGGTCATGCCGCCCTGCAACTACCCCTTCATCCAGCCAGAGGGCCGCTGGACCGAAATCAAATTACTAGAATAACATGAGTCAAAACAGCATAACTCAGTAAGACGTATTTTCCTCTATCCCAGTTTGTTACTTTTTTTAAAGTTATTTTCAGTTAGGGAGATTAACAGCCGATGTAACAAAAATGTTTCCCTCCATCTTTCTCTAAAAACAGGAACTGATACTATAATTAAACGCAACCTACGTTGCCAATCGAAGTTTTAAGGACTACTTAGATTTCCAGCTCCGAAACGCAAATGACGACTGGATGTCACTCCAGGTAAATAAAAAAATATGTAAACCTTATTTAACGTCGTTAACTCGTGACAGTTTGATGAGATTTATAAACTTGAGGCCGACGTGGGGCCTACGAGTACGTCCTTATCCGAGAAGACATGAAGGTCTAACCATTTGCAGTTCGAGAACGAGATTGTTTCACAACAACATATCCTCGCTCTAGAATTACCAATAATCGGTAAGTGGCTTTTGCTCTTCAATTATCAATAATCGCTAATTCTAGAACGCAAATTAAACAATACCATTCTTAAAACCAGTCAAGGATAAGGATAAATATTTGTCAAATAGTCCAGTTTCGTATTCGAAAATTACTGCTGAATACAATGAATACAGACGCATGTACGCAGGGTTAGCCTCATTCTGAAGTTAAACATTCATAAATACCAGCGAAAAGGTGCAAAACGCGAAACTATAACAATACGCAGAGTTGTGAATAGCCCACCTTCTCGCTGGTATTTATGAATGTTTAACTTCAAAATGAGGATAACCCTGCGTACATGCGTCTGTATTCATTGAATTCAGCGGTAATGTTCGAATACGAAACTGGCTATTCCGAACGGCGGTAGATGACGTCTGCACTACCAAGAACTACACGCACACAGTTACGAGTTCGAGCCCGAGTAGGAGCACTCAAATTTACTCTCGTTTACCTTCTGTTCTTGTTTACCTGTGAACCCTAGCTTTAGGTGAGTGAGAACCCGGCGTTTACCCGTGAACTCGTCCGATGGTTATGGTTCGGGTTAGGGTTTGTCTTATAGTAACAATAATCGTTATTTCAAGCGTGTTTGTCATTTACTGATTATTGGTAATTCTAGAGCGAGATACGTTGTTCACAAAGGCAGCACCTTCTACTCAGTTATTTTAAGACCATGAGTGTTGGTCTGGCCGGGGTTTGAACCGACGGTATATATGCTCCGCTGGCCGAAAGAACTAAGGCTCTGCTATCAAATACAAATTACCGAGGTCTTAAACTTTTTTAGTAAATAATTTTATAACTTAGTGAACTCATAGTGAATAACAAATTAAGAAAACTTCAACCTATTAAATACGAAGTCCAAGGACTACGGCAAAGCTGACACAACGTAGGATTTTATATTGAATATTACAATATTTCGGCTGGCCAAACCAGCCTTCTTCAGGTACTAGATGTTACAAGTGAAGAGCTCTAAGGTAAGAAGATCTATAAATGTGGTAAATTTCGCAATAGAAATTGCGGAAACGGGAAGTGACGTAGACCAAAACTTGAAGTAGCAAAATAGTATAAGAGATAAGCACTATGTTTCATCACGTATATTCATACCATATGGTTCTAGAGTTTTAGCTTTATCTATAAGGTGCGCTTCTCTGGCTTTACGTATTGAGTCTCTTGAGGAGTATATTATTTCTAGGGGGATAAGTTGCATGTCGGTGTAAGAGTGGTTAGGTCTAGAAAGAAAATGTTCAGATACAGTAGTAGGTTTAGATTTAATGTTAGGCTTGTCGTCTACTGCCCGTCTGTGTTCATTAAATCTGTCTTTGAGGCGTCGCTTAGTTTCACCTATGTATTGCAAATGGCAACGATTACATTGTATATCTTTTAAGTAGTTTTTTTTTGGACAAAACAGTTCACAAATGGATACTTTTAAAGAGAAATTTTAAAATCACGGGTATGTCCCTGTTGTTTCATTAGTTTTCGCGAGAAACTGGGGGCGGCCGCGCGTCGACAAGTAATAGCAAATACGCATGCGCGTGACGTTTTGCCGCGGTGTGGACCGGAGCTTAAAGTGCAAGTAGCGCCATAAAAAACATGAACTCTTTTTGCCCCAAATTCTATTTCTACTTCAGTTGTCCTGCCTCTCAAAGAAAACTTAGTTTTCTTTGAGAGGCAGGAGCAAAAATTAAGCTAGAATAAACGCTACCCGAATTGCGGGATTGATTCGTCTTGTGATGTCACAATGAAAACCTACGGGATTTTATTGTAGTAGTTTTCTCTAGGGAGGGAGTTGATTCATCTTATGACGTCACAGGGTCCACGAAAAGTAACCAAAATTAGCGATTAAATGCCAGAAATGTTACAAAATTTGCAAGATGAATACCTTTTTGTGAAAAACAAACGCAACAGTCCAATATTTTTAAAATTATTTTTTTGACATTATACACTGCGCTAAGCCAGAGGGACTGGAGCTTAACAACTGAGCTAACCGAGAAGCTGGTTTGATAATTTTAAGTTACAGTAACCGACTAAATTACCCAGAATGGATAGCTTGGCCACACAGAAGATGAAGTGGACACGTCAAACGTCAATTCCCTGTAAGAATGGGGAAATATTATCAACAGATCGAAATTTATGGAAACCGTTTTTTTAAAACCATCCATTATGCGCGCGCGTCAAATGTCGAACCGAAAGCATAATTTGTAGAGCGGTGTTCGATTACGTGTTGAAAAATAATAGTGATTACTTTGATCTTGCGTTTGCTTTGCTTTTCGTTTGG
Organism: Actinernus sp. WN-2022; assembly: GCA_030867875.1. Classification (NCBI taxonomy): domain Eukaryota; kingdom Metazoa; phylum Cnidaria; class Anthozoa; order Actiniaria; family Actinernidae; genus Actinernus; species Actinernus sp. WN-2022. Next base: position 6,747,424 of record JAOWCC010000019.1, read on the forward strand.
CTGTGAAGAATAATTTGTAATAATCCAGTTTCGTATTCGAAAATTACCGCTGAATGCAATGACTAGAGACGCATTTCTAAGAGTTTCCCTCGTTCTTAGTTGATGTCAGAAGTCCATAACCATTGATATTCATCAATACCAGAAATAAGGTAGCTATTCACAACTCTGCGCATGTACTCGTCGCATTCAGCGGTAATTTTCGAATACGAATCTGGACTATTATCAGCCCATCAAGTTTTAATTCAGTAAAACCAAAGATTGCTTTGGTCCGTCACGCAATAAATTTTCATAGTCGATGTCGTTCAGGTGCCTTTAAATAAATGAATTCAGATTGTTTTGCCATCCCGTACAACCGCGTGAGTTGCAGTTCCTGCAAAAGACCCATTCACTCTTTCCACCTTGGCGGCCATCTTGGCTTCAAAGCGAGGTAATCCTTTGTTTTTGCTAGGTTAGCCTCGCACTGAGGGAATATTAGAACGAGCTTAGCCTAGAAAAAACATAGGATTGCCTCGCTTTGAAGGCAAGATGGCCACCAGATGAAAAGATTGCATTGCATTTACTTTTCCTTGAATCCATCAAAAAAGATGGCGGCTGTGCATTTGACCACAATCCCTTGCGAACCTAACACGGTCATAATAACACGTAGAAATCATCTGGTTTTTTTATGACAGTGTATTCGCCACTTTGGAAAAGAGTAGGGGATTGGGGCGAGAGTGGTCTCGCAAAGGCGCTTGGGATCGTTACAGGGGACACGCATCGTACAGAATACAAACAAACACGGCGAATATCGCAATTAACTCATCGAATACAAGCAGAGAAAGTGAAATAAGCTGGAAAGAAGACACTACCAGAAGTAAAGCTCAACAGTAGTGTCCAGAAATGTGGGTTCATAAAAGCCAACTTACTTAAAGCAGAGCAAAGAAGCGAATACTACCGTGGAACGGGAGTTAGCAGAAGTAAAGCGAAGTTGTGTGGCCGAATGCTACGATCCGAACACGTTATGCTTTAGCCGATTCCTACGTTTCCCACCATCATGGATTTGTCACTTTAAAGTATTAAATACCTTGTAACTTTAGCTATACCGGTCTTGTTCTGTTCATGGGATTGTAGGCCGTGAATAACTACTGACAAGAGAAATAGCGGCGAGTCTGAACCACTTGAAGTCCGCTAGGGTGACATGCGATTGATCACCACATACCAATTCCTTCCAGCTTTTCACCCGACAATCGCAAGAACAGAACAAGCTTGTTTAAAGTTACAAAGTACAACTTTAAAATCATAAATCCATGATGATGGGAAACGTAGGAATCGGCTAAAGCATAACGTGTTCGGATCGTAGCATTCGGCCACACAACTTCGCTTTACTTCTGCTAACTCCCGTTCCACGGTAGTTTTCGCTTCAGTTTGCTCTGCTTTAAGTAAGTTGGCTTTTATGAACCCACATTTCTGGACACTTCTGTTGAGCTTTACTTCTGGTACAGTGTCTTCTTTCAAGCTTATTTCACTTTCTCTGCTTGTATTCGATGAGTTAATTGCGATATTCGCCGTGTTTGTTTGTATTCTGTACGACGCGTGTCCCCTGTAACGATCCCAAGCGCCTTTGCGAGACCACCCTCGCCCCAATCCCCTACTCTTTTCCAAAGTGGCCAATTGGCAACAGCACTTGTACTTGTTTGTTTTTAAGATATAAAACCTCTCTACAGCGATTTTATAACGGATTTAAAGATTTTCGTGCCCAAAGGATTGTGGGTAAAAGACATTCAGTACGGTGGATTAGTTCAATTCGTGATTGGCTGATTGCGTCGTTGCTTGCTCTTGTGATTGGCTCACTGCGTGTTTACTTGCTCCTGTGATTGGCTCACTGCGTGTTTACTTGCTCCTGTGATTGGCTTTGTAATTAATTCAATTCGTGATTGGCTGATTGCGTGTTTACTTGCTCCTGTGATTGGCTTTGTAATTAATTCAATTCGTGATTGGCTGATTACGTCGTTACTTGCTCTTGTGATTGGCTTTGTAATTACTTCAATTCGTGATTGCGGGTTCATTGCATTTGTACTTGCTCCTGCGATTGGCTCTGTAATTACCTCAGTCCGTGATTGGTTCATTGCGTCTTTACTTGCTTGATTTAAGACACTCGAATCGAAAACTGCTCTAAAATTTGGCAAACGAAAACTGCTTTCAACTGGTTATTGATCGCACCAAGCATTTTTATAAGTCATAGAGTGCTATTTGTATGCCATGTGGGAGAACTGTTTACCTGCATACAGGAGGACAGTTGCATCGTATTGCACCTGACATCATGCTTGCAAATAATTCTTCTCTGCAAGCAGCTGCCGAGATCGAATTAATTATGAATTAGTTGTAGAACTATAGGACTTTATACAATAAACAGTGGGAAATGCATGCTCTGATTGGTCAATAGCTATGTGTTATTAGAGTACAGATGACGTCACGTTTATACAATAAACAGTGGGAAACACATGCTCTGATTGGTCAATAGCCATGTGTTATTAGAGTACAGATGTACAGATGACGTCACGTTTATACAATAAACAGTGTGAAACACACACGCATGGCATAAGTTACCTCAAAATCGATCACTACGAAGCGAGCCAAAAATATATAAACTAGCACATTTTGTTTAACTCGATGTCAAATTTAACGAAATGTTAATATTAAAATGAAATAACATCTTTAGGATCAAGCACGTTTGTATATTGACGTTATTGTGACATAATGAATAACCCCTTTTACGGTCATATTCTGCGTTACCAATACGTTTGAAATAAAGCGTGTTATAGTTATTAAGAACTGAAGTTTCCTGTGACGTAATATTTTCTGCGTTCTAAATTGAAGAAACAAAAAATACAAAAACAAAAGTACATTTCCTCTTTAAAACCTGAAAAATACTCGAATATTTATTTTTAAAAGATGTTTCCAAAAATATATGACGTCATAATCACGTAACCTCTTTCTCACTGTGAATTTTAAAGTATTTCCTCTCAAAAATTGAAAATTCTAAAAACATACGATTGTAGGTATACCGATTTACTCTTTTAATTGCTAGATTGTCGTGAACAAATATTTTAAACTCTAAAAGATGAATGATGAAGTTATTTTGTAAATGGTTCTGTATTGTATATTTCCCTTCAAATTTTGGCGGGAAAATTACCGAAATTCACAATTTAATAACTTTTCTCTCTCTTAACCAACCGAACTCCGGTTTCCGGTTACTTTGTTGTCAACATGATGGGAAATCGAAAATATAAAATTTACTGATGTTAAAGGTAATTGAAAACATCGAGAAAACTATTATAAATGGTTAAATGGTTAAATGGTTAAATGACGTAACTGTGAGGTCATCAAGGTATCCACGGTAGTTCAAATCATCGGATTTTGTTTTCGTCATCCGTCTTAATCCTCCCACAAAAATGCAATCTTCTACGTTGGAAACTTTTGAAAATATAGCAAAGTGATCGATTTTAGGGTCATTTGTGCCAACCGTGCATGCTCTGATTGGTCAATAGCCATGTGTTATCGGAGTGCAAATGCACACATGAGGTCATCTTTTGTATTTCGTATCCTTTTTTTCGCAAAGTTATTGTGTAAAACAAATAGATGTCATTGCATTCTACCGTGAGTCTGTCCTCTTATAGATGTACAGATGACGTCACAATGTTAATTATTGTATAAAACAAATAGATGTCATTCTACCGTGAGTCTGTCGTCTTATAGATGTACAGATGACGTTACAATGTTAATTATTGTATAAAACAATTAGATGTCATTCTACCGTGAGTCTGTCCTCTTATTGATGTACAGATGACGTTACGATGTTAATTATTATATAAAACAAATAGATGTCATTCTACCGTGAGTCTGTCGTCTTATAGATGTACAGATGACGTTACAATGTTAATTATTGTATAAAACAATTAGATGTCATTCTACCGTGAGTCTGTCCTCTTATAGATGTACAGATGACGTTACAATGTTAATTATTGTACACAACAAATAGATGTCATTCTACCGTGAGTCTGTCCTCTTATAGATGTACAGATGACGTTACGATGTTAATTATTATATAAAACAAATAGATGTCATTCTACCGTGAGTCTGTCCTCTTATAGATGTACAGATGACGTTACGATGTTAATTATTATATAAAACAAATAGATGTCATTCTACCGTGAGTCTGTCCTCTTATAGATGTACAGATGACGTTACAATGTTAATTATTATATAAAACAAATAGATGTCATTCTACCGTGAGTCTGTCCTCTTATAGATGTACAGATGACGTTACAATGTTAATTATTATATAAAACAAATAGATGTCATTCTACCGTGAGTCTGTCCTCTTATAGATGTACAGATGACGTTACAATGTTAATTATTATATAAAACAAATAGATGTCATTCTACCGTGAGTCTGTCCTCTTATAGATGTACAGATGACGTTACAATGTTAATTATTATATAAAACAAATAGATGTCATTCTACCGTGAGTCTGTCCTCTTATAGATGTACAGATGACGTTACGATGTTAATTATTATATAAAACAAATAGATGTCATTCTACCGTGAGTCTGTCCTCTTATAGATGTACAGATGACGTTACGATGTTAATTATTGTATACAACAAATAGATGTCATTCTACCGTGAGTCTGTCCTCTTATTGATGTACAGATGACGTTACGATGTTAATTATTATATAAAACAAATAGATGTCATTCTACCGTGAGTCTGTCCTCTTATTGATGTACAGATGACGTTACGATGTTAATTATTATATAAAACAAATAGATGTCATTCTACCGTGAGTCTGTCCTCTTATAGATGTACAGATGACGTTACAATGTTAATTATTGTATACAACAAATAGATGTCATTCTACCGTGAGTCTGTCCTCTTATAGATGTACAGATGACGTTACAATGTTAATTATTGTATACAACAAATAGATGTCATTCTACCGTGAGTCTGTCCTCTTATAGATGTACAGATGACGTTACAATGTTAATTATTGTATACAACAAATAGATGTCATTCTACCGTGAGTCTGTCCTCTTATAGATGTACAGATGACGTTACAATGTTAATTATTGTATACAACAAATAGATGTCATTCTACCGTGAGTCTGTCCTCTTATAGATGTACAGATGACGTTACGATGTTAATTATTGTATACAACAAATAGATGTCATTCTACCGTGAGTCTGTCCTCTTATAGATGTACAGATGACGTTACGATGTTAATTATTGTATACAACAAATAGATGTCATTCTACCGTGAGTCTGTCCTCTTATAGATGTACAGATGACGTTACAATGTTAATTATTGTATACAACAAATAGATGTCATTCTACCGTGAGTCTGTCCTCTTATAGATGTACAGATGACGTTACAATGTTAATTATTGTATACAACAAATAGATGTCATTCTACCGTGAGTCTGTCCTCTTATAGATGTACAGATGACGTTACGATGTTAATTATTGTATACAACAAATAGATGTCATTCTACCGTGAGTCTGTCCTCTTATTGATGTACAGATGACGTTACGATGTTAATTATTATATAAAACAAATAGATGTCATTCTACCGTGAGTCTGTCCTCTTATTGATGTACAGATGACGTTACGATGTTAATTATTATATAAAACAAATAGATGTCATTCTACCGTGAGTCTGTCCTCTTATAGATGTACAGATGACGTTACAATGTTAATTATTGTATACAACAAATAGATGTCATTCTACCGTGAGTCTGTCCTCTTATAGATGTACAGATGACGTTACAATGTTAATTATTGTATACAACAAATAGATGTCATTCTACCGTGAGTCTGTCCTCTTATAGATGTACAGATGACGTTACAATGTTAATTATTGTATACAACAAATAGATGTCATTCTACCGTGAGTCTGTCCTCTTATAGATGTACAGATGACGTTACGATGTTAATTATTGTATACAACAAATAGATGTCATTCTACCGTGAGTCTGTCCTCTTATAGATGTACAGATGACGTTACGATGTTAATTATTGTATACAACAAATAGATGTCATTCTACCGTGAGTCTGTCCTCTTATAGATGTACAGATGACGTTACAATGTTAATTATTGTATACAACAAATAGATGTCATTCTACCGTGAGTCTGTCCTCTTATAGATGTACAGATGACGTTACAATGTTAATTATTGTATACAACAAATAGATGTCATTCTACCGTGAGTCTGTCCTCTTATAGATGTACAGATGACGTTACGATGTTAATTATTGTATACAACAAATAGATGTCATTCTACCGTGAGTCTGTCCTCTTATAGATGTACAGATGACGTTACGATGTTAATTATTGTATACAACAAATAGATGTCATTCTACCGTGAGTCTGTCCTCTTATAGATGTACAGATGACGTTACAATGTTAATTATTGTATAAAACAAATAGATGTCATTCTACCGTGAGTCTGTCCTCTTATAGATGTACAGATGACGTTACAATGTTAATTATTATATAAAACAAATAGATGTCATTCTACCGTGAGTCTGTCCTCTTATAGATGTACAGATGACGTTACAATGTTAATTATTGTATACAACAAATAGATGTCATTCTACCGTGAGTCTGTCCTCTTATAGATGTACAGATGACGTTACAATGTTAATTATTGTATACAACAAATATATGTCATTCTACCGTGAGTCTGTCCTCTTATAGATGTACAGATGACATTACAATGTTAATTATTGTATACAACAAATAGATGTCATTCTACCGTGAGTCTGTCCTCTTATAGATGTACAGATGACGTTACGATGTTAATTATTGTATAAAACAAATAGATGTCATTCTACCGTGAGTCTGTCCTCTTATAGATGTACAGATGACGTTACGATGTTAATTATTGTATAAAACAAATAGATGCCATTCTACCGTGAGTCTGTCGTCTTATAGATGTACAGATGACGTCACAATGTTAATTATTGTATAAAACAAATAGATGTCATTCTACCGTGAGTCTGTCGTCTTATAGATGTACAGATGACGTCACAATGTTAATTATTGTATAAAACAAATAGATGTCATTCTACCGTGAGTCTGTCGTCTTATAGATGTACAGATGACGTCACAATGTTAATTATTGTATACAACAAATAGATGTCATTCTACCGTGAGTCTGTCCTCATATAGATGTACAGATGACGTTACGATGTTAATTATTATATAAAACAAATAGATGTCATTCTACCGTGAGTCTGTCCTCTTATAGATGTACAGATGACGTTACAATGTTAATTATTGTATACAACAAATAGATGTCATTCTACCGTGAGTCTGTCCTCTTATAGATGTACAGATGACGTTACGATGTTAATTATTGTATACAACAAATAGATGTCATTCTACCGTGAGTCTGTCCTCTTATAGATGTACAGATGACGTTACAATGTTAATTATTGTATAAAACAAATAGATGTCATTCTACCGTGAGTCTGTCCTCTTATAGATGTACAGATGACGTTACAATGTTAATTATTATATAAAACAAATAGATGTCATTCTACCGTGAGTCTGTCCTCTTATAGATGTACAGATGACGTTACAATGTTAATTATTGTATACAACAAATAGATGTCATTCTACCGTGAGTCTGTCCTCTTATAGATGTACAGATGACGTTACAATGTTAATTATTGTATACAACAAATATATGTCATTCTACCGTGAGTCTGTCCTCTTATAGATGTACAGATGACATTACAATGTTAATTATTGTATACAACAAATAGATGGCATTCTACCGTGAGTCTGTCCTCTTATAGATGTACAGATGACGTTACGATGTTAATTATTGTATAAAACAAATAGATGTCATTGTACCGTGAGTCTGTCCTCTTATAGATGTACAGATGACGTTACGATGTTAATTATTGTATAAAACAAATAGATGTCATTCTACCGTGAGTCTGTCGTCTTATAGATGTACAGATGACGTCACAATGTTAATTATTGTATAAAACAAATAGATGTCATTCTACCGTGAGTCTGTCCTCTTATAGAAGTACAGATGACGTTACAATGTTAATTATTGTATAAAACAAATAGATGTCATTCTACCGTGAGTCTGTCCTCTTATAGATGTACAGATAACATTACAATGTTAATTATTGTATACAACAAATAGATGTCATTCTACCGTGAGTCTGTCCTCTTATAGAAGTACAGATGACGTTACAATGTTAATTATTGTATAAAACAAATAGATGTCATTCTACCGTGAGTCTGTCCTCTTATAGATGTACAGATGACATTACAATGTTAATTATTGTATACAACAAATAGATGTCATTCTACCGTGAGTCTGTCCTCTTATAGATGTACAGATGACGTTACAATCATATGTTAATTATTGTATAAAACAAATAGATGTCATTCTACCGTGAGTCTGTCCTCTTATAGATGTACAGATGACATTACAATGTTAATTATTGTATACAACAAATAGATGTCATTCTACCGTGAGTCTGTCCTCTTATAGATGTACAGATGACGTTACGATGTTAATTATTGTATAAAACAAATAGATGTCATTCTACCGTGAGTCTGTCCTCTTATAGATGTACAGATGACATTACAATGTTAATTATTGTATACAACAAATAGATGTCATTCTACCGTGAGTCTGTCCTCTTATAGATGTACAGATGACGTTACGATGTTAATTATTGTATAAAACAAATAGATGTCATTCTACCGTGAGTCTGTCCTCTTATAGATGTACAGATGACGTTACGATGTTAATTATTGTATAAAACAAATAGATGTCATTCTACCGTGAGTCTGTCGTCTTATAGATGTACAGATGACGTCACAATGTTAATTATTGTATACAACAAATAGATGTCATTCTACCGTGAGTCTGTCGTCTTATAGATGTACAGATGACGTCACAATGTTAATTATTGTATAAAACAAATAGATGCCATTCTACCGTGAGTCTGTCGTCTTATAGATGTACAGATGACGTCACAATGTTAATTATTGTATAAAACAAATAGATGTCATTCTACCGTGAGTCTGTCGTCTTATAGATGTACAGATGACGTCACAATGTTAATTATTGTATAAAACAAATAGATGTCATTCTACCGTGAGTCTGTCCTCTTATAGATGTACAGATGACGTCACAATGTTAATTATTGTATAAAACAAATAGATGTCATTCTACCGTGAGTCTGTCGTCTTATAGATGTACAGATGACGTCACAATGTTAATTATTGTATAAAACAAATAGATGTCATTCTACCGTGAGTCTGTCGTCTTATAGATGTACAGATGACGTCACAATGTTAATTATTGTATAAAACAAATAGATGTCATTCTACCGTGAGTCTGTCGTCTTATAGATGTACAGATGACGTCACAATGTTAATTATTGTATAAAACAAATAGATGTCATTCTACCGTGAGTCTGTCGTCTTATAGATGTACAGATGACGTCACAATGTTAATTATTGTATACAACAAATAGATGTCATTCTACCGTGAGTCTGTCGTCTTATAGATGTACAGATGACGTCACAATGTTAATTATTGTATACAACAAATAGATGTCATTCTACCGTGAGTCTGTCGTCTTATAGATGTACAGATGACGTCACAATGTTAATTATTGTATAAAACAAATAGATGCCATTCTACCGTGAGTCTGTCGTCTTATAGATGTACAGATGACGTCACAATGTTAATTATTGTATAAAACAAATAGATGTCATTCTACCGTGAGTCTGTCGTCTTATAGATGTACAGATGACGTCACAATGTTAATTATTGTATAAAACAAATAGATGTCATTCTACCGTGAGTCTGTCGTCTTATAGATGTACAGATGACGTCACAATGTTAATTATTGTATACAACAAATAGATGTCATTCTACCGTGAGTCTGTCGTCTTATAGATGTACAGATGACGTTACAATGTTAATTATTGTATACAACAAATAGATGTCATTCTACCGTGAGTCTGTCGTCTTATAGATGTACAGATGACGTCACAATGTTAATTATTGTATAAAACAAATAGATGTCATTGTACCGTGTGTCTGTCGTCTTATAGATGTACAGATGACGTCACAATGTTAATTATTGTATAAAACAAATAGATGTCATTCTACCGTGTGTCTGTCGTCTTATAGATGTACAGATGACGTCACGATGTTAATTATTGTATAAAACAAATAGATGTCATTCTACCGTGTGTCTGTCGTCTTATAGATGTACAGATGACGTCACGATGTTAATTATTGTATAAAACAAATAGATGTCATTCTACCGTGTGTTTGTCGTCTTATAGATGTACAGATGACGTTACAATGTTAATTATTGTATAAAACAAATAGATGTCATTCTACCGTGTGTCTGTCGTCTTATAGATGTACAGATGACGTCACGATGTTAATTATTGTATAAAACAAATAGATGTCATTCTACCGTGAGTCTGTCCTCTTATAGATGTACAGATGACGTTACAATGTTAATTATTGTATACAACAAATAGATGTCATTCTACCGTGAGTCTGTCCTCTTATAGATGTACAGATGACGTTACAATGTTAATTATTGTATAAAACAAATAGATGTCATTCTACCGTGAGTCTGTCGTCTTATAGATGTACAGATGACGTCACGATGTTAATTATTGTATGCAACAAATAGATGTCATTCTACCGTGAGTCTGTCGTCTTATAGATGTACAGATGACGTTACAATGTTAATTATTGTATAAAACAAATAGATGTCATTCTACCGTGAGTCTGTCGTCTTATAGATGTACAGATGACGTCACAATGTTAATTATTGTATAAAACAAATAGATGTCATTCTACCGTGAGTCTGTCGTCTTATAGATGTACAGATGACGTTACAATGTTAATTATTGTATAAAACAAATAGATGTCATTCTACCGTGTGTCTGTCGTCTTATAGATGTACAGATGACGTTACAATGTTAATTATTGTATAAAACAATTAGATGTCATTCTACCGTGAGTCTGTCCTCTTATTGATGTACAGATGACGTTACGATGTTAATTATTGTATAAAACAAATAGATGTCATTCTACCGTGAGTCTGTCCTCTTATAGATGTACAGATGACGTTACGATGTTAATTATTGTATAAAACAAATAGATGTCATTCTACCGTGAGTCTGTCCTCTTATAGATGTACAGATGACGTCACAATGTTAATTATTGTATACAACAAATAGATGTCATTCTACCGTGAGTCTGTCCTCTTATAGATGTACAGATGACGTTACAATGTTAATTATTGTATACAACAAATAGATGTCATTCTACCGTGAGTCTGTCCTCTTATAGATGTACAGATGACGTTACAATGTTAATTATTGTATACAACAAATAGATGTCATTCTACCGTGAGTCTGTCCTCTTATAGATGTACAGATGACGTTACAATGTTAATTATTGTATACAACAAATAGATGTCATTCTACCGTGAGTCTGTCCTCTTATAGATGTACAGATGACGTTACGATGTTAATTATTATATAAAACAAATAGATGTCATTCTACCGTGAGTCTGTCCTCTTATAGATGTACAGATGACGTTACGATGTTAATTATTATATAAAACAAATAGATGTCATTCTACCGTGAGTCTGTCCTCTTATAGATGTACAGATGACGTCACAATGTTAATTATTGTATACAACAAATAGATGTCATTCTACCGTGAGTCTGTCCTCTTATAGATGTACAGATGACGTTACAATGTTAATTATTGTATACAACAAATAGATGTCATTCTACCGTGAGTCTGTCCTCTTATAGATGTACAGATGACGTTACAATGTTAATTATTGTATAAAACAAATAGATGTCATTCTACCGTGAGTCTGTCCTCTTATAGATGTACAGATGACGTCACAATGTTAATTATTGTATACAACAAATAGATGTCATTCTACCGTGAGTCTGTCCTCTTATAGATGTACAGATGACGTTACAATGTTAATTATTGTATACAACAAATAGATGTCATTCTACCGTGAGTCTGTCCTCTTATAGATGTACAGATGACGTTACAATGTTAATTATTGTATACAACAAATAGATGTCATTCTACCGTGAGTCTGTCCTCTTATAGATGTACAGATGACGTTACAATGTTAATTATTGTATACAACAAATAGATGTCATTCTACCGTGAGTCTGTCCTCTTATAGATGTACAGATGACGTTACGATGTTAATTATTATATAAAACAAATAGATGTCATTCTACCGTGAGTCTGTCCTCTTATAGATGTACAGATGACGTTACAATGTTAATTATTGTATACAACAAATAGATGTCATTCTACCGTGAGTCTGTCCTCTTATAGATGTACAGATGACGTTACAGTGTTAATTATTGTATAAAACAAATAGATGTCATTCTACCGTGAGTGTGTCCTCTTATAGATGTACAGATGACGTTACAATGTTAATTATTGTATACAACAAATAGATGTCATTCTACCGTGAGTCTGTCCTCTTATAGATGTACAGATGACGTTACAAGTAATAAGACACATGCAGAACGCATTTTAAGCTCAGTTTGGGCAGGTAGGGTCAGGGTTTTGACCTGATTTGGGAGATCAGGGTCAGGATTTGAGTTTAATTTGGGTGCAGTCAGGGTCGGGGTTCTGTATTTTTTTAGGCAGTTAGGAACAGGCGAACAATTTATTTGACAGAACTTACTTGTTTTTATTTAAAGAAGGGGAAATCAGGGTTTTTTTCCTCAAAAAAGAGGGCAATTAGGGTTTTGGAGCTCGGATTTTGGGTCAAACAGGGTCAGGTTTTGGGCCTCTTGGCCTCACATATACATAGTTTTTACCCATTTTACATGTAAGTACCCCCCTCCCCCCCGGAGGGCGTGACCTTGTGATATCTCTGTACATCTGTACTGTAATAGGTGACGGTTATCGAGCAATTAGAGCGTGCGTTTCGACATTATTATTGTATAAATTACAGTTATATTTATTGGATATGCATACTGAAATAGAAGACCAAGGGCCGACTTACTTTGGGTGGTGTTGAGCGGGTTGCATGAAGGCTTCAATGGAAGAGCCGACGGCGCACATCCACAATATTCCAGTACTTTGTTCCCTAAACAGCCTTTATGGCAAGCCTAGGAGATTACAAGAGCGTAGGCTATTTAACAATCAGATAAGTGTAAGGTTTCTATCGGCTAGATAACTCAATAGAAAACTTAGCTGCCGATTAACATCGAGAAAATCTGTCAAGTGAAAAATGTTAGAGAATAGACAATTTTCTAGTTGAATTTTGTGCGTCCATTGTACAAAATTAACAAATTTAAAGGGGCATTTATACGAGAGTAAGTTAGCCATGGTTTATCTAAGCCGCAAAAATCACAAAAATGTACTATTTATATGAGGGCTTCATTAAACCGCGGCTTGAATTAGTTGCTAACTTCAGTTTGTGACCCATTTAGGCTAAGCCGTGGCCAACTTCCTCTCGTATAAATGGCCCTTTTAAAGGTTTCTATTATACAAATAGAGTGTAGCCATCGAGGAATTATCGCCTGTAGTTGCCCGCGGAAATTTGATGCTCTTAAAACAAATATAAGCCCGAGAACGAAGTTCAAAGTTCAAATGTCAAAGCCGATAGTTCCGAGACAGCAGCAGGGAAGGCTTGCGCACTTTTTGATTGACCTTGGGAAAAATGCCCCACAATTACTACGTTTGTGGTCCACTTCTGCGATTTTCAGTCCACGTTTATAGCGGCATATGGAGTCAATCGCTAGTCGCCCCCACCCTCCCTGCTGCTATTAGCCAGTGCTTCCACACTCCCACGTAGATCAACACCCTGTACTATCGTGGCAGTACAATTGGTTCGTACCGCAAACGGGCCACGCGTTGACGAAGGCTGGGCTAGCCCGCATCGACTCATCTGCGATGGTATACGTATACTGCGTTCTCGGAGCCCAGGTTGCCTTTCGCAGCCCTATCGTTGGGTCGTCGGCCATATCCCTCAACACCCAAGTTGACTGTGGTAGAAAGCTTGAAGAGGTCATCATGGAGACACAGGTCAGTAGTGCCATGCGATACCAAGAAGCTCTGCATGCCGTCCACGCAATAAAGCCAGGCACCAGTATCGCGAGATATCAAGGTGCTTTGCAGGATACTCGTGTTCGTCTCGACTTAGCGGTTGCCAAGGGTTGTCTGTTAATTCCTTCTCGCATGACCATCAACACGGAGAGTGTGTTAGGATATAACAACGAACTGCAGTTAGCAGCCACATCCAACATTTACTTTGGGATAAATGACCATATCAACCTCGATGAAAGAAAACCACCTCATCCACCTATGCTAGGATCTCACCCAAAGAAACATCTTCCACATACAGCAATACCAGAAACGCATGTAGCCGTTGCAAAGCACGTACCAGTTGCGAAGCCTGCTCCTGTAGTGCCTCCGGCACAGCCTGTTGTTGCGAAGCAACGTGCAACACAACATGAGACCAATCTGGCAGTGGTATCGATTGCTGTAGCCGGAGCCGCTTGGTTGTTATTCCGATAACGTATTCCGCTAACGCCGTCGTCCCGACTTATATTGTTCCACTACGAACACAACTACGGCCACAATCAACAGCCAAGCATTCTTCGCCAAGAATCCTACGACTTCACCTGCAGTTCGAAACAAGAAGCTAGCAATTGCCCCAACCATTCCAGGTAGAATCTGCCCCAGCTTTTTTCCTATTGCTTTTACCTTTTGGCAACATCTTTGGCAACGTTAGTCAGGCTCTTTGACAGCATGGAAACTACGATGCCAATCACAGCCCCAGCTGCTAGTAAGACGGAAGCAACTGTTACCCCATACTTCTTGAAAATAGCTTTTACGCGGTCCCGCAGCGACATGTGCTCTTGGAGGTCTTCTTCGTGCTGATCCAGAACTATTCTTTCCACATGGAGAGACGCGATCTCCTGACTGGCTGCTTCTGTTTGAACCGTGGTTGATGTAGGGTCTTTGAGAATTTCTTCGTTCTGTGTGATCCGAGCATCGAGTTGTTGTTGCGCCTGTACGACTTGTTGTTGAGCTTCTTCTTGCGTAGGACCAATAATCCTTTTGAGGTCCTTTCCTATCTTCATGTATCTCTCTCTCTTAGCAGTGGTCAAAGGGATAGGATGCTCTTTACTTCCCATTGCGTGGAGCGAGATTCTACCATCCTTCAGGATAGATACCTCTAGCGTACCAGTTCTGCCTATATCTGGATAGAACTTCTTTATCGTCTGTAAAATATCTTCACTTGTGGAACTCGCGACTTGATCAGTAAAGACGATACCCCTCACCGCCTCGATGTATGATGTTTCAGCCTGACCCTTTGGCCTAGCACCTTCTTTGTTATGGTCGTGGAGGGTTTTCATTCCTATGCCACCGCCTACGGCTCCACCTTTGTCCGGTACGGTTGGAAATGGGTTGCCAGGTTTCCCTTCAACTTTGGCTCCCCCTGTTTCAGTTCTACCTGTCTCATGTCTACCCGTTTCATCTTTGCCTTCCATAACATCCATATTGAAGGCTTATTCTTACACCTATATATATAACATATATACGTATACGTATACATATTCAATATGATATCGTCGAAGTTAGTTCCCGCACAAACACGCAGAGAGCCTCTTGGGCTCAAAGCTCGACGCATCACATATAGACGTACTTTCACACCATCGTCTGCCAATCCAGAAGAGACTCTCTATGTTCATATCCCAACACTAGGAGAAAATATCGTCCTAGTTCCAGGTAGCCTCGCACTCTTGGCTGACCTTACATTGTCTGGTGGACATGCTAACAACCGAGTGGTGACTAATGTCGGACGCTGTCTGGTCTCGCGTCGAGTTTGCAAAATGGGAGCTGAGACAATAGAAGATATCGCCCGACCAGATCTCCTACAGACGTATTCAGACCTCTATCTTCCTACTCCAGAGCGAGAGGCTCGGGTGGAACAAGGTATTCAGATAGAGAACGTGAACAAGCTACGCTCGAAGGCTGGTGACGCAAGCACTTCGAATGCTGGAGAAAACGCGCTCCTAGTTGCATATGGATCGAAATATGGAATCCCACTGGACGTTGACATTCTGACACAACATGGAGTTCTGTATCCCCATGCCTTACGTGACACTATTTCGTTTGAGTTGACTCTAGCACCTGCTACCGACGTAGTCGTAGGGTCAGACTCTACCAAGCTAGGAACACACAAGCTCAACAACATCCAGCTGGAGTATGAGGTCATCGAGAACGAAACTCTCGCCAGGCAAGCACAGGACGCATATACCACAGGCGCTGTCTTCCTGTTCAACCACGCTGTTCACTTCACAACCGTACCTATCAAAACGGTATCCGACACTCTAGTGTCTCAGAACGACCCCGTCCCACGACGATCCTTTGCTGGATTACTTCTCCTCTTCGTGACACCACACACCACTGGCACCCGTGACAGCGAGGCATTTGCCAATCCAGGCATCACAAAGGTCGAGATTGATTTCAATGGAATTCCAAATAGTCTCTTCCCAGGAGGTATGCTACCACTAGATTTCTGGGAGGCTGCCAAGGGATGGTTTGCTCCGCAACTAACATCTATGACCCCAGCGAAATTCCACAATAACAAGTTTGCCATCCTGGTCGACTGTCGCACAGCAAAGGATCCAGTTGTCCACGGTGATGGTTTGAGCCAAACAGGTAGTGGAAAAGGTATCCAGATCCGTATTCATAGGAGTGGAGACGGTGGAACCGTAAACCTGCACATCTACGTACTGGCTGATGCTCAGCTCACGGTATTGAATGGAGCCCTACAGAATATAACATATTAGCATGGACGCCCTGGTAGAAAAAATCCCATTCAATGCCCTCGTAGTAGGACCCACGAACTGTGGAAAAACAGCTTTTCTCATAGAGCAACTTCGTGGACCATTTCGCGGTAAGTTTCACTATATAGTACTCGTATGCCCAACGTATGCCCACAATAAAACCTATCGTGGATTTGCCCATAGAGACCCCCACTTCTTTGTCATATCACTCCACAGAATGCCATCTACGCCCCACTGCATGTTTGTACCACCTTTTGGACAGGGACCAATACCCTACTCATCCTCGATGATTGTGCTGCCTCGAAGGACGTGAAAGGAAGGACTACCAAACTCGTAGATTTGGCCTTTTTTGCTCGCCACATTGGTATTTCTGTTTGGGTGCTCTCCCAACAATTGACAAGTATATGCAAACCTGTCCGCGAAAATGTAGCCATGGTTGTGGCCTTTCATACGGCGTCAGCTTTAGATGCCAAGGTCCTCTTTGAAGACTACGGTGCAGGGTTGGAGGTGGATGAGAAAAAGATGTTGACCTCGGAGCTCAAGGCCCACAAGTTTGCTCGCATGTGCTTTTGTTTACGTCATCCCTTTGCAGTTGTATTAGAGTTGCCTGCACCCGCAGTATACTGCACATACCATGGAGGAAGAAATCAAAGAACTACTAGGTGAGTGCGCTGTTGTTTGTCCTCCGATCGTACTGGAACATCCAACCAAATCGGAGGGGGTCGAAGATTGTCGGGAAGCACTTTCAATTTTAGCTGCAATGGGTACAACAAAAGAATATCTAGGGCAGAATTTCTCTCTAGGAGATATAACTAAACTGTCTGAGAAGGACGTAGGACGTTTACATAGTAGATACCAGGCCGTAGTAGCAAAGCAAATAACAGGCTGCTTAGTAAACGGAGCACTGCGTCTAGCAGCCCGCGCAGTCGCGTGCGTAGTTCCACTAGATGATCAACAAGCACTTCTCAAAGACCCACAAGAAGACCATCTAGTCCGCAACGAGATTAGTGCTGTGGCTGGCTTGTTGTCTCTTAAAGCAGATCGCTTAGTGGCTCTAGCTAGTGCCTTGTTCCATGTAGCTAACCATGTAGTTAGTCGCGAAGCAGTAGATAGCAAAGCTACTAGTTCAAGTAGCTCTGCTACGACATCAAGCGATCAACCTATTAAAGGCCTGCCGACTACAGATACATCGCAAACTGTTGATAGCAACGATGGAACAACAAGATCGGATCACTGCAGACCCACCGAAGACTGTGCCTGAGAAAAAGGTAAAATATCCAAAGCGCGTCGCTGCTGGAAAAGCACTGGCAGAAAGCAACCGTCGTGCTAGAGAGGCAATGAATCGTGAGGCGGAGCGCGAAAAAGAGGAGGCCCATGAAGAGCACTCCCCTACGGAAGCAAACGGCAATCGTCGGGACGACAGAAGCTGGTACGAGAACTTGTCTGCCAACACTACACTTACAGCTATTGGCGTAGGTGTTGCGTTGGTAGGGCTGTACTACCAATATAAGGGCACAGTAGTACATCGTAGCGAAGCTACTCGCAAATCTACTAGCGAAGCTACTAGCAAACTCATCGAGGACTGTTGTAGCTACTCGCCCCCCGTAAACGTCGACAATACCACACCAGAGCGCGTGTTGCCTGTCATGAAGTAACGTGTTGCACCATTTGAAGCCTCACAACTATCAATCATAACATATATGTTATATAGCAAATCCATAACGAAGTAATATATATATATATATATATATATATATATATATATATGTTATAATGGTAGAGAATAAGTTGATCAAAACAGTAACTGACGCTGTCGTATTAACTGGACTTGCCACTGGCATTGGGTTCGTTGCAAGAAAGTTAGTCAAGGAGCCTATGCTTAGCGATCCTTCAGCATCCATCTTGAATTACGTGAAGTGGACCAAAAGATAATTCCACAGAGTGAGTAGCTATACCTACGGTATTTTGAATACAAACAATGCTGGCATCCCTAGGTATGATGATAGGTGGAGCTGTACTCAACTCAATAGCCTTCACAGGTGGAAGCTACCTTGTCCAGAAATACTCCGGTGTAGATCCCGATGTGACGGCTACAGAGACAGAAAGGCATGACAAGGCACTAGAGAAGTATCAGGCAGACTGGGCTGCTTTCCAGGAGAACCGCGAAAAGTTGGCTGACTGGGTCCGAGAACAGAAAAGTCTGAAGTACAATGCTTCTGAGGATCTGAACAATACGGACCGTGCTTTTGTGCTATATAATACGGTACACGTGGGACTAAACCGCATACGTCCGCAGGACATGCACGAACCCAATTTCTCCGACTACTATCGGCCATCGAGTGCACAGAAGACAGCCGAGTTGGTCTTTGTTGGTGGTGGAATGCTCGCCACTGGCTATGCTGCTAGTCGATGGCTGTAGCTTTTTAAAAACGAACTTTGTTCTGCTTATTGAAGTTTGGCGTATAGCGTAGTTGTATGTTATACGATGGAGGCTAAGCTATCTATTCGACTTGCGAATACCTACTATAGTCCTCAAGGCTACTGGAAAGGTCTTGCGGCTATTGGACATCTTGCCACCACAGCTGGCGTCTCCGAAGATATGGCTCGGATGTGGCTGGAAAAGCAAGCTATATGGCAGATCTATTTGCCTGCTCCTCGGTACGTACCACGACCTAAATTTTATGTGTCTACGCCAAACGAGGTTCATCAAGCTGATCTGCTCTTTCTTCCACATGATCGTCCTGGGCGTGGGCGAAAGCTATATAAGTATGCACTCACAGTTGTTGACGTAGCATCCAGATACAAAGAAGCCGAGCCATTAGCCACTAAAGAAGCTAAAGAAGTCGCTGCGGCCTTTGAGCGAATCTACAAGCGAAGCCCATTGACGTGGCCAAAGCTGCTCCAGGTTGATCCAGGGCGTGAGTTCATGGGTGATGTTTCTCCAATGCTGATCAAGCACGGAGTTTCTGTAAGACGTGGGCGTGTGGACATCCACAGAGATCAAGCGATTGTTGAGCGTTTTAATCGGACACTGTCTGAGAGGCTATTCGGACACCAGTATGCTCAGGAAATGGTGCTCTCTGAGGGTCGGAGGTCAGTCGAGTGGGTAGCTCGTTTACCTAGTGTCGTCAAAGCTTTGAACAATGAAGTTACCCGTCTGATAGGAAAACAACCGGCCATAGCAATTACCAAAGTGGAAATCGAATCGAAGCCGGCAGAGCCTGCACATTCTGGGCGTCCAATTGGTCTCAAAGAGCAAAGGCTTCCATTCGATGTTGGTGTTCGATATCTCTACGCATCTGGTGAGCTGGAGGGTGGCCGCCGTCGTGCGACTGATCCTGTGTGGTATCTAGGCATATACCAACCAGGACGTGTTGTTATCAGATTGGATGGGCCAGTCCTTTACTATTTGACGACACAGCAGCCAACGATGCAACGAGTGAAAGTTGTCCCAGCGATGCAAGTGCCACTGCGTGGTTTCGTCCGCGAAGAGCTCCTCGTGGTACCCAGAGACACAGAGCTGCCGCCAGATAGTGTTCTCTAGTTGTCCCAGCGATGCGAGTGTCGCCGCTCCTCTTCTTACATTGCACTCGAGACAGGTCAGCCGGACATTGTCGCAAGTGTGTCCCTTGGAGTTATCCAGCCGATCAACTGAGAACTGTTGTGGGTCTCTTGTGGCATAAATCCAAAGCAGTTCTATGTTACATGCAGCACAGCGGTTATTTTGGATTTTCTTGAGCTGTAGGATGTTATCGACCTTTAAGTCGAATCCTTGGAATGCCTTGGCTTGATCATTGCACTTGTAGGCCACGAGCTTCCTACAAATGACTTTGCGGATATGCTGTCGTTGTTGCTCTGCAACTGGTGGACTATTCTTGGTTTGCTCCTGTCGGGACGACGGTGGACAGACACATTCAAGCTGGTGCATATATTCCACGCTGGACACGGCGAGGTAGACGAGGTTAGACCACTCAAGGTAGTCGTCAATGATCCACACTTTTTTAGGGTCATAGATTGTGAGACCCTGGCTGGAATGAACCGTCAAAGCATAACCAAGGCGCCAGTCAGAGTGTTCTGAAGACACAACTGCTTCTGCTGCGTTGATAGTGACATTTACGACGTCGTTCAAGACAAGCTATTCTCTCTTGTTAGTACCTGGAATAGATACCATGACGTTTTGCTTCCGACTGTCTTTGAGGTGATAGAGAAGAGGTACATAGATGTCTGGAAAGCACTCCTTGTGTCGCTGGAACAAAAACTTCTGTACTCGGTCTCGAACCTTCTGACGACTGGTCAATATGAGGTCACGTGGTCTCCAAGCTTCGACGAACTGATCCCATCCAAGACGTCCTGGTAGAGAGCGACGCATTTCCTGACACTGGACTTTATCGGTTTGGAGGCGGATGCGCTTTTTGAGAGCTTTGAGATTGTTGTCTTTTGCCCTGTAGTCGTTCTAGATCTCTTCGTAGTAGTTGGCTTGTCCCTGGAGCCAATTGTGAGGCAATTCACCTGCGATTGGAGGAGGCTGGCCATGATTACCACAACATACGACTTGGACGCCTCTTTGGTCGAGCCAACCGAGGAACGTCTCTAGAATAGAGCGAGGCACGGTACAGACCTCATCCCAGATTACGACTCTTGGTACGTATTTCTGTCCCATCCGATCGGGTGTCCATTCTTTGTCCGGTATCTGAGGGCCGGTTTTGTTGGATCCCAGTTGATGAAGGGGATCGCCAATTTTTCGAGCGACAAACACATCTTCATCTGCTTCCACTTCGTTTCCATTGGAATCAAGCTCTGGGACCACATTGGTGTCTATTGCTAAGAGAACTTCATCACCAGCTCCCCAATCCTTTTGTGCCTTCCAAACCTTGATCGACTTCCCGCTATATTTGGGCAAAGCCTGTAGAATGCGAAGGTCCTCTTCTGTCGCGTTGGCTCTTTTGACACCGCAATACCGGAAGAAACTATGGTAGGTTTGGGCTTGTACCCCTCTAGCACGCATCTCTTTGGCTAAACGATGGGTCGGAGTGAATACGAAAGGATCTCTCATCCGAAAGAGCTCGATTGCTCTCGTGGTTTTGCCACCATTGAGATATCTCAGTTTGTGTCGCGACAATGGATCGGCGTAGCGTGGTGCGGTGCTGGGGTTGGCTTCCAACCATTATTTTTGTTGGCTTTCGTACTCTGGCTTGGGGAGGTAAGCTGCATGGTCCTGTGGCATGTATAGCTGCTCATTTTTGTCGCGTCATTGGGCTGGAGCTACTGTGGGAAGATATGGCTCCCCGAGAGAGCAGGATATGCATATCTCTTCACCACAGACGCACATCTTGGGAGCCACGTATGCTGGACCTCCATCCAGTTTGCAAAGCGCAGTTTTCTGAACGTAGATAGAGTCGGTGGCGACACGAACGGCGTCGGAAGGGGCGAAGCGCTGAAGCATAGTTAGTAGATTTATGTGGGCATAAGCCAGCATGCTTGCGCACAGATGTGTGTACTGAGGCTGTGATCCATCATAGTATGTGAGGATGTGGCCAAGGGGACATCGTTGCGGCGCACCAACCAGGGTGCCACTTTGGCGAGTATCTCGTACTAGAAAATCGAGCTCTCCTTGGTCTGTTACCAACCTTTTGGTCAAGCGTTTTCCATCGGCCTTGCTACCTTGGGTGAACTTGCCTATGATGCTGCATCCCTGATCGCGACTTTCTGGGAACCATATCTTAGTTTGCTTTTCAAAAGACACAATGGCTTCACGGACCTTAAGAGTTTTCAAGAATCCTTTGTCTACAAGAAAGGCGAGAAGCGGTATTGGGGCCCAGCCATTCTCTGCGAAATGTTTCCCAAACCATGCTGGAATAACAGGGTGGCAGGTGGGAGCAAAGGCCCACTCCTGGATCTCAGCAAATCCGGTTCCACTATCACTGGGAAGAGGGCCATTTATGCTAACTCGGGTCATACGATGAGTTGGATGCCCAAACCGTTTGAAGTATGGCTTTGCCTCGCCTTCTCCTTGAAAGCTAGCTGGATAGCAGACCTTCATGTCAATGTTTACAACGTCTCTGGTGTCGTAGTCCATCGAGTTCCATAGCTCCACACAAGACTTTTGGATATCTTCGAGAAAGTTGGTTGGGGTTGGTTTCCAACCATTCTTTTCCTTTGCGATGACACTTGCGGCGTGGTTCTCACCGAATACTTGATCAGCAAGAGATTCGTCGCCCAAGATTTGACAAACTCTTTGAAGTCTCTCGTGGGTTTCCTGCGTTCTGTAAGTGCCGCCGTCCTTAAGCACGAATTGGTTGACGTTAAGTCGCCTTCCTTCGGAACCACCCAGCAACCAGACTGCTTTTGGTTCGTTCCCAATTGCTTGTCGAATGGCTTCCCACACATCACCCTCGTATATATGGACCTCACGAGACTGTGGGAAATGCAGTTCTTTGGACCAGGCATGGCCATTGTACGTGGACGATTAGATCTATAATGCCACGCCTGCTCTGGTATTTGCCACTGTTGTGGATGTCCTCGCCAGCAATGTCCCGCAGGATTATAGACCGTTTGAGAAATTTCTCTAGTTTAGCTACGTCGTCGACTGTGGCACCGGTTTGGTGGACTCGTTCTTCCCACTCCTGTATCTTCAGGCGCCTTGTGGGGGTTAGCCCCTGACCTCTCAAACCTTCAAGGTGCTCCATCACTCTCTGTGCGACACAATTAAGATCGCCATTGCGCATTGGGGCCAAGTTTGCAGGATTTGGGTCTCTGATGGGATAGAGTCCGTAGACGACAGCAGTTACTGGATATGCGTTCTGGTAGAACACCTGGTCGATTCCAGTTATTGCACCTGGCTCAGCATCCTGGGAGATCTCGACGATGCCATGCCCCTTCTTCCTCTCGGCGTGAACTGGGTCAAACTTATCTTCGACGATCCAATAACTCTCGCCATCATAAATGTGCTCCCTAAGGAACTTGATTTTCAGAATGAACTCACCCTCTGGAAGAGCTGCGAGGAGCCGTGTCGCTCTCTCATCTGTCATACGGACATCCAAAGCCAGCCGGCCGGCCCTAGCTTCAATCCCATTGACAATCTTGATATCGCCAACGTCAAGTGGGTCCTTTGCTTCCACCCTCCACGTAGAGAAGACAGCGGTGGCGCCATCAACCTCAAACTCATCTTAAGCGTCATTCAAGAGTTCCACCCACTGTTCAGCTGGAAGCCTTATGGGAGGAGGAACCTGAGCATCCAGGTCAATAAATGGCAGCCTTGGTTGAGGAATTGGTTCAACATATTCTGCAAGCATCTCATCGATCAAATCATCCATAGTAGCCATAGTGAATGGGTATACCTTATACAACCACTCCTCTAATAGGGGGTCAAATTACAAGAAATTGCAAGAAGCTCGCCCATCACCAATTCGAACTGCTTCTTTGCTTTTCTCTCCATAGATATGTGCCTCTGACAGATCCTATCTCGACCGCATGCTCGACAACGCTGTATAACACTCTGAACACCATTTCCACAAGACCTGCAGGGCACTGGAAGCCGACTACCTTTTCGGAGCCTTGCGAGATGGACTTTATAATAAGTTCCACAGCAGCTCTTCCCACAAATAGTTGTCCATCCGACGGTTAGCCAAGCACGTAAGTTGTAACCTTTCATGTTGCAACGTGATTACCTCAGGTATACCTACCACACAACCATTCTCTAATAGGGGTCGAATTGCGAGAATATATCTCGCTACGTTGGAACAATAAATAGATAGCAGCAGGGAGGGTGGGGGCGACTAGCGATTAACTCCATATGCCGCTATGAACGTGGACTGAAAATCGCAGAAGTGGACCACAAACGTAGTAATTGTGGAGCATTTTCCCCAAGGTCAATCAAAAAGTGCGCAATCCCTCCCTGCTGCTGAGACAGACACGTGCACTCAGACCAGGAGCCATTAGCCTGAGCGTCCATCTCCCATACTATATCTTCGTTCATTACCCGTAGCGTCCATCTCCAATACTATATCTTAGTTCATTACCCGTAGCGTCCATCTCCCATACTATATCTTAGTTCATTACCCGTAGCGTCCATCTCCCATACTATATCTTAGTTCATTACCCGTAGTGTCCATCTCCCATACTATATCTTAGTTCATTACCCGTGGTGTCCATCTCCCATACTATATCTTAGTTCATTACCCGTAGTGTCCATCTCCCATACTATATCTTAGTTCATTACCCGTAGCGTCCATCTCCCATACTATATCTTAGTTCATTACCCGTAGTGTCCATCTCCCATACTATATCTTAGTTCATTACCCGTAGCGTCCATCTCCCATACTATATCTTAGTTCATTACCCGTAGCGTCCATCTCCCGTACTATATCTTTGAGTTGGCGTATTTATACATAGAGGTCATTGGCTAACGCTGTTGCCACCCAATTCAGATCATGTGATGTAAACAGATGCTACTCTGGGGAATTATTCCTTTTTCATTCTAATCATAATGCAGTCATGCCTATCTGAATAAATTAATTTTCGAAGAGACAATTCACCAGAGTAATGTGTGTTTACATCACATGATCTGAATTGGGTGGCAATAGCGTTAGCCGATTACCTCTATTGGGCTATTTATAGAACCAGGTTTCATTGTTTTATAGACAATGTACCGTCATTTGTTAGAGCTCGAACACTGAACGCATGAACGAACGTTACAGGCTATTGATTTTCTTTCGAACAATGAAACACATTTATGCGTGGGAAAAAACATTTATTAGTGGGGAAAAAACATTTATTAGGAAACAGATCTATCTACAAATAGCCCAAGGCGTAAATACGCCAACTCACAGATATATTACATATGGCGCTCCGGGTAATAGGCTACTGCTTAGACCTATTGCGTGAGTATTCTTCTGAAATTCATATTCACTGTAGTAGAAGATGTCAGGTGTATTCACCTCGTCAGAGTACTGCTTGTTTGGGTAGATGGTTGGGGTACTCGGCATATTACAACCAACTTTAGAATACGGTGTTGACATGCGTTCGATATAAATCTGTGGATAGTAAAAACCTTTATCGGTGACAAAAACTGAGACAAAAATAATTTAGCGGGGCATAGAGCGGATTTCGATTGAGTGTCGTAAAACCAAAACCAAAGTAATCACAGAACCAATCACGGGAACAAGTAAAAACACAATGAGCCAATCACGAACTGAAGTAATTCACGATTGGATTTACTTGAACCAATCGTGAGGAAAAGTAAACGCAATCGTAGATGTCGTGGTGACTGCTCAGATCACTGCGCGACTGCGTGATGGATCAAAACACGTTTGGTTTTAGTTTAGCACTGATTGGCTGTTAATCACAAAACATTTTCCACAGCCAATAGGAAAACTGAACAAACGCAAAACCAAAGCAATCACGGATCACTTTCGACACTCAATCGAAACCCGCTCTATACTTTACTAAACAGGGGTTGAAGAGACACTACGTTTAGGGAATGTTGTTTATTTAAACTAGAAGCTGCGCGCAGCCTGTACTCGGGCTGGATTAAAGTGCGTTACATCCGTTTTAGTGTCACGTAATTTTGAGTGTTGGTAGAATATTGTCCCCTCACCCGTCCTTCCTTTATTTCCCTGTCACATTATGCCTGGCCTCGTTCAAATATAGCATGGCTCCCCAATAGGTTATTTGCATCAACTGGTCACGTGACCTCGTCAGTCAGAAATATTAGCGCTAGGTCAAAATGGATGCCAGAAATCAGTGGAAAGAGCGGGACACAATTAGCACTGACGCAATAGGAGTCTAAAATTGAAGCAATTAGAATTTGTTGGAAATCTCTAAATTTAACAGAGTTTGTTAAACGTCGAGTCAGAACTGTTAAGATAACATGTTAATGAAATTTGTAAGAGTGCATTCTATCACATTAGAAATATTTCACAAGTAAGCCGATTTCTCAGTTATGATTCTACGAAGACCCCGGGCGAAGACCCTAATTCATGCATGACGTCTATCGAGGGATCGACCCAGGCTTTTACTTACGTGGTCATGGGTCAGGAAAGGTCAAATTTACACGATTTCAAACAAGCGTAGAACATTGAGTATTCTCTGTACGCCAAAACTTTCTTCACAGAAGTATTCAAAACGTTTGCAAGAAGGGTTAAGGCACTTTAAGACTCGCCCGATCGAGTAACTAGTTAGGCAGCAACTAATAAACTAGCTTAGTGTAATCAGCCACATTTCACATAGGATCACTTTAGATCTGCTATATACTGAGTAGTAAAAAGGCATAAGATGTTCAATATATATTTCCCTTTCATGCCTTGTTTATTATTTAAAAGGTCTTCAGGTTTTCAGCAGGGATTTTATTATAATTATTCTACAGTGTAGCTATCGTAACAAAGTGGTCCCACCCCATGTCTTTGGTTAAAAAAAATGTTGACTCCTCCTGTCTTGAGAAATATATATTTTTTACAAAATAAAATAATTTAAGACTACATGAAAAGTAGAGGAGGTCACGTGGTATGCTTCCCCGTATAATTTTCTTGAAAATTAGTAATCAAAACTAATTCATTTCGAGATGTGAAAAGTCAAAATCTTCTAAGTAAAACCCGGTTTAACCCAAGCCCGCTCCCTCTTAATAAAGAAAGTTCCCTAAACACCCTCGTCCTTTTTCTTCTTGATCCCTCTCTACTGTATACTCAGTAACAAACGCGCCCGATCTTCGGCTAATTCCTTTCGGAATCGACAAGGCAATGCGTTATCAGCGTCAAAACCGATAATTACACTATCGCTATTCTCATTAGTTTGAATTGGTGCTCGTGTTTTACGAATGAGCCATTGCATTTAATATATGCCATGATTTCTAGCTTGATTTCCCCTAGCCTGGACTCCCAGGATTTCTAGCTTCAGTTGATTTCCCCTGAATCCCCAATGAGGATTCCTAGCATGATTTCCCCTGGACTCCCATATACTCACTGCCTTTAGACCCAGAGATGTCGATCTTCCCGCCGACAAAGTGATCCCATTTTCTTCAGGATAAGGAATAACACTTGGGTGATGCACTTCAAGAGAAACACCGACCTCTGCGGACATTGGACCGATGTACTCGTATTGTTCGAGGTTCAAGGTCAGCGACAGAGCTGCAAACGGTTAGTAAAGAAGTATGTTAACTTAGTCTTGGTTTAATTGCAATTATAATTACTGGTAAATTTTATGACAATTTGTATTATTTGATATACAACGAGCATTCAGGTACTCTGGGTGCCAGAAGTTCTAGCCAAAGTTTATGATCGACGAAGCCTTCTCGTCGGTCCTAAACTTTGGCTTAGAGAGGGCAGTAGAACCTCTGGGACCCAGGGTAGCATTCAGGCGAGTTATCCAGTAGTCCATTAAGAAAACCATGAAATAACCATATTTACTGGTTGCTCAATAACAAGTTGCTCAAGGGTCTTTTAATAGCTTTATCAATGAGATGTGATTCGCGTGCTTTTCTCGCATTAACTAATCACGTGTAAATGGATAAGAAGCACGTCTGTATTAGAATGGTTAGGGCTAAGAAAGTGTTCAGAAATGGCTGTTAGTTTGGGATCAGCATTGCAGTAGTCCTCGGACAAATTATTGTTTTATTTTCTTCATTTTACTGATCAAGATCTGGTTATTGATCCAACGTTTGGCAGGATCAATAGTACACGGTTTTTGCTGTGGTTACATATCTCAAATAGTTCTTTGTACTTTTAAACCTGCCTCGTCCTCAGGGGTATCGGCGTCCGCCTAAGGAGCGATGTGATCCTCGCGTTCCTTGCGCTCCGCGATTTTCAGATGCTTGGGACGAGGCAGCTTTTAAACGGCTCCGTTTTATCTTTCTTACGTAATGACTTTGTTAAGATGATTTCTTTATAATTATAAGCGTCAATTATCGAGGAACCGATGTGAACGTTATAATTGAATTTCAGTGTCAAGACATCGGAGCCAAGAAGCTAAACAGCTCTTATACCGGGAAAACCAGTATCCCATGACGTAAGACAACAAACATTCTGGTAGTCTTTACTTGAGGATACTTAGGCACGAGAATATTGATAACGTCCTCTTTTGGTTAGGAGACGATCCAGCACTAATGAATGCTTCGATTTACTATGGTAATTTCTATGTATTTTTTGCCTGATAAAAACGTGTGGCGTTTTTGTTGCCCCACCTTCACAGCCGGAATACTAATTTATGTCAATATACAACTAAAATAAATAAAATGTATTGGTTCATTTCTTATTAAACCGTCACGCAATTGCGTGACCATTTTATTCCAACTGGAATGACCATGTCGACTACGTCAACAGCAAGGTTAAACAAAGATTAGGGATACTAACCAGGATCAAGTACTTACTTCCCGCTTCTGTTAGAGAACTTTTTAGCAACACAATGATCTTACCAATCTTAGATTATGGCGACATTGTTTAGGGAGACCAAAGCAATACTACTCTAATGAAATCCCTTCAACTTCTTCAAAACAGAGCAGCAAAGCTAATTTTAGATAAGTCCAAGCACTCCTCTGCTTCAGAGGCCTTGGAAGAACTTGGCTGGGATTCCTTATCAGAGAGACGCAGAAAGCACCGTATCTTATTTGTTTTTAAATATTTAAATGGTTTTATAGACTGGGATTTTACTTTTACTTTTAAGAGAGACATGCACGACTACAATACCAGAAGTAAGAACAACATCTATAAGCTTAAATCTCGTAGCTCGTTTGGCCAACGTCGCCTTTGTTTTCATGCCATTCAGGACTGGAATTTGCTATCTGAGAGCACGAGAAACATTCTAAATCTAGATCAATTTAAACGATTTATCTAGTTACTTATATATAGAAGTACGTTATTGTTGTTATTATTATTATGTTTATAGCTATTTTTTAATTAATACTTTATATTACTAGATTTTAACCTTTTATAGATTCATAGACATTTTTATATTTTTAATTTTTTACTCTAATACAGGACCTTCCTGAAAATCACCTTAGGGTAAGGTTTGCCTCCTGTATAGATATTTAAATTATTATTATTATTATTATTATTATTATTAGTTGTATATTTTGTCTTCAGTGAACCGAGCGTGACCGCTGCGCATCACCAACATACTTGGGTAACGCAATATATAGGACGGATGTCATAAATAGAATTGATGTAGATATTCAGCTACACCAAGAGAGCAGAAGTAAGAGAGGGAAACTCGTAGTGTGTGGTGTGCGACGATAATGTCGAATAAAATCTATTTTTAGTAACCGGAAGCAGTTGAAGCAGTGTGGGCACGCGCGCGCGACAACTAAAAAAATGGCGCGAAAATATTGGCCATCAAAAGCCGGCAAAATATTTTCGCGCCATTATTTTAGTTGTCGCGCGTGCGTTTTTTATAGCAACTTCAATTGCCTCCGGTTACTAAAAATAGATTTCATTCGACATTATGATGGCACAAGCGCTTATGCTCTCTTGGTTAGACGGATCTTAGGAAGAGCGTTTGTGTGATGAAATTTGAACAATACTTACAGTTCAGGGTACCAGAACGTGTGACAGTGAGTGGAGCTCCTTGTTCGTTCGAGTTGAAGGTAAAACAGTTGCCATAGTTAGCACTAAACCCACGATGAAATCTACGTGCGAACAAAATACGAAGAAAGTGAAAAAAGGTATGCGCCGCTATCCGAGTGACACACATGCATGTTAAATACACCTTAATCTCAATACATGAAATATGCCTTAACACTGAATACGTTAAATTAATACACCTTAATCTCAATACATGAAATATGCCTTAACGGACTGAATACGTTAAATACACCTTAATCTCAATACATGAAATCTGGGACCTAGAAACCGCCATTTTGAATGTCCTGGCAGCTCTTCCAAACATGGAAGAGGCCGCGGGAAATTCAAAACGACACTTTTGCTTGCTATTTTATTGATATGCCTTAATCTCAATACATTAAATATGCCTTAACACTGAATACGTTAAATACACCTTAATCTCAATAAATTAAATATGCCTTAACACTGAATACGTTAAATATGCCTAGCCTGATTCAATAGACCATTTCAAGGTCGCCATTACCACTACGATATCTACTTGAATTAGCGATAGCACCGGTGCTACTGAAAAGAGCTCCTGAAAATTAGTCAAAATCCCAATTAAATTTGAGAATTATACCTCACCTAGAGTGCGCTATTGTTACAGACATTTGTATGAGGGGGTGCAACGATTTGGACCCCCGCATACAAATGTATGTAAAATTGTCTTACTTTGTGGGACTGTATCTTTGCTCACATACAAGATATATATAACTATCAAATTTGGGATTTTGACTAATTTTGAGGTGCTCTTTGTTGTAGTACCGGTGCTAATTGAAATATATATCGTAGTGTAATTAATGGCGAACTTGAAATAGTCTATACATTCAATACGTCTTAACATTCAATACGTTATTCCAAACGATGTACATTAAATTGCCACTAAGAAGTTATTCATGAATTTATAAAGTGCAGATTCTATATGGATGCGAGCCAGTTTTAATACAGCATATATACATACTGCTATTTCGACGCAATGTTCTGCAATGAAGTTTACAATCATGAGTGATTGAGTACTTCCAGAATACAGGCTGTTATGCTGCGAGACAAGCCCTACTCTTTTACATATGAAGTTATGATATTGAATCATGTTTGCCGCGTAGCACTAGTAAGTGTAAAGAATGTGATATAAAGTGGTAAGCTGTAGTGCTAAGTGTGCACGCCCTACGAGGGAAAGAGAAAAAATCTCTGACCCAAGTGGGACTCGAATCCAACGACCTCCAGGTTACATGTCTGGCGCTCTACCAACTGAGCTATCAAGTCAGATGAGAGCAATCGTGGGTATTGGTGCGTTATATGGGGTCACGGCGATAATATATGTATATGAAGTTATGATATTGAATCATGTTTGCCGCGTAGCACTAGTAAGTGTAAAGAATGTGATATAAAGTGGTAAGCTGTAGTGCTAAGTGTGCACGCCCTACGAGGGAAAGAGAAAAAATCTCTGACCCAAGTGGGACTCGAACCCAACGACCTCCAGGTTACATGTCTGGCGCTCTACCAACTGAGCTATCAAGTCAGATGAGAGCAATCGTGGGTATTGGTGCGTTATATGGGGTCACGGCGATAATATATGTATATGAAGTTATGATATTGAATCATGTTTGCCGCGTAGCACTAGTAAGTGTAAAGAATGTGATATAAAGTGGTAAGCTGTAGTGCTAAGTGGGTTCGAGTCCCACTTGGGTCAGATATTTTTTCTCTTTCCCTCGTAGGGCGTGCACACTTAGCACTACAGCTTACCACTTTATATCACATTCTTTACACTTACTAGTGCTACGCGGCAAACATGATTCAATATCATAACTTCATATACATATATTATCGCCGTGACCCCATATAACGCACCAATACCCACGATTGCTCTCATCTGACTTGATAGCTCAGTTGGTAGAGCGCCAGACATGTAACCTGGAGGTCGTTGGGTTCGAGTCCCACTTGGGTCAGAGATTTTTTCTCTTTCCCTCGTAGGGCGTGCACACTTAGCACTACAGCTTACCACTTTATATCACATTCTTTACACTTACTAGTGCTACGCGGCAAACATGATTCAATATCATAACTTCATATACATATATTATCGCCGTGACCCCATATAACGCACCAATACCCACGATTGCTCTCATCTGACTTGATAGCTCAGTTGGTAGAGCGCCAGACATGTAACCTGGAGGTCGTTGGATTCGAGTCCCACTTGGGTCAGAGATTTTTTCTCTTTCCCTCGTAGGGCGTGCACACTTAGCACTACAGCTTACCACTTTATATCACATTCTTTACACTTACTAGTGCTACGCGGCAAACATGATTCAATATCATAACTTCATATACATATATTATCGCCGTGACCCCATATAACGCACCAATACCCACGATTGCTCTCATCTGACTTGATAGCTCAGTTGGTAGAGCGTCAGACATGTAACCTGGAGGTCGTTGGGTTCGAGTCCCACTTGGGTCAGAGATTTTTTCTCTTTCCCTCGTAGGGCGTGCACACTTAGCACTACAGCTTACTACTCTTTTACAGATTAGCACAACGGCTGAGTTACGTTTCTGCCCAAGGACGCGACCATTCAATAGAAAGTCAAGATAATTGACCATGATCAGGAGCACGGTTAACCCCCCAAATGATAAACTTTCTCATGATGAAAGACAAAAGTAACTACTCAGATTAGCAGAGTAGTCTTCAAGATATACTGGAGAGAATTTGAAACAATTGTGATGAAGGATGGCAAAGATTCGAGTGGATGAAAAATACTGGTTTTAAGAAAAATGTATAGCAACTTGAAATCGGATCACTGTTAGAATCTACTTGAAGTCTTTGCCATTGGCCTCCATAGATCGTTTACACTAACATAACACAAAAAAGTTACCTCAAGAAAAACCTGATATTAGTAAGATATTTTTAATGTTGTGTAAAACGTAGAGCAGGTAAAAAATTATAAATGACAGAAATTTTCGTAACCGAGCTGTCGGCCAAATAATATTCGAATAATTTAGTAAGCGGCGGCCATGTTGGTGTACAGCTTTGGTACACCGATGGCGGCCGAAAGCGTACTCTACAAATAAAGCTGTCTTTCGAATATGATTAGCGTTCACTTCAAAACACTTTAGGCAACACTTTTAAAGATTTATCAA
The DNA here is from genome assembly GCA_030867875.1 of Actinernus sp. WN-2022. Taxonomy (NCBI): domain Eukaryota; kingdom Metazoa; phylum Cnidaria; class Anthozoa; order Actiniaria; family Actinernidae; genus Actinernus; species Actinernus sp. WN-2022. Next base: position 6,781,056 of record JAOWCC010000019.1, read on the forward strand.
GTCTAACATTTTTAATTGGCCGATATATATGGATTTTCATGACATCAGTTTAGGATACACACTGAACTGGGCTGTCACAAAATTCAAAATAATGTAACTCAAAAACGAATCACCGTATCGACGTAAAATATTTTCGTCGAGTACTGAGAATATCATGTTACATGAACAGAGAATATCATGTTAAATGAACAGAGAATATCATGTTAAATGAATAGAGAATATCATGTTAAATGAACAGAGAATATCATGTTAAATGAACAGAGAATATCATGTGACATGCATGGCCGTAGCGCCCTTAGAAGCCGCGCCCCCCCAAACATTTTTTTCCAAAAAAACAACAACAAGGTATTATCAGGTACCTGGTCCCTCGGAAAGTCAGGGGATTTTTTTGTCGAACGCTGTAAAACGGCGTGTCTCCAGCCATAGCCGAAACTCGCTTGAGCCACCAACGCGAGACTAGTCAACTCGCTTTAAAAAAAATATTGCCATAGGCTCGTTGACCCTACTATAGGAATGCCATCAGAGTACATATAACTTTAAATAAGGATTATCTATGAAATTAAATATGGTTTGGTGATCACGTGTTGCGAAATGACTTTGTGCCCCCCCAGTTTTTCAGGGCATGCTACGGCCCTGACATGAACAGAGAATATCATGTTACATGAACAGAGAATATCATGTTACATGAACAGAGAATATCATGTTAAATGAACAGAGAATATCATGTTACATGAACAGAGAATATCATGTTAAATGAACAGAGAATATCATGTTACATGAACAGAGAATATCATGTTAAATGAACAGAGAATATCATGTTACATGAACAGAGAATATCATGTTAAATGAACAGAGAATATCATGTTACATGAACAGAGAATATCATGTTACATGAACAGAGAATATCATGTTACATGAACAGAGAATATCATGTTACATGAACAGAGAATATCATGTTAAATGAACAGAGAATATCATGTTACATGAACAGAGAATATCATGTTAAATGAACAGAGAATATCATGTTACATGAACAGAGAATATCATGTTAAATGAACAGAGAATATCATGTTAAATGAACAGAGAATATCATGTTACATGAACAGAGAATATCATGTTAAATGAACAGAGAATATCATGTTACATGAACAGAGAATATCATGTTAAATGAACAGAGAATATCATGTTACATGAACAGAGAATATCATGTTAAATGAACAGAGAATATCATGTTACATGAACAGAGAATATCATGTTAAATGAACAGAGAATATCATGTTACATGAACAGAGAATATCATGTTAAATGAACAGAGAATATCATGTTACATGAACAGAGAATATCATGTTAAATGAACAGAGAATATCATGTTAAATGAACAGAGAATATCATGTTACATGAACAGAGAATATCATGTTACATGAACAGAGAATATCATGTTAAATGAACAGAGAATATCATGTTACATGAACAGAGAATATCATGTTACATGAACAGAGAATATCATGTTAAATGAACAGAGAATATCATGTTACATGAACAGAGAATATCATGTTAAATGAACAGAGAATATCATGTTACATGAACAGAGAATATCATGTTAAATGAACAGAGAATATCATGTTACATGAACAGAGAATATCATGTTAAATGAACAGAGAATATCATGTTAAATGAACAGAGAATATCATGTTACATGAACAGAGAATATCATGTTACATGAACAGAGAATATCATGTTAAATGAACAGAGAATATCATGTTAAATGAACAGAGAATATCATGTTACATGAACAGAGAATATCATGTTAAATGAACAGAGAATATCATGTTACATGAACAGAGAATATCATGTTAAATGAACAGAGAATATCATGTTACATGAACAGAGAATATCATGTTAAATGAACAGAGAATATCATGTTACATGAACAGAGAATATCATGTTAAATGAACAGAGAATATCATGTTACATGAACAGAGAATATCATGTTACATGAACAGAGAATATCATGTTAAATGAACAGAGAATATCATGTTACATGAACAGAGAATATCATGTTACATGAACAGAGAATATCATGTTAAATGAACAGAGAATATCATGTTAAATGAACAGAGAATATCATGTTACATGAACAGAGAATATCATGTTAAATGAACAGAGAATATCATGTTACATGAACAGAGAATATCATGTTAAATGAACAGAGAATATCATGTTACATGAACAGAGAATATCATGTTAAATGAACAGAGAATATCATGTTACATGAACAGAGAATATCATGTTAAATGAACAGAGAATATCATGTTACATGAACAGAGAATATCATGTTACATGAACAGAGAATATCATGTTAAATGAACAGAGAATATCATGTTACATGAACAGAGAATATCATGTTACATGAACAGAGAATATCATGTTAAATGAACAGAGAATATCATGTTAAATGAACAGAGAATATCATGTTACATGAACAGAGAATATCATGTTAAATGAACAGAGAATATCATGTTACATGAACAGAGAATATCATGTTAAATGAACAGAGAATATCATGTTACATGAACAGAGAATATCATGTTACATGAACAGAGAATATCATGTTAAATGAACAGAGAATATCATGTTACATGAACAGAGAATATCATGTTACATGAACAGAGAATATCATGTTAAATGAACAGAGAATATCATGTTACATGAACAGAGAATATCATGTTACATGAACAGAGAATATCATGTTACATGAACAGAGAATATCATGTTAAATGAACAGAGAATATCATGTTAAATGAACAGAGAATATCATGTTACATGAACAGAGAATATCATGTTACATGAACAGAGAATATCATGTTAAATGAACAGAGAATATCATGTTACATGAACAGAGAATATCATGTTACATGAACAGAGAATATCATGTTAAATGAACAGAGAATATCATGTTACATGAACAGAGAATATCATGTTAAATGAACAGAGAATATCATGTTACATGAACAGAGAATATCATGTTACATGAACAGAGAATATCATGTTAAATGAACAGAGAATATCATGTTACATGAACAGAGAATATCATGTTACATGAACAGAGAATATCATGTTAAATGAACAGAGAATATCATGTTACATGAACAGAGAATATCATGTTACATGAACAGAGAATATCATGTTACATGAACAGAGAATATCATGTTAAATGAACAGAGAATATCATGTTAAATGAACAGAGAATATCATGTTACATGAACAGAGAATATCATGTTACATGAACAGAGAATATCATGTTAAATGAACAGAGAATATCATGTTACATGAACAGAGAATATCATGTTACATGAACAGAGAATATCATGTTAAATGAACAGAGAATATCATGTTACATGAACAGAGAATATCATGTTACATGAACAGAGAATATCATGTTAAATGAACAGAGAATATCATGTTACATGAACAGAGAATTTCATGTTACATGAACAGAGAATATCATGTTAAATGAACAGAGAATATCATGTTAAATGAACAGAGAATATCATGTTAAATGAACAGAGAATATCATGTTAAATGAACAGAGAATATCATGTTAAATGAACAGAGAATATCATGTTACATGAACAGAGAATTTCATGTTACATGAACAGAGAATATCATGTTAAATGAACAGAGAATATCATGTTAAATGAACAGAGAATATCATGTTAAATGAACAGAGAATATCATGTTACATGAACAGAGAATATCATGTTACATGAACAGAGAATATCATGTTAAATGAACAGAGAATTTCATGTTACATGAACAGAGAATATCATGTTACATGAACAGAGAATATCATGTTAAATGAACAGAGAATATCATGTTAAATGAACAGAGAATATCATGTGAAATGAACAGAGAATATCATGTTACATGAACAGAGAATATCATGTTAAATGAACAGAGAATATCATGTTACATGAACAGATAATATCATGTTAAATGAACAGAGAATATCATGTTACATGAACAGAGAATATCATGTGAAATGAACAGAGAATATCATGTGAAATGAACAGAGAATATCATGTGACATGAACAGCTTTATAGCTCTTATAGTTTAGATTTTACAATTTTGATGACGTCACGTGAAAACGATCGATTGAAAACGTTTGCGCAGTATATCAGGACATTCCCATGGTATTTATCTTCTATCTCAAGATGTTATTTTTGTAGATTTGTTTAAAAGAAACTTTAAGGTTCAATTTGGTTGACAGTGATCCTTTAGTATATAAATAATAAATAATGAGTCACGAGTCACGAGTATGAGTAATTAGCAATGAGTAATAGTAATGAATAATAATAACACAAGTTCTAACTCACGTCCGATTACAACTTTTCCCCTGCCAGTGGCACTGCACAATGAAATCTTCCTCTTGATGACCGAAAGCGTATCTCATCGAGTCATTCAGGCCAATAATAATTGCTTCAAACGTGTCTCTGATCTCTTGGCGGCTTTCTGGTAAACCTTGATATATATAATGTAAGAACACCCCAAGATATATATAATGTAAGAACACCTCAAGATATATATAATGTAAAACACCCCAAGATATATATATATATTGTAAGAACACCCCAAGATATATATAATGTAAGAACACCCCAAGATATATATAATGTAAGAACACACCCCAAGATATATATAATGTAACAACACCCCAAGATATATATAATGTCAGAACACCCCAAGATATATATAATGTAAGACTCCCAGGAATTTCGGGTGGTAGTGTGCCGTCCGGGTCTCAAAAGCCTGACCCTATTTCAGACCAAAAGATAAGATTTTCCAAACTCTTTTTCAGACCTGTACTCTGTTTCATAACAAGAGAAATATATGAAAATGTGCGGTCTCATATTTCCCTGTCAAGATCATACCCCATTGCTGGTTTTCACTCAATCCCCGAGATTCAAATGACAAAATTATAAAGGTATGGCGGCCATGTTGTGCCCCACCAAAAGAAGCTAATGCGGAATCTATTGTTAAGGCGGCTATGACGTCAAATGAAAGCCAGCAATTCCAGACTAAAAATGGGAACTTGATGACCGTATTTCAGACTACAACAGCTCGCAAACCCGTATAACCTATATATGGGGGTACCCCCCCTCCCCCTCCTCTTATTTAATGTGACTATTTATAATACACGATCGCTAGCTCACAAGCTGTTATCACTATCGCGTTAAAACAAATTAAAGGTTTATTTTTTACAAAATTAATAACCCGCGAAATCCAAACGGTTATAAAAAGAACATTTAAATATATTTTCACCTTCGTTTAGTCATTATTCGTGTAACTTCGTATATAAGCTTGTACACTTAAGTAAAACATTTTTATTGCTATTTTGTAAAATAAATTGTCGCATTCGATGACGTCATTATATAACCAACTTGACTAATAGCTGATATCACGTCATTACATATTTGTATATCAACTTTAACAGAGCTCCTGTCAAGCACCCTTAACTTGACTAATAGCTGATATTACGTCATTATATAATCATGTTACGAAGTACATCGTGTCCATAATTCGTATGGTAGCTTTGACAGAGCCAAATGGCTGATATTACAGTGGCGTTTGCGAATAAACGTTTCAGCGGTATTGACCCGAACGCCTCACTTCGATGTAATGAAGTACCATGGAACCAACTGTGTCACGTTACTGCGCATGTGTGAAAATCCGTGATGATGTTTGAATTATGTTCTAGCCTGGAACGAAATTCTCAGAGCGGTGAAATACCGATTTTTTAATCGACTTCCATCAGTGTTGTTTTTTAACTTATCCTTGCCTCCTTTGGTCATTTATGTAAATGTAGATGTGCTTAAATAACTTTTAATTATTTGTTTATTCAAAATTAGTCGTTGCACACTGCAACACAACTAAAACAAAAAGCAAAGTGAACCTTACCGGCGGGGAAGACCGCCACTGAGTACTCTGAATACAGCAGCCGAAAAAACCCAAGAAATTGGAAGCTTTTTGGCATTCCAATCAGAAGCGAAGAGGGTTTGGATGTCAAGTAGAGTTCAGCGATACAAAGAAATACCGGGCTGAAGTGAGCTGCCAATTCAAATCGAATTGGCAGCTGGCTTTTAGAAGTTAGCTGCCAAACGCGGAAACTGGCTTTTCATATGCGACGGCATAGGTATCTATTAAATAGCTCACTGCGAAAAGTGCGCACTTTTTCTTCAAAACAACACCCATTTAGGTCAACAAAAACATATCAGATGTCTCATGTCCTCAGTAAAACACAGTACCAAAAATTAAAACTTGAATAACTCTTCCTAAACAAACACTCTGATCAAGCTCTTTTTCAGGATTGAAGACCTTCGGTCATAGACCCCAGACCAGAGTAAATGAGAACAATTCCTGTCGCGCCTTCGTATTTAAGGGGGGTAGGGTTAAAACCTAGTTTGCCTTATCCTGGTCCTATTTACGTTTTCAAACTTGAATAACTGTTTCTAAACAGACACCCTGATCAAGATCTTCGGTCATAGCCCCCAGACTAGAGTAAATGAGAGTCACTCCTGTAACGCCTTCTTATTTAAGGGGGAGGGGGGGGGAGGGGGGGAGGGGTAGGGTAAAAATCTAGTTTGCCTTATCCTGGTCATATTTACGTTTTCAAACTTGAATAACTCTTTCTAAACAAATACTCTGATCGAGATGTTTTTAAGGTTGAAAGATCTTCGGTCATATAGACCCCAGACCAGAGAAAATGAAAATCGTTGCAGTCGAAACTTCTGATTTCATGTGCAGGTGCGTAGCTAGTGGTTTCCTAGGCTGCCCGTGACCCCCCTTGGGTAAATTATTGAATGAATAGCAAGCCGCGTTCTCTCATAGAGGTAAGCTACTCAGTCTGGCGCTCGTGTGGGAACCCCCTTGGCAAAAGAAAACGTGTAACAACTGCAGAAAACTGCCTATGATTGGAGTGAAAGTTTTCAATTTTAGTTCAAACGCGCTACTGACGCCAACGTCACGCCATTTTTGAACAATATAAGGGTAAATGTGATACCACAGGGAGCCCAAGATCGATATCTTTGTGCATGTTTTTAAGCAGAATTGTATTGTTGATAGTGTAATTAATTATAACCGAAGAAATCTTGGAAATAAAGTCTAAATTTCTTACATACCACGCATTAAAATGGCGATTTCTGGACAACTCTGTCGAGTTTAAAGGAGCCTCATGTTGGCTGGAATTGTCAAGTATCCTAGAAGAGAGTAAAGTGCTTTAATACAGCGATGTGGCCCAAACGTGATTCTCTATTTTGTGATGAAAACAGCGCATGTGATTTCCAAGCGGTTGAAATCGGTAAGTGATTTCTGTTTCTCCCTTGCCACTGTATATACTCGAGATTTCTTCAGTTATAATTAATTTCATTATCAACAATACAATTCTGCTTAAAAACGTGCAGAAATATCGAGCTTGGGCTCCCTGTGGTAATACTACACGCGACGCGAAAACGAGCAAACATTGTTGCGGAAACATTTGTGAATTTCAATGTTTGCTAAAAGCCGGTTTTCGTGCGCGCTAAACATTTGTTGGGGAAGCAATGTTTCTGAAACATATTTGCTTCCGATAAGGGCTGAGCCAGCCTCGTTCTCAGGAGTCTCCAAAATGGCGTCGAAAGAACCCCTGGTACAGGCTGGTCATGTGACCCAAAATATGCCCAATATATGGGCATATTTTGAGAAGTATCCGCCTTCTTGGATTCATCATTGCTGAAGAACGGTTAACGGTTGAAGTGTGATCCCGATTAATTCCAACCGTACGTTGTTCTACTTTTATCCGAGCATTGAAAAAGGCAAAAATGCTAAATTCTGATGAATATTTTATGCATTACGGCAAAAAACATTATACTGATCGTTGAGATAATTTAGAAAATCACAAATTCCCATAAACCGAGGATTGAATGAAAATGATAGGACGGCGTTAAATAGCCAAACAAAATCGAGCACCCGATTCAGGACTTGAAAACCTCACGTGTTCCGCACGCTGGTGCACGGTCGGACGGGCGGGCGGTCGAGCAAGCGGTCGGTTGTCAGCGGTCGGTGTCGCTAAAATTCCACTTTCATGCTATGGTGCTCCACGAGAACGTGTTAGGAGCAAGCTAGGGGTGCTTACCATTTATATTGGAAAACATTAACACATGCATGGTACGCGTCATTTCGTTCAACCGCAAGTTGAGATACAAGGTGGTTTTGAGTGTGCGTTATTAAGAGAACGTGTTAGTCATTTCGCTCGGAGATATATATATATTCACTTTCCCCGCTCTTTTCGGTCGTTCCATTGCACGCGCGTATCATTGTTATGTTGAAATTTATTTTATTTCCCATTTCTATTTTGTTCTTAAATTTTCAACCAGATCGTTTGATGTTAAATAGTAAGCAGCCAAGTTCTTTGGTATTCAAACACACGCCACCCTCCAATTTCATAACCACGTACTTTTATTGTCGCAACAAGTAGATAGAACAACATTAGGGATGCAAACAGCCATTTCTTACCCTACCTCCATCCTATCAGAAGTCTCTATGCTAACGATTATTTTTTGGGAGCGAAATATATTTGCTTTGATGTTTGTTTTGAAAGAGTTATTCACGGCGTTTGAAGTTCTAAATATGCTTAGAATATTGCAAAATATGTGTTTACCCTACCCCAGTCAAATCAGAAGTTGCCACTATAATACTAGCATAAGGCAAACTAGGTTTTTACCCTACCCCCACAAATAAGAAGGCGCGACAGGAGTGACTCTCGTTTACTCTGGTCTGAGTTCTATGGCCAAAGGTCTTACAACCTGCAAAAAATCTTGATCAGGGTATTTGTTTAGAAAGAGTTATTCAAGTTTGAAAACGTAAATATGACCAGGATAAGGCAAACTAGGTTTTTACCCTACCCCCCTTAAATAAGAAGGCGCGACAGGAGTAACTCTTATTTACTCTGGTCTGGGGTCTATGACCGAAGGTCTTTAATCCTGCAAAAGATCTTGATCAGGGTGTTTGTTTAGAAAGAGTTATTCAAGTTTGAAAACGTAAATATGACCAGGATAAGGCAAACTAGGTTTTTACCCTACCCCCCTTAAATAAGAAGGCGCGACAGGAGTAACTCTTATTTACTCTGGTCTGGGGTCTATGACCGAAGGTCTTTAATCCTGCAAAAGATCTTGATCAGGGTGTTTGTTTAGAAAGAGTTATTCAAGTTTGAAAACGTAAATATGACCAGGATAAGGCAAACTAGGTTTTTACCCTACCCCCCTGAAATAAGAAGGCGCGACAGGAGTAACTCTTATTTACTCTGATCTGGGGTCTATGACCAAAGATCTTCAATCCTGCAAAAGAGCTTGATCAGGGTGTTTGTTTAGATTCAAGATTCATTTATTTGCACATAATTATAACCATCGGTCCTTATCTGACATTAACATATAAATATACATATATAAAGAAATAAGTGAAAAAAAATAATAGGTATGTTTAGAAACAAATGTGCGTAGTGGCGAAAGTAGCAATGGCTTTCGAGTTGGCCACTACATTGATAAAACTAAATGAGGAGAGAAATAGACATAGCTAATAAATAATAATAAAGAATAGTATGAAGTGACATTTTAAATAAATTCATGTAGTTATGTATAGATTTTGAAGGACATTACATTATTGTTTGATCTTATCTTAGAAAAAAGAGAGAATAAAAATGTCAATATAAGTAGCTGATTTGTATATATTTGTCTTGCATATATAAGGCACACATTTTAATATTATGACTGTTTATCTAGTAAAAACTGTATGTACTGCTTCTTAAAGCTGGTTTTGGGCAAGGTTTTAATAGTAAGGGGTATTGATTCCCAGATTCTTGATGAAATTGCTTTGAATCGTGATAGACCATAGTTAGTTCTGGAGGCTGGCCTGTACACATTTTGGTTTGCTGCATATCTGGTGTTGTAGTTATGGATATCTTTAGCAGAAGTAATTAGCTCAAGGAAGGCAGGTGGGATATTTTGTTTATCATATTGTATTTTATGAGTAAGGGAGGAAATTTTAAGGTTAAAGATATTTCCCAGATTTATAATTTCTAACATTTTGTAATATGGGGTGGCATTTTCAAGTTTGTTGGCAAAGAACATTTGACGAATAAATTTATTTTGCTTAGTCTTAATTCTTTTTAGTCTAGTCTAGAAAGAGTTATTCAAGTTTAAATTTTTGGTACTGTGTTTTACTGAGGACATGAGACATCTGATATGTTTTTGTTGACCTAAATTGGTGTTGTTTTGAAGAAAAAGTGCGCACTTTTGGCAGTGAGCTAGTTAATGGATACCTATGTCGTCGCATATGAAGAGCCAGTTTCCGCGTTTGAAACTTCAGCTAACTTCAGCCCGGTCAAAGAAATATATATCAATGGCTTAGAAACGATCGAGGCTGAAATTATATGAACCGCCCGGAGTGCAAAGACTGTACGAAGAGTTAGATAAAACCTTTCTTTGCTGGCAAAACAACCTCATGAACTCAAAAACGATAGCCTTGTGAGCAATCGACATACATATGAAGCTATATAATGCACCTATCAACGGCTTCCCCGAGGGGTCGACCTTCGGGCTGACCAGGGGGATTGTAAAAAGACGGAAAGAATCTTGACGATTTCCCCCAGGGGTAGGGGAATCGTCCCTTGCAAAGTCCCCTGGTTAGGTCTTCCACGACCTACAATACCACGTCATTTTGCACGAAATGAGATAGATGGAACCTGAATTGACTACTGAATCTCGTTACTAACGTTATTTCTATAACATCGAACACTCTATTTTCAACAGAAAATGGAAACCCTTCAATGTATTTCAGTTGGTAGCTAATATTAAAGGATCAAAACAGAAAGTCTCGGTGTATCTCTCATATCACGCTTTAACTCTTGTAGTAAAGAAGAAAAAACAAAATCCGTGGTTTATAGTTTCATGACAAAAACAATTTGAACAAATCCCCCACCCCAGTTTCCCAACCCTAAAACAAAGTCGAGCATTTCCCCGACCCCAGGGGCAATGTTTGCATTCAATCCTCCTGTATTCCCCCACATATCTCCGTGGTCAGCCCGGGGGTCGACCCCTCGGGGAAGCCGCTGATAGGTGCATAAGTTATCATCGACTACATGACAGTCAAACATCTAACTGCTATGAAGCCGCTTGTGTTCGTAACAAGCGAACTTTTCTACTTTCGACACACGGTCGCTAAACTGTACGAAATCTCCAAGAATAAATCCCTAATGTCCAAACTAACGGGGAAAACTGAAAGAGGAAATCCTTGTGAGCAATCGACATACATATAAAGCTATATAAGTTATCATCGACTACATGAGAGTCAAACATCTAGAACTGCTATGAAACCACTTGTGACAGTTACGCACTTTCGTGACAAGCGAACTTTTCTACTTTCGACACACGGTCGCTAAACTGTACGAAATCTCCAAGGATATATCCCTAATGTCGAAACTAATGGGAAAACTGAAAGAGGAAATTATTTTGACCAATCGACATACATATGAAACCCAGAAGTAATTATTGAATACATGACAACCCATAGAGCAAACTGATAATAGTGACTTAACTGAACTCGCGCTACAACATAGCTTGAAATACCCGGAGGGGGGGGGGGGGGGGTACTTACATGAAAAATGGGTATGTATATGTGAGGCCAAGAGGCTCAAACCCTGACCCTGTTTGACCCAATCCGAGCTCCAAAACCCTGATTGCCCCATTTTTTTGGGGGAAAACCCTGATTGCCCCTTCTTTAAATTGTTTTCAAAACACGGTCGGATATATACCCCGGCCGGTATACCGCGTACCGGGATTACATGCAAAATACGGAACATTTCAAGTCGGGACGTGTCATTGGGTAAACAAATCAGCAGATGAAGTACATAGATAAGTACTGAAGTACGAATTAGCGGCGTCACGATGTATGCGAACCTCAGTGCTTGCATGTGGGCAGGCGATCAAAATGCGGCAACAGAATGTCTTTTTTTGACATAGTAGCTAAACAAAACTGAACCCTAACTGCCTAAAAAATACTGAACCCCGACCCTGACTGCACCCAAATTATACTCAAGCCTGACCCTGATCTGCCCAAATCAGGTCAAAACCCTGACCTACCCCCGCGGCACATAGATAATACGTCACAAACAGTAGTACCCCCTCCCCCCCCCCGGGTTGAAATACTGTACGAAAACTCCCGTTTAAAAATTTCCTGATGCCGAAAGGACCGTAGCATCTTAAACAAGATATCCTTCTGACCAATCGACAAACATATTAAGCTGTGAAAGTAAGTTTCCAATCCATAACAGCCGATAGTGCAAACTAGTAAACTGCCACTAGTAATAGACCAGTTCGCGGTAAATTCCGACATTTTGAAAGGGGTGCAAACATGGCGCGAAATACAGTGTTTGTATGGGAATCGATGGGAATCCGATGCCAAATACAATCCGTAAAATCGAATTTATAACAATGTATGGAAAACTGAAAACACGATTGCACGCTTCCCGCGCGCCAGCACAGCTACATCCCTCAAATTTCGATATGTTAATCTTTTGCCTGGTATCTTAAGTTTATTTTTATTCTTATGAAGAATATTTCATAGATTCGATTTTACGGATTTTATTACATTGAAGTTAGGCGTTCGGATCAATACCGCTGAAACTGCTAATCATAGACGCCACTAATATCAGCTATTGCATGTGGATTTTCTTGTATAATGACAGTGAATTTTATTAGGGTTACATATATAGGGTTGAAATAATCCGGTACGGTAATTTTAGAAGTTCTCAACGCACAAAGACTGATAAAATAAATCACTTGTCGGGATTCTAAAGGCATTTATCGCTTTGGAGACGAACTACAAGGAAGGCAGAAGTCAGTCGTATTTAAATTCAAACTCGCTCACTGCTCTCGATACGCGCTCATAATGACAGCCGAATCGCTAGCTCAATAGACTTCTAACCAAATCTCAGTCTAACACAAACCGGCCCTAATCCGAACTACAAAACGTACCCTAATCACTTCGAAAACAAGTTTTCAGGTAAATGACGAGGTTTTAGGACTAAGTTCCAAAGTTCACAGGTAAACTGAAGAGAAACAAATAGAGAGAGAGTTTTTTTTATGGATTCCGAAGCCATTACCTTAAATTCTATCTCGGAGTGCGACAAATTGCCAGCTCAATGCTTGATTATTAGCGCCCAGCCTTTGGCGGTCAAGGTCAGTTTGGGTATCTGTTGATCGATGTGATTCCTGTACCGCCTTAGGAACTCTAACCTTCGATGGGAAGCACAGTTCTTCTGTGTGTAGGGCCCGAGAAAGGGAATGTTGATTGTTAAAACAGAAATTGGTGTGTGAAATGAGATGAACATGAATCGAGGGGAGAAGATGCATTGATAAAAAATCCGGGGGGAAATGACTATATTTAATTTACCAGCTTTAGGATGATAGTGCCCTAAGTAAATCCATCTACTTACCAGAACAGCTCGAGCTCATCTGAAACAGAGAAAGATGATGAATGATTTTTAAGTCATATATCGATTTTTGAAATGTTAATATTATTTTTTGCCACTATTTGTTAACCCCCTATTTGTTAACCCCCGTTAACCCTCTGTTTAACCCCCGTACATGCACGCCTTGTTACAAGAGATGAGCTTGGAGTTTCCGGTGCAAATATGTTATTAATTATCTGCTCTAAAGTTTTGTGCAATAGTTCCCCCTTTGCTAACAATAAAAGACGTTCATTACATGTGGATTGTCGTGCTGTATATTGTTCAAGTGCGCACGAAAGCAAGTTCAAACATTAAAGGAGCACGGTCAATTCCCAAATGATAAACTTTCTCACGGCGAAATACAAAAAATAACGACTCAGATTAGCAGAGGATGCTTTCCAGGTACGCTGGATAAAATTTGAACAATTTTGATGAAGGATGGCAAAGATTCGAATGGATGAAAATTACTGCTTTTAAGAGAAGTTTATACGGAGCAACTTGAAATCGGTTCACTGTTAACCGAAATCAAGTTTCTAGAATAAGGTTTTGTAATCCACTTTAATCTTTGCCGTCCTCCGTTAACAAAGTTTGACAATCATATCAGGACATTCACATAGTATTTCTCTTCGATCTCAGGGTGTTATTGTTGTAGTTTGTAAAGCATACCAGGACATTCACATGGTATTTCTCTTCTATCTCAGGGTGTTATTGTTGTAGTTTGTAAAGCATGTCAGGACATTCACATGGTATTTCTCTTCGATCTCAGGGTGTTATTGTTGTAGTTTGTAAAGCATGTCAGGACATTCACATGGTATTTCTCTTCTATCTCAGGGTGTTATTGTTGTAGTTTGTAAAGCATATCAGGACATTCACATAGTATTTCTCTTCGACTCAGGGTGTTATTTTGTAATTTTGTTTTGAAGAAACTTGAAGGTTCAAATCGATTGGCAGTGCCCCTTTATCTATAGTTAATCAACGTAGTAGCATGATGTTCTGGAAACTAATGAAAATGGTGTACAACAAAAAGGGGGAAAACGTCAAAACCGTGAGCTCTAGAGTATCTTGAGCCATTTAATTTTATTTAAATGACAACAAAGGATTTGTAAGTTCTCAACTGATTGCGCCAAGTGCGTCAGTACTTTTAGGGCTTAGACCAATTCGAAAAATTGTACCCAGAGAAAACAACCACCTCTCGTTGACGGCTCACTAAACATGGTTGACGATAACATATAATTCCATGAAATGTATATAAATACTGACATAAACATTTTAAACAGCCCGCCTAACACTACTCCAAATATATAGGGTCGATTTAATTGAAGTCAATATTTCGACTTGAAAATCTAGTCTTCTACAGGACCAAGCTGATGTAATTAAAATGTTTTATTAACACTACGAGTGACGTCCCATACAAGCATCTCTACCACAAGATAAAAAAAGACTTGTTACGGAATCAGATTATGAATTTCAGACGAATTTCTAACCATATTCAGAACGTGAAAAAATCTTAAAATAGCTTAAGCAGGAAAATCAAACTTTGTAAACTACATTTATAGAGTTTCTTTCTTCGGCAAAGAAATTTCCTTTACATGCGTTATTTTTAAAAGTGTCAGTAGAAAATCGGAGTTGTCTTTCCAAACATTTCTTTTCCTTTTTCCTTTCGTCCTTCGTTTTTTTAAATAAACTTGACCTTCGAAATAATTCATTGTATCGGCGCATAATGAAACAACACCGACACAGAGAATACAACTAACATATGTACGTGCAATTAGCTGATTCTTCATTAATTCTACTTGATTAGAACGCATTCACTTTACAAACTTTTAAATGCAAAAAAAAACAGAGAAGAAAGTATTTCATTTTAAATACTATTTTTGCGTTAATTTCGCTGCTGTAGTTACAAAACAAAAACAAAAGTTGAGATAAATGAATAACTGTATACAAATTACAATTTATGAAATTTTCGTTGTCTTCTTGTAATATCATAATTACATTCTAACAGTAATCAAACGATATGCAACAGTCATTAGCAAAACTAGTTTATTTTTCAGGCCATAGATGGCTTAGAAATTTATATATTTTGGCCCGATGCCACGTTTGCTGCAGCAGCAGTCTTAAGATGCCATCCAGACAACATGAGCTCTTCTTGGCTCAAATTTGTGTTAATATTTTCCAATATCAGCGCGGTACTCAGCAGCTGCCTATTTCTAACCCATGCAGTGCCTTTCAAAAACAATTCCGAAAAGCTCTACTTGTTTATTAGATCAAAGTAAACCATTGCGGATTGCATGTTTAAGTTGTTCGGCGTCCAATCATTTCTCTATCTAGATGGTCCCAGACGGTATCATGAACTTTACAAGTGTACTGGTGATTAAATATCTCCTGGCCTCACCTCAAGTGTGTCGTTATGAACATATTTTTCTGCCTCCCACTTAATATTAGACGTTGGCTAAGGGTGTGTTCAATTGACCGTATTTCAGAACTGAAAAATGCACGGAATGATCCCCTCAAATCGCGTATATCGAGATTATTAGCCACAGATGACTGGAATACTCAACGTATCCTGAATATCATATCAGTATCAGAGAACCGTTATAGCTTAAAGTGCAACATTTTCTTGAGCCAGTGGTTTTCAGACGATCCATTTATTCTTATTCTGGAATACAGTCAATCAAACGCGCCCAAAGCTGCGATATCATTACAGAACAATATTATTTTTGAAACGATTATAACTAACACTTCGCAGTAATTTTTTCTAAGGTTTGTTTCCTCGCAATCGATTGCAAAACAGCAGTAATAAACTTGACATATAATCTGGTATGATAATGCTTATATGGCTTAATATATGTATGAAGGAACATTCTTTGAGATGCCTCATAGTTTAAAAAACCTAGCAGTCTGCGTTGTGTTAGCTCGTAGCAGGTGGAATCTTTTCGATCAGCAACTGAGACCACAAGAGCTTGCTGTGCTTCATAAAAGAGCAAGAATTTCTTTAAACATTTCAGAAACCAGGGGTATACCCGTAATTAATAAAAACATAACGCGATGATTAGCAAAGAAACCGCGAAAGGCACAACACTGGATCTTCGGGATCTGATGCCGCGGAACCCTATTTACGAACATCTATATGCTTAGCTGTGATGAGGCGATTTCATTTATCGTTAAGAACTCGCGGAAATAAGTTTAATGACCATCTCTAGTGACGAGGCCAAGGAGAAATGTTAAGCCTCAACTTGTAGTAAAGCCTTCAGTTCTGTTTTACTGATTAGTTGAGTTAAATGTTGCTACACTTAGGTTATACTTCAACGCTTAGACGCATAACTATTTTTACCCTTTAATTAATTTGGATCTCAGAAGTCTTAAATCACACCTTACATTTGGTAACAAGGTTGCACACCACGTAACAAGATTCGAGCTTTACGGCGAACTATATATCTGATTTACTGAACCAGTTTCTTTAAAGTGCGGCACTAAAGATTGATAACATTACCAAGTACTTACGTTTACTAGTCGACTAAAAAGATTGCTCTCCTCGATTTTCGACTTCCTCAGCGAATTAAGATTACAAACGGTCACTGCCGGGAAGACAAGCTCCCTCGAGCGTTCCACTTGAACGTTGAAAACCACTGGGTAGGTGTTATACAGCATCACCAACAGAAACAGTTGATACACAACATATCCTAGACTAGCGAGGTACAAAACAAGCCAAATGCATTTTCTAGTGGTATTTGAGCTCCCAGCAACTCTTCCTATCCCATGAGTTGTCGAATTTTCTCCAAAGTTCTGCAGAATTTCCCTTGGAGAGTTTTGTGTAGAGCTCTTCATCTCAGTGAAATATTTGTTCATACACTGCCTAAACTCACGTCAGTATTCGTCCTCGCTACCAGTGCTTGCATTATTTAACACAGCCGTCAAAGACGTGTTTCTACGTCTAATAATCAGTGAGACTCGTACTGATGTATTTAATTTCTGAAGGCAATTTTCTTGGCATAATTATATAACAGCGTTAATCAAGGCATTATCATGTTAAGCCGGGCCGGCGACGTTCGTCCTATTATGAGAAATGCAGCCACCTGCTAACCTATATCCATTCATAAAATCTAATTTCATGTTATTAAACTGAGAATCCGACATTACTTTCCAGTGGTGAGGTAACTACAAAAACAAGGATTCTCACTGTTGAATATTAACTCGCCATTAAAAGTCGAACAAGTAGTAATTGTAAACAAAGTCTTTCACGTTCAGCCAGATTGGAGCCATGTTTTGGTGCACCTGCATCAAAGTGCAATAGACCTTTTTACTGTATGGAGGATGGAGTTGATCCTGCACTGATACAAATCCTCTCTCTATGAATAAGGATAGCTTTTGATTATCATGCTAACTAGATACAAGCCATGGAGGATGGAGTTGACCCTGTACTGATACAAACCCCCTCTCTATGAATATGGATAGCCTTTGATTATTATGCTAACTAGATACAAGCCATGGAGGATGGAGTTGAGACTGCACTGATACAAACCCTCTCTCTATGAATATGGATAGCCTTTGATTATTATGCTAACTAGATACAAGCCATGGAGGATGGAGTTGAGACTGCACTGATACAAACCCTCTTTCTATGAATATGGATAGCCTTTGATTATTATGCTAACTAGATACAAGCCATGGAGGATGGAGTTGAGACTGCACTGATACAAACCCTCTCTCTATGAATATGGATAGCCTTTGATTATTATGCTAACTAGATACAAGCCATGGAGGATGGAGTTGAGACTGCACTGATACAAACCCTCTTCCTATGAATATGGATAGCTTTTGATTATCATACTAACTAGATACAAGCCATGGAGGATGGAGTTCACCCTGCACTGATACAAACCCCCTCTCTGTGAATATGGATAGCTTTTGATTATCATACTAACTAGATAGAAGCCATGGAGGATGGAGTTGACCCTGCACTGATACAAACCCTCTCTCTATGAATATGGATAGCTTTTGATTATCATACTAACTAGATACAAGCCATGGAGGATGGAGTTGACCCTGCACTGATACAAACCCCCTCTCTATGAATATGGATAGCTTTTGATTATCATACTAACTAGATACAAGCCATGGAGGATGGAGTTGACCCTGCACTGATACAAACCCTCTCTCTATGAATATGGATAGCTTTTGATTATCATGCTAACTAGATACATAAGCCATGGAGGATGGAGTTGACCCTGCACTGATACAAACCCTCTTTCTATGAATATGGATAGCTTTTGATTATCATATACTAACTAGATACAAGCCATGGAGGATGGAGTTGACCCTGCAATGAATATGCCTTGGATAGCTTTTGATTATCATGCTAACTAGATACAAGCCATGGAGGATGGAGTTGACCCTGCACTGATACAAACCCTCTTTCTATGAATATGGATAGCTTTTGATTATCATACTAACTAGGTACAAGCCATGGAGGATGGTGTTGACCCTGCACTGATACAAACCCTCTTCCTATGAATATGGATAGCTTTTGATTATCATACTAACTAGATACAAGCCATGGAGGATGGAGTTGACCCTGCACTGATACAAACCCCCTCTCTGTGAATATGGATAGCTTTTGATTATCATACTAACTAGAGAGAAGCCATGGAGGATGTAGTTGACCCTGCACTAATACAAACCCTCTCTCTATGAATATGGATAGCTTTTGATTATCATACTAACTAGATACAAGCCATGGAGGATGGAGTTGACCCTGCACTGATACAAACCCTCTTTCTATGAATGTGGATAGCTTTTGATTATCATACTAACTAGATACCAGCCATGGAGGATGGAGTTGACCCTGCACTGATACAAACCCCCTCTCTATGAATATGGATAGCTTTTGATTATCATACTAACTAGATACAAGCCATGGAGGATGGAGTTGACCCTGCACTGATACAAACCCTCTCTCTATGAATATGGATAGCTTTTGATTATCATGCTAACTAGATACATAAGCCATGGAGGATGGAGTTGACCCTGCACTGATACAAACCCTCTTTCTATGAATATGGATAGCTTTTGATTATCATATACTAACTAGATACAAGCCATGGAGGATGGAGTTGACCCTGCACTAATACAAAACCCTCTCTCTATGAATATGCCTTGGATAGCTTTTGATTATCATGCTAACTAGATACAAGCCATGGAGGATGGAGTTGACCCTGCACTGATACAAACCCTCTTTCTATGAATATGGATAGCTTTTGATTATCATACTAACTAGGTACAAGCCATGGAGGATGGTGTTGACCCTGCACTGATACAAACCCTCTTCCTATAAATATGGATAGCTTTTGATTATCATACTAACTAGATACAAGCCATGGAGGATGGAGTTGACCCTGCACTGATACAAACCCCCTCTCTGTGAATATGGATAGCTTTTGATTATCATACTAACTAGAGAGAAGCCATGGAGGATGGAGTTGACCCTGCACTAATACAAACCCTCTCTCTATGAATATGGATAGCTTTTGATTATCATACTAACTAGATACAAGCCATGGAGGATGGAGTTGACCCTGCACTGATACAAACCCTCTTTCTATGAATGTGGATAGCTTTTGATTATCATACTAACTAGATACCAGCCATGGAGGATGGAGTTGACCCTGCACTGATACAAACCCCCTCTCTATGAATATGGATAGCTTTTGATTATCATACTAACTAGATACAAGCCATGGAGGATGGAGCAACTCTTCCTACCCCATGAGTTGTCGAATTTTCTCCAAAGTTCTGCAGAATTTCCCTTGGAGAGTTTTGTGTAGAGCTCTTATCTCAGTGAAATATTTGTTCATACACTGCCTAAACTCACGTCAGTATTCGTTCTCGCTACCAGTGCTTGCATTATTTAACACAGCCGTCAAAGACGTGTTTCTACGTCTAATAATCAGTGAGACTCGTACTGATGTATTTAATTTCTGAAGGCAATTTTCTTGGCATAATTATATAACAGCGTTAATCAAGGCATTATCATGTTAAGCCGGGCCGGCGACGTTCGTCATATTATGAGAAATGCAGTTACCTGCTAACCTATATCCATTCACAAAATCTAATTTCATCTTCTTAAACTGAGAATCCGACATTACTTTCCAGTGGTGAGGTAACTACAAAAACAAGGATTCTCACTGTTGAATATTAACTCGCCATTAAAAGTCGAACAAGTAGTAATTGTAAACAAAGTCTTTCACGTTCAGCCAGATTGGTGTTGCAATGTTACTTCCGGTCTTACATATTTGGAAGACCTGGTCATGTGATCATCAGCCATGATGAATAAATTAAGTTGAATTAACACGAACCCGCGTTCAGTCTTGTTGAGAAACATGGTGTCAGAAAAGTGGATTTTAACTTAGTTTAGATGAGCTAGCTACGCTCAAATAAGTTTAAAAAGCCAGTTATTAGGTTTCAGAGAAGATTTCAAAGAGAAAAAAAACCCGGAGGAAATCGGATGAAACGGCGAAATTTCTAGCGAATCGTGCACGAGCACATGGCACAAAATGTCTGACTCAGAGGAACTTCAACTCAACCATCAGCAGGGGCATCGACACATGCTCCCATCAGCAGCAGCTACACACTAACCGTAATCCAAGCCACAAGGCAAACCCTAATGTAGATGACAAATGCAAATATTGTGGAAGAAAAAGTAAGCACAATAAGAAAGAGGATTGTCCCGCCTTTGGCCAGCAATGTCATAAGTGCAAAAGAAAAATCACTTGGCAAGCATGTGTTTGGCAGACAAAGAAAAAATCCATGCAACTCAGCAACAAGAAGAGTATGATTCGGATGAGTCATTGCTGAAAATAGAGAAAATAACTGCACTGAAGGGAAATGGAAAGCAGTTACTAGCTAACCTAACATTTTGCACAGAAACAAATCACAGAGAGAAAATTGTGTGTCAGCTGGACACAGGAGCGACTTGCAATGTGATAGGTTACAGAGATCTTGCACAGCTCTTACAGAATGGTGATCCACCGCTGACTAAGTCAAAAGCCAAGCTTAAGTTGTTTGATGGCACAATAATGCAGCCAATGGGAGAAACCACTTTAGTAGTAGAATGGAAAGGGAAGCTCTCAGACCTTAAGTTTCAAGTTGTCAATATCTCGAACAAGCCACTGATCTCAGCAGAGACATGTGAACAGTTAGAACTACTCAAAGTTGAGTTAGACTCAACAGAGTCCGTGTTTGGCCTTGAAAACAAAGAGAGTAGCTACCTCAGCAGAGAGCAGATACTGACAGAGTACAATGATGTTTTTGAAGGGTTGGGTCATATTGGTGACACAACAATCGTTGTAGATCCAGGGGTGAAACCAGTACAGCACACTCCTCGCAGGGTACCAGTAGCCCTGCAAGACAAAGTCAGATCCAAACTAGAAGATTTGGAGAAGAAGGGTATAGTGAAAAAAGTCACTAAACCAACCGAGTGGATCAGTAGCATGGTAATAGTCTCCACTCCGAAGAAAATTAGAATCTGTCTAGATCCCAAAGATTTAAACCGAGCAGTACTCCGCCCAAAGTACCAAATGTCTACTTTAGAAGAGGTATTGCCAAACTAAGCCAAGCCAAGGTTTTCAGTACCCTTGATGCGAAAGATGGCTTTTATCAAATTGGCTTAGACGAAGAAAGTAGTCTAAAGACAACATTCTGGACGCCATTCGGAAGATACCGATATCTTCGAATGCCTTTCGGAATAAACCTAGCACCTGAAGAGTTTGAGCGAAAGCTCCATGAGAAATTGGATGGTCTCCCAGGCATCGAGATCCTAAGAGATGACATTCTAGTAATGGGCTATGGAGATACCCAAGTAGACGCTCAGGAGAACCATGACGAAAACCTGGTTAGGTTATTAGAGGAAGCACGGAAAGCTAATTTACGCCTAAATAGCAGCAAGATGAACCTCAGGAAGACAGAAGTGCAGTTCATGGGTCATTTGATCACCAAAGATGGATTAAAGCCAGACCCTGAGAAAGTAAAGACCGTGCAAAATATGCCTAAGCCGACATCCAAGAAAGAGCTGTCGAGCCTTCTAGGCTTTGTGAACTATCTGTCTAAGTTTTTGCCAAGGCTATCAGAAGTAGCGCAGCCTTTGAGAGATCTGACAGCTAAAGACATGAAGTTTGTTTGGTCTAAGCAGCATGACTCAGCATTCAAAGAAGTTCGAGAACTTGTAGTGAGTCATCCGATTCTCAAATACTATGATCTGAATGAAGAAGTTACAGTACAATGCGATGCCAGCGAGTATGGACTAGGAGCAGCGTTAATGCAAAATGGTCAACCCGTTGCATTTGCTTCTAGGTCTCTTTCACAGACAGAGAGACAATATGCACAAATCGAGAAAGAATGTCTCGCCATAGTGTTTTCTTGTGAAAGGTTCAGTCAGTGCCTAGCAGGTAGAGAGAAAATCACTGTAGAATCTGACCATAAGCCTTTGCAGACCATATTTCAGAAGTCAGTACTCTCAGCACCATGCAGATTGCAGCGAATGCTACTAAGGCTACAAAGGTATAATATAGATGTGAGGTACAAGCCAGGCTCACAGATGTATGTCGCAGATCATCTATCGAGAGCATCACTAGCCACCCAAGGGAAGATGCCTGACAATTTTCAAGTTTTTGCTTTAGAACTTGAGACCATGAATCCCTTAAATTAGATGCCATTAAGGTAGCACCAGACCGACTGAAGCAAATTCAGAAATGTACAGCGCAGGATCTTGTATTGGAAACTTTGAAGACCACAGTCCTAGCTGGATGGCCGGAAAGAAGAGAAGACGTTCCTGTACAAATCCGAGACTACTGGACTTACAGAGAAGAGATCTCATTGCACAACGGCGTTCTCTTTAAGAGTCAACGTGTGATCATCCCGAAAGCCATGCGATCTGAAATTCTCTCAAGAATTCACTCAAGTCACCAAGGAATAGCCTCATGCATGCGAAAAGCTAAAGATGTAGTTTTCTGGCCGGGAATGAGTTCTGAAATCAAAGAGAGGGTTTCCCGATGTTCTGTTTGTGCAGAATTCCAAGCAAAGAATGCTAAGCAACCAATGCAAACACATCAACTACCGGATAGACCATGGAGTAAGCTAGGAACAGACCTGTTCTCACTGAAGGGTAAGAGTTACATTACTGTTGTTGATTACTACTCGGACTTTATTGAAGTAAATGAACTTGAGGATACAACTTCTGCTACAGTAATCCAGACACTCAAGGAACAATTTAGTAGACATGGAATACCAGACACAGTTGTGTCAGATAATGGTCCCCAGTTTGCTAGCCAAGAATTTCATGAGTTCTCACTGAGTTGGGAATTCAATCATGTGTCATCTTCACCACACTACCCAAAGTCAAATGGGAAAGCAGAATCATCGGTGAAGATAGTCAAACAGTTGTTCCAGAAATCTGATCGAGTAAGGAAAGACCCTTGGTTAGCTTTATTAGACTATAGAAATACCCCTACAGAAGGTATCGACAGCAGTCCAGCACAAAGGCTAATGTCGCGTAGAACCAGAACACTGTTGCCAACAGCATCAAGTCTGTTACAACCAGAAACAGTCCACAGAACAGTAGATAAGATGAAGCAGAAGAGAGAGGAAGCTAAGTACTATTATGACCAGACTGCGAAGAAGCTACCAGAACTAGAAATAGGACAAGAGGTACGAGTAGCACCATTAAGGAAGAACCAATCATGGAAACAAGGCACTTGTGTTGAAAAGCTCTCAGACAGGTCATACTTAGTAGAAGCAGGAGGTGAGACGATAAGAAGGAACAGGCAGTCACTGAAACCTGAAAACCACGAACCCGCGTTCAGTCTTGTTGAGAAACAATTGGGGCCATGTTTTGGTGCACCTGCATCAAAGTGCAATAGACCTTTTTACTGCATGGAGGATGGAGTTGAGACTGCACTGATACAAACCCTCTCTCTATGAATATGGATAGCCTTTGATTATTATGCTAACTAGATACAAGCCATGGAGGATGGAGTTGATCCTGCACTGATACAAACCCTCTCTCTATGAATAAGGATAGCTTTTGATTATCATGCTAACTAAATACAAGCCATGGAGGATGGAGTTGATCCTGCACTGATACAAACCCTCTTTCTATGAATGTGGATAGCTTTTGATTATCATGCTAACTAGATACAAACCATGGAGGATGGAGTTTACCCTGCACTGATACAAACCCTCTTTCTATGAATATGGCTTTTGATTATCATGCTAACTAGATACAAGCCATGGAGGATGGAGTTGACTTTGCACTGATACAATTGCAAACCCTCTTTCTATGAATATGGCTTTTGATTATCATGCTAACTAGATACAAGCCATGGAGGATGGAGCTGACCCTGCACTGATAAAAAAAACCTCTTTCTATGAATGTGGATGGCTTTTGATTATCATGCTAACTAGATACAAGGCTCTAGCCTGACGCTGTCTCAACTCCAGCCTCAATATCACAAAAGGCGTGGTTGCCTTTCAAAATGGCGGTCCGAGAACTTTACTTATTTATTTTATTAACTCTATAATTAACGATATTATTAACAACATTTTTAACAATACTATAAATAGGACTATTGAAAAATAATCGTGCGATACGCAAACGACGAAAACAAAACATCGT
Source organism: Actinernus sp. WN-2022 (assembly GCA_030867875.1). Lineage (NCBI taxonomy): Eukaryota > Metazoa > Cnidaria > Anthozoa > Actiniaria > Actinernidae > Actinernus > Actinernus sp. WN-2022. Next base: position 6,806,262 of record JAOWCC010000019.1, read on the forward strand.
AGTGCCTGGTAACAGTTTAATTGACCGTATTCCAGGCCCCGCACTCAATCGCTTATATAGATAATTTTTAGCCACTGGACTGACTAAAGCTAGGTATAGCCTGAACATTATATCAGTATCAGAAAATGGTTGTAGCCTGCTTGCAGGCGGTAGATGGTGTTTTTTTTCGCGCAGAAAACGGATCATCGAAGTAGCCGCCATATTGGCCGAGCGTGCAAAATTTGCTTATCAAAGGAGAGAAGATGCTTGCGTGAAGTTCATTACCCTCGCTTGTACCTCATCTCTGTTAATTCAGTCTCTTGTGTCGTGTCATAGTATTCGGCATCATTATACTTTCCGTGCTGGCCGCACTTCTGTGGCACCTATTGTGCCCAAAACCAAGCGCTTTTACATTTTTTTTCACCATTAAATATCAGGAACATTTCATTTAGGATCAGTACATGTCATACACGACTTTCATAATGGCCGCCTCCAGCCGCCTCCTAATTTGCATAATTTGGAAGATAAATATGTAGGGGAAAACCAATGCTACTACATGAAAGATCACATTAAAACTAGTAATTGTTTTGAGTTTTAGAGGAATGTGGAAAATTGCTGTTGATCTATGAGCATTTGTAATGCAGAAAAATATGAAAGCGAGGCTATAAAGGCCTCCGTCGTTTTTCTCATACAAATCTCTCTAATTTCAACTGGCTGTAACTTCATTGCTTTATAAGCTACAACACTCAACTTTCACAAGGTCACTAATGTCGACATGCTCTTTCACATGGCAACGTTCATATTTTCTATACACGTGGATAAACTACCGAAACGGAAATCACATATGCAAATTAGGAGGCGGCCATTATGAAAGTCGTGTATAGCTGTATTATAATACGTACATTATATTGGCTATTATGTAATATAATTGTAGGTATAGATATGTTATTGTAAATACGTGTATATTTGTATGACCCTTCCTTGTAATTCAACTAACATACTGCAGTAAGGAATAAATGAATCATTATTTTTATTATTATTATTAGCCAGTGATTGTCAGGCACTATTCCATTTATTCTTATTCTAGAATACAGTCAATCGGACGCGTATAATATCATTACAAAACATTATTCTTGAAACTATTAAATTACTAACACTTTGCAGCTAATCTTTCCGAGGTTCGTTTTCCTCGATTGCAAAACGGCAAAGATAAACCTGATACTCAGTACATCTGGTATTATAAGATCATAACAGACAAAAAAAAGTGGGCTCGTATGTAGGAACATTGTTTTCGATACCTTCTAGTTTAGAAAATAACCTAGCAGTATGCATTGTGATAACTCATAGCAGGTGAAGTCTTTTCGATCAGCAACTGAAACCCCAAGCTGTGCTTTATGAAAGAGCAATAATTTATTTAAACATTTCAGAAACCAGAGGTAATTAATAAAATCATAACACGATGTGTAGCAAAGAAGCCACAAAAGGCAAAACACTGGATCTTCGAGATCTGATACGCACAACCCTATTTACGGACATCTATGCTTAGTTGTGATGAGGCGATTTATCGTTAAGAACTTGCGGAAAATAAGTTCAATGCTCATCTCCAGTTTGACGAGGCCAAGGAGAAATGTTAAACCTCAACCTGTAGTAAAGCCTTACTCTTTTTCAACACTGAGCTTTATGGTTTTACTGATTAATTGAGTTGAATGTTGCTACACTTATCCTTCAATGCTTAGGGACCGGACCGGACATTATAGATTTGTAGGGGGGGGGGGGTCACGTTTTTTTTATGCTCCCATTTAAGGGGGTCAAATTTTTATATGCTTCTCTTTTATAGGGGGGGGGGCATATTATTTTAATTAAGCACACTTACTATGGCTTATTTATAGGCTTATCCAAGGGGTGGGAGGGGGGGTGGGAGGGGGGAGGGATCTCATGTCTTAATTAAAATTGCACCTTACATTTGTTAACCTTGAAATAAGATTTGGGCTTTACCAGTGCGAACTATATATATATATGATTTACTGAACCAGTTTCTTTAAAGGGGACTAAAAATTGACAAAATTACCTAGTACTTACGTTTACTAGTTGACTAAAGAGATTGCTCTTCTCTATTTTCGACCTCCTCAGCGAATTAAGATTACAAATTGTCACTGCCGGGAAGACAAGCTCCCTCGAGCGTTCCACTTGCATGTTGACAACCACTGGGTAGGTTTTATACAGCATCACCAACATAAACAGATAATACACAACATATCCCAGACTAGCGAGGTACAAAACAAGCCAAATGCCTTTTCTAGTGGTATTTGAGCTCCCAGCAACTCTTCCTACCCCATGAGTCGTTGAATTTTCTCCAAAGTTCTGCAGAATTTCCCTTGGAGAGTTTTGTGTAGAGCTCTTCATCTCAAATATTTGTTCATACACTGCCTAAACTCACGTCAGTATTCGTCCTTGCTATCAGTGCTTGCATTACTTAACACAGCCGTGAAAGACGTGTTTCTCGTCTAATAATCAGTGAGACTTGTACTGAGGTATTTAATTACTGAAGGCAATTTTTCTTGGCAATGCCTTAGATTAACGCTGTTACATAATGATCATGTTAAACCTGGCGACTTTCGTCCTATCATGATAAATGCAACCACCTGCTAACCTATATCCATTCAAAAATCTAATTTCTTCTTAAACTGAGAATCTGACAGTACTTTCCAGTGGTGAGGTAACTCCAAAACAAGGATTCTCACTGTTGAATATTAACTCGATCATTATAGCTTTAAAGTCGAACCAGGAGTAAATGTAAACAAAGTCTTTCACTTATTTTCGATGTGATTCACAAAGAAATGAGAGGGAAAAAATTTTAAAAATCTATTCACATTGTCATAATTTTTATTTTATTTTTCCAAAGTTAAAAAGAGAGCCTTTTCTGAACACGACAAACTTCAAACCCTTCCTGTAATGGAAACGTTGTTTTGTCAGCGTAATTGCTGTTTAGGTTTTCTGAGAATGAAAACATTTATTTCGTGAAATGGAAGAGCCCCTAGCATAATGGAAAATAAGACAAAATAATCGTGTCATACAAAAACGACGGAAACAAAACAGCGCGGCGCCTGATAATATATACGAGTTTTTTTGTGTTTTGAAGATGAGCTCACGTTTCATTATCTCTAAGTACGAACAGAGGGGGCATTTTCACTGATATTATCATATTTCAACTATGATTCTGAGAAGTTCTTCAACAAAAAAGGCGATCACATAATTTGTATTATTCTTGAAAAAAGTTAACTCCTTCAAGAAATGCCCGGAGAAAGTTCAAATTCTCAACATTTTTCACAGTATCCAAAAACTGTTTTATAACCGCTCGTGGATGTTGCGTAGCATGCCACGAGATAACGAGTTATTGTGGAATAGTGTCACTCACTCACTGAGGAGTTAGCGAATCGATATTATCGCTCTTCGGGAAAGAAATACACCAACAAGTTATGGTATAACATGCTTTAGTTGACCTCTTAAAACGTCAACTAACGAAAATACTACTAATGAAAGATTGGGTGAGAGATTTTCTAAGATTGAATCACATCTGGTCGAAATCAACAAATCACTAAATAGCCGATACGATGAACTCGACAAGAAGCTAAATGACCTAAAAAAGAGTCAAGTTTTTATCAGTAACCAATTTGATAAGTTTAAAAATGTTACTTATAACATAATGAAAGAAAATGTTTTGCTGAGAGAAGAACTCAAGTGTCAATTAGAAGTTTGTATGAAAGAAACTTCGAAAGCCTGCGACGCCATAAACGATCTTGAACAATAAGGGCGTCGAAGCATGCTGGAAATAGCTGGAGTACCAAGATCATCAGAAGAGAATGTTGAAACTATCACTATGGAAATTCCTTGACGTAAACCTCCAACCAAGCGACATTGAAGCTGCCCATCGCTTATCTACGAAAATTATTGTGAAATTCTCGAATAGGAAAAATCGGGATCGCGTCATGGCTAGCCAAGTCACACCTAAAGCATAAATCTACCCACGATCTTGGTCTGGTTACAGAAAGGGCCCCGTCAAACCTCTTCTTCAATGAGAGCTTAAGTCGTCAAAATAAGGCCCTATTTGCAAAAGCACTGAAGTTCCGAAAAGAAAACCACTCCAAGTACAGTTGGTCCCGAGATGGAAAGATTTACATCAGAAAATCGGATACCTCTGACGTGAAAAGGATCACAAGCGATGGAGACCTGACTGCCCTTCAAGATGAGTAAATCAAATTTCCACAGTATACTATACTTGACTATTTGATATACTTTTACCTTAACTAATGAGTGAAATAGTTATTTGCCACACTTGTAATCATCAACAACAACAACAACAACAACGATTTATTGTACCCACAATAAGGAAAATATAATTATTACAATCATAAATTTAAATATTTAAAGGGCACTGGGTTCCCGAAATAACCAGAAAAGCTAAAAATGCCAGGAATCCAGTTACATGCAGTAATTTACAATACTAGGTAGGAGGTACTCAAATACATACACACACACACACCCACGCACGTACACGCACACGCACACGCACACACAAATACTAAATCTACCAAAGCTTATTAATATATTACATAATACAGTTTACAGAAGATAAATGTGTTAATAATTACAGCTTAGTATTTTGAGAATGAAAGAAGCAGAATTCAGTCTTATTAGCTTTTCAATGAAACTTAACGAACAACAGAATGATACTAGGAGACTAATATTTGCATAGGAATTCTGTTTTTAGGTTTTCTTTAAATTTCTTGAGGGAGGTGGATTTGACATGTAAATCAAATGAATTCCACACTTTGGGCCCTTGAAACCTTATATTAAATTTGCCATAATTTGTTCTTGCTCTAGGAAGATAATAAGACTGTCTAGCTGCAGATCTTGTGTTATAATTGTGAATACTTCCAACTGAGGTAAAAAATGTATTAAAAACTGAAGGTAGCATTTGATTGTGGAACTTGAACATAAAAAACTGCAATATGTAGTGTAACAAGATCACGCAGCTTAATAATATTTTGTGACTTAAATAAAGGGCTTGAGTGTTCATCAAATTTTGAAAAGGTCATGATACGCAAGGCCTTTTTACTCGGGCTGCCTGTGGCAGCGCCGAGTCTTAAAATGCAAGTCGTTTTTTTTTTTTATTTTTTTTTATTCCGTGTAGCAAGTCTTCTGCGCATGCGTTAAAGGTCAAATTCACACCAATCAGATTGCACTGTGCTGGTCACGCAACAATCGCCAGGTTAATTTATTTACATAATTGAATACAGTAAATCAAAATGGTGGATCCGCGAGCAAATCTCTCTCAAATTTGGAGTCCCATCTCTCAAATGTAAGCAGTTTAAATGTTTTATTTAACTTCACTCGTGCGAAAGCCTTCCAACAGGCTCAGGATATTGCAACTGGCGCTCTTGTCGGAGCCGAAGGACCGCGTTTTTTACCCAGATGGCCTGTGATCTTATATACGACACGACGCCGGACCTGAAGAGTGAAGGACTCAAAGATCCACACATATCGAATTGGAATTTAGCGTTTTCCTTTCTGCTGAAACCAAGGCTTCTTCGATAGAAAGGGCAAGATGTTGTGTTTTTCTAGGAGGACAAAATATTTCTCGTTTAAGCTTCTCTTTCGCCACGGCTTTGTTATTTGATTCTCTGTGGATTGGTATACTCAAATATTATTACTGCACAATACCATACAACTGAATAAGAAGTCTTTAACAAAGCCGAACTCAAACTCAAGAGCAAAGCTGAGAGTGAAAGTGAAACTGAACAGTGTCTTGTCAGGTCATGAATTAAGGTACGGTGAGGTGTATCTGCATATTTTCTTTGTCGATTTGTTGACCTCGTGGCGCATCCGCGGACGGTATTCTTGTTACAATGTTGTTAGAGGTACGTTTCGTAGGTTTTATGCCTCTCGGTCATAATACATACCAGCGCAAACACCGTGATCTGTAGGCCAACATGCACTAAAATAATTTTGAGCGTGTGTTTGGCTACTGTTTATTTCTCCTGGGTATTTCTGACACTCGCACAGAATAATTTATGATGAGCGAAGCAATATTCAACTGACTCTCAAGGTCAACTTAAACAAGAATCCTCTCACGGCCGAGGTTTCGGTTCGAGAAATTAAAGGCTTCCAACAGTTCCCTTTATAGTTCTGTAATATAATGAGCAGATCAGTTTTGGGAAGGAGGGTATATAACCAACAGGCATTTCAGTTAATAAATACCTGATATGGACGCGAGCTGCGATAAAGAGCCGCAGGGTAGAATGAACAGTAGAGCTAGAAATATATCATATGATAGCTCCATCATAGGTGGACAGGATACAACTTATAATATGGGAAAAATATAAACATATATTTGAGACACTCATCTATTAGTACTCTGAACCTGGAGAACAGCAGACTAAATTGTAAGCGTGCGGTACATGAATAAGTAGAGGTCAACTTCTTTAATTTGCATACACGAGAAATATATATACTAGGGGAGCAGAGAATGCATGTCACCGCGCTACCGGCCACAGCTCCTAAAGACTGCTAAATTCAGCTAATAATTCTTCCCTTCGGTTATTACTAAAAGGATTTCAAATGAAAGTGTATTTCATCTTCAATCTCATGTGGCCCGAGTGAAAGCCCAGATGGGCTCTTGTTTTGAAGAACAAAGAGAGGTTGAGTAGTTGTCGGGTATGTGTTACCCCAAACGATTATCCCATATATCAAAAAAGGGTAAATGAGGGCATAATAAAGGTTGGTTAGGATAGTAATGTCTACATAATAACGAAGTTTAGATAATATTCCAACACTTCTTTTTATCTTTTTGGCAATGTATTCAACCTGTAATTTCCAACTAAGATTTGAATCAATTAATATGCCAAGATATTTAATGCATTTCTCTTGTCGTAATTGCTCATTATTCAATGTTAATGCAAAATTGGACATTAATTTCCTTTGAGGAGGATGAAACAGAACAAACAGAACAAAATTAGATTTTTCTATATTTAATGAAAGCTTATTAGCACAAAGCCAGATGTGAATATTGGCTAAATCATTATTAATACTAGATTGTAGTATATCAAGATTCTTATGTTTACAAAATAAATTAGCATCATCAGCAAAAAGGTGAAAGTCAAAGAGGGATGAACAAAGATGAAAATCATTAATATAAATTAAGAATAATATTGGACCCAGGACAGATCGCTGGGGAATACCGCAGGAAATAGTTGATTGGGTTGAAGTTACATTATTAACTGTTACAGTTTGCTGCCGGTTACTAAGATATGAGGTAAACCACTTTTTAGCTACACCTCTTATACCATAGTACTCCAGTTTTTTTATTAAAATTTCATGATTAACTGTATCAAAGGCCTTGCTAAAATCTAAAAAAATTCCACACGAAAAATCACGCTCATCAATTGCTGTTTGTATTTTTTTCAATTATACTAAGTACTGCATGGTCAGTGGAATGTTTAGTACGAAAGCCAAATTGCTTGTCAAATAAAACGTTTTTTCTTTAAAGAAAATCTAGCAGTCTGCTACATACAAGCTTCTCTAAGAGTTTATTGAAAATAGAGAGGAGAGAAATTGGACGATAGTTGCACAGGCAGGTTTGAGAATCTTTTTTATATATAGGTATTACGTTGGCTATTTTATAATAATAATAATAAAGTCTTTATTTCATGAGGGTAGCACAAAATAGTTAAAAACTAACAAACCTGTGGCCCTCTATAGCTAATAAAATTATATAAATATAGTTATTATAATAAAATATTAATGGTATAAATACATGGATCATAGATAAAAAACGTTAAAAATTTATAATTACGATAAGCAAAACAATTGTTTAAAATTCAAATTGAAACCCTAACAACAAAATAATACCTGATAAAAAGTTGATAAAATCGAATAAAAATGGTCACACTTAAACTAAAAAATGATTTAAAAACTGCTGTTCCTTAAATAACACGTTCCAATAATGGCTTCTAAATGTAGTATAAGAGTTACTATTTCTAATTTCTTAAGATAAACTGTTCCATAATTGGCAAGTTGTTACTGTAAAAGTACGACCACCTTCAGTCTTGCGAGTAAACTTAGGACAAACTAAGTTAAGTTTACTGTACCGAGTGTTACGTGTGTGCCGTTCACTGTTAAGCTTTAGCATGTCCTTGATGTAAATAGGCACTAGGTCGTTTAAACGTTTATATACTATACAGCATTAAGCTAATTTAGCTTCTTCATAAAAGGGTAACCACTTAAGACTATTAAATAATTGGACGCTAGGAGCCCGACAGTCAGTGTTCATAATGACTCTCGCTGCCCTTTTCTGCAGCTTCAGAATCCTACCTAAACTTTCTTTATCACAGTTTATCCATATAACGTTCACGTAATTCATTATGGGCCTTATCATTGCATTATAATATAGTAACCTCTGCTTCAGTGGTAAACATGATTTTATCTTTTTTAGAATAGCAATGCGCTGTGATAGTTTTTTGCAGAGCTTATCTACATGAGGATAAAAAGATAGTTCGCTGTCAATTTCAAGACCCAGGAGTTTTACGCTGGATACCAATTCAAGTTCTGTTCTGTTAACCCTTATGATTGGATTTTCCTCGATCTTAGAAGGAAGGCGCTTACCAGTGACAAGTAAAGCCTTTGTTTTGCTCTCGTTGATAGGCAACTTGTTGGCAGTTGCCCAGTTCACAACTTCTGTGAGTGAGTTATTGAGAGACTCTTGTAACAAATTAATTGAGTCATAATTACTTGAAGATGTTAGAGTAGTGTCATCTGCATATAGATCAATGTTAGAGGATCCAACGTATAGAGGTAGATCGTTTATAAGCATGATAAACAATAGGGGACCCAGTATTGATCCTTGAGGGACTCCATTGCGAACGAATGTCATAGATGACTGTCAGTACCGCCAAGTAAGACAAGCTGACGTCTGTCATTTAGATATGACTGAAACCAGTTCACAGAACTTATAACCATTCCGTAGGCCTGTAGCTTCTCCAGTAGTATTGGGTGATCAACCATGTCAAAGGCCTTGCAATAATCTATCAGAATCATTAAGACTGGTCGGTACTATCCCAACTGAAAAAGAAACATTAAACAGGGTTTCTAGAGGCTTTGAAATTACGGTTTTAAGAATCTTAAGAACAGAAACAGGTATACTAAAAGGGCCAGCAGCCTTACCAATTTTAAAGTTAGCAATCTCTATCTCAATTTCATTAGTAGTAACAGGGAACATGTAAAAACTATTACATGATGGATGCTTTAAGTAATCTAATGGTGATTTCTGAACATCTGGTATTAAATTAGCGAGATTATTTCCTACATTTGCAAAATATGCATTAAAAGCATTGGCAATCATTTTGGGGTCAGTTATTTCTGAATTATTTTCAACAATTTTAACAGCCTTCAAACTAGCCTTCGGCTTAAAATGTATTATTTCTTTAATTCCATTCCAAACTCTTTTGCTATCATTGATATTTTCTAAAAAATATATATTATAGTATTGTCTTTTACTAATCTTTAAAAGGTGATTTACTTTGTTTCTATAGTATTTAAATTTAGAGTGGTAATAAATATATTTTGTCTTTAAATATTTCTTATATAATCTATTTTTTACTTGTATAGACACTTTAATTGCAGGTGTTATCCAGGGTTTAGACTTAAATTTCAATTCTCTTCTAGATATTTGCTTTATGGGGATATGTTTATCTATTATTCCTGATATTTTACCATAGAAGGAATCAAACATACCAGATGGTTCACAATCAGATGTAAAAACAGTTTCCCAGTTAATGGATTGTATTTCATTAATCAAGGTTGTTTCCTCGAATTTAGAGTAATCTCTCTTATAGATTTTTACACTAGGTGGGAGAGTGGAAAATTTATTGAAGATAATAAAATTAGGCAAATGATCTGTTAAATCATATACTAAATTGCACTAATAATAAAATGTTCAATTGAATTAAAGAATATATTATCAATCAATGTAGATGAGTGGTCAGTAATTCTGGTAGGCTGTAAGATTTGTGGTTGAAAAAAAAAAGAGCCAAGAGTATTAATAAAATTTTCAGAGCCAGCATGGGAATCATATTTTAGAAGGTCAATATTAAAATCTCCCATAATCAAACAAAGTTTATTTTCCAGGTGGATTTGATCAATGGTCAAGTTGATATAGTCCATAAAATTATCTAAATTTCCGTTTGGATGCCTATAGATTACTCCACATATTAGGTTAGGTTGGTCTTTAAAATTAATTTTTATCCAGAGAGTTTCAAAATCAAGATTAGAAGTAGTAAATTTTGATCGAATAGTGAAATTTAAATTATTTTTAACATAGAAAGCAACTCCTCCTGCATTTGAAAGACTGGGTTCGAAAATAAAATTATATCCTGGTATGTTGGTATTTGTCAAGGCCTGCTTATCAGCTCTAAATTTAATTTCTGATAGTCCAATCAAGGAAAATGGAAAATTTAGTTCAGATAACATATGTATTAAGTTATCATGGTTAGCTGCTAAGCTTCTTATATTGCAGTTTAGAGCAGAAAATGCTTTAAAGTCTAATGAGCATTCAGTAATATCGTGATTACTGTTAAATTCATGAGTGCTATAGTAGTTAAAATTATGATCATCTGGCATATTCAAATCAATATCTGAATTCGTAAGGTGAGGAATGTTTGAGGCTAAAGAAGTTATATTAAGGAAAGGCAAATTATCAAGTTGCGAGATCCTGTCAGAGATATTATTTGTCATTATTACAAACAGCCCCTAAACAAGGGGAATATAAAACTAAAATTGGATCGTCTATAGTTAGCGTAACTTACGAGAGTTTAATTTAACTTACGAGAGTTTAATGTATATGATGACCAATCTTCTATCTTTTGTGATCTGTGATCCACTCAAAATGTATTAAGATAACCAAACGGGAACTCACTAAACTTTCAAAAAGTACTGACCCATGGTATTGTTCTAAATGTATTAGATCCGTTTTCCCTTTTCAACAATCACAAACACGCAATTAATTTCACTATATAATTCCCCTGTATTCCTGTAAACTATCGAAAAACTACCTCCTGTAATGTAAAAAATAATAATGAATATAAATTATAGAGATGAAATTGTAAAAAAAAAAAAATTCAATCTCCAAGAGACTTGTCAAACAACACCAAAACAGCATAGCATGTGACAACTGTACTGTCACTCTAAGATTCATCTGAAATGTTCCCATATATCCGAAAACAGTCAAGTTCCACTTTTCCCTGGACTTGCTATGCCTGTATCTCTGAATGTTTTCTATTCAAAGCAATCTCGTCCCTCTCTGATTTCACTTTTAATAGTAAATATGACTGCTCTTGTCTTACAAGTATGAACTTAAGTATAACCAACACTAAATTATTTCCTAAACTAGATATAGTATCAACAAACTATAATTTATTAACAACAGAAAATGAGAAAAACAATCCAGATAATCAAATTTCATTTGAACCTAATTTTAATTATTATAGTCTTCATGATTTTCACAAACTTTTAAAAAGAATTCTGGGAAGCATAACCAAAACTTTTCAATATTTCATTCAAATATTTGAAGTTTAAATCATAATTTTGATGAATTGTCAGTCTTGCTTTTAAGCCTAGATTTTGATTTTGATTTTGATATCATAGCATTAACAGAAACATCGATGTCTCACCAAAATAAAGACCATATTACTTCTCCTAATTTACCAAATTATCACAAATTTGAAATTTTAACTGGTTCCACAACCAATAGTGGTTATGGACTTTATATTTCTAACAAGTTATTATATACTAGAAGAGAGGATCTATCACGTTCCATGTTCTCGACTGAATGTGAATTTCAGGCTCTGGATAGAGATAATAAATGACCGTAAACAACAATTCCTAATTGGTGTTGTCTATCTCCACCCTACTCTTCAAAAACCTAATATATTTCTTGACTATTTAGAAAATACCCTCAATATCAAGAGACCATCACCTAAGAGAACCGATCCCCCATATTAACCTCTCTCCCCATGATAGTCTGCGCCGATTTATGTTTAGCTTGCATAAATTAGATTTATAATTTCGCAAAGTCGATGCGTGCTTGCTTGCTATAAACTGAACGTTTCTAAAATTATTAGCCTGATGAAAGAGCAAATAATCCGGTCAGTTCCCTAGGTATGTTATCTAGCTATACATGAATATGAACTACAGGGAACGAGTATTTATAAGGGAAGCGAAGTTTCAATAACAACGAACGGGATTGTTAATTTATTCAAATCCAAACGGCAATATTTTTAACGGGTTTTCAAATTACACTCCGTAGCTTATATTTCGGGGGTAGAAGCGGAATATTTTCACTCTAAAAATTCCGTATTCCTCTGCTCTCCTAAGGTTAAATATTCCCATTCCCTACTATTTTTTTGGGGATATTCCTTATTCTTTTTAATTTTCGAAAGTGCCTTATTCGAATATTCCCTATTCTCTATTTGTCATGCGCTTTATTGAAATATTCCGTATTCAGTATATTTTTCAGGCAAATATTCAATATTCCTCAGTTTTCAACCACGATATTCAATATTCAATATTCCGCTTCTACCCCCGATTATATTAATTAAATTCAAAGTTCATTTTCTCGAGTCTTCAAGTCAGATCAAGTCAGATCCGTCCCATACCAGTCCGGGTAGTAAGTTTATGGAGCAACACATAATTCAGAGCCATAATTCAGAGCCATAATTCAGAGTTTTGAAGCTTCGCATCCATCGCCCCTCTTTCTTTGTTGAAATCAAGGTGGAGCGATGAAAATCCGTGAGGAGCTGGAACCGAATCTTAAAATAGCATCGTGACGTCCACTGAACCAAAAATAGATTGGCGCAGACTATCATAGGGTACGGAGATCAATTCTCTTAAGTGGTCTCTTGTCAATATACAGTCGATCCAGGAAAGGTTGTCTTACAGAAAAGTCAATTACACACACATATCTGTCATCTGACCGTATATGGTGTCGCGAGTTGGTAAGACCAGCGGCCTGGAGATATAGAAAACGAGAAGATTCGGAAGAAAGAATACTCGAGTTCCAGAATGGTTTGGCAGCAAGTATACAGGAGAGGGACGCAAATTGGGTAAATGCAGTAATCAATTTAAAGCCATCCAGAGCCAAACCGAAGCTTATTTACACCCGTGACTATACGAAACTTCAAACAAATGAATTCAAATATGACATCAGTCACTGATGTATTCGAAGACCCTGATGACGCATATTGGGCATGGCAAAACATATTCATGGATGTGTGCGATAAACATGCTCCCATAAAGAGGATCAGATTACGCAGCCAGTCCCTACCTTGGATATCTGGAAAATTAAGACCCCAAATGAATTTAAGATACAAACTTCTGAAGTTATCAAAACAGTCGGAAGACGAAGAGGTGAAGAGAAGATATAGACGATGTCGAAATGAAGTCACAGCTGAACTAAGAAAAGCGAAGGCAAACTACTTTTCCAGGCTGTCAAACGAGGTAACTGACACACGCAAGTATTGGAAAATTATCACAAAAGCTAGCGATCACCAACGGAAACAAGCCATACAAGCAATTAGGAGGGAAGACGGAACTCTAGCATTGAGCGATGTTGAAAAGGCGGACATATTAAACAAACACTTTTCCACTGTCGGACACCGTTTAGCTGGTGAGCTGAAAACAAAACAGAATCCTGACCACTCGCTTATCACAAGAGTCTCTCCTACTGTGTCTGAGGTGGAACTTTGTGAAAAACTTATAACTCAGACTATCACACAAATGAAGGCCAACAAGGCTACTGGACCAGATGGGGTCAGTCCAAAGTTACTTAAGGCAGCCGGCCAGTCTATGTCCCATACCTGAAAGCAATTTTCAGACACAGCGTAGAAACCTCTATCGTCCCTCGTACATGGAAGATTGCAAGAATAAATGCCGCTTATAAGAGGGATGACGAAACAGACAAGGACAATTATAGACCTTTGTCGATGTTGAGTGTGCCAAGCAAGATCATGGAAAAATGTATCAACAGCACCATCACTAAACACGCTAGAGAACATCCCAGTCTACTAAGTAAACATCAATGGGCATACAAGAAGAGCCACTCAACGGAACTTTTACTTTGTCACATGACAGAAACCTGGAGGAAGTTTGTAGACCTGAACAAAGTAGTGATAGTGGTGTTCATAGATTTTAGAAAGGCATTTGATGCGGTTCCACACTCGACGCTGATGTCGTTAAAACTACAAAGCATAGGAGTTGCGGGTTCATTATGGAAATGGATTGAGAACTACCTCAGTGAGAGATTACGGTATACAGCCATCGGGTCAACACAGTCCCAAAAGGAAAGCATAACTTATGGCGTCCCACAAGGATCTGTCCTCGGCCCAATACTTTTCTCACTGTTTTGCAACGACCTCCCAGACTGTGTCGGCGACCAGGGAACCATAGAAATGTATGCTGACGACACCACATTGTATTGTGTAGGGGACACTGTCGACTCCACAGCCACTCTTGTAAATAAAATCCTACGAAGCGTATCCAGTTGGTGCTGAAACTTACGGAATCATAGTTTGGGGTAATTGTAGCATTTCCCTTTTTGATAGCCTTGAAAAAATACATGCAAGAGCTGCGAAAATCGTATATGGCCTGGACTGGTCAATGAACAGCAGTGACGCATTAGCTAATGCAGGATGGCATCCAATTATGTGGACATACAAGTATAAGTTAGCATGTCTCGTCCACAGTAGTTACCATAACAATGTACCAGAGCAAATCAGCAGTATGTTTAAAAAGCGCAATATCAGCGCATATGCTCTCAGGGGTCGCCATAAATTAGAATTACCAGCACCAAAAAACGGATGTAATGTATAAGTCCATAGCTCACAGGGGAGCGATCCTCTGGATCTAGAAACCACGTCTAAAACAATCACGCGGCTTAGAAATGGCTTCTCACACATCATTAGATATTCATGACACAGAGGACAATGTTGAACAAACATTACTTGTTATTGCACGTTCTGAATATAAAAGAATAACGATGTGGTTTGAAAGGTGAACATTCCATGAAATACGTAGTGTGGAAAGACTACTGGAAAGAACACTTTCTGTACCGTAATTCGCATTTTGAAAGAACTTGCGATGGAGGGAAAAAAGCTAACCCGCTGGATGTTAAGAACTTATCGTAAGTATACAGAGGTTTTATTTTAACGAGCTTTTTTTTATACCCGTGATAAACCTGGTTATTAATTTTGTTTTATGTTTAGTTTTCAGATATTTAGAAAAGTTTTGGATGCTGAAATGAAGATGTCACACAGAGCTGGCGATACCCTGGTTGCCAGAGGTTCTAGGTTTTTTTTCTAGGTTAGGTTAAGGCGCGAAGCGACGAGAGGGAGAGAAGAGAACCTCTGGTCAAATCCGTTGAGAATCTCACTTCCATGCAGAAGCTAGGTTCAGATTTTGAACCTCGTCTCCGATTGGCTTATCTACTCATTACCAAGCGCGACCGTGAGTGCTTGATACAACAGCAATTGTCATTGGCCTACCACTTCAAACCGGTTTTACGACAACTGTATGTGGTTTTAATACTTCCAACCGCGACTCAAAGAGTTTTTGAATATTTTTGGGGACGCTGTGAAGTTTACGTTGGCTTCAAAGTTTCCGGAGATTACTAAATTGAAGACAAAACAAGAAGAGGCACTGTACGAGTTTATAAAACGTAAAGACGTCTTCGCTGTGCTTCCGACAGGTTGCCGGCAAGTCGCCGATATTTCAAGTCGTCCCCGTGAAGAAACGGTCTACAGCACGACAACAAATTCTAGCACGAGGCACCTTTTTCACTGTCCAGAGTAGCCACATAAAGAACCACACTACAGTTGTCATTTCATGCTTCACAGCGCCACGTGCAATTGTTCGTGTGTGAAATCAAAACATTGGTCGTCACAGTTTGACGGGTTATAGGCCGCAAAACCGGTTTGACTCGCCTCGATTTCAAACTAAACGCATGGAAGTGAGATTCTCAACGGATTTGACCAGAGGTTCTCTTCTCTCCCTCTCGTCGCTTCGCGCCTTTAGTTAACCTAACTTAGACAAAACCTAGAACCAAAACCTAGAACCTCTGGCACCAGGGTAAGCTGGCGACCACTTGTCGGAGAAACATTCTCGTGAGGAGAAGAAACCAGTCACCCAAGAGGAAGAGACACTGCTGTGGACAATGGGATTACTTGGAGATAAGAATGCAGAAACTTTGTTAAATACTATTTACTTTAGCAATTGTACGGTTAATATTTCATTTCATCAGAAATAAGTCCTGGTTCCATGAATTTACGTTTAGCTTTATCGTTGCTACATTAGGAACTGAAATATTGCTTAAATATTGAAATATGTATATCTCTTATTTTGATAACTCTGTCTCGTTATTGTATGTAGAAACAAGGAGATAGTTATTACGTTACATCAAATTGCCTAATTTCATGTCTCATGTTCTCATGTTCTTAGAACTGTAATCTAGAACTAATTTGCATATTGTCTGTACTTGGAAACGATTTCAAAGTACAGCAAATATGCAAATTTGCTATTGTTTTAACTTATTTGAATATTTTCTGTATTTGGAAACGATTTCAAAGTACAGCAATTATGTAAATTAGTTATTGTTTTACCCCTCAATTTCCCTCAGCTTCAAAGCCCTGCCCACTTGAATAATTAACTTTGTCGTACTATCCCTAGTTTCATGTATCAACACGTGACCTCAAACGAGACTCCTCATTGGCCGATGTGTCATGAATATCTAATGATGTGTGAGAAAGATTTCAGCATATACCGTTGACTTCAGCCTCTAATTCTACAATTCAGTACGTTTCAAAAGCGAATCCAACTCTATGTTCAGATGAGAAAGAAATCATGCTTTTATAACAGTGGTGCCGGCGGAAACTCTCGGATATAAGACAAACACAACAACACATTTTTCGAGAAAATATTATACAATTGTTTGGATGTTCAAAAATTAATATCTTGATCACGGTCTACCCAACCGATTTCGTTACTTAAAAAAGGAAAATTGTCAGCAAAGTAAGGAGAAGAACATTGATTTAAGTTTTTAAACAATTTTGATTTGCCGAAATCCCCTATATTCTCCTTCTAGTTGGTCATTGCGTTGCGCAGCAGCATTTTACTTGACGAGGGACCACAACTGATAAAATGTTATACAAAACAAAACCTTTACCATTTCATGGCTTTAGGTTTAGTATTTTGTTCTAATTTGATGAAGATTTTCAAATTTCTAATTCCACTCCTGTCTTCTCCGGGCCGTTCAAAGGGTCGTCACCTAACGCTAGCGTTGCTGAAGTGAAGGAAACATTTCAACATGGCCTATAAAAAATGGTAAAATTTCGATACGAAATCTTTAACTCATAAAAAAAACCTTCACAACCGCGTGCTCTACTGAATATTAAACTACTGTATTTATTTTGATTATCAAACAGTATTGTTTCGAAGTCTGCTAATCTTTTTTCCACTTGACGAGATTGGCGTTTTGTTTAGGTCGAATTTATGCTATTGAAGCTAATAAAAAATGGTTAATTGTTTTGCTTTTCAATAGTTCCGAACACGTGACTAAATCCCCTAATGATTTGGCATCGCTATTTTTTTCTAAAAAAAAACTTTCTTAAGGCAAAGGTGTTCTAAGCGTTTAAGCGAACTGGTACTTTACTGAATTTGTTTAATTTAAGTCCCAAGAGAAGATCAAACAATGAATAAATTCTGCGCTGTGAGATCTTTAACTTTCCTTTATTTCTAATGTTTGTAAACTTCAAACCCACTGGCGCTTAGAAAGATTGTTAGGCAGTTTAGGCACTAAACGAAGCGATTGTTTGCGCATTGTACTCGTACCGATCCCAATGGTATTGCTTTCCCAGGTAACAACAAAGACACATATGGGGATACATATATTCTGGAGTGTCATCTTTTTTTTGATCGGGTTCACCCGGTAAAAATTTCGATACAAAATCTTTAACTCATAAAAAAACCTTCACAATTGCCGCGTGCTCTACTAAATATTAAACTACTGTAGATATTTATTTTGATTATCAAACAGTCTGCTAATCTTTTTTGCACTTGACGAGATTGGCGGCCGCGTTTTGTTTAGGTCGAATTATGCTATTGAAGCTAATAAAAATGGTTAATTATTTTGCTTTTCAAGCGTTCCGAACACGTGACTAAATTAAATCCTCTAATGATTTGGCATCGCAATTATTTTCTAAAAAACATTCTTAAGGCAAAGGTGTTCTAAGCGAACTGGTACTTAATTAAATTTGTTTAATTTAAGCCCCAAGAGAAGTCAAACAATGAAAAAATGC